>CM038680.1:407410972-408010972 GCA_021605205.1 Aegilops longissima
AGCATTCCACATCAAAAATTCTTTTTTATCATTTACCTACTAGAGGAATGACAGGAATTAAGCTTGGGGATGCTGATACATCTCCAACGTATCTATAATTTTGAGTGTTCCATGCTATTATATTATCCATCTAAGATGTTTTATATGCATTTATATGCTATTTTTATGATTTTGGGACTAACCTATTAACCTAGAGCCCGACTCCGGTTTCTATTTTTCCCTTGTTTTTGAGTTTTACTGAAAAAGGAATACCAAGCGAGTCAATTGGCGTGCCAATTTTTGGCGATTTTTATGGACCAAAAGAAGCCCCGAGTAAAGAGTTGGGCGGAAGAGTCCGAGCCGTCCAAGAGGATGAGGCGAGCCCTACCCCTGGCGCGCCCCCTGCCTCATGGACGACTCGGAGACCCCCTTGACGTGAGACCGGCGCCAAAATTCCTATAAATCTGAAACCTCCGAGAAAATAATCTAGATCGGGAGTTACACCGCCGCAAGCCTCTGTAGCCACCAAAAACCAATTGGGACCCTGTTCCGGCACCCTGCCGGAGGGGGGATCCCTCACCGGTGGCCATCTTCATCATCCCGGCGCTCTCCATGAAGAGGAGGGAGTAGTTCACCCTCGGGGCTGAAGGTATGTACCAGTAGCTATGTGTTTGACCTCTTTCTCTCGTGTTCTTGATTTGGCACGATCTTGATGTATCGCGAGCTTTGCTATTATAGTTGGATCTTATGATGTTTCTCCCCCTCTACTCTCTTGTAATGGATTGAGTTTTCCCTTTGAAGTTATCTTATTGGATTGAGTCTTTAAGGATTTGAGAACACTTGATGTATGTCTTGCATGTGCTTATCTATGGTGACAATGGGATATTCATGTGATCTACTTGATGTACGTTTTGGTGATCAACTTGTGGGTTCAGTGACCTTGTGAACTTATGCATAGGGGTTGGCACACGTTTTCGTCTTGACTCTTCGGTAGAAAGTTTGGGGCACTCTTTGAAGTACTTTGTGTTGGTTGAATAGATGAATCTGAGATTGTGTGATGCATATCGTATAATCATGCCCACGGATACTTGAGGTGACAGTGGAGTATCTAGGTGACATTAGGGTTTTTGGTTGATTTGTGTCTTAAGGTGTTATTCTAGTATGAACTCTATGATAGATCGAACGGAAAGAATAGCTTCGTGTTATTTTACTATGGACTCTTGAATAGATCGATCAGAAAGGATAACTTTGAGGTGGTTTCGTACCCTACAATAATCTCTTCGTTTGTTTTCCGCTATTAGTGACTTTGGAGTGACTCTCTGTTGCATGTTGAGGGATAGTTATATTTTCCAGTTATGTTATTATTGTTGAGAGAACTTGCACTAGTGAAAGTATGAACCCTAGGCCTTGTTTCCTACCATTGCAATACCGTTTACGCTCACTTTTATCATTAGTTACCTTGCTTTTTTATATTTTCATATTACAAAACCCTATATCTACCATCCATATTGCACTTGTATCACCATCTCTTCGCCGAACTAGTGCACCTATACAATTTACCATTGTATTGGGTGTGTTGGGGACACAAGAGACTCTTTGTTATTTGGTTGCGGGGTTGTTGAGAGAGACCATCTTCATCCTCGCCTCCACGGATTGATAAACCTTAGGTCATCCACTTGAGGGAAATTTGCAACTGTCCTACAAACCTCTGCACTTGGAGGCCCAACAACGTCTACAAGAAGAATGTTGTGTAGTAGACATCATAGGTCTGTAGTTTACTACTCACGCTTCATCGGAGAGTTAATGGTGTTGATGTAGAAGCCCTCCGTGATCGAATCCTCCTCCGGCAGGACGCCCAAAAAGGCTCCTAGATGGATCTCACGGGTACATAAGGTTGCGGCGATGGAAAAGTGGTTTCGCGGCTCCCCTGGATGTTTTTAGGGTATAAGAGTATATATAGGCGTAGGAGCTAGGTCAGGAGATCCTTGAGGGGCCCACGAGGTAGGGGGGCGCGCCCTACCCCGTGGGTGTGCCCTGCTGCCTTGTGGCCGCCTCGTTGCGTCTCCGACTTCATCTTCAAGTCTTCTTGTTTCCTTCTGGTCCAAGAAAGATCATCGCGAAAGTTTCATTCCGTTTGGACTCCGATTGGTATTACTTTTCTGTGAAACTCTAAAATAGGCAAAAAACAGAAACTCGCACCGAGCTCTCGGTGAATAGGTTAGTCCCAAAAATAATATAAAATAGCATATAAATGCCTATTAAACATCCAAAATAGATAATATAATAGCATGGAACAATAAAAAATTATAGATACGTTGGAGACATATCAAGCATCCCCAAGCTTAATTCCTGCTCGTCCTCGAGTAGGTAAATGATAAAACAGAATTTTTTATGTGGAATGCTACCTAACATATTTATCCATGTAATTTTCTTCCTTGTGGCATGAATGTCCAGATCCGAAAGATTCAAAACAAAAGTTTAATATTGACATAAAAATAATAATACTTCAAGCATACTAACAAAGCAATCATGTCTTCTCAAAATAACATGGCCAAAGAAATCTATCCCTACAAAATCATATAGTCTTGCTATGATCTATCTTCATCACAAAAATATTTAAATCATGCACAACCCGGTTTCAGCCAAGCAATTGTTTCATACTTTAGTATTCTCAAACCTTTTCAACTTTCACGTAATACATGGCGTGAGCCATGGACATAGCACTATAGGTGGAATAGAATGGTGGTTGTGGAGAAGACAAAAGAGAAATATAGTCTCACATAAACTAGGTGTGTCGGCGGGCTATGGAGATGCCCATCAATAGATATCAATATGAGTGAGTGTAACACCCTGGAAGTAACTTTCCATATTTGTAACTCCAACTCTTGCCATTTTCGGCATTGATATATGATATTCCCTTCGTGGTTGGGTTTTTTTCCTCTTTTTGCATTTTGTCCATGTCATGCATTTTTTTAATTATGTCATCATGTGCATCGCATTTGCATACGTATTCGTCTCATGATTCCGAGCATTTTTCCCGTTGTCCGTTTTGCAATCCGGCACTCCTATCTTCCCCGGCGGTCCCTTTTACGTTCTTCCGTGTGCGGGTATTAAACCTTCTCGAAATGGACCGAGGTTTGTCTAGTGGCCTTGGTATACCACCCGTAGACCACGGTCAAGTTTGGTCATTTGGAGCTCGTTTGGTACTCAGCGGTTAACCGCACTCTCGCAAAGGCCTCTTTTAAGTTGCAGCCCAACACCCCTTCAAAACAGCCCAATAACCCATCTAAGTCACTTCCATGCTCTCCGTCGTTCGATCACGATCGTGTGGGCAAACTACACCTCATTTGGACTCTCCTAGCTCCCTCTATGCCTATTTAAGCAAACCCTCCAAATCCGGGTCTTCTTCCCCCTAAAACTAGGCAATTCATCCATGACGCGGACGTGTCCGCCGCCAGACGAAAATCGCCGCCGCGTCGCCATGTCGAGGCTGCAACCTGTCCGCGCCGCCCGCCAGCCGCCCCGGCCCGAGGCGAGCAACCGCCCGCCCGACCAGCCAGCGCGCGCCCGCGCCCGCCGCCCGCGCCCCAGCCCGCGGTCAGCGCCGCCGCCCAGCGCCCGCTCCGCCAGCGCCTCCTCGCCGCCTCCGGCCCGCCCTTGCGCCGGCAGCGGCGGCGACCTCGCCCGCCGCGCCGCCGGCCGCTCCGGCCCGCCGGCAACCACCGCCCCTCCGGCGGCGCCCGACCCGACCACCTCCTCCGGCGAGCTCCTTCGCCCGTCGGCCTTGAATCCGATCGGGTCGGGCCGATCCGACCTCGGTTCCCTTGCCGTTGACTCTCTCCCCTCCCTTTTTTTTCCTAAGTCTTGATATACTTGTTATTTTGTTGCATTTTCAACCGAGTATATCTTTGCATCTGTAGGTCCATTTTGCGCGTATAATATGTCAAAATGTTCGCCTCGAAGAGTAGATCATTTCATCTCACTGCATCATTTTCATTTGAGCTCATCTTGATGCCCGAAATGCTGTTGGAAGAGTGCTATGTGTTGATAGTTTATGTTTCTTAACAGAACTTGCACTTTTGTTATTTTTGCCATGATTAATGTGTGCACCCTATGTATTTGAGTCCTACATGTGTTTTGAAATATGCCATGCCATCTTTCCAGGGGTGTATGCCATGTATTTTTGTGATCTATTTGGTGACTAGCACAAGCATGCAAAGTAGGTGTCCTGCTGTTGCTGATTTCAGCCCTGTTTTAGCTGATTTTGATGCCATGTTAACTTGATGATACCGAGAGATCTATGCATATTTTGAGATACTTCAGTAAGGGTGTTTTGTAAAGCATGTCTTGCTCTATCCATCCATGCCTTTGTTTGCAATTATGGAGTGCCATAGCTTGAGTCAATCGAGCTCTACTTTTGCTATCAAATGTTTCCTGGCAGTTTGTATACATGTTATTCAATTTTGCCTAGCTTGTTGTGGTTGATCCATTTATGCTATGTTATTGTTCTTGCCATGTATGTCTTCTATGTCATGTCTTCTTGATGTATGTATGCTTAGTTTATCATTTAAGGCTCTGTAGTGAGTGCATTGAGCTTGTAAACATGCCTACTTGTTATCAGTTTTGACATGCCATGTTGCTGAATCTGTTATGAAACTTTCAATATTGACATGGGTGTTACTATATTTTCTAATCCTTTTGGCTTATGGTCAGTAAGGGACTTTTGTTCTATGCTTTGAGTAGATTCATGCCATGCCATGTTTTGCTATTTTAAGTTCCTGTAGCATGTAGTTTTGTTGCTCTGAACATTGCAACCTGATGCTGTTTTGCCATGTCCAGCCTGATATTTTGTGCACTTTTGCCATGCTTGTTTGAACCTGTTATGATGTGAACTAGCCGTAGCTCAGTGCTCATCTTTTGTCGAGCATCTTGTGTAGATCACTGCCATATACTTTGTTGATACGTTTGGGTGCAGTAGCTTAATTAATTGTTGCTTGCTAAGTGGCATCATGCTGTTAATGGCAGATTTAGCCATTCTTGTTTTGCTTGTCATTTCCAAACCGTGCATCCGATTCGGTGATCTTTATATCGATTTCAACGAAATCATCTCATCTTTCAGTGGCATACTTGGTTTGCCAAGTTGATGCCTGGTTCATCATTTACCTTCGGGCCTTTATCGCATTGCATATCGCATCTATCATATCATGCCATGTTTTGCATCATGTTGATTGTGCATTGCACCGTGATTTATTGTGGTTCCTTTGTTTGTGTTGTTGCTTTGGGTAGAGTCGGGAGGCGATGCGTGAGCGAGGAACCTGTTGAGAACGCTTCGAGGATCAAGCTTTCGACAACTCGAGAACATTGCGAGCAAGATGACCATACCCTCGAAATCACTTCTATCTTTGCTATGCTAGTTGCTCGCTCTTTTGCTATGCCTATGCTGCGATGCCTACCACTTGCTATATCATGCCACCCATATTGCCATGTCAGCCCTAACCATCCTTTTCCTAGCAAACCGTTGATTGGCTATGTTACCGCTTTGCTCAGCCCTCTTATAGCGTTGCTAGTTGCGGTGAAGCTGAAGTTTGTTCCTTGTTGGAACATGGAGATGTTGTTCCTTCTTGGAACATGTTTACTTGTTGGGGATATCACAATATATATATCTGCTATAATTAATACATCTATATACTTGGTAAAGGGTGGAAGGCTCGGCCTTATGCACAGTGTTTTGTTCCACTCTTGCCACCTAGTTTCCGTCATACGGTGTTATGTTCCTTGATTTAGCGTTCCTTACGGTTGGGTGATTTATGGGACCCCCTTGACAGTTCGCTTTGAATAAGACTCGTCCGGCAAGGCCCAACTTTGGTTTTACCATTTGCCACCTAAGCCTTTTCCCCGGGTTTCGCGAGCCGAGGTCATCTTTATTTAACCCCGGGCCAATGCTCCTCAGTGTTGGTCAAACTAAACCACTTGCGGTGCCACCACAGGCAACTTGGGGCATCTTGGTTGCCGTCGTCTGCTCATCCGGATGTGCCACGAGCGAGATATGTGCAGCTCCTATCGGGTTGTCGGCACAATCGGTGGCTTTGCTGGTCTTGTTTTATTCTGTCGAAATGTCTTGTAGTCCGGGATTCGAGATTGATCGGGTCTTCGGTAGAAGGAATATCCTTCGTTGACCGTGAGAGCTTATAATGGGCTAAGTTGGGACACCCTGCGAGGTAATATCTTTGAAAGCCGTGCCCATGGTTATGAGGCAGATGGGAATTTGTTAATGTCGGTTGTAGAAAACCCAAAGTTGACCTCAATTAAAATACACATCAACGCGTGTGTAACCGTGATGGTCTCTTCTCGTGGTCAGGGAAGTGAACACGATGTTGGAGTTATGTCGGCGTAAGTAGTTCGGGATCACTTCTTGATCGCTACTAGCTTCACGACCGTGCTTTGCTCCTCTTCTCGCTCTCTTTTGCGATGTAGCCACCATATATGCTAGTAAACTTGCTGCAGCTCCACTTTACTACTCTGTCCTTCCTATAAGCTTAAATAGTCTTGATCTCGCGGGTGTGAGATTGCTGAGTCCCGTGACTCACAGATACTTCAAAACAGTTGCGAGGTTCCGGCGAGGCGGTCAGGTGACTCAACCGAGCTCAAGTGGGAGTTCGACGAGGCGTGGTCGTTACTATGTGTCTTTTCGATGATCGATAGTGGTGCCCAGTTGGGACGATCGAGGATCTGTGTAGCATTTGGGGTATCTTCTTTTATTTTGGTTCCGTAGTCGGACCTTGAGTGTACTCTGAATGATGGATGTTTATTTATGTCTTGTGTGAAGTGGCATTGTAAGCCAACTATGTATCTCTTTCCTTATTTATTACATGGGTTGTGTGAAGATTACCTCACTTGCGACATTGCTTTCAATGCGGTTATGCCTCTAAGTCGTGCCTCGACACGTGGGAGATATAACCGCATCGAGCGTTACAAGTTGGTAATCGAGCCTTCCCGACTTAGGAGCCCCTACTTGATTGTTTCTTTGGCGTTGTTGAGTCTAGAATGGAAAATGTTTTGAGTCTTAGGATTATATATATCGGAGTAGGATTCTTTTACTTCCAGTCCTTAAATCGCTCTGGTGAGGTATCTGGCGTAGAGTTTTGACTCTTCTCTCCTCAAATTTCACTAAAAATTTTTTAGGATCACGTGGGTATCTTGG
This sequence comes from Aegilops longissima, assembly GCA_021605205.1. Taxonomy (NCBI): domain Eukaryota; kingdom Viridiplantae; phylum Streptophyta; class Magnoliopsida; order Poales; family Poaceae; genus Aegilops; species Aegilops longissima. Next base: position 407,418,153 of record CM038680.1, read on the forward strand.
AATCGTTCGATGGTTTTGTGGCGAGAACATTGTTCTTGGTGCCTCGACATTTAGGGGTTGTGGCGGTGTCCGGGAGTTGAGCTCCGGGTGTTGTTGTCACAATTTTATCGTTGCGATTCTGGAATACACGAGTTTTCTGACATCGAAATCTCTTTTGTGCAGTTGTTGGTGAGATAACCCGATAGCCCGATCTTGTGGCGAGTCGGGAGTATTGCCATGACTTGTATAACGGATGTTTTTGAAGGTCGAGGTACCACGATTTCGAGGATTTCTTGGTTATGTGTTGTGGATGGATCTGTGGATCTAGGTATTGTTAGTTTGGGTGATATATTTTGTGTCCCTGTATCCCCAACACCAGATTGCATAACCAGAAAGTTTGGGAGTTTATAGGTGGGAATTCTAGTAGCTTACGGGATATTCTTTCCGACGGATGTATGATTTGAGATTGGGGTTCAACGTCTAGTGGTCCGCCCATTCACGGTCGATTCTGATGGTCGTGAGGCGTCTTAAAGAATCCTTGGCTATGCTGATTCGGGGCGTCTTGTTTGTCATTAAATGGCGTCCGCTATCGTCGTGTCCGTGTGGGCCCCACCACAACACTTTGGCGAAATCTCTATCATGTGTTTGTTCGGCTCATTTAGAAGCCAATCTTTTGTTTTCGGTTGTGATATTCGATTTGTTTCTAAGGCAGATGTTGTTTCCATATCTTTATCTAAGTGGCTTCTCACCTTAATGGGCGTGTGATGATTAACTTTGGAATTCATTCGTTCATTCTTGTTGAATGTTTATTGTGAAGACTATATGTTGCAATTTCTATCCGTTGATTCTACTTATCTATTTGTCTATCAAAGGACTAACGGATGTCACCCTCTTGAGGATGGCTCCGCCAACTCGCTCGAATCCGGATCGCAATGATGGGGATCGGTCAACCCTCCACCTCCACCTCCACCTCCGCCTCCGGAGGCACGGCAAGCTATCATGGCAGCCACCAATGCCAATGCTCGAGATGATTTTGCAGCTCTTGCAGAAGCGTTACTCGAGGGCAAGGCAATCAAGGAAATCAAGGTCAAGGCAACAATCAGCCGCACTTTGCTACTCTCGATCGGTTCCTCGCTAATCAGCGAAGTCTTTCGGTTTACGTGCCGAGGCCACAGGCGCTGATGATTGGTTAGTGGACATCTGCAAGCACTTTGATTGTAGCAATGTCGGACACGAGGACTTTGTCAAGTTTGCATCGTTTCAACTCAAGGATCAAGCTGCTGAGTGGTACCAGCAATACAAAGATTCGAGAGGAGGTCGTGTCATTACAGGATGAGTTCGCCGTGATTTGAGCTCATCACATTCGAAAAGTGTTGTTGAGAGCAAGCGTGAGGAGTTCCGCAATCTCAAGCAAGGCAACATGTCGTCTATCAATACAATATCCAGTTCGAAGCTTCGCTTCGTTTTGCTAAGCAAGGCGTGCACGATGAAAAGAGTATGATCTATCAATTCGGAGGTGGTGCGAGAGAAGATCTGCAATTACCTCTTGTGCTTTTGAGCGAGATAAGTATGATGATTTCTACAACATGGCTCTGAAGCAAGAAGCTGCCCAGCTCAAATGTGAGGCTTCTAAGAAGAGAATCGGGGATGCAGTTCAGTCTTCTTCTTCCTCTCAAGTGGCAGCTAAGCAGCAAGTTTTACCTTCCTCCTCCTCCGTTCCGTCGGCCTTATCGGCGAGAAGAACTCGGTGGCCGTGGATCTTCCCACCCACCAACCCAAGCTATCGAGAACAAGTCTAATTCTCAAGCTCCAAGGTCAAGTGCTCCTTACCACCGTCCGCTCTACGGGTGACTTGCAACAAATGTCGTGAGAAAGGTCACTATCGAACAAGTGCTTCAACGGGCGTCTTCCGCCTCCTCCTCTGTGAAATCTTCCAGCAATGCGGTGGTCAAGCATAATCCAAAGTATGCCAAGGTCAATATGATGAATGCAGCTCAGCGGAGGATTCTTGAGATGTGATAATGGGTAATCTTCTTGTTAATGATATTCCTGCAAAAGTCTTATTTGATACTGGTGCATCGCTTTCTTTCATCTCAAGACCTTTTGTTGCCAAGCATGAGTTGGTGACAGAAAAGATTCCTATTCCATTGAAGATTGTGTCCCGGGTAAACAGATGACTTCTCGAGTTTTGGTTCCGAATGTCGGTATCAAGATGGGCGATTATAGGTTTCTGGCTAAACCTATTGTCCTTGGTGACTCGGATATTGATCTTATTCTCGGAATGGACTGGCTTTATCAGCACAAAGCTCAGCTTGATTGTGCTGCGAGGGAAATTCAATTGACTCACTCTTCTAATGATGTGATCATCTATGCGCTCGTGATGAAACCATTGGTTGTTTTCTCTCAATGAGAAGGCGAACTGAATGCTATCTCTCGAATTCGATCGTTTGTGAGTACCAAGATGTCTTTCGGAAGAGCTTCGGGTATGCCTCCTCATCGGCCGATTGAGTTCGTTATCGATCTTGAGCACAGCCTTTGAACCCGTTTATGGCGTCCATACAAGCTTGGACTGATGAGATGAAGGAATTGAAGAAGCAGCTCGATGAACAAGAGCGTCTGGTTTGATCGGACCGAGTTCATCTCCTTGGGGTTGTGGTGTTCTTTTTGTCGGAAGAAGGATGGCGCGGACCGACTTTGCGTCGATTACCGTCCATTGAATAAGAAGACAATCAAGAACAAGTATCCACTTCCCAACATCAATGAGCTTTTGAGCAACTCAAAGGTGCTACTGTGTTCTCTAAGCTTGACCTTCGTATGGGGTATCATCAGATTCGCATTACGTGAACAAGATATTCCCAAGACAGCATTCAGAACAAGCTTTGGTTCTTATGAATATCTTGTCATGTCTTTCGGCCTTGTCAATGCTCCTCCAACATTCTCTCGGATGATGAACTTCATATTCAACCCCTACACCAATGAATTCGTCTTGGTCTATCTTGATGATATTTTGGTCTTCTCCAAGAATAAGAAGGATCATGCCAAACATTTGCGATTGGTGCTAGACAAGCTCGAGAGTATCAATTCTATGCTAAGTTCTCCAAATGTGAATTTTGGCTTGATGAAGTGCTTTATCTTGGTCATATCATCTCCATGAAGGGCATCGCTGTTAATCCAGAAGGTGTCCGCAATTGTGAATTAGGAACCTCCTCGGAATGTCAAGCAGCTCCATGATTTTCTTGGTCTTGCAAGCTATTGCGAAGATTCGTTGAGAACTTCTCCAAGATTGCAAAGCCTCTTTCCAACCTTCTCGAAGCATGTGAAGTATGTCGGTCTCCCGAGTGTGGCGTTGCTTTCAATACCCTCAAAGAAAACTCGTCACAGCTCTGTCTTGACTCCTCTGATGAATCCAAGCCATTTGAAGTTTTACGTGATGCTTCTCTTCAAGGTCTCGGTCTGTGTTAATGCAAGAGAAGAGAGTTGTGGCTTATACCTCTACTTGATTGAAGCCCAGAAAAATAACTACCCCACTCACGATCTTGAGTTGGCGGCGATTGTCCATGCATTGATAACGTGGAGACATCTCTTGTTGGGAAGGAAAGTGGACATTTTCACCGATCACAAAGTCTCAAGTACATCTTCACTCAACCCAACCTCAACCTCGAGGCAGACTCGATGGGTGAAATGATTCAAGAGTACAACCCAAGTATTGAATATACTCGGGCAAGGCCAATGTCATTGCAGATGCTTTGAGCGGGAAGGCTTCTGCAGCAGTCTAATCCTCAAGCCCTTTCAGCGGATCTCTGTGAATCTTTCCATAAGCTGAATCTTCAAGTTGTTCCTCAAGGCTTTCTTGCCAACCTCATAGTCTCTCCTACTTTGGAAGATCAGATTCGTGAGGCTCAACTTCGGATACCATGGTGAAAAAGGTGAAGCGTGGTATGGACAAGGGCATTTCAAGTACAAGTGCTTCCACGTTGATGACAAAGACACTCTGTTCTTTGAGGACGGATTGTGGTTCCTAAGGGTGATCTGAGAAAAGTCATTATGAGCAGAGGCTCACAATTCGCTTCTATCCATTCATCACGGAAATGCGAAGATGTACCATGACCTCAAGCAGTCATATTGGTGGACTCGAATGAGGCGAAATTGCTCAATTCGTGAATGAGTGTGATGTCTGCGAGAAGAGTGAAAGCGAACACCAAAGACCAGCTGGTCTCCTTCAACCTCTTGCTATTCCTGAATGGAAGTTTGATCATATTGAAATGGACTTAGTGACTGGTTTTCCAAAGTCAAGCGTGGAAATGATGCTATCTTCGTTGTCATTGACAAGCTTACTAAAGTGGCTCATTTTCTTCCTATCAAAGAATCCATCACAGCAGCTCGGTTGGCGAGCTATACACCTCGAGGATTGTCTCTTTGCGGCATTCCTCAAGTGATCTCTTGAGACCGTGGCAGCATCTTTACCTCAAGTTTTGGGAGTCTTTTGAGAAGGCCATGGGCACCAACATTCGTTTCAGCACAGCTTTCCATCCTCAAACAAGTGGCCAAGTTGAGCGAGTTAATCAAATCCTTGAAGATATGCTCGGGGCTTGTGTCATTTCTTCGGTATGAAGTGGGAAGATTGTCTTCCATATGCGAGTTCTCTTACAACAACAGCTTCCAAGCGAGTTGGGCAAGGCCCCATTCGAAATTCTCTATGGCGAGAAGTGCGTACTCCTCTCAATTGGTGCGAGACAGGTGAGCGCCAACTTCTTGGCAATGACTTGATCCGAAGCGGAAGAAATGTGCCAAGTCATTCGTGAGAATCTCAAAGCAGCATAATCGCGCGGAAGAGTTATTATGATGATAAGCACCGTGATGTGGCTTTTGAAATCGGAGACCATGTCTACCTCGCGTCTCTCAATGAAAGGCACTCGTCGTTTGGTATCAAAGGAAGCTTGCACCTAGATCGTGGGTCCTTTCAAGATCATTGGCAAAAGAAGCGATCTAGCCTATCAACGAGCTTCCATCCAACTTTGCAAGCGTGCGATGTGTTTCACGTGTCACAACCATAAGTGCTTCAAGACTCTGAGCACTATCAACGAAGAGATTGACCTTCAAGAAGATCTCTCTTATCATGAGCACCCGTTGCTATTCTTGAAGAAACCGGCGCAAGACTGCGCAACAAGTCAATCAAATTCCTGAAAGTGAAGTGGTCACACCATTCCGACCGAGAAGCTACTTGGGGCGCGAGGATCACCTCCGTTCGAATATCCGGAGTTCTTTCAGTCCTAGATCTCGGGGCGAGATCCTCTTGTAGTGGTGGAGTGTTGTAACACCCGGAGTAACTTTCCATATTTGTAACTCCAACTCTTGCCATTTTCGGCATTGATATATGATATTCCCTCCGTGGTTGGGTTTTTCCTCTTTTGCATTTTGTCCATGTCATGCATTTTTTATTATGTCATCATGTGCATCGCATTTGCATACGTGTTAGTCTCATGATTCGAGCATTTTTCCGTTGTCCGTTTTGCAATCCGGCACTCCTATCTTCCCCGGCGGTCCCTTTTACGTTTTTCCGTGTGCGGGTATTAAACCTTCTCGAAATGGACCGAGGTTTGTCTAGTGGCCTTGGTATACCACCGTAGACCACGGTCAAGTTTGGTCATTTGGAGCTCGTTTGGTACTCAGCGGTTAACCGCACTCTCGCAAAGGCCTCTTTTAAGTTGCAGCCCAACACCCTTCAAAACAGCCCAATAACCCATCTAAGTCACTTCCATGCTCTCCGTCGTTCGATCACGATCGTGTGGTAAAACTACACCTCATTTGGACTCTCCTAGCTCCTCTATGCCTATTTAAGCAAACCCCCTCAAATCCGGGTCTTCTTCCCCCTAAAACTAGGCAATTCATCCCAGCGCCGCGGCGTGTCCGCCGCCGCGGACGAAATCGCCGCCCGCGTCCGCGCCAATCGAGAACCGCAACCTGTCCGCGCCGCCCGCGCCGCGACCGCTGAACCAGCGAGGCCGGCGAACGGCGCCAGCAGCGCCCAGCGCCCGCGCCCAGCGCCCCAGCGCCCGCCGCCAGTCAGCGCCGCCGCCCGCCGCCCGCTCGCCGCGCCTCTCGCCGACCTCGTGCCGCCCGCCGCCCGCTGCCGGCGACCTCGCCCCCGCCCAGCCCGGCCGCTCCGGCCCGCCGGCAGCCACCGCCCTCCGGCCGCGCCCGACCAGCCACCTCCTCCGGCGAGCTCCTCCGCCGCCGACGCCAGATCCGATCGGGTCGGGCCCGATCCGGCCTCGGTTCCCGCGCCGTTGACTCTCTCCCCTCCCTTTTTTTCCTAAGTCTTGATATACTTGTTATTTTGTTGCATTTTCAACCGAGTATATCTTTGCATCTGTAGGTCCATTTTGCGCGTATAATATGTCAAAATGTTCGCCTCGAAGAGTAGATCATTTCATATCATTGCATCATTTTCATTTGAGCTCATCTTGATGCCGGAAATGCTGTTGGAAGAGTGCTATGTGTTGATAGTTTCTGTTTCTTAACAAAACTTGCACTTTTGTTATTTTTGCCATGATTAATGTGTGCACCCTATGTATTTGAGTCCTACATGTGTTTTGAAATATGCCATGCCATCTTTCCAGGGGTGTATGCCATGTATTTTTGTGATCTATGTGGTGACTAGCACAAGCATGCAAAGTAGGTGTCCTGCTGTTGCTGATTTCAGCCCTGTTTTAGCTGATTTTGATGCCATGTTAACTTGATGATACCGAGAGATCTATGCATATTTTGAGATACTTCAGTAAGGGTGTTTTGTAAAGCATGTCTTTCTCTATCCATCCATGCCTTTGTTTGCAATTATGGAGTGCCATAGCTTGAGTCAATCGAGCTCTACTTTTGCTATCAAATGTTTCCTGGCAGTTTGTATACATGTTATTCAATTTTGCCTAGCTTGTTGTGGTTGATCCATTTATGCTATGTTATTGTTCTTGCCATGTATGTCTTCTATGTCATGTCTTCTTGATGTATGTATGCTTAGTTTATCATTTAAGGCTCTGTAGTGAGTGCATTGAGCTTGTAAACATGCCTACTTGTTATCAGTTTTTGACATGCCATGTTGCTGAATCTGTTAACGAAACTTTCAATATTGACATGGGTGTTACTATATTTTCTAATCCTTTTTGGCTTATGGTCAGTAAGGGACTTTTGTTCTATGCTTTGAGTAGATTCATGCCATGTCATGTTTTGCTATTTTAAGTTCCTGTAGCATGTAGTTTTGTTGCTCTGAACATTGCAACCTGATGCTGTTTTGCCATGTCAGCCTGATATTTTGTGCACTTTTGCCATGCTTGTTTGAACCTGTTATGATGTGAACTAGCCGTAGCTCAGTGCTCATCTTTTGTCGAGCATCTTGTGTAGATCACTGCCATATACTTTGTTGATACGTTTGGGTGCAGTAGCTTAATTAATTGTTGCTTGCTAAGTGGCATCATGCTGTTAATGGCAGATTTGCGCCATTCTTGTTTTGCTTGTCATTTCCAAACCGTGCATCCGATTCGGTGATCTTTATATCGATTTCAACGAAATCATCTCATCTTTCAGTGGCATACTTGGTTTGCCAAGTTGATGCCTGGTTCATCATTTACCTTCGGGCCTTTATCGCATTGCATATCGCATCTCGCATATCATGCCATGTTTTGCATCATGTTGATTGTGCATTGCACGTGATTTATTGTGGTTCCTTTGTTTGTGTTGTTGCTTTGGGTAGAGTCGGAGGCGAGTGCGTGAGCGAGGAACCTGTTGAGAACGCTTACGAGGATCAAGCTTTCGACAACTCTGAGAACATTGCGAGCAAGATGACCATACCCTCGAAATCACTTCTATCTTTGCTATGCTAGTTGCTGGCTCTTTTGCTATGCCTATGCTGCGATGCCTACCACTTGCTATATCATGCCACCCATATTGCCATGTCAGCCCTAACCATCCTTTTCCTAGCAAACCGTTGATTGGCTATGTTACCGCTTTGCTCAGCCCTCTTATAGCGTTGCTAGTTGCGAGTGAAGCTGAAGTTTGTTCCTTGTTGGAACATGGAGATGTTGGTCCTTCTTGGAACATGTTTACTTGTTGGGGATATCACAATATATATATCTGCTATAAGTTAATACATCTATATACTTGGTAAAGGGTGGAAGGCTCGGCCTTATGCACAGTGTTTTGTTCCTCTTGCCACCTAGTTTCCGTCATACGGTGTTATGTTCCTTGATTTAGCGTTCCTTACGGTTGGGTGATTTATGGGACCCCCTTGACAGTTCGCTTTGAATAAGACTCGTCCAGCAAGGCCCAACTTTGGTTTTACCATTTGCCACCTAAGCCTTTTCCCCGGGTTTTCGCGAGCCGAGGTCATCTTTATTTAACCCCGGGCCAATGCTCCTCGAGTGTTGGTCCAAACTAGAGTCACTTGCGGTGCCACCACGAGGCAACTTGGGGCATCTTCGGTTGCGTCGTACTGCTCATCCGGATGTGCCACGAGAGCGAGATATGTGCAGCTCCTATCGGGATTTGTCGGCTGTCGGTGGCTTTGCTGGTCTTGTTTTATTGCTGTCATAAATGTCTTGTAGTCCGGGATTCGAGATTGATCGGGTCTTCCGGTAGAAGAATATCCTTCGTTGACCGTGAGAGCTTATAATGGGCTAAGTTGGGACACCCTGCAGGTAATATCTTTGAAAGCCGTGCCCGCGGTTATGAGGCAGATGGGAATTTGTTAATGTCGGTTGTAGAAAACCCAAAGTGGACCTCAATTAAAATACACATCAACGCGTGTGTAACCGTGATGGTCTCTTCTCGGTAGTCAGGGAAGTGAACGATGTTGGAGTTATGTCGGCGTAAGTAGTTCAGGATCACTTCTTGATCGCTACTAGCTTCACGAGCGTGCTTTGCTCCTCTTCTCGCTCTCTTTTGCGATGTAGCCACCATACATGCTAGTAAACTTGCTGCAGCTCCACTTTACTACTCTGTCCTTCCTATAAGCTTAAATAGTCTTGATCTCGCGGGTGTGAGATTGCTGAGTCCCGTGACTCACAGATACTTCAAAACAGTTGCGAGTTCCGGCGAGGCGGTCAGGTGACTCAACCGAGCTCAAGTGGGAGTTCGACGAGGCGTGGTCGTTACTATGTGTCTTTTCACGATGATCGTAGTGGTGCCCAGTTGGGACGATCGGGGATCTGTGTAGCATTTGGGGTATCTTCTTTTATTTTGGTTCCGTAGTCGGACCTTGAGTGTACTCTGAATGATGGATGTTTATTTATGTCTTGTGTGAAGTGGCATTGTAAGCCAACTATGTATCTCTTTCCCTTATTTATTACATGGGTTGTGTGAAGATTACCTCACTTGCGACATTGCTTTCAATGCGGTTATGCCTCTAAGTCGTGCCTCGACACGTGGGAGATATAGCCGCATCGGGGGCGTTACAGTGAGTAGGGATTGCCATGCAACGGATGCACTATAGCTATAAGTGTATGAAAGCTCAAAAAGAAACTAAGTGGGTGTACATCCAACTCGCTTGCTCACGAAGACCTAGGCATTTTGAGGAAGCCCATCATTGGAATATACAAGACAAGTTTTATAATGAAAAATTCCCACTAGTATATGAAAGTGACAAAATAGGAGACTCTCTATCATGAAGATCATGGTGCTACTTTGAAGCACAAGTGTGGAAAAAGTTTAGTAACGTTGCCCCTTCTCTCTTTTTCTCTCATTTTTTTATTTGGCCTTCTCTTTTTTCTATGGCCTCTTTTTTTTCTCTTTTTTTAATTTTTCGTCCGGAGTCTCATCCCGACTTGTGGGGGAATCATAGTCTCCATCATCCTTTCCTCACATGGGACAATGCTCTAATAATGAAGGTCATCACACTTTTATTTACTTACAACTCAAGAATTACAACTCAATACTTAGAACAAAATATGACTCTATGTGAATGCCTCCATGATGTATGCGGGATGTGCAATGAATAAAGAGTGACATGTATGAAAGAATTATAAATGGTGGCTTTGCCACAAATACAATATCAACTACATAATCATGCAAAACAATATGACAATGATGGGCGTGTCATAATAGACGGAACAGTGAAAAGTTGCATGGCAATATATCTCGGAATGGCTATGGAAATGCCATAATAGGTAGGTATGGTGGCTGTTTTGAGAAAGGTATATAGTGGGTGTATGGTACCGGCCGAAGTTGCGCGGAACTAGAGAGGCTAGCAATGGTGGAAGGGTGAGAGGGCGTATAATCCATAGACTCAACATTAGTCATAAAGAACTCACATACTTATTGCAACAATCTATTAGTTATCGAAACTAAATACTACGCGCATGCTCCTAGGGGGATAGATTGGTAGGAAAAGACCATTGCCCGTCCCCGACCGCCACTCATAAGGAAGACAATCAATAAATAAATCATGCTCCAACTTCATCACATAACGGTTCACCATACATGCATGCTACGGGAATCACAAACTTTAACACAAGTATCTCTAAAATTCACAATTACTCCACTAGCGTGACTCTAATATCACCATCTTCATATCTCAAAACAATCATAAAGAATCAAACTTCTCATAGTATTCAATGCACTTTATATGAAAGTTTTTATTATATCCATCTTGGATGCCCATCATAAATACTAGTTTTATAACCAAAGAAAATTACCATGCTGTTCTAAAAGACTCAAAATAATATAAGTGAAGCATGAGATTTCAACAATTTCTATAAATAAAGCCACCGCCGTGCTAAAAAAGATATAAGTGAAGTACTAGATCAATATTGTCTAGCTCAAAAAACACAAGCGCACATAGAGTATTCTAATAAATCACGATTCATGCGTGTCACTCCCAAAAGGTGTGTACAACAAGGATGATTGTGGTAAACTAAAAAGCAAAGACTCAAATCATACAGGACGCTCCAAGCAAAACACATATCATGTGGTGAATAAAAATATAGCCTCAAGTAAAGTTACCAATAGACGAAGACGAAAGAGGGGATGCCTTCCGGGGCATCCCCGAGCTTAGGATTTTGGTTGTCCTTGAATATTACATTGGGGTGCCTTGGGCATCCCCAAGCTTAGGCTCTTGCCACTCCTTATTCCATAGTCCGTTAGTAGAAGAAAATAAATCATCACTTTAAGGTATTGTTGCCAACTCATTCTTTATTTATATTGGTGTAATATCTACTGTATTTCAACTTTTCCATGGTTCATACCCCGACACTAACCATAGATTCATCAAAATAAGCAAACAATACGAAAAACAGAATCATCAAAAACAGAACAGTCTGTAGTAATCTGTAACTCTCGAATACTTCTGTAACTACAAAAATCCATCCGAATTAGGAAAACCTGAGAAATTTGTGTAACAATCCATAGCAAAAAGAATCAGATCATAAGCACGTTTTTGTGAATTATAAAAACTAATTTACTGGGCGTAAAAGTTTCTGATTTTCAGCAGGGTTAATACAACTATCATCGTAAGCTATCCTAAAGGTTTAACTTGGCACAAACACTAACTAAAACATAAAACCACATCTAACCAGAGGCTAGATGAATTATTTGTTACTAAACAGGAACAAAAGGTAAAGAACAAAAATAAAATTGGGTTGCCCCCCAACAAGCGCTATTGTTTAACGCCCTTAGCTAGGCACTGATAATTTTAATGATGCTCACATGAAAGATAACAATTCAAACACAAAGAGAGCATCATAAAACATGTGACAACACTACAAAAAAAGACACATCCGTGACATTTTGGGCCAAACGAATTTTTTTTCTGTCATACATATGACACTTCTATGACGATAATTGTGACAAAACCCGGTATCATCATAGATGTGGTGGGCTCCTCCTTCTATGACAAAAAATCATGACAGAAAATGGTATTTTCGTCCTGGGCGTGCCAGAGACGCAGCTGCATGAAATTCTTTGGGCCGTCCATGACAGAAAAAACCGTGGTAGAAGCAAGGGGGAGGAAAATTTCGGGGAGTTGCCGGTGACGGTGGGAGGTCGAGGCGGAGCGTCGCGTTTCTCTCGTGCGTCTGGCGTGTGTGTGCGGCGTTGGCTCTAACTGAACCCGAAGGCGTTGGGCTCTAACTGAACCAGAGCGATTGCACTGCAGGCTACACGTTACTGAACCCAAGGGATCGATCGATGGCTGTTAACTTAACCCGATGGGCGATTCGCCGCTCTGCTTTAGCTAAAGCCGATCTTGCCTCTGGGATGAGCAGTGAGCATTGCGAAGTGGGTTTGGATGAATAGTGGCGGTGCCGTTGCCTCTAGATGAACAGGAACCCGTGGTGTGGAGGGCTGGATGAGCAGTGAGACGGTGGAGGGTGGCTGTCGGTGTCAAAACCGGCGGATCTCGGGTAGGGGTCCCGAGCTGTGCGTCTAAGCGGATGGTAACGAGGAGACAAGGGACACGATGTTTTTACCCAGGTTGGGCCCTCTCGATGGAGGTAAACCCTACTCCTACTTGATTAATATTGATGATATGGGTAGTACAAGAGTAGATCTACCACGAGATCGAGAGGCTAAACCTAGAAGCTAGCCTATGGTATGATTGTTGTTAGTCCTCTGGACTAAAACCCTCCGGTTTATATAGGCCTTTGGATGGGGTTAGGGTTACCTGAGTCGATTACATTGGTAGGAGATCTACATATCCGTATTGCCAAGCTTGCCTTCCACGCCAAGGAAAGTCCCATCCGGACACGGGGCGAAGTCTTCAATCTTGTATCTTCATAGTCCGAGTCCGGCCACGATGATAGTTAGGCTATCCGGACACCCCTAGTCGAGACTCCTCGGTAGCCCCGAACCAGGCTTCAATGGCGATGAGTCCGTAGCGTGGGTGTCTTGACATTGCGGCGGGTTCTTCTCCGATTCCATATACTTGTCGAATATTGTCCGGCCGATAAGTGCTGCGCTCCTTTGGCTTCTCGCCCAATAATGGCCATCTTCCACGTGTAGAGCGAATGTGAGAAGTCGAGGTATCTTTACATTTAACCCCTTGCTGTGCAAATGAGTGCGTCTATAAAGGGACGGGATCGAGATCCGGATCGCACCATCCCCCATGAAGCCGTCATTAGGCGCCTTGACAAAAACCCATTCCACCATGGATAGTCGTCGGCGGCTCGTCCTTTCGTGCTCACAGCCCTCAGCCCGGAGATTGGGGGAGATGTTCAGTCCCGCACAGCGAATTAGTGGCGCTTCAAACCAAGGGATTCCTTCCCCCGGCCTTCTGGTTCCGGTGCGTTCGGACTCGCCACTTACAAGGCGGGAAGCGGTGGAGGCGTCCCGATCCCTCTAAGGGAGGCGGGCATGCCGTCTCTCATCTAATGAGAGGACTCAGATTTCAATCCATTCATTTCTCCGGGGCTTACGGAGTTCTCGGCCTCGGTACACAACCTCACGCTGCCTCCATCTTGCATATAGCGGGCTTTGTAGCCCTCTGCGAGTTGTTCCTCGGTGTTGAGGCCCATTTCGATCTGTGGAAGAGATTGTTCTGTCTTGTGCCCGTTCTAGTGAGGGTCAATATATCAAGTGGGCGGGCGAATTGTGGCGCATCGCGGGACGGATATCTATCCGGAACCCGAAAAGCGTCCAAGACTAACCTTGAATGGTTTTACATAGAAGGCGTCCGCTGCGGATCCTGTTGGATCGGTCTCCGGAGTTCAGCAATGCTCCTTTGAAGAAAGCGCTGAGTTGGCGCCCTTGAGCCCCGAAGTCGGCGGGGGCGTCCTTTACGATGAGCGAATAAGATTGTTGGCTCATTCGGGCTGACTATGATTGGCGTCATGGCCACATGCATAATCTGGGGGAGTTCAGCCGCTCCAATATAGAGGCCACCCATGTGGGATTTCAGCGGGAGGATGGCGCCACCCGTCATGGCCGCAAGGGCAGGATCGGTCACCGAACTGGTGAAGACCTTGTCCGCTATGTACAAAGGAGAAGAGGAGGATTTTCTCGCGTCGGTCCATGAGCAGGTTTTCTTGAATAATCCTCGAAGTTGGGTAGCGAATATCTTTGTGGCCTGTCCGATCCATGTTCCGTGGTTACATATCTCATTTATGGTTTCTCTGCGCAGAACTGCGCCGGGCCGTGGAGAAGATACACAGCCGCCTCCACAACCCGAGGATCCGGAAGGTCCTCGATCCGGCCTCGAAGAGGACCTGATATAAAGGTGGAGCTGATCGACGGGGTTTTCCATCAACTAAGCATCGACAATGCTTTGGTTGCCATCACGGCTGACTACCCCGGACTGTTTCCGGCCTCCCGAATGCGTGACGAAGCCGGATCCCATGACCCACCGTGCTTTATTTCTAACCACGCGTGTTTGATGGTGTTTGCGGGGAGTTCCTTGAGGCGGGAGGCCGAGCCCGCGGACTAACCAACAAGGGGCAGCGCGGCGGTTGATTCAACGCCGCCGCAATGGTAGGTGTGCCACCATATCCCGAGATTGATTCACGGAAGGCGTACTAACACGGTGCTCTTTTCAGGAAAAAGCGCTCGCGGACTGTGTCCGGGAGGTTATAATCGAGCCTCCGCCAGACCAGGCTCCAACACGGGTCGGAAGCGGAGGTAAACATGAGGCATCGTCGAATGCTCCTCCGACAAAGGGCGCCGACAGTTATCCGCCACCAACTCGAGGTGGAAGTGCCATGAATCACAGGCGCCCCCGAACGGTTCTTCGTGGCGGATGTTTCTCCAGGAGGCATTGAATGCCTTCAATTGGAGATCGCACCTCCGTGCCGCTCAAGAAGGTCTAACGAGCCACGGAGCGGTATGTAAAGGACATCGGGTAGAAATTTTGACAGATTGTATATGCGGTGGCCCGAGACTTAAAATAGTTAGGATAACTGATTTAAGGATCATTTGTTATCTGAATCTTACGGAAAAGAATACCCGACTGTCCCGGGCTTGAAGAGTGCAAGGCCCAGCTTGAGGCCGCACTAGCCGCCGAGGGGAGCCATAGGAACCCCCTCGTAATATATACTTTAAAAATAAGTAGTTTGGGAAGTGCGGCGTGTGTATAAGTCGACAATGATATTGCAGATGGCGCGGACTAGATCCGGACAAGCAACAGCTCCTCGCCAGCTAAAGGCGGCGAGAGCATGCTTACAAGGGTGCGGCAGGAGAAAATAACCTCCAAGGCGCCAACACCCAACTGGGAGAGGAACTAAAGGATGTCCGTGCCCAGTTGTCTGACTCCGTAAAGGAGAATCGACGTCTTCGTCGCGGCATTTTCAGTAAGTGCTTAGACGAACTGTGAAAGAGTTCGGTGAGGAAGGCGACTAACATAAACATGTATGCAGGTTTGCTCACAGGTCGTCCGGAGGAGGAGATGCCCAGTTCTTCAGGTGATCTTCTTCCCGAACTGCGTCGGCTACCTGAGCGAGTTCGACGGTGATGAAAGCGTCGCCAAAGCCTTGTGGCCATCTATCTCCTGCCGAAGGCATTGGGGAGCTGTCGAGCGGCTTCAAGGAGCAGCGCTTCCGCTATGGAAGATATCGGCCTGCCGTCAAAGGCGCCAGGAGGCTGGGCTATGGTGAAGGCGCGGTACACGGAGGTTGACCCAAACCACATGGCGAGTCGGACCTGTGGGGCCTGATGGGAAGGAGATCCTGTAAGCTTAGTGTATGCGGCCAAGTAGAATTGGCATAAAGTATTCCTAGCAGGATGTAAACTAGACAGCCTGTTAGATGGTATTGAAGAGGAATACAATTAGTCGAGTTGACTATGTAATTGAAAATGACATGTAAAATGCCTTCTAGCCGGATTGTAGATCGTTTGTCGTAGCGGACTTTTTCGCTTCAACCTCGGGACCCAATAGTCCGGAGTGTGTCCGAATACCCTCGCGATTATGTAAGAACCGGGGCATGCGTGGAGACAAGGCGTAGGGGTCATTATTGCTGTATCAGACAAGTGCCCAACTAGTTATGTTATATTACATGGATAGTAAGAAACATCTTCCGGGGAGAATAGTTCCGTTAAGGGTTCCTTTCCCTGGGAGGCATGCCCTAAAGTGCATGTCCGAACTGCTAAGAAAGCAGAAAATCATCTAGCGGCAGATGGATAAATAGTTTAAAAATCAATCTTTTAGTTCACCGACCGAATATTCCCTTAAGAACGCTAGCTTTCGGCTTCACCCGGTCTGAGGTACACATCCGGTGACCCGCGATAACAATCGCAGAGGTGCTCCCTTTACCGCCTAGCGAACAATCGGGAGCGTAGGGGTAAGCAAAGGCGAACAACCCAGCTTGGCCAAAACTTAAGTCATATCGATGCATATAATGGTGAATAAAAGGTACATGCGGAAGTTTGACACATGTGTTGGGCATAAAACCCGTATAAATAAGCTTGATTAAAAAGCCCCGGTATAATGGCGCGAGTGGCGCGTCAAGTATGTCTTGAACAAAGCGCCAAATGAGCCTCTAAAGGCATCAAGAAAAAGGAAGAAGGAAGGAGAGAAATAAAGACAGCTAAAATATAAATTTTGGGCGGAGGAAGGAGCGAACCCAGTCGGCACTAGGTGTAGAATCTTCGTGAGGCGGGCTGCATTCCACGGGTTTAGCTCGAGTCGGTTATCCGATCGTTTCACAGACGGTATGCCCGCCGGTCAGGACCTGGTCGATGATGAAGGACCTTCCCATTTGGGCTTGAGTTTGTCCTTTTTCTTGTCCGTGACGTAGAACTAGTTCGCCAGCGTTGTAGCTTTGGCCCGTACTTCTACTGCTTTGATATCTTGAGCCTGCTGTTGATAAAATGCGAACGAGCTTTTGCCACGTCGCGCTCCTCCTCCAAGGCGTCCAGACTGTCACCTTGTCGAGTTCGGCTTCTCTTTATTCATACATGCGCATGCGAGGTGAGTCATGAATTATGTCGCGGGGCAAAACTGCCTCTGCGCCGTACACCATAAAAAATGGTGTGAATCCGGTAGTGCGGTTTGGCATGGTCCGCAGCCCCAGTATGGAGTCGAGCTCCTCTACCCAAAGTCGTATTAGATTCCTTAAGGGACCGCACTAGTCTAGGTTTAATGCCGCTCATGATTAGACCGTTTGCCGCTCGACTTGACCGTTAGTTTGAGGTGATAGGCGAGGCGTGTCGAGCTTAATGCCCATGTTTTGCACCATAATTTGACTTCATCGGCCGTGAAGTTGGTGCCGTTATCGATGATGATCTGTGGGGACACCGTAACGGTGCACTATCCCCGATATGAAGTCTATCATCGGTCCGGATTGGCCGTTTTAACGAGCTTGGCCTCTATCCATTTGGTGAATTTATCCACCATGACCAATAGCTATTTTTGCTTGTGGGTTCCTCCTTAAGGGTCCAACCATGTCAAGCCCCGGACATGACGACCAGGTGATGGGTATAGTTTTGAGGCGGTGGGTGGCATGTGGCTTTAGTTAGCAAAAGCTGGCATCCGGCGCATCGTTGGACTAAATCCTGCGCATCTGCTCGGGCCGTCGGCCAATAAAATCCTGTACGGAAGGCCTTGCCTACCAGGGCCCGGGCTGCGGCGTGGTGCCCACCCAGTCCAGCATGAATTTCAGCCAGGAGGTTTTGCCCTTCCTCTTTGGAGATACACCTTTGAAGGACTCCTGTTGTGCTTTTCTTATAAAGCTCTCCCTCATAGACTTTATAGGCTTTGGATCACCGCACTATGCAGCGAGCCTCATTTTGGTCTTCGGGGAGTTCCTGCCTAGTTAGGTAGGCTAGGTAGGGCTCCGTCCACGGGGCAATAACTGCCATTATTTCATGGGCGGAGGGTGTTTTCTCGTTGGCAGAGCCTCCGATTGTGTCAGAGTGTTCGGTGTCAGGCAGTGCGGTTGGGTCCGGATTGTTATTTCCGGACTCCCCTTCCCATAGTACGGATGGCTTGAACAGCCGCTCTAGGAAGATGTTGGGCGGGACGGCATCGCGTTTTGCGCCGATGCATGCCAATACGTCCGCCGCCTGGTTGTTATCCCGGGCTATATGATGAAATTCAAGCCCTTCGAATCTTGCTGACATTTGTAGGACCGTGTTGCGGTATGCTGCCATTTTCGGATCTTTCGCGTCAAAGTCTCCATTTATTTGAGATATCGCAAGGTTTGAATCCCCGCGCACCTCTAGGCGTTTAATGCCCATGGAGACCGCCATCCGGAGGCCGTGCCGGAGGGCCTCATATTCGGCTACGTTGTTGGAGTCCGTGTACATTATCTGAAGGACGTATTGGACTGTGTCCCCGGTTGGGGACGTCAGGAGGACGCCAGCCCCCAGGCCGGCCAACATTTTGGAGCCATCGAAGTGCATGATCCAATTGGAATATGTGCCGTACTCTTTAGGGAGTTCGGCTTCGGTCCATTCGGCGATGAAATCGGCCAACACTTGTGACTTAATAGCTCGCCGTGGCTAATAGGTTATGTCGAATGGGAGGAGCTCGATGGCCCATTTGGCAATCCGTCCTGTCGCATCGCGATTGTTTATAATGTCGTTAAGAGGTACTTCGGAGGCTACTGTAATGGAACACTCTTGAAAGTAGTGTCGCAGCTTCCGGGATGCCATGAACACCGCATATGCTATCTTCTGATAATGTGGGTACCGGGACTTGCATGGAGTTAGGACGGTGGACACGTAATAAACTGGTTTTGAAGAGGAACTGTGTCCGTCCATTTCTCGTTCGACGACGAGCACCGCGCTAACAACTTGATGTGTTGGCGATATATAATAGCATTGGTTCACCCATGTTGGGCGCGCCAGGACGGTTGTTGCCAATATGGCTTTTATTTCTTGAGTCCGGCCGTGGCGGCATCAAATCCCACTCGAAGTGTTGATCGCGGAGGAGGTGGTAAAGGGTAACGCCTTTTCTCCCAAACAGGAAATAAAGCGGCTTAGAGCCGCCATGCATCCGTCAATTTTGTATTTTTTGAGGTCTTTTGGAATATCCAATTGCGTGAGCTCGGATCTTGGCTGGGTTTGCTTCAATTCCTCTCTTGGACACAATGAAGCCCAAGAGCTTTCGGTTTGGAGCATGAAGACGCATTTTCGGATTGAGCTTGATGTCATATTTGCGAAGATTGTCGAATGTGAGCCTCAAGTCGTCTACTAGAGTTTCGACGTGCTTGGATTTGACGACCACGTCATCTACATATGCCTCCACTGTTTTGCCGATCTGGTTTGCCAGACATGTCTGAATCATGCACTGATATGTTGCGCCGGCGTTTTTGAGCCCGAAGGGCATTGTGTTGAAGCAAAATGGGCCGTATGGGTTGATGAATGCCGTTGCGGCTTGGTCTAGCTCTGCCATCTTAATTTGGTGGTAGCCGGAGTATGCATCGAGGAACCACAATGAATCGTGTCCTGCTGTGGCGTCGAGAATTTGATCAATGCGAGGGAGGGGGAAGGGATCCTTTGGGCAAGCCTTATTAAGGTCTTTGAAATCAACACATAGGCGCCAGGATTTGTCCTTTTTTGGTACCATCACCAGGTTTGCTAGCCAGTCCGGATGTTTTATATCTCGATGAATCCGGCTTCGAAGTTTGGCTAGCTCCTCTCCCATGGCTTTGTGTCTTGGGTTGGAAAAACGCCGAAGAGCTTGCTTGGTGGCTTAAATCCTTTTAGGATATTTAGGCTGTGCTCGGCCAGCCGGCGTGGGATTCTGGCATGTCGAAGGGTGCGGGCAAAATGTTCAGTTTTCTTGTAGAAATTCTCGTAGTCTGGTGTCTACATCAGGGTTTAATTGTGCCCCAATGGAGCCGTCTTTGCGAGGTCCGTTGGGTGGACTTGGAATTTGACTATTTCATCTGCTGGTTTAAAAGAGGTGGACTTGGATCTTTTATCAAGTATCACATCGTCTCTTCTCACATGGAGCGCATCGCAGATTAGTTCCTCGGCAGCTAGGGCTTGGATAGTGCCTCGAGGGCTAGTCGCGGCTGTCTTGTTTTCGGTAGCGAGTGCTATGTTGGGATCACTAGCGAGTGATGATTCCGTTAGGTCCGGGCATTTTAAGCTTCATGTACCCGTAATGGGGTATAGCATGAAAAATTGTGAATGCCTCTCGCCCTAATATAGCGTCATATCCGCTGCTGAGCAGGGCCACTTGAAAGGTGACCTCCTCGGACTTGTAATTGTCCGGTGAGCGAACACTCGTCCAATGTGATTTTTCTGTGCAGCGTGCTTCCGGCTAGGGATTATTCCTCTGAAGGTTGTGCTACTTCGCTCAATGCGGTTCGATCTATTTCCATTTTTGGAGGGTTTCCTCATAGATGAGGTTTAATCCGTTGCCGCCATCCATGAGTACCTTAGTAAAGTAAAGCCATCCACAATTAGACGGAGGACGGTCTGGGCTGGTGCTCGGGTTGTTCGAATTCGGTTAAATCACGGGCATTAAAGGTAATAGCCGTGTCCTCCATGGATTTATTGTTGCTACTTGGTAGACTTGACAAGGTTGCGGAGTGTTAAACTTCCGCATGTTATTTGATCTGAAAGTCTCAAAGACTGTTAATACCGTACTAGTATTGTTCTTTGGGATTACGAAGCTAGAAGCTCCTCGCCACTTTTGGCCACCTGCCGTAGTATCCAACATGCTCGAAGGCTATGAGTTGGAGTGGCGTCCTCTGTGCTATGAATTTTACAGGGTCCGTTGAGCCATCCCTCCAGTACGGTTCCATGCCCTTTAGGGGGTCTTTGTTTTTTGGTATTTAACCCAGATGGTTGGTGATAATGCACCCTTTTATTCCGGACTAGGGCTGTGTTGGGGCGGATTATCCCAAAATTTACTTCGGTTTCCAAGCACTCTCCATCGCACACGAGTACTTTTGTACTATGGTCACCAAGTCAGCAAGGCGTGTAATTTCCACGAGGACTTATGGCGTTTAGGATTCCTTCGTCCGTGCAATTATTGCGGAAAAGCGAGATTGCGTCCTCCTCTCGGCGATCCTTTATCCTGTCCATAACCGGGAGGAATCGGCCCGATAATGATGTCTTGTTTCAGCGGGCTCTTGCGAATTCGGGATAGATCACTAATGTTTGGGTGGGCGGGTGGAACTAAATCCGAACCCGTCTAATCTAAGACTACGGGGCGAAGTTTCGAACTTCGGAAGTTTGGGTTTTGGATGTTATCCACTTGAATCCAACCCGCCGCTGACTTTAAGTTCGAGGATTTGATCGTCGTCCGTCCCCGCGGAATCCGGCATGGAGGGTTGGGAATCGGACGTAGCTAGTCCTTAAGATATAAGAAGAGTCACCGCATTGTTCCTCTACCACAGCAACATGGTGGGTAGCACGGGAGAGTTAATCTCTCTCGGATCGCTTTTAGGCGCGATCGATCGTAGTCGATGGTGACTCGAGTGGCGATGCGATCCAAGAGCTCGTTCATGGAGGAGAGCTCGATCGGATCTAGCTGCTCGGCAAGTTCGAGTTAATCTGAAGATTGGTTTCGATGACCGAGAAGTCATCGTCGGTATAACGGCGAACTGGTGGTCATGAGAAACCACCTGGCGAAGAAGTCGGCGGCCAAGGCTCCTCTGGCGATAATGTCGTCTTTAAAGGCGGGATGAGGCATCCTTCCCGACGGTGACAACACGAGGAACTCTCAATGAAAGCACCAATGTCGATGTCAAAACCGGCGGATCTCGGGTAGGGGTCCCGAGCTGTGCGTCTAGGCGGATGGTAACAGAGACAAGGGACACGATGTTTTACCCAGGTTCGGCCCTCTCGATGGAGGTAAAACCCTACTCCTACTTGATTAATATTGATGATATGGGTAGTACAAGAGTAGATCTACCACGAGATCAGAGAGGCTAAACCCTAGAAGCTAGCCTATGGTATGATTGTTGTTCGTCCTACGGACTAAAACCCTCCGGTTTATATAGGCACCGAATAGGTTAGGGTTACACAGAGTCGGTTACATTGGTAGGAGATCTACATATCCGTATTGCCAAGCTTGCCTTCCACGCCAAGGAAAGTCCCATCCGGACACGGGACGAAGTATTCAATCTTGTATCTTCATAGTCCAGGAGTCCGGCCACCGATGATAGTTCGGCTATCCGAGCACCCCCTAGTCCAGGACTCCCTCAGTGGCCGTGGAGGGGTGGTTGAACAGGACCCGTGGTGTGGAGGCTGGATGAGCAGAGAGCGGTGGAGGGTGCCCGTGGAGGGTGGTTGAGCAATGGCCGGTGGAGTAGCGCGGTGGAGGCTGGATGAGCAGGAGCCCGTGGAGGTGCTGGAGGAGGTCGACGGTAGCCCGTGGAGGCTGGAGGAGGTCGACGGTGGAGATGAACAGTATCCGTGGAGTCCCATTTTGCGATCGCCACACCCTCCGATGAACAGGACCCCGTTTGACCGTGGGAGGTCCGTTTAAATCCGTTTCTGCGGTACGCCACACCCCTCCCGATCAACAGGACCCCCGTTTCGATAGTAGGAGGTCCGTTTCCTCCATTTTGCGGTACGCCACACCCCTCCCAATCAACAGGACCCCCGTTTCGATTATAGGAGGTCCGTCTCCTCCGTTTTGTTGTACGCCAGGCCCCTCCCGATCAACAGGACCCCAAGTTTGAACGTGGCCTCTCGAACACAAGGCTGTTTCCTCCGTTGTGCAGTACGCCAGGCCTCGTTTCCATCGCCTGTTCCGTCCAAGCCCTCCCGATGAACACGACCACGCATTCGGTTCCGACCCAGCTGGTTGGATCCCCATGAACACGACGACGACGCTGTTTCTCCGTTCCGACCCAGCCATGTACGTATGCGCGATAGGCGTTAGAGACCCTGCCCGTACGTGGAGGGGTGGCCATATTTTCTTTCTTGCACCCTCGCCGCTGTACGTACGTGTACATGCTACGTGCGCGCCTCTACTACGACACGTGCGCGCCTCTACATCCACCAGTATATATGTACGTACACGTTCGCGACCAGAATGACAACGCTACATACGCTTCGACCAGGTGGGTCCCGACTGTCAGGCACTTCCTTGCGTGCAACGATGGAGCTGGTGGGTCCCAGCAGTCAGGGAGGTGAATCGTTTTTTTTCAGACGCACTTCCTTGCGTGCGAAGATGTAATTGGTGGGTCCCAGCAGACAGGGGGAAATGTTTTTTCGCTAAATACGGTGGCCCGTCCGGTGGGTCCCCGCTGTCAGGTGGAGGAATAATTATTTTGTGCGTAATAAGGAGGCACTTCCTTGCTGCGGTCGTGGACCCGGCTGTCAGCCTCTCCACGTCATCCACGTCCGATTGAAGCCATTCCTTGACCACGTTGACCACGCGCGCCGAGAGCACCGGGCGATGGGCGGCGGCGAGGCCTAGGAAGGGGCGGCGGAGCCGGAGAAGATGCGGCGGTGGATGCCCAGCGTGAGAGGAGTATGAGGTTCACTCGTTCGGCTGCGGTGTGAGGCTGCCGTCGCCGCGAGAATAACGGGGGTGTGGGTGCGTGAGGGATGGCCTGGCGATGGTGGGAGTAGTAGGGGCGGTGAGGCCTCCGCGGCATCACAGCCAGCCACAGCGGCGGCAAAGCGGCGACACGACCGGCGCTGCTTTGGGCGGCCGGAGCAAGAAGACCAGAGGTTGAAGAAGCACTACGGCCGTTGGGTGGACATCGTCACGGTCCTTTGGAGCTAGAATCGTTCATATATTGACTAAAGTTGACAAAGGCCTCCGTCGATCAACTTAGTATGCCCACAAGTCAGCCTCCCACCAAGGTTGGTCCCAGCCAGCGGGGGTATTCATTTTTGTGCGTAATAAGGAGGCACTTCCGGTGGGTCGAGTGACAGCGAGGGGAGCGTTTTTTCGCGAAATCGGTGGCCCGTCCCTGTGGGTCCCAGCAGATCGAGAAGCGTTTTTCGCGAAATACTGGTGACCCGTCCGGTGGGTCCCTGCTGTCAGGTGGAGGAATAATTATTTTCTGCGTAATAAGGAGGCACTTCCTTGCGGCTGCCGTGGACCCAGCTGTCAGCCTCTTCACGTCTGATACTCTTCCGATGGAAGTCGGTCGTTGACCACATTGACCACGCCACGCCGAGAGCACCACAGCGGTGGGCGACGGTGAGGCCTAGGAAGGGGACGATGGGGATCCGGGAAGGCGCGCGGTGGAAGCCAGCGGAGAGAATCTGAGGTTCACCGGTTCGGCTGCGGTGTGAAGCTGCCGTCGCCGCAGGCTGGCGATGGTGGGAATAGTAGGGCGGTGAGGCCTCATGACAGCACAGCCCGCCACGGGAGGCAGGAGCATGCGGCACGACCGGCGCTGCTTTGGTGGTGGAGCAAGAACACGGAGGTTGAAGAAGCACTCTGACCGTTGGATGGCCATCGTCACGGTCCTTTGGAGCTAGAATCGTTCATATTGACTAAAGTTGACAAAGGCCCCGTCCAAGTCAACTTAGTAGGCCCTAAGTCAGCCTCCCACCATGGTGGGTCCCAGCTAGCGGGGAGTATTCATTTTTTTGTGCGTAATAAGGAGGCACTTCCGGTGGGTCCGAGATGACAGCGCGGGGAATGTTTTTTTCGCGAAATATGCTGGCCCGTCCGGTGGGTCCCAGCAGTCAGGGGGGAAACATTTTTTTCGCGAAATAAGGTGGCCCGTCCGATGGGTCCCTGCTATCAGGTGGAGGAATAATTATTTTGTGCATAATAAGGAGGCACTTCCTTGCGGCCGCCTGGACCCAGTTGTCAGCCTCTCCACGTACACTACTCTTCCGATGGAAGTCGGTCATTGACCACGTTGACCACGCCACACCGAGAGCACCAGGGCGGTGGTCTGGATGACGGCGAGGCCTAGGAACGGGACGACGCGGAGCCGGGGAAGACGCAATAGTGGTAGCCAGCGGAGAGGATTCTGAGGTTCACTAGTTAACTCTTTGTCATTGCAAAATAACGAGGGGTGTGGGTGAGTAGAGGATGGCACGGCCAGCGGTGGGAGTAATACAGGCGGTGAGGCCTCCGGCATCAAAGCCAGCCACGGGAGGCAGGAGCACGCGACACCATCGGCGCTGCTTTGGGCGGCTGGAGCAAGGCGACCAGAGGTTAAAGAAGCACTACGGACGTTGGATGGACATGTCACGATCACTGCAGCTAGAATCGTTTATATTGACTAAGTTGACAAAGCCCTTGGTACGCGCATCAACTTAGTAGGCCCACACTCAGATTTGGCGGAGAACATATAGCCCATTTGCGATTTGTAAGAATGTACAACCCATTTTCAATTCTAATGGAATTTACTACAGCCCATTTACGGGTTTGTTAAAAGTACAACCCAACTTCTAGGTAGGACAACGATTAATAATTTCAAATAACCGCTCAAAACAGAACTCAAAAAAAATTCCCACATTTTAATGGGATCCGAAATATTTTTATCCGAAATTTCTAGTCAGGTTAAATATAATTTCAAAATAAAGTTGTATCACGTTAAAATCCAGCGAAATATTGCTCGCGCAACAAGTAATGAAATTAAAATTTCTAAATTCCAAAAATAATATATTCTTCAAACTAATTACGTGTTTGGTGCATAGTAATTGCCCAGTTATTATAATTACATCCCATTTATTATTTCTTAAAGTCCTTCTTCTTGTTAAGCCTAATGCATACCTCCTAGGAAACTTTGCAGCCCAGCGGGGAGGATAACAAGTTGACCCGGATATTGTGTACAACTGTCGGCCCAGTTGCATTGCTGATGTTGAAAAAAAGGCACATGTAGTGCAGTACAACCTAACATGGTTACTCAGCCCACATTCAGGGGCGCGGAAAGGCCCAAACAAGGCTTCAGACAACTTTTGAAGTCACCGAGCTCAATTAATAACTTAAGAAAAAGTTAGATTACAGTGGAACCTAATTAAAAGCTGTCACGAGCAAATAAATAATTCAACGGGTCCCACTTGTGCGTGCGTGTGTGTGTGTGAGAGAGAGAGAGATAGAGAGAGAGAGACCCATTGGTCGATGCTCGTAAATACATCTTTCAGCCATATGCATTGCTGATGCTTAGTAAAAACTTATATAGTTGACACAATCATATAGAACATCATAGCACACTGAACTTGCATACAAAAATTTCACGCAGCGGCACAATCGGGATGGAAGCGGTGGATCGCTACGGGAAGGGCTATGTTGAAACCAACGAAGTCGTACATAACGGTTCATCGTCTTTATAAATGACGGGGAAATATCTTGAATGTTGTGCAAAGAAAACAGACAAACAACACAATAAGTTCTGCTAGCACATTAACTTGACGTACAACCCTTTCTAAAAAAAGTTCAGGTACAAAATTAGAATAGGTCACAATCAAATGTACTGGCATATCAGTGCTTCAGATCCATAGATCGGATTTAACTAGTACTATCTAACAAGATTCAGTTATTACCTCAAATTAGAGCACATCAGGCAGCCAGCCCTGCCTCTTCTCCCAAAGAAGCGTGGCCTCCGCCCGCGATGGAGTAGGCCCTGTGCCATCCATCGTTCCAAGCAACACGGGAAAGTCGGCG
Source organism: Aegilops longissima (assembly GCA_021605205.1). Lineage (NCBI taxonomy): Eukaryota > Viridiplantae > Streptophyta > Magnoliopsida > Poales > Poaceae > Aegilops > Aegilops longissima. The sequence goes on from CM038680.1 coordinate 407,444,593, forward strand.
TTGACTCTGTAATGGGCGTCGTCGGCGGACCACGCACCAATGGGCGGCAGGACTTCGATTGATGGATTGACCACTTCTTGACATGCACGAACACTCGATACAGGTAAATCCCTAACGTGGTCCGGCGGCCTTGGTGGAGCGAATAGTACAACCCGGTTCCTGCACGGTATCTCAACACCAATCACCTTCGGTATGGTGGGCGGCTTCTTCATCCATGCCATAACCGTCGAGCCCAGCTGTCCGGAGGAACAAACATACTTACGAGCTCACCTCCAAGGTCGTTGATAAGCTCGTTCATGGACTCGCTGTTCCAAGCACTTGAGGCATGCCGTGGAAGGTAAGCTTTGTTAAAACTCAAGCTCGAGGGCACCGAGCCCCATCCCAGGTGCCACCGATCAAAGCTCACCAAAGACGCCATCGCAGAACAAGCGCGGGAAGATTGAACACACGATTGCGGTGAAAGTTGTTCGAACGGACGAAGAAATCAGCGGTGGCGGACAGACTTCGACGAGCAAGTCACTTATTTGGATGCCGTGCGCAATGCCAAGAGCTTTGACAAGGTCGTCCGGCGAGACGGGAGGCCGGTCTCCGTTGATGGTTACCATCAGCACTTTGCCGGCAAACTGGTCATCAAGCGCCGCCATGCCACTGTTGAGCGGCATCATGCAGCAACCGAAGGTAGGACGGACCTCAGGATCTCCGGCTCGGAGATCCGCGTTGACCGGAGACATGATAGTGCGCTTGAGTACAGGGAGAACAGGAGGGGATTTGGGGAACTGGGTAGGAATCGAGATTCGGAGGTGGGGAGGCGGGGAGGCGGGGATGAAAAGGTAGCATGAATTTCGAGCACGCGCCAATATGCTCTCGGCGGCATAGCGCGAAAAACACCGGTGGCGCCCACATGTCGGCCTAAGAGTCCTTATTCTTTCTTTTTGGAGAGCCCGGCCTTTTTTCGGGATCTTTTGAGAGCCCGGCCGAGAGTCATAATTGACCTGTTTGGCCTTGCGTTACTACTCGGCCCATATTCAACGACACCTCACTGACCCAAACAAGTGTACATCATCGAAAAGACAGTGAGCTCAAATTATATAACTTGAAAAAAGGAGATATACTCTGAACACTGGAGAATGGTGATGCCCTCATTTAGCCCACCAGTAGTTCGAGACAATAAACAGTCATTCGAAGAGATGATCCAACACCATCATAATTTGCAACCCCGCTTCAGCGACCAGTGATCCGGAGACACCAGTACTCCACCCTTTCGATGCAATAGCCCAATTACCTATCAACCTAAAGGCTTGAACCACATCACTGCCTGTCGTAATTGAGACATCCAAGGATCAAAGTTAATCCGGATGCCTTTGTCATTCTCACCTTCTTTTGGCTGCAGGATGTATCGTTGACAATCAGGAGAGTATGCTCCCGAACTCCTAGGGCTCGCCGTGTAGACACAATTTTCCATAACAAACAGAGCCTCTCTGCCATCAAGGTCCTTGCCAACGGTGATCTCCTGGTTAATCGGATAATTGAGTCCGAGAAACAGAGAGTGTGAACCAAGGCTGTTTACCCGCCTCCAACTAAAAAATCCTAAAGGCCCCAACAAGATGGTATCCTGCTCATAGACGTAACAGCCACTGTCCAGATACTCACGTATTACACGGTGCTTGTATACAGTGGGGTTTTTGCAATATAACTTTTCCGGCTCATGTGTCTGAATCATCATCAGTCTTTTGCCGTCGTATGATCGAGCAAGGAACCAGTTGTGCTTCCCTGTTTTTGGCAAAGGTGGTGTAATTACACGGGGGCATTGTTAATGTAAGATCAGCATTGTTCAGAGTATGAGTAGGATAATGCAAGAAACAACATTGATATGTCCCTGTTGGAACTGGGAGGAAAATACAGGAAATGTATCTTGGGTTCAAAATATAGAAGTGCCATGCATGGTTATACTCATGTTATCTACGCAATCGATTCTTCACGAGAAACTACCATGTCATGCATGTTATGTAATCATGTTCTGTCCTCACAACCAAATTCTTCAAGGTAACTAACAGACCATGCATTGTTATATACTCGTGTTCTGTGGGAAATTTTTTGTGAGAATATTATTCTAGTCATTGATTGTCAAGGGCTTATATAGGTATGTACACATGGTAAGCATTGCAGGATTTCACTACTTCCAAATATAGAGTTCTCCATATGCACATTTACTTCCCTAATGTATGGTTAGATGAAACCAACGAGTGTGGTGCATGTTTCTACATCATGAAAATGAGGAAACTAACATGGCCATTGATACACACTCATATTTAGTAGTAGTATATAGATTCTTTGTAAAATAAGGATAATATCCATATATTCCTAACCGTTTGATTATTCAGGGTACAAATTGGCTGTAATGACATGGTCACAATCGCATGAATTAACTCATTCCAAATATAGCTGATTTACGGCGTCTCTAATATATTGCCATAGTTCTACTCGAATTCTGCTCAAACAGGGTTATGCCAATCATCAAAAAAAGTTCAAACAGTGTCATGGCGTCATCATTAACATGAGACGGAAACAACTTACACGCGCAATCCCAGCAATACGTGGTGCCATCTGCTTTGTCGATCGCGTAGATGATGCCATTGTGTTCAATAGCATCACAGAAGTGTGTATCAGCTTTGACGATGATCCACTGCGAGCCGGGTTGTCTCCAGCTAAAAAAGGCACCGGCGTAAAGATAGGCGAGTCCGCGGTCGAAAAAGGCAATTAGCTTGAAGTCTGCGTAATTCGCATGTCATGTGGGTACTTGGCAGATTACAATCTTCTGCAAAACAAGGTCCGTCCAACTAACGTAGTAATCTAGATGACTTGGACCGCGATGGTAATACTCTATATAATCGAACGGAGGAAGGATAATATCATGGGAGGTCTGGAAGTTCACGAGCACCAACTTTTTACTGTCTTCTCTGAAGGCAGCCATCCAGTGGGAGTTCATGCCGACCCAGACATACCTGCCAAGAAGTTTGAGGCGATGGTGATCGGATCGATGTCGAGGGAAATGATGTACGGCGACACACTACATACCCGCAAAGAAGTTTGGCTAATGGAGATCGGATTGAAGTCGAGGGCATCATGCGCCTCCGTATCATGGTGAGCCAATCTCGCAAGACCAGATAGCAGCAAGCAGGTGTCTTGAAAAGCTTAGGCCTCGCTTGACGATGGCGTGTGCATGTCCCTCGAGCATGCAGCCAGCCGCAGGGTGGTCAACATATCCATACACGAACAACGAGGTCGAGGATGTCACTTTGGAGATTGCTCCAATCGCGGCTCATATGGATGCTTTGCGCGGTTCGCGTTCGCCATGGTGGAGTTTGGAAGGGGCTTGATTTACGGGGAGAAGGATGTCGGTGCCGGAGCGGCTAGCGAGGAATAGTGGTCTTGGGAGGCGAGTGAGACAATGGTACACGGGGCACAATGAGATGGAGACGGAGACGGAGCGGAGAAGGAGATGGAGATGGAGTGGTGCTATGGGAGCGGAGAGGAGATGAGGCGAGGCGCCAATGTGCTGTCAACAAGGTGACAGACTGCACAAAGGCATGTGGTGAGGCTGACTTTGGTAACCCGAACACGCCGCCTCGCTGGACTAGTGTCGGCAGCGGGTGTTGTCACTTCACCGTGAGGACCGGATGAATAGTATTTTGACCATCAAGTGTACCACAATTGTACTACTACTACTACTACTAGTAGGAACATGAGTACTCCAAGATTGTATAGCGGAAATAGGTCTCCGTGCTAGCATGCCTGTTCACTTCATCGTTCGGTATCATCCATATTGCGGCGTAACCAAATTCTCGTGTATGCCCAATCAGCGCCTGTCGCGATGCATGCAGTGGTCGATTCGGTGCATCAAGGACGGCATGCAGATCGTTCCACACTTGAAAAGAGGAAAAATGGAAAGGTAGAACGCGGCAGCAGAGGAAGAGAATGCTGGCTAACGAGGCTGGGAGGGGATCGAGCAGGAAGTTAATGCTCCACGCCTAAAGGTTTTGAGAAAACCTGATTTTCATAAGGTGACTTATACTCACCTAAACGGAGTGAGTATTCCTTAACCAGAGAATGTTGTGTCTCCCACTCATGGGCTCAAAGAAAAAAGCTACGACACATTTTTTTATCTGTTTGCATAGGTCCCACCTATCAGGAAGGATGGGCACATACACGAACATGTACGACTCCTCAGTCTACCCGCATAGCCTTTTCGTTTAGTCTACCTAGCCGTCTAATCAACTGCCTGCACGCCACTTCTCCCATTTACTTCTCCGTCGGGAACCGATTCGCCTCGGCTTCTTCACCTCCCATTCGTCTTCATTTGCATCCAAACCCCACTGCATTCACATTGTTTTAACCTCTTTAAATAATCATCTACTACTTCAGTTAGACTAGCCATCTAATCCTAATTCTCCAAACCATAGCCCTCCGTTCCAGCGGTTCCAAATGGCGAAAGAGATCGAGATGCAGGTTTTTAGCGTCCAACATGTCCTTGTCGAAGGCTCGATGCGCATAGTTGCCACCGTCACCGTCCACCCAAGGGTTGTTCGGCAGTGGATCAACAATGTATCCAACTCCCTCAAAAAGGAAGAGACGAGGGTCATCGGTCTCGACATAGAGTACACGGAGCGTGCCCCTGGGAAGATCCAGCGCGCCGCCGTCCTTCAGCTATGCCTCGAAGATGATGTTTTGGTGTACCACATCATACACTCGCCCTCCATACCAGGTGAGCTTCACGATTTCTTGTCTCGGGAGGACGTATACTTCTGTGGGGCAGCCATCGAAGGGGACAAACAGAAGCTGGAGCCGTACAACCTTGATTTGAAAAGCATCGCTGACCTACAAACTAGAATCAAAATTCTTGTAGAAGATTGTGCTAAACAGACAACATCCCTATTCGAAGTAGCAAATTTTGTGCTCGGTACAAATCTTCAGAAGGGTGACGAGACGGTGGCATTAAGGTCGTCTGGATGGAAGAATTATCCCTTGACGTACGAGTGGATAAAATATGCTGCCCTCGATGCCCGTGTGAGTTTCGAGATAGCTGCAAGGTCCAAAGAGCTTGTTGCGAAGCCGTCTCCCACAGAGAATGAGTGTTGGGGAACATAGTAATTTCAAAATTTTCCTACGCACACGCAAGATCATGGTGATGGCATAGCAACGAGAGGGAGAGTATTGTCCACGCACCCTCGTGAGACCGTGGCGAAGCGTTATGACAACGCGGTTGATGTAGTCGACGTCTTCATGATCCGAACGATCCAAGTACCGAGCGTCGGCACCTCCGAGTTTAGCGCGCGTTCAGCTCGATGGCGATCCCGGACTCGATCCAGCAAAGTGTCGGGATGAGTTCCGTCAACCGACGGCGTGGTGGACGATGATGATGCTCTACCGGCAAAGGCTTCGCCTAAACTCATGACGATATGACCGAGGTGGAATATGGTGGAGGGGGCACCGCTGCACGGTAAGGAACGATCCGTAGATCAACTTGTGTGTCATGGGGTGCCCCCCTGCCCCCATATATAAAGGAGCAAGGGGGGAGGAGGCCGGCCCTAGGAGGGGGCGCGCCAAGTGTGGAGTCCTACTAGGACTCCCTAGACCTAGTAGGATTCCACCTCCCTTGTTGGAGTAGGAGAAGGGGAAAGAGGGGGAGAGGAATAAGGAAAAGGGGGTTGCGCCCCTTGTCCAATTCGGACCAGAGGGGGGGCGCAGTCCTCCTTCCTTTGGCCTCTCTCTCTATTCCCGTATGGCCCAATAAGGCCCATATACTCCCGGCGAATTCCGTAACTCTCCGATACTCGAAAAATACCGAATCACTCGGAACCTTTTCAACTCCGAATATAGTCGTCCAATATATCGATCTTTACGTCTCGGCCATTTCGAGACTCCTCGTCATGTCCCCGATGTCATCCGGGACTCGAACTCCTTCGGTACATCAAAACTCATAAACTCATAATATAAGCATCATCAAAAGCGTTAAGCGTGGGACCCTACGGGTTCGAGAACTATGTAGACATGACCTAGAACTATTCTTGGTCAATAACCAATAGCGGAACCTGGATGCTCATATTGGCTCCTACATATTCTATGAAGATCTTTATCGGTCAAACCGCATAACAACATAATGTTATTCCCTTTGTCATCGGTATGTTACTTGCCCGAGATTCGATCGTCGGTATCCAATACCTAGTTCAATCTCATTACCGGCAAGTCTCTTTACTCGCTACGTAATGCATCATTCCGTAACTAACTCATTAGCTACATTGCTTGCAAGGCTTATAGTGATGTGCATTACCGATAGGGCCCAGATACCTCTCCGACAATCGGAGTGACAAAACCTAATCTCGAAATCGCCAACCCAACATGTACCTTTGGAAACACCTGTAGTACTCCTTTATAATCACCCGATTCACGTTGTGACGTTTGGTAGCACCAAAGTGTTCCTCCGTAAACAGGAGTTGCATAATCTCATAGTTACAGGAACATGTATAAGTCATGAAGAAAGCAATAGCAACATACTAAATGATCAAGTGCTAGGCTAACGGAATGGGTCATGTCAATCACATCATTCTCCTAATGATGTGATCCCGTTAATCAAATGACAACTCATGTCTATGGTTAGGAAACATAACCATCTTCGATTAACGAGCTAGTCAAGTAGAGGCATACTAGTGACACTCTGTTTGTCTATGTATTCACACATGTATTATGTTTCCGGTTAATACAATTCTAGCATGAATAATAAACATTTATCATGATATAAGGAAATAAATAATAACTTTATTATTGCCTCTAGGGCATATTTCCTTCAATGAGAACAAGAAGAAGAAGAAGAAGAAGAAGAAAACGCTGCACCAGCAGGAGGGCATTATGGATGGATGAACTATTTCCTCTCTTGTAAAAAAAATTATTCCCTCTCGGTGTATATTGATATAGATGGACTATTTCGATGGTGTGCATGTCTTTGGAACAGAGTAGTAGCGTGGGTCTGCTTGACTATAAGGAACTATTTATCCGCATATATAGCTTTCTCTGCTACTCCTTCCAGTGATCGGTATACAGTGCATGTGTCCGTAGACATGACAGCTTGTCCATGGAAGTTCAACTACGTCAACCATCACGTTTCATCTCGCGATTCCCACGACGCCTCTCGAACCCACGGCACCATGCCCCCCGACGTGCGCCTCACCCCTCTCGGCCGCACCGCCCCTCTGCCTTTGTGTGCATGACGTGTGGTCCACCTAAAATGCGGCGAGCATCAAGTTTCTACCACAGCCACCCGTGATTCCCACGACGCCGCTCGAATCCATGAAACCACACGTCCCCCAACCTGCGGCTCACCCCTCTTGGCCCCACTGCCCCTCTGCCTTCAGGAGCATTACATGTGGACCAGTCACCTATCGGGTCCACATGTTATTGACTCAAAGGTAGTTGTAGTAAGGCGCTGAAGCTCAGTCCCGACGGCCCTGAGAGGGAAATGTAACTCCTGCGCCAGGGCTTGTGGTGCTCCCGCAGCACGAACTTGTGCCAAACTCGAGATTTGTTTCTTTACTATACATGCACGCAATGATTTAATGGACATTGTAATCTCAACATGTGATGGGGAGCTCTAAATTTGAATTTGAAACTTATAAAACAAAAAGATTCAAAACAAATAAACTGGGAGAGAGGGAGTATATCGTAGGATGTGTCCCATACAAAATAAGTCCCCTGGTTTGTCACCGCGAAGATGCGGTTAGAAAGGAGCACATCGTCTTCCTACTCGTACGGCAACAAATCGGCCGCAGACAGCATGGTCCACCTTTGACCGCCATGTGCAAGGTTCGTGCTATCTTTTATTGAATCTCACCGTGGTTCCATCGTACCAATTCATGCGGTGGCCCGTTGCATGGCTGATCCCAATGTTGGACAAAGGTTCTCCGGGAACGGTGTCACTGTTGTAAATGTTGTGCAAATTGATGTTGGTACCCTCCCGTACATATGCAAGCCAATCTCCACTGCACCGAGCCTAGCACGTGAAACAGTGGGCAGGGGAGAATTAGGAAATGGACACGAAGTAGTCTTTAGAATGCATTTACTACGTGATCAAACTCATCTTACCTGCTCATCGGAGGAAATCCGAGTGCCTCTCGACGTCGGCATCTCAAGGCGTCAACTTGCAACTTCTGCCACGCCGCTACCGGAGAGACCCCAAGGAAACATCCTCATGCGTTCCACGGAACATCAAGATGCATTTGTATGAGTAGTTTATCTTGTGAGAGAAAAGGATGAACGAGGGAAGTCCTCTAGAGATAGAGATGGACACTACTACTACCAATGTGCTGGCCCGTGCGTTGCAATGGATCCAAACTAGTAGAATAATACTTGTTCACGTGCTTGAAATATAAACACTCTAGTTTTGATATACATGTGTCAGCAGACATGACAGCTTGTCCATGGAAGTTGAACCACGACGACCATCACGTTTCTTGTTTCTACCACTGCCACACCCACATGCGATTCCCACGACGCCGCTCCAACCCACGACACGACGTCCCCCGACATGGACATGGATCCTCTGACGTGGCTATCACTGCCTTGCCTGCCTTTCCTTCTTCGCCGACAGTGGGACCCACGCTTATGGGTCCCACATGTCGATGATGTAATGGTAGGATTGTTCGTGCCCCTCATCCCTCTCGGCCCCACCGCTCCTTTGCCTTTGTGTGCATGACATGCGGGCCAGCTGAACTGCGGGACCATCAACTTTCTACCACGACACACCCGATTGGGCGCGGTTTGCTGCTCCGCTCTTGTGTTCGATCCGTACTCCCGCACCATCGAATTTTCATCCAGCGGCTGTGACACATTTCGTCCCGGGCATCAATCCTCAGCTGGAGTACTTATGTACTACAGATAGTACCCGCCGGCGTGGCCATCTACGCCTCGTAACGCCCCGACGCCCAGTTGTGGTACCCTCGCCACGGCCACGCCACCATCGGCCGGTTCATCTCGAACGAGTGAGTCGCGAACCACGCCACCACCATGAGAATGACATGTGGGCCAGCCACATTTAAGGCCCACATGTCATTGACTCATAGGTCGGGCACTAAGCCACTGAAGTTCGGTCCCGTGGGCCCCGAGAGGAAAACGTAACTCCTGCGGCAGGCCTTGTGGTGCTCCCGCAGTATGAGCTCGTGCCAAAACTGGAATTTGTTTCTTACTACTACTAGTACTAGTAGGAAGGTACACGTGCATTGCACGCATGAGATTCTGGTGGTTTGTGCATTATGCTTCTACATGTGTAGTTTTCTGGATTCTAACACATGTGGCAAAATTTGGTGGAATGTAAGGTTAGGCAAGTTTGATTAACTTAGGTAAGTGTTTGGTTCAAGCCACACCTTAGGCAAGCCACACTGGCCCCACATGACATACACACAAAAAATGTGGCAAGATTCCCTTAGGCTAGCCAACTTGTGGCAAAATTTGGTGGAATGTAAGGTTAGGCAAGTTTGATTAACTTAGGTGAGTGTTTTGTTCAAGCCACACCTTAGGCAAGCCACACTGGCCCACAATGACATACACACAAAAAATGTGGCAAGATTCCCTTAGGCTTGCCAACTTGTGGCAAAATTTGGTGGAATGTAAGGTTAGGAAAATTTGATTAACTTAGGTGAGTGTTTTGTTCAAGCCACACCTTAGGCAAGCCACACTGGCCCCACATGACATACACAAAAAAATGTGGCAAGATTCCTTAGGCTTGCCAATTTGTGGCTCTCATTTGAAGAACTTATTAATAACTTTGCACGAGCTTAGTTGTGGAAAATTTAGTCATGAATTAAGTTCAACCATGGAGTCTTCTAGATTATACATGTGGCAGAATCGGTGGATGATATCCAATGGCGATGGTGCTCGGATTTGCCATCTTTGTACCGTCGGATTGGCTTCATCAAACGACCAACTTTCAAAGTTTTCACACACTATATAGGGGTATAGATATAGATGTGTCGATCCGCTGCAATGGATCCAAAGTATATCTATTTAGTGGAGTGCACTCTAAACACATTATCTATTTATTTTTCTCTAACCTTCCGTAGCCATGCAACCAAGCCACATAAGCTTCATGGGTGCCCTCCACATCATATTATTCATACTACGTTGATTGAAAAAAAGATAAATCACCCAAAACAAGATCTTCCCTTTTTGTTCCTACGATGTTGTGCCATGCACGTATCTAGAGTAGTACTAGTAATATAATACTATTAGGAGTACAAACTTGGTAGGAGTGGTACTAATACGGAATGCTCCTACTCTATCAACGAGCCCCGTCTGACACAAAATTTCTTGGCTTCCGTGCTACAGCCAGATCTTCCCCTTGTTTCTGTTTTCCAACCCGGCGGTGGGAGGGGTGTCGGTTTGCTCAACGGGCGGTCCCACATGAAAGTGAAAACGCTAGGCACAGGGGCGGAGCTACGTGAGGGCCAACACGTGCCCTGGCCCGCCCAACCTAGCAGGATTTTCGTAGTTGTACATCCAGTTTTGAGGCATGGAACGTCAACGCAAGGGTAATTTCTATAGCCTGGCTAGATTGGCACGCCCAACGTTTTGCTTCAAGCTCCGCCACTGCTAGGCAACACGCCTTCCCTAAGCTATGTGTTGTGCTTGGACGGGCCGTGTTGTACTCCCGATTCCCAGGCGTGTGGGGGTGCGGCCTTGACGTGGCAGGCCTTTTCCTTTACTAGCAATGTGCCCGTGCGTTATGCACGGATCCAAAGTAGTAGAATAGTAGTATTTGTTCACAAACTTAAAAGAAATCACTATTTTTTTGATATAATCCTAATATATTACTCCCTCCGTACCTAAATATTTGTCTTTTTTGAGATTTCAAATGGACTATCACATACGGATTATATAGACATATTCTAGTGTTTCTAGCATGATGCCCTTGCATTGCACGAAGTTGATGGAAAAGGTAAGCACAACTTATAAATTGACGGATGGAGTACTAGTTACAGTGATGCCAAATTTTTGTCCCCATTGTATTTCATGCCAAATTTTGACCATAGATTAAACTAAGAAAATGTTCACGCATGTCACCAAACATTATATTTTTCAAAACTATGTTCAAAGACGAATCCAATTAGATAATTTTTCTTGACATGCATTAACATTTTGTTAGTTAAATCTTTAGTCAAAATTTGGCACAAACTATAAAAGGGACCTATAAACCAGGACGGAGGTAGTACCCACTATGAAGGTAGTAACATAGTCTAGGGATATGTGTATGTTACTAGTGTATGTTACTCACCATTGTGGCTAGTCTAACACATAGGCGTGGTGCATTAACTCTCACGTTGTTTCTTATTTTTGACATAAATAGAGGAATCAACCAAGAAGAGATGTGGGGCTTGTATGCTTTTAATGACTTGAGACTATCAAACATGACATGCAGTGGTCAGTTCGTTGCACAAGAACAAATACAACCCACGTCAGCACACACACATCTTATAGCATCACATCCAATGGCTATAAAAGATGAATGAGACCAAATTATATCTCATCTAGATGAGTTCTAGCAAAACTGTATTAATAATACTTAGTACTCCTGCGCCATGTATCATATAAGTATCATGTAGTACCTTATTCATTGCCATGTATGACACATAGTTCACGGCGCTCTCTATATGTACCACCTTTTTTAATTTCAAGTTTTGCTCCATGGCGCAATCCATCGATACTACTACTATACAAAAGTGGAGTATATACATTTTTTAAAAGGCTAGAGGGCGGGGCAGTCTAGCTCGGTCGGTTTCACGAGAGGCGAGGGCCTTTGTGATTTGACGGCTCATTAATGCTGTCAAATCGAATAATCTTCGCCGCCGCCTACACGCCCGGCGCCTCCATTAAACCCCTCCGTTAAACCCGCATGAAAACCGAGAATCCTACTCCGGCCACACGTCCGTTCATGAGCGGGCCGGAATTAAACGCAACACCAGCCGAGCTCCTCCCGTCCGCCCTCAGTTTAAACGAGGCCAGACGCCGGCCAAGCTCCTACTGTTCGCCCTCTATTTACACGAGGCCAGACAGACAGCGGGCAAGAATCCCACCCCTCCGCCGCTCCCCCATCTCCTCCTTCACCATTTTCTCCACCCTTTTGATGGCTTCCGATGAGCCGTTCTCCGGCATATTAGCCGGCTGGGTGGCCTGCCGAGCCCTCCAGATATGGGCGAGGCCGCTCGGTGCTTCACCAACCTCGCTTAGCCCGACGGAGCCAGTTGCCGCCCCAAGCAGGCGCGTGGTTCAGCAACTCGCCGCTCCAGTTCAGCTCGATGAGGAGTGGCAAGTTGCTCCACGCCGGCACGGCGGCGAGCACGCCGATACGGGCGTTGTCGCTGCCGCGTCGTACCACACCACCAGTGGCCGCGCCTCCCGTGTCTGTGGGCACGCCTCCCGTGCCTGCGGCAGCGCCATGCAGGCAGAGACAGAAGCCGGGTGCGTGGAGAGCGACCAGTCGGTGGCCAGCTTCTCCCTGTCCACCGCCATCATCGAGGAGAAGTAGAACACAGGAGGCCACCGCCACTTGCGACCCATGAAGGCCACCGCCGAGGCGACGACCGCGGATTCAGGTGGTTTCTTTGTTGCTTCGTCTCTTCCGAGGACCTTCATCGACCCCGCAAGTGTCTGATGGACATGAGGAAGACAAAGGGATCCGGAGGCGGCCATTTAGAACTAAAATAAGTCTAGAGATATCCATTTCTAGGACAAGTATTTCCGAACGGAGGGAGTATTAATTATACAAGAGAGCCGGATTGGCACCTCTTAGTTCATGTACATGTAATGAAATCCATCATGTTTATATGAAGATCCGGCTTTTTTATACGAAATCCTTCATGCTTATATGAAATCAGTCCGTGTTTGCACGAATTTCATCTGGTTGGTTAGAGTGGTAAAAATGTATGCCGCTGGCGTTTGATGTCGCCCTCCGCGGAAGGAAGCGGAGGAAATTTGCCGCTGCTGTTGGAGATGCTCTTTATGTGGAAATAATAGAGTGACATCCAATCCATTTGAGTTAATTGCCTGTATGATTGTCCCTCTATAAAAGTTAATTGCATGTATAGTGTACACGTGACTTGCGTGGTGGCTACAGACTTCGTCGCATGAAAGTTAAAAAGAAACAAGTCCATCCTTCATATTCTAAGTACTCTGTGGGTTCCACTTCAAGACAAGATGTGAAAGAAGTATATATTAAATAAGTAGAGTAATATATAATATACAAATCTAAAGTTAAAAGACAGAATTCGAACTCATGTCATCGCGTTGCGAGCATCCGACTCTAACCAGCCCAGCACATTTTTGTTGTAGACCATGCTGGAGATATATCTCCATGTCTACTCTTATATATACTCCATTCGTTCCTAAATATTTGTATTTTTCAGATTTCAAATGGACTACCACATACGGATGTGTATGTAGACATATTTTAGAGTGTAGATTCACCCATTTTGCTACGTATTTCTTTTCATGAAGGGGTCAGATTTGTCCTTGATTTATTTATGAGGTATCGAGATGGCACTGCACCGCCAAGAAAAGAGGGTAGCATCAAAATTATGGACTACTTTTTTGAGTGTGTTGGTAAGGTCCGGTCATAGTCACTTGTTGGAATCTCTAAAAAGACAAATATAGTAGAAAACAGAGTTGGTGATAATGGTGTGTGTGCCATCCTGCAATATAGGCCGTCGGATTTATATCTAACAGATAGGAAAGAAACTATGGCAATTTTGCAAAAATATACCCACACGTCTCTCCACGTTCGTAAATAAGGCCTTCCCTCGTTCAGCCTTTTCTCTCACAAGATAAACTACTCATACAAATCCATCTTGATGTTCCGTGCAACGCACGGGAAACTAGCTAATTTTTTTTAAAGTAGTTGCTGCAATAATTGGGTTGAAGTGATATGTTTTATGTTTGCTCCGAATGATTTCAGATTCACTAGTACTCCCTCCGTTCCAAAATAGATGACCCAACTTTATACTAAAGTTAGTACAAAGTTGAGTCATCTATTTTGGAATGGAGGGAGTAGTAACAAAGAAAAGGTTGCCTTGTCAATTAATAGAAAACAGGGTGAAAACTATCACATGAGGCCGGTAAAAACAAGGCACACTGGGTTCAGCGTCATCGTCACTACAGTTGTGTGCGCGCGAGAAGTCTACATATCGAGGGGGCTACCGAGCGAGGCACCGAGACACAATGTTTGAGAGAGAAACCAATTGATAGATTATGATCGGATCGAGTTGTCACCCTTCCTGCTGTCATTGTTGGGGGAGGGAGAGAAAGACGTGTCGAGTGTGCGCGGTAGGCACTTGAGGCACAACTAGCGAGTGTGTGTGTGTGTGTGTGTGTGTGTGTGTGTGTGTGTGTGTGTGTGTGTGTGTGTGAAAGAGGAGTCGATAGATTATTATCAAGATCGATGTGCCACCCTACTCCTTGATGCGGGTAGTGTGTGTGTGTGTGTATGTTTGAGAGAGAATCCAATCGATAGATTAGTATCAAGATCGAGGTGTCACCCTACTCCTTGAGTGCGGGTAGTGTGTGTGTGTGTGTATGTTTGAGAGAGAAGCTAGTCGATAGATTAGTATCAAGATCGAGGTGTCACCCTACTCCTTGGTGTTGGGAAGTGTGTGTGGGGGGGGGCAAGTGACACTCACATATCTCTACTCTTATAAAAAACAGAGTTGGTGATGATGGTGTTCTGCCATCCTGCAATATAGGCCATCCGATTTATATCCGATGGACATGAAGGAAAATATGGCAATTTTGCAAAATATACCCACACCCTCTCCGCATTTGCAAACAAGGCATTCCTCGTTCATCCTTTTCCCCACAAGATAAACTTCTCATACAAATGCATCTTGATGTTCCGTAACGCACATGGGCATCTTGCTAGTAGGGAGAAGGAGTTTGTGTGACACATATCTAGCTATATTAAGGGATAGGTAGATAGCATATGTGTGAGAGACATTATTATACTTTGAGACATTAGTGGCTGTGGGTGGGCGGAATTAAAGGGGTGGGCGTGTTAGACATAGAGGCGTGTGTGTTTACGTGCGAGAGACTTGTAGGGCGGGTAGAAAGATTAATTTAACCTGACGGAGGAGAGAAATACACGAAGTGCGCGTGTGTGATTCCGATGCCCACAAGGAAATGAGATATGTATGTGTGTGAGAGAGATTGCACAATTCATTCACGTATTACTATCTAGCGACCGTGGACGTGCATCGCTTGAACATAAGTCAATATCTACTTCGTATCGTGGCTAAAGGTACAATATCGATTCAACGCTATAAAGATTGGACACTCACATATCACATTTTTTTCTATTTAAATAAACCTTTTTTCAGTTGTGCATGCCAAAGTTACAGTGATGTTTCTTCAAACAACCAATGTAGCTATCATGCACATGCACCATTGTTACTCTTGCATCAAATTCATTAGTCTTGGATGATTTAAGTTTCTATTTTGAAGTAATATATATGTAATATTCATATATGAATTCAACGTTTACGCAATTTATGAAATGGAGGCTATGTAATCATATGAGGTAACACTTTTAAGTAGCTAACTATAATATCCATTTCTTTTTGTGCGCCTCTACACTAACACGTCAATGCATTATGTTTAAAGTAAATAACCAATGGCACTAAATTATCTATTTACGAGAAATACATAGGCTGAGCGTTTGATCCCTTTTTGTGAACGCGCCACTACACCCGTCGATTGGCGCGCCCGTGTGAACGCCAAGTTATCGGCGCATCATCCCGAGTTATTGTATTTTTTTCTGGGTGGACTTCACACCGTTATTAATCACTGACGCGTGCCCGTGTATACAGCCTAGCATGACCTTCCGCTAGCACGGTCCAAAATTAGTTGAAACTGGATCTGAACGATCCATGGCGACAAAATCTCCGCCTCCTTCTAAAATTTCCGCCACCTTAGTCTTTAGCATGCGAAATCCCCTTTGTCCTTGGTGCACGGAGACCAACAGTTACAATACCGCCCTCATCTACATGATAGGTCGGGCTGCTTTGGTAACTTCCGTTCCCCCACTACACGCCACCCCATTTCTCTCCCTCCTCCATAAAACGACTAACTCCAAAGCACGAGCATCTTACATCACGCCGTCAGTACTTCATCGCCCTTTCTCCCCTCCCCTCTCGAAACCCTAGAATGCTCATCCACCGGCGTACCATAGCCCATTCACTGCCAGCGACGTCCACCTCGTCGGATCTGCTTCTGCAGCCGCATCTACCCCTCCCACCTCCCCTAGAAACAAGTAGACTGCTCATCCACCATTGTACAACAGCCCATTCAGTGCCGTCCTTGTCCACGGCGCCGGATCTGCTTCGCCGGTACTCTCGTCAACCGCCGCGCATCTGCAGCGGCTCATTCAGATTCCCACCGAGACGCCGTCCACACCCCCGAGCCGCCCCACCGACGCCCCGTCGACGGCCTCGATCCTCTTTGCCGACACCTTCCTCAACCCTACGGAGGCGCTTCGCGACACCTTCCTCAACCCTACGGAGCAACCGCGCCACCAGCGTCAACCCTACGGAGTAGCCGCCTATACCATTCTCAACCCTACCGGGCCGCTTTGCCAACTCACAAGTCCACGGCCTCGAGATCCGCTTCCTCGCACCCTCATCCAACCTACGGAGCAACCGGCGCCCGTCCCACGGCCGCAGATCCGCATCGTCGACACCACCCTTAACACAACCACGGAGCAGCCGGCGCCCGTCCCACGGCCGCAGATCCGCATCATCGACACCATCCTTAACCCAACCACCGGAGCAGCTTCTGACGCCCCGTCCACGGCCGCAGATCCGCGTCGTCGACACCATCCTTAACCCAACCATCGGAGCAGCTTCACCTACGCCCTCGTCCACGGCCACAGATCCGCTTCGCCCACACCGTAGTCCACCCTACCGGAGCCGCTCCACAAACACCCTACTCGACGGTTCTAGATCTCCTTACCAGACCCAGACAGCCAGCGCAGTGTCATCACCCTCGACGTTTCTAACCTGATTCCCACCGTCTGGAGAGATGCCAAGCACCCGCCACGGCCTAGGTACTTGTCACCTTTAAACCCGTCCAGGATCACCTGCCCGATGTACTTCAAATATACTAATCGGTCGCTGTTACCTGTTATGCAGCTGGCAAAAACTACAAGGACGATGTTTCTTCTGGATCTAACAGCTTGCCAACCAAGATCCTGGACTGAGGCATTGCTATGATCTTGTAAGCGTCTCTCTCTCTTGTATTGTTACAGGCTCGCCAAATGTGCTTTGCTAGGATTTTCACCAAGAATCCCTTTGTGCGGATAATGATTTCTACTCTTGGCTGCTAAATTAGATATGTAGATGTCATACATGATACTACCTCGTACCTTCGTTCCTAAATATAAGTCTTTCTAGAGATTCCACTATAGGCTACATACGAGCAAAATGAGTGAATCTACACTCAAAATGCATCTATATACATCTGTATGTGGTCCATCTTGGAATCTCTACAAAGACATATATTTAGGAACAAGCAATACATTACACAAAATCGTAGGTGGCATGTAGGAATTCCAGTGCATTACATTAGGCTCCCATAGAGTGCAGGCCAGTCCAGCATACAGAGTCATGGCTAGTTTACGGTACGCACACAATCGTTAATTGGTGGTTTAAATATGCGCAAGGGATATGCAATGTAGTATCATGTAGAGATGTCTGAAATTAGCCGTGTCAACTTGCAGATAGGGTTACACAATGAAAAAGTACAAGATGTATGTGGCAATTTCATGGAACATCGCCAAAAAGGAGAGGCAGCGGTGAGCCTATACAGTGTGCTATGGTACGTCACTCCTCCATTGCAATCATCGTGACATGTTATTTGTATGCCAATTCTATTAGCCAAGTTTCTTAGGGACAGTTATTACGAGTTATCCTAAGAAAATAAGCACCTGTGAATATAAGCTCCATGTAATACGCCAACCAGTTCTTTTCATTGCGTTTTCAGCTTATCTTTGGTATGATCAGTGGAAAGTCTAGATTGCATTATATATATTTTTCATTTTGCTGCATATATGGAAATTAATTTGACTTGCAAACATCACAAATTGAACCCAGTGCAGTAATTAATATGATAGGAAAATAGACCATCACTATTTGCTCAAAATGCAAATACAAAGATACCATCTACTTGGCACAATCTACCTTGGTCAATGTTTTCCATAGAGATCCGATTGCCTAATTTAAACGAAGAACGCATGACCCACATTTAAATGAAGAACAATTATTTGTTGAAATTCGATGGTCCAAGTGGCTGGTTATTATCATATAGCAGCACCACCTGAAAGCATCATATAGCAGCAGCAGCAGCTCATAGCAACTCATCATACAACAGCAGCAGTCTGCAATTCATCATATACCATCAGCAGCTCATAGCAATTCATCCTTCAACAGCACCTCAAGGCCATGGCCTGGGAGGAGGGGAGGGGGAACAAGGTGCCTTCGCGCAGCAGGTGGCATCGGCCAGAAGTTGTGCAGCGCCCACTGAGTAGTGCATTGGACGAACCACAGTGGAGCAGCTGCTGGAGACCATGAGAATGAGGGGCGGCGCCAGAGGGAGGAGCAGCCAGGGAGGTTTGCCCCTACCCGCCGGCCATGTAGCCTAGCTGGACATAGCATCGTCGAGGACCAGGCCAGATGGGACCAGTGGCGACGGCTCGCTGGAGGAACCCTAGTGCTGCAGGCAGGGGATCGAGGTAGAGGGAAAGGGGAGAGGAGATGCAAGCGGGTAGGGCAATGAATGCTTGCGTTTTTGTTTTTACTTGAGGGTCAGGTGTGACGCAGGCGTCAGCAGTTGCATTTTGAGTGTAATATAGGCAAACAACAGAGTCATTTCACTATTCCCCTTCCCTTCAATTTTTAGTGAGGTTCTACCCGAAACACCCCCCCTCCAAAGCGAAATTAGTTAAGCCCAAGCCCATAACTCAAAAATGACTTCTTTACATCTTTTATGGCTTATTTTGACAATATACCCTGAAAAGGCGGAATCGAATTGCCCTTAACCTGCAATTCAATTGTGCGTGCAATTGAGGATTCACTCCTGCCTGCTATCTGTACATTTAGGCATCATCATACATGGCATAACCTAATACATGTGCTTTCCATTGTAGAATCTGGAATATGCAATGTTTATGTTAGTTCATCGTTGCACATGATGTTTAAATGCCCTTAAATCTGGTCACCAAGTGATGGTCTTTAAGCCTCCTTCTTTGCTTCTTTTCTTGATATGTAAGATTTGCTCACACATCTATTCAATTGCTTGTTTGCATCAGCCAGCCATACTAGGACTGTTTGCTTTGATTACTTGTTGTTCTTGACCTAACACTCTAATGAGCTTGTCAACGATTTAAACACTAAGGGCTGCTGTAGTGGGGCCTTGTCTAACTCATAGGTGAATAAAGGTTTGGTCAGACACTACAAGAGGGCTCTCCAAGAGTACCTAGAGATCCAGTTCAAGGTATGCCTAGTTTTTACATAGTGCGTATATAGTAAATGCTCATTTCATTGTGTGCAAGTGCAAGAGATGCGGCATGTTTCATTATGTGGTGTTGTTTTGTTATAATCTCATCCTTTTGTGTTCACAGATCGAAAGTATGCATATTTATCTTCCAAGGAGACGAGTAACTAGTTTTTGTCACCTTGTAGAGGGGGTGCAATGAAGATAAGATTAAGGATTTCCAAGTACAAGATGTTAGGAAGGAGCCTTGCAAGAGAAGTAGGAGCTACGCTGAGCCTCTTGAACCTGCTAAGGTAAGTCACTGTATGCAACTCAACAGTTCAATTCCTTGTTTGTTTCAGGCATAGTTAATTTTATCTTTTCAATTGCTTTATTTGTCCTCACTTAATGAGATTCCCAAATAATTATGCCTGATGTTCAGTACTATGTATCACTATTAGTTGACATAATTAAAGGCCTTACCATTTAATTACTCTGCCGAAGTGTGCCTGAAGCTTTGAAGTCTATTAACCAACTATTATTGCATGAGGCTCACAATCTAGTTTATACTATGCTAATGATTGCATAGTTTTGCCTGCTGTAGTATGTTTGTATGAAACCCTCTGCTGTTCATTATGCTCCCTAAGACTTTAATTGAGGTACAGAATGGCCAACTGCTTGCTTACTTATACGCAACGTGCTGTCTAAATTTGTAACTTGTCTGTGTTTTCGATTGGGCCCCAACATCATGCTCCTCTGGTGAGCTAAGAGGGATTTCTGTATGCAAGCTGCACAAACTATCTTTTTTATAATTTTTAAAATATCACCTGCTTATGCTTCATCACGTGTAACTTTTTTTTGTGAAAGTGACGTGTAACATTATTGTTAGTCCTGTTTTGCCATGTAGTACAAAATAGTGTCTTGTTCGCTTCATTGTTGTAACTATATTTTGCCCTAGTCATGTGTACTTACGAAACATTTCAGATGAAGTGACATCAACACAAAAATCTGAAAGAAAGGCGGCATGGCCGTTACCGAATGATTATGGATTGAATTGGAATGTGCTGATGTTCTCGAGCATCAACTAGAGGTGGCAAGACAACGTGTACATGATTGTCAACGATAATCAACAAGTTGAGACTAGACATGCAGGTATTAGATGCAGAGTCAAAAAATGAAACAAGACACCGAGGTAACCATGAAGGAATTGGAGATTTTGCAGACTGAAATTTGTGCTATCTGAATCCGCCAATCCTATTTTATGAAGAGATTATAGTTCAAATGGAGTTAAGTTGATGTGCGTCCATGATGTATGAGCCGATTTGCCAAAGTATGTAATTTGCTGTTTGTGTATGCTTTATTATCACCTGTGCCATACCATAATACCCAGTGGGTATAATCGGCTGTAATTTCTTTATTGTATAGTGTAGGATTATTCTACCTTTCTATGCCTTGATCTCTTTCTTGTATAGTGTATGCTTTTTAGAGGCGATAGTATTGAGTAGGATAATTCTTTGAACTAGATGATACCCCGCGCGTTGCTGCGGAAATTTTACGACAAAAAGGTAGAAATTAAATTCAATAAAAATATATGATTCAAATATTTAGTAGTAGTAATAGCCCAAAAAGAAATAGTAATAAAGAGGATTTTTGCGAGGATGAAAGAAAGTTCAGTATAAGCAAAAAAATCACATATTATTAAATCAATTTATCTTGTATGATATGGATGTATCTCTTAGCTAGATAAATCCATTAGAAAGAAAA
The DNA here is from genome assembly GCA_021605205.1 of Aegilops longissima. NCBI lineage: Eukaryota > Viridiplantae > Streptophyta > Magnoliopsida > Poales > Poaceae > Aegilops > Aegilops longissima. The sequence goes on from CM038680.1 coordinate 407,465,911, forward strand.
AAAAAGGAATCATGCTTGCCTGTATCTGCATGCATGCGTGTGCACGCTAGTACCAGCGACCACCTACACACACGCGTAACGGCAGAGGCATGCACGCACGCGCAACGCTCTCGCTGGTGAGGGTGTCGGAAGACAGACGTCTGGCTGGAGATCCTGGCGCGCATGACCGGCTTTGCCGACCTCTTGCGGTGCGCTGCCACTGGCCAAAGGGCAGCTGCCACTGCTCCTCCCTCTTCGGCTTCCTCCTCCGGAAGCGGCGCCACGGTGGGGAAGGTAGGCCGGCCGGTGTCGAGCGTCGTCCATGTGCCGCGGTAGGTCTTCAGCCCCGGCCTTCCCCTGGTCGGCTCCTTCGTCCCGGGCGTCGACGGCCTCTTCAATGATCGTGTCTTGCCACTCGCGTGCACATGGCGTCTTCCCCGTGCGCGCTTGGCGGCAGTGTGGAGACGAAGCCCGGCATCGTTTGTTATCTGGTTCTTCCACTACTTGGACAGCAGGGAGGAACATAAATAAAAAGGTGTGCAAGGGACAACGGCTCACCGATAAACTGTGCGGTGCTGGCTGCAACTGGAAGAACGGAGGCGACCAGAACTTGGCAGCGGTCTACAACGGCGAGGATGACGACAATAAATGGAGCTCTGCATAGGATCAAATGGTTGTAGTCGGTAGGTGTGAAGGTCCCCAAGAGCATCCCAAAGATGATGGGCGAAAGCGCCGGCGCTCATGGTTGCAGCGGCGCTCGGCTCGATCAAGTTGAGCCACTATTAGTATCAAGAAGATGATTGGGAGAGAAGACATGATTGCAAGGGAAGGGGAAAAGACTCCACTAAACACATCTAGTGATCGGCATTAAAATCAGAACTTGCAATGGAAGAAGAAAAGGCTCCACCAAACAGGTTCGTATTTTCATTTAAAATCGTTGCATTGATAGTGGGCCTAGTGGCCGGCCAACCGTGGATGCATGGCATAGATCAATGGAAGAGAAAAACTCTGATTCACACGTGAGCGTGTATGAGTGGAATGCATGCAGGAGGTGGGTGGAGAATTGATGATGTGGCACATTGCTGAGGTGGATAGGCTGCATGTCAAGAGAAATAGGTTAGTGGGGATGAACTATTTAGATATTATAGATATGCTATATCGTTCAAACGGGGGCCAACTCGCCCGACCATGGGCCTTCTACGTGTCGTAGGATCCATGGGCCTTCTACGTCTCGCAGGATCCATGGGCCTTCTACGTCTCGTAGTGTCCATGGGCCTTCTACGTCTCGCAGGATCCATGGGCCTTCTACGTCATGTAGGATCCATGGGCCGCCGACTCATTTATGGGTCTTGTACTAGCCTTTAATGGGCGTGAAGCGGGCCTATAATGGAAATCGTGACGTTTATTGGCTGACCATAACGGGCGTTAATAGGCCGTGTTGGTGATGCTATGAAAATGGCCCAACAAACTAATGGACCACAAACGGGCCGATCAGAACGACGAGCTGAATTTGGCCCTAGCGAGAAAATGAAAGTAACGGGCCGTAAGTAACGAATCTGAAAATAAGCCCAAGAATAAATGGGCTCGAGAAGGCGAAAGATAACATGGGCTGTAAACGCCCAACTGAATAACGGGCCCTTAATGGGTATAAAGCGATACATGTTCATTACGGGCCAGTTCACCACGGGCCGTTAATGGGTCTAAAGTAATACATTGTTCATCGCGGGCCGCTTTCCACGGGCCGTTAATGGGTCTAAATGTCTGCTGTTCATCGCGGGCCAGTTTCACCACGGGCCGTTAATAGGCCAAGATTTACATAGGGCCTCATATGGGCGAAAGACGTCATGGGCCATACATGGGCGGAAGTAAAACGGGGAATCATATTGGATGGCCCAGATGACGCTACTGGGCCTAATTCGGATAGGGCGTAACGGGCCTTGGGTTAGTGCGCTGTAAATGCGCTATATGTGAACATGCCGTTAACAGGCTTTCCATGGGCCGGCCCGTCACCTTTTGGCCAAGTCAAACGGGCCGGCCTTTTCACAGGAATGGGCCTCTGTTGGGCCGTGCCACGTGTCGACGTATCATAGGCGCCTTCTGTCCAATGAGTGAATGACATCTGTCCCAACAATGAGCCGACACGTGTTTCCTCTAGCCAACGATGATTTTACACATGGAAAATCCCCATTGGTCGGGGTTGTTAACGGGTTATCGTATCCAAAACCCGACCCGATAGCTTAACGGCGTTCCGTTATGGTGGATGCCACATATCGGTCACCCTTGAAGAAAGCACTTCTGTGACACGCGATTTATCGTCATGGAAGTGGACACTTCCGTGATGATAATTTTGGTAATGTCATCGAACACTTCTATGACATCACAGGTATGACTATCTCGATTCTGTCATAAATTTGTCATGGATGTACATGCATGACAGAAAACGCGACCTACTGTGACAAACATGTATCATCAAGGAAGTGTATTTTTTTGTAGTGCAAACAAGTTTAAGTCTAACATGATTCCTGTGAATAGGGATTTTATAATCAAACAAATTATCATGGCAAGCAAAAACTAGCATATGCAAGGAAGAAGAAAGAGACGATAGCAATCTCAACATGAAGAGAGGTAATTTAGTAACATGAAAATTTCTATGACCATATTTTACTCTCTCATAATAACTACATGTAGGATCATAAGCAAGTTCAACAATATAGATATCACAAAACATATTCTCAACATGATCCACATGCATGCAAAGTTGGCACTCTTCCAAAATAGTGGGATCAATATTAACTAAAGTCATGATCTCTCCAAACCCACCTTTATAAAAAAAATCATAAGATTGAACATTCTCCAAATATGTGGGATCTAAAGTTGAAACTATTCCAAATCCACTTTCAATATTATTGCAAACATTATTATCAATCTCATATTCATCATGGGGCTTAAAGAAATTTTCAAGATCATAAGAAGAATCACCCCAATCATGATCATTGCAACAAATAGTAGACATAGCAAAACTAGCATCCCCAAGCTTAGGGTTTTGCATATCATTAACACAAATGAAATTAATGGAATTTATAATAATATCATTGCCATCATGCTTTTTATTCAAATATCTATTGTGAATCACTTTATAAAGCACTTCATCACAATTTTCAAATTCACCGATTTCAAGCAAAACCTCATAAAGATAATCTAGTGCACTCAACTCACTAGCAATAAGTTCATCATAATTGGATCTCTTAAAAAGATTAGCAAGTTGATGAGGATCCATAAACTTTTAGCAAGCGAAGTTGCAAGCAAAAAGAAGGCACATGGTAACACAATCGAACAAAAAATCGAACGGGAGAAGCACGAAGAAAAGGAAAAACTTTTCAAAAATCGTTTTATAGGTGGGGGAGAGGAAAATGAGAGGCGTTATACTTCTCCTACGTATCTACTTTTCCAAACACTTTTGCCCTTGTTTTGGACTCTAACTTGCATGATTTGAATGAAACTAACCCAGACTGACGCTGTTTTCAGCATAACTGCCATGGTGATGTTTATTGTGCAGAAAACAGAAGTTCTCGGAATGACCTGAAAATCCACGGAGATAACTTTTGGAAAATATAAAAAATACTGGCGAACGAATCAAGGCCAGGGGCCCACACCCTGTCCACGAGGGTGGGGGTGCACCCCCTCCCCCTGGGCGCGCCCCCTTTCTCGTGGGCCCCCTGATGCTCCACCGACCTCAACTCCAACTCTTAATATTCCGTTTCACGGAGAAAAAAAATCAGAGAGAAAGTTTCATCGCGTTTTACGATATGGAGCCGCCGCCAAGCCCTAATCTCTCGCGGGAGGGCTGATCTGGAGTTCGTTCGAGGCTCCGGAGAGGAAGATTCGTCGCTGTCGTCATCATCAACCATCCTCCATCACCAATTTCATGATGCTCACCGCCGTGCGTGAGTAATTCCATCGTAGGCTTGCTGGACAGTGATGGGTTGGATGAGATTGACCATGTAATCAAGTTAGTTTTGTTAGGGTTTGATCCCTAGTATCGACTATGTTCTAAGATTGATGTTGCTATGACTTTGCTATGCTTAATGCTTGTCACTAGGGCCCGAGTGCCATGATTTCAGATCTGAACCTATTATGTTTTCATGAATATATGTGAGTTCTTGATCCTATCTTGCAAGTCTATAGTCACCTATTATGTGTTATGATCCGACAACCCCGAAGTGACAATAATCGTGATACTTCTCGGTGATGACTGTAGTTTGAGGAGTTCATGTATTCACTATGTGCTAATGCTTTGGTCCGGTACTCTATTAAAAGGAGGCCTTAATATCCCTTAGTTTCCACTAGGACCCCGCTGCCAGGGGAGGGTAGGACAAAATATGCCATGCAAGTTCTTTTCCATAAGCATGTATGACTATATTCAGAATACATGCCTACATTACATTGACGAACTGGAGCTAGTTCTGTGTCGCCCTATGTTATAGCTATTACATGAGGAATTGCATCCGACATAATTATCCATCACTGATCCAATGCCTACGAGCTTTTCACATATTGTGTTTCGCTTATTTACTTTTCCGTTGCTACTGTTACAATTACTACAAAACTGCTATCTTTACTTTTGCTGTTGTTACCATTACTTCCATACTACTTTGCTACTAAATACCTTGTTGTAGATACTAAGTTATCCAGGTGTGGTTGAATTGACAACTCAACTGCTAATACTTGAGAATATTCTTTGGCTCCCCTTGTGTCGAATCAATAAATTTGGGTTGAATACTCTACCCTCGAAAGCTGTTGCGATCCCCTACACTTGTGGGTTATCAAGACTAATTTCTAGCGCCGTTGCCGGGGAGCATAGCTCTATTCTTTGAGTCACTTGGGATTTATATCTGCTGATCACTATGAGTAACTTGAAAGACGAAAGAACTAAGATTTTTCCCTCAACTACGAGGGGAGGTAAGGAACTGCCATCTAGCTCTGCACTAGATTCTCCTTCTGTTTTGAGTAAGCTTGCGACACCTAAACCTGCTACTGTTTCGAATTCTGATATGTCGCGTGTTATTGATGATGCCACTTCTGCTATGCATGATACTTATGATGAAACTACTTCTACGCTTGATACTACTGTCCATTAGGTGAATTTCTTGATGAACAACTTGCTAGGGTTAGAGAGAACAAAATTGTTGAGAATGAAATTATTGATGATAGTGATGATGAAGGTTCTCCCCCTGATTATGAATTGCCTGTTGTTCCTGAGGGTTATGTTATGGATGAAGAAGCTGTTAGAGCTATTTTTTCTTGCCATGATAGATATGATCTTAAGAAGTTATTAGCTAAATGGAAGCAGCAATCTCTTAATGCTAGAATGAAACATGACCCCGCTTTTGCTACTTCACCTATATGTGTTCCTGATAAGGATTATGAATTCTCTGTTGATCCTGCGATAATTACTTTGGTTGAATCTGATCCTTTTATGGATGTGAATCTGAAACTGTTGTGGCACATCTTACCAAGTTAAATGATATAGCCACTATGTTTACTAATGATGAGAAGTCTCGCTATTATTATATCCTTAAGATATTTCCATTCTTATTAAAAAGTGATGCTAAAACTTGGTTTAATTCTCTTGATCCTGGTTGTGTGCGTAGTCCCCAGGATATGATTTATTACTTCTCTGCTAAATATTTCCCTGCTCATAAGAAACAGGCTGCCTTGCGGGAAATATAAATTTTTGTGCAAATCGAAGAAGAGAGTCTCCCACAAGCTTGGGGAGGCTTCTCCGATTACTTAATGCTTTGCCTGATCATCCTCTTAAGAAAACTGAAATACTTGATATCTTTTATAATGGACTAACTGATGCTTCCAAGGACTACTTGGATAGTTGTGCCGGTTGTGTTTTCAGGGAAAGAACAGTCGACCAAGCTGAATTACTGTTGAATAATATGTTGACTAATGAAAATAATTGGACTCTTCCTGAGCCAATTCCTGAGCCAATTGAGCCAACTCCTGAGCCTATTCCCAAACCAACTCCGAAGAAGAGAGGTGTTCTATTTCTCAGTCCTGAAGATATGCAAGAGGCAAAGAAATCAATGAAAGAAAAAGGTATTAAAGTTGAAGATCTTAAGAATTTACCTCCTATTGAAGAAATATATGGTCTTAATATACCGCCTGTTGAAGAAATGCATTATCTTGATAACCCGACACAGGTAGTAAAGGTAAATTCTCTCTATAGATATGATAAAGTTGAAATTTCGTCTACTAAATTTCATAGCCCATGTTTAGATGAATTTGATGACTTTATGGCTAGACAAGAAAGTTTTAATGCTTATGTTGGTAGAGAATTAAAGGATAATGCTTTCGAGATAGGACGCTTGAGTGATTATATGGCTAGAGTTAAAGGTGAACTTAAACTCATTAGCAAATATGCTTCTATGGTTACCACTCAAGCTGAGCAAGTACTTAAAGCTCAAAGTGATTTGCTCGATGAATTAAATAGTAAACATGATTTTTCTGTTAGAGTGGCTACTAGAACTGGTAGAATGACTCAGGAACCTCTGTATCCTGAAGGCCACCCTACGAGAATCGAGCTGGATTTTCGGAGAAATAATTTAGAGGCACCTAGTTTTTCTAAAAAAAGAAAAAGAAAAATGATAGGACTTTGCATGCTTCTAGTGAACCTGTTGTAGACACACCTGAGAATCCCAATGATATTTCTATTTCTGATGCTGAAACACAATCAGGTGATGAACATGAACCTACTGATAATGTTAATGATAATGTTCATGTTGATGCTCAACCTAGCAATAACAATGATGTAGAGATTGAACCTGCTGTTGATCTTGATAACCCACAATCAAAGAATCAACGTTATGATAAAAGAGATTTTGTTGCTAGGAAGCATGGTAGAGAAAGAGAACCATGGGTTCAGAAACCCATGCCCTTTCCTCCTAAGCCATCCAAGACAAAGGATGATGAGGATTTTGAGCGCTTTGCTGAAATGATTAGACCTATCTTCTTATGTATGCGCTTAACTAATATGCTTAAATTAAATCCTTATGCTAAATATATGAAGGATATCATTACAAATAAAAGAAAGATACCGGAAGCTGAAATTTCCACCAAGCTTACTAATTATACTTTTAAGGGTGGAATACCAAAGAAACTTGGAGACCCAGGGGTACCAACTATACCATACTCCATTAAAAGAAACTATGTTAAAACTGCTTTATGTGATCTTGGAGCCGGTGTTAGTGTTATGCCTCTTTCTTTATATCGTAGACTTGAATTGAATAAATTGACACCTACTGAAATATCTTTGCAAATGGCCGATAAATCAACTGCTATACCTGTCGGTATTTGTGAGGATGTGCCTGTTGTGTTTGCAAATGTCGCCATCTTAACGGACTTTGTTATTCTTGATATTCCTGAGGACGATAGTATGTTGATTATCCTTGGTAGACCCTTTTTAAATACTACAGGGGCTGTTATTGATTGCAACAAAGGCAATGTCACTTTTCATGTTAATGGTAATGAGCATACGGTACACTTTCCGAGGAAACAACCTCAAGTTCATAGCATCAATTCTACTGGAAAAGTTCCAACTATTATTATTGGAGGTTTTGAATTTCCTCTTCCTACTGTCAAGAAGAAGTATGATATTCTTATTGTTGGGGATGTTCATATCCCCATTGAGGTAACCTAGTGTTATTCGAAATTTCTCCGGTTCTGTGTTATTCAGAATGAGTTTGTTAACAAGACTTGATCAACCTTGTTAGTGGATTCATTTTGATGATCATGAGATGGATGAAACTAGAAGGCACAACCTTCTGTACCCTCTTTTTACTTTCTGTTATTTAGATTAAAATAAAGCCAAAAATATTATTATCTATTTGTTTTCTGAATTATCCGTGCAATAAAAAAATATCCCGAAAATAAAAGTGCTCCAAATGCCCTGCAAATTTAGTATGATTTTTTATGGAATATTTGAGGATTTTAGGCACTGAGAACACTGTAGGGGGGCAAGCACCTGGCCACGAGGGTGGAGGGCGCGCCCACACCCCCTGGGCGTGCCCCCTATCTCGTGGGCCCATGGTGGCCCTCCTCCACTTATTCCTGCACCTACACACTCCATCTTCCTCCCAAAAAATACCATCCAGCTCAAGCTCGAGTTCTAGCTCATTTTGCTGCGATTTTCGATCTCCTTTCTCAAAACTCCATTCACAAAACTGCTTTGGGAGATTGTTGCTTGGTATGTGACTCCTCCATTGGTCCAATTAGTTTTTGTTCTAGTGCATTATTCATTGCAAATTTTTGCTGCCTAGGTGACCCTGTTCTTGAGCTTGCATGTCAAATTTATGTGGTCCCAAGTAATTCTAATGCATGATATAGGCTCTAGGCACTTGTGGGAGTAGTTTCTATCAATCTTGTTTAGTTTGATTCACTTTTATTTTGAAGTTACTAAAAATTTCAGAAATTTTCAGAGGAAAGAAATATGTCTAGGAGAATGTACCAAGGTGGTTCCTCAACAAAGAGAGGACCTAGGCATGTTATGCGTTAGCAAGACGATGAACCACCAAGGGATGCAGAAGTACGGGGTTGTGAACGGCCATCAAAAGAGTTTATGGTTAATGCAGGCATCAAGGATGAATTTGATGCATATGTGCGTAATGCCGATCTTGAGGACTTCATACAAGATATGTGTCCTCAGTATTACCAATTGACTGATTCATTCTGAGAAGGTTTAAATATACATCTTCACGTAATTCTCAGAATGTCCTGTTTGATATTTATGATCAATCTTATACCATGGACTTAGAAGATTTCACAACTGCTTGCAAACTCCACAGTGGGGCAATGTTAATGAACCCCACGGATATGAATATAAAGACTTCCTTGCTAGTATCATTGTGGGAGAATCTAGGGATATAGCACAAGCTACCATAGGGAGCATTCACTTCCCTGATGTACATTATTTTGCTCTCTTCATTGGTATATGCATTAACGGTAAAGATGAAGCATGTCACATGTGTGTCCCTGATCTTTATGTCCTCAAGAGTGATGTGTTAGGTAATAAAGATTACAACTTGGGGGCAATAGTTGCATGTAGGTTGCATAATAATGGTATATCTGGAGATTTATTTGGAGGGATTTATGCGACTCGTGTTGCTAATTATCTTGGTATATCTCCACGAGAGGAGGATGTGGAGTTGCTTCCTGCTTATTTAGATTATGACGCGATGGTCAGACATCGTTTTCTTTTGAGGAATGAACAATTCCTCCAGTATCGATTAATCTTTGACAGACGTAGCTCTGTCCATGTTACTCTCCCTGCTCCTTCCCGTTTTGATTACCAGGCAAAACGAAGATATGTTGTTACCAGGGAGGAGGCAGCTGAACACGAGGGGAGAGCGGAGGCGGCCCGCCAACATGCCGCAGCTCAGGATGCATTGGCTGCTGCATCTCAGTACGACCCCAGTTATAACTTCGGATATCAGCCAGGCTATCCTTGGCATTAGACCAACTTAGGCCAAAAGCCTAAGCTTGGGGGAGTACGTGTTTCTCACCGACTTTATATTCATGTTCACACACTATTCTAGTTGTCGGTGCTCACACTCTTTCATTGTATTATCCATGCTAGTTTAATTTCTTTTTCTAGTTTTCTTCTTGTGTGTTTGTTAAACCTTAAGAAAAACCAAAAAAATTAGTTAGTTTAATTTTCATGCTTGTAGTAGTAATTGAAATGAAAACCCAAAAAGATTTCTCGTTCTTCTTTTACTTGTTGGGAGCTTTCCCGTGTAAATAGTTTTATTTTCTTTTCTTTCCTTTGGGGGTCGAGAGTAGAAGACCTTAACGAAAATGCTTAGTGGCTCTCATATGCATGATTGTTGGTTTAACTTAGAGCCCATATTACTTTGTCTTCTCTCTTGAATTGAATGCTTGCAGATTCCATCTTAGTCCGATGCACGTGCACTACTACTATTATACACATTGTTCGGTCGTGCAAGTGAAAGGCAATAATCACGATATAAGATGGACTGATTGAGATAAGAGAAGCTGGTATGAACTCGACCTCTCTTGTTTTTGTAAATATGATGAGTTCATCGTTCCTGATTCAGCCTATTATGAATAAACATGTTTTGCAATGACATTTAGAGATTATAGTTGCTTATGTCATGCTTAATTAGCTAGGAGCTTATAATGGTTTACCTTGCGTGCCAACATGCTATTAAAATGATTGTGATATGGTATGATGGAATGGTATCCTCCTTTGAATGATTTGAGTAACTTGACTTGGCACATGTTCACGCATATAGTTGAAACAAATCAACATAGCCTTCGCGATATTTATGTTCATGGTAGATTATATCCTACTCATGCTTGCACTCGGTGTTGATTAATTCTAATGCATGTTCATGACTGTTGTCGCTCTCTCAGTTGGTCGCTTCCCAGTCTTTTGCTAGCCTTCACCTGTACTAAGCGGGAATACTGCTTGTGCATCCAAACTCCATAAACCCCAAAGTTATTCCATATGAGTCCACCATACCTTCCTATATGCGGCATTTACCTGCCGTTCCAAGTAAATTTGTATGTGCCAAACTCCAAACCTTCAAATGAAATTCTGTTTTTTATGCTCGAGCAGCTCATGTTTCAACTAGGGTTGTCTGTATCTTCCATGCTAGGTGGGTTATTCTCAAGGGGAGTGGACTCCGCTCCTCATTCATGAGAAAATGGCTGGTAACTGGGATGCCTAGTCCCATGTTCAAAAAGATAAAAGCAAATCAAAATAATTAAACAAAACTCCCCCAGGGCTGTTGCTAGTTGGAGGCACTCGTTGTTTCAAGCAAGCCATGGATTGATGCTTGTTGGTGGTGGGGGTGTATAAACTTTGATCATTCTGTTTGGGAACCGCCTATAATGTATGTAGCATGGAAGATATCGCCATCTCATAGTTGTTGCATTGACAGTGAAAGTATGCCGCTCGAAATGTTATTTATCTCTATTTTAAAATCGAGCTCTGGCACCTCTACAAATCCCTGCTCCCCTCTGCGAACGGCCTATCTATTTACTTTTATGTTGAGTCATCACCTTCTTATTAAAAAGCACCCGCTGGAGAGCACACTGTCATTTGCATGCATTACTATTAGTTTATATTGGGTATGACTTGACTGATCTCTTTTACCATGAATTACAATGTTTAGTCAGCCCTTGGTCTTTAAAGGTGCTCTTCATTTATGTTTTGCGGTCTCAGAAAGGGCTAGCGAGATACCATCTTGTTATATCTTATTATGATTGTTTTGAGAAAGTGTTGTCATTTGAGTTTTATTATTATTGCTCGCTAGCTGATTATGCCATTGATATGAGTAAATGTGAGACCTAAGTGTTATTGTGAATATGGTTAGTTCATAATCTTTGTTGAAAACTTGAATGCTGGCTTTACATATTTACAACAACAAGAGCAAATAGAGTTTGTAAAAGTTTTTCTTTATCACTTTCAGTTTATCAACTAAATTGCTTGAGGACAAGCAAAGGTTTAAGCTTGGGGGAGTTGATACGTCTCCAACGTATCTACTTTTCCAAACACTTTTGCCCTTGTTTTGGACTCTAACTTGCATGATTTGAATGAAACTAACCCGGACTGACGCTGTTTTCAGCAGAACTGCCATGGTGTTGTTCATTGTGCAGAAAACAAAATTTCTTGAAATGACCTGAAAATCCACGGAGATAACTTTTGGAAAATATAAAAAATACTGGCGAAATAATCAAGGCCAGGGGGCCCACACCCTATCCATGAGGGTGGGGGGCGCGCCCCCTCCCCCTGGGTGCGCCCCCCTGTCTCGTGGGCCCCCTGATGCTTCACCGACCTCAACTGCAACTCTATATATTCCATTTCACGGAGAAAAAAATCAGAGAGAAAGTTTCATCGCGTTTTACGATACGGAGCCGCCGCCAAGCCCTAATCTCTCTCGGGAGGGCTGATCTGGAGTCCGTTCGAGGCTCCGGAGAGAGGGATTTGTCGCCGTCGTCATCATCAACCATCCTCCATCACCAATTTCATGATGTTCACCGCAGTGCGTGAGTAATTCCATCGTAGGCTTGCCGTACGGTGATGGGTTGGATGAGATTTACCAAGTAATCAAGTTAGTTTTGTTAGGGTTTGATCCCTAGTGTCCACTGTGTTCTGAGATTGATGTTACTATGACTTTGCTATGCTTAATGCTTGTCACCAGGGCCCAAGTGCCATGATTTCAGATCTGAAACTACTATGTTTTCATGAATATATGTGAGTTCTTGATCCTATCTTGCAAGTCTATAGTCACCTATTATGTGTTATGATCCGACAACCCCGAAGTGACAATAATCGGGATACTTCTTGGTGATGACCGTGGTTTGAGGAGTTCATGTATTCACTATGTGCTAATGCTTTGGTCTGGTACTCTATTAAAAGGAGGCCTTAATATCCCTTAGTTTCCACTAGGACCCCGCTGCCACGGGAGGGTAGGATAAAAGATGTCATGCAAGTTCTTTTGCATAAGCACGTATGACTATATTCGAAATACATGCCTACATTACATTGATGAACTAGAGCTAGATCTGTGTCACCCTATGTTATAGCTATTACATGAGGAATCGCATCCGACATAATTATCCATCACTGATCCAATGCCTACGAGCTTTTCACATATTGTGTTTCGCTTATTTACTTTTCCGTTGCTACTGTTACAATTACTACAAAACTGCTATCTTTACTTTTGCTGCTGTTACCATTACTTCCATACTACTTTGCTACTAAATACCTTGCTACAGATACTAATTTATCCAGGTGTGATTGAATTGACAACTCAACTGCTAATACTTGAGAATATTCTTTGGCTCCCCTTGTGTCGAATCAATAAATTTGGGTTGAATTCTCTACCCTCGAAAGCTATTGTGATCCCCTACACTTGTGGGTTATCAAGGCGAATGGTGAATAATGTAATGCAAGAGAGAAGAGTGGGTACTTGGTATGGCTTGACTTGACGTAGATCTCCCTGGCAACGGCGCCGGAAATTGGCAAGTTGACGGGAGATAAAATCTTGTCTTGACTTGGCGAAAACCTCCCCGACAACAGCGCCAGGAATCCTTCTTGCTACCTCTTGACCTTGCGTTGGGTTTTCCCTTGAAGAGGAAAGGGTGATGCAGCAAAGTAGCTAAGTATTTCCCTCAGTTTGGTAACCAAGGTATCAATCCAGTAGGAGATAACGCACAAGTCACCGAATACCTGCACAAACAATCAACAACTTGCACCCAACGTGATAAAGGGGTTGTCAATCCCTTCACGGTTACTTGCAAACGTGAGATCTGATAGAGATAAATAAAAGGTAAATTAAATATTTTGGGGATTTTTGGTTTATAGATCGGAAAGTAAAACATTGCAAAATAGTAGATCGGAAACTAGTATGCTGTAAAAGAGAACTTATATGATGGAAAAGAGACCCGGGGGCCATAGGTTTCACTAGTGGCTTCTCTCAAGATAGCAAATATTATGGTGGGTGATACGTCTCCAACGTATCTATAATTTTTTATTGCTCCATGCTACTTTATCTATTGTTTTGGACTATATTGGGCTTTATTTTCCACTTTTATATTACTTTGGGACTAACCTATTAACCGGAGGCCCAACCCAGAATTGTTGTTTTTTGCCTATTTCAGTGTTTCGAAGAAACGGAATATCAAACGGAGTCCAAACGGAATGAAACCTTCGGGAACGTGATCTTCTCACCGAACGTGATCCAGGAGACTTGGACCCTACTCCAAGAAGTGCCAGAGGCGGTCACGGGGGTGGAGGGCGCCCCCCTGGCCGCGCCCCCCTACCTCGTGGGCCCCCTGAAGCTCCACCGACGTACTCCTTCCTCCTATATATACCTATGTATCCCCAAACTATTAGAAGGGGAGTCAAAAACCTAATTCCACCGCCGTACCTTCCTGTATCCACGAGATCCCATCTTGGGGCCTGTTCCGGAGCTCCGCCGGAGGGGGCATCCGCCATGGAGGGCTTCTACATCAACACCATAACCCCTCCGATGAAGTGTGAGTAGTTTACTTCAGACCTTCGGGTCCATAGCTAGTAGCTAGATGGCTTCTTCTCTCTTTTTGGATCTCAATACAATGTTCTCCCCCTCTCTCGTGGAGATCTATTCGATGTAATCTTCTTTTTGCGGTGTGTTTGGTGAGATCGATGAATTGTGGGTTTATGATCCAGCTTATCTATGAATAATATTTGAATCTTCTCTGAATTCTTTTATGTATGATTGAGACTTTGCAAGTCTCTTCGAATTATCCGTTTGGTTTGGCCAACTAGATTGGTAGTTCTTGCAATGGGAGAAGTGCTTAGCTTTGGGTTCAATCTTGCGGTGTCCTTACCAAAGGATAGAAAGGGTTGCAAGGCATGTATTGTATTGTTGCCATCGAGGATAACAAGATGGGGTATTTATCATATTGCATGAATTTATTCCTCTACATCATGTCATCTTGCTTAAGGCGTTACTCTGTTTTAACTTAATACTCTAGATGCATGCTTGGATAGCGGTCGATGAGTGGAGTAATAGTAGTAGATGCAGAATCGTTTGGTCTACTTGTCTCGGACGTGATGCCTATATACATGATCATACCTAGATAACCTCATAACTATGCTCAATTCATCAATTGCTCAACAGTAATTTGTTCACCCACCGTAGAATATATATGCTCTTGAGAGAAGCCACTAGTGAAACCTATGGCCCCCGGGTCTATTCTCATCGTATCAATCTCCATCACTTTTATACTTGCTTTGCTTTTACTTTTTATTTTGCATCTTTATACCAAAAATACCAAAATATTATCTCTATCAGATCTCACCCTCGTAAGTGACCGTGAAGGATTGACAACCCCTAATCGCGTTGGTTGCGGTAGCTATCATTTTGTGCGGTCACGAGGGACTTGCGCGTGGCCTCCTCTTGGATTGATACCTTGGTTCTCAAAACTGAGGGAAATACTTACGCTCATGTGCTGCATCATCCTCTCCTTCTTGAAAACCAACGCTAGCTCAAGGCGTAGCAAGAAGTACTTCGGCGCCGTTGTCGGGAGGTCTACGCAAAAGTCAACATACCAAGTACCCATCACAATCCTCTCTCTCGCATTACATTATTTGCCATTTCCTCTCGTTTCCTCTCCCCACTTCACCCTTGCCGTTTTATTTAACCTCTCTTTCCCAATCTCCTCCTCCTTTTTCCTTTGCCTTTTTCCTCGTCCGTTTGTTTGCTCGTGTGTTGGATTGCTTGTTTGTCGTTATGGCCCTACCTAAACCTGGTGATCTTCACCTTAAAAGGCTAGAGGAGATCGAAAACAATGTCAGGAAGTTTATGGTTTTGCAATTTGAGCATAATAATTTCTTTAGAAATGGACTTAAGGAACAAAAGATTTTTATGAGCTATATGAATAAAGAGCTCGATGATATGTCCAAAGAATTTAATGGTATAAGAGCCCAAATTGCTCGTCTTGAAAAGATGACCGCTGAAATTTCGGATATGCAAGCTACCTTAGTCAATAAGATGGCCGCTAAACCGAATTCCTAAGAAAATCAAGATGAAGATCTGAAAGTTATAGATGTGTCCCCTATTAAATCTTTGTTTTTCCATATGAATATTGATGAAACTGATTATGATCTTCCTTTACCTAGAAGGCGTTCTAAGAATTCTGAGTTTTTAGATCTTGATGATGAAATTGATAAAAGTGGGATTGAAAGAAATAAAAATCAAGATATTGCTAAACCCACTATTTTGGATCTCAAGGAATTTAATTATGAAAATTGCTATTTAATTGATTGTATTTCCTTGTTGCAATCTGTGCTAAATTCTCCTCATGCTTATAGTTAAAATAAGGATTTTACCGAACACATTGTTGATGCCTTGATGCAATCTTATGAAGAAAAGCTTGAGTTGAAAGTTTCTATCCCTAGGAAACTCCATGATGAGTGGGAACCTACTATCAAAATTAAAATTAAAGATTATGAGTTTCATGCTTTGTGTGATTTGGGTGCTACTGTCTCTACTATTCCCAAAACTTTATGTGATTTGCTAGATTTCCGTGATTTTGATGATTGCTCTCTAAACTTGCATCTTGCGGATTCCACTATTAAAAAGCCTATGCGAAGAATTAATGATGTACTTATTGTTGCAAATAGGAATTATGTGCCCATAGATTTTATCGTTCTTGATATAGATTGCAATCCTTCATGTCCTATTATTCTTGGTAGACCTTTCCTTACAACGATTGGTGCAATTATTGATATGAAGGAAGGAAATATTAGAGTCCAATTTCCCTTAAAGAAGGGCATGGAACACTTTCCTAGAAACAAAAATAAAATTACCATATGAATCTATCATGAGAGCCACTTATGGATTGCCTACCAAAGATGGCAATACCTAGATCTATCCTTACTTTTATGCCTAGCTAGGGGCGTTAAACGATAGCGCTTGTTGGGAGGCAACCCAATTTTATTTTTAGTTTTTTGTTTTTTGCTTCTGTTTAGGAATAAATAATCCATCTAGCCTCTGTTTAGATGTGGTTTTATCTTTTAATTAGTGTTTGTGCCAAGTTAAACCTATTAGATCTTCTTGGGAGATAGTTATTTGATCTTGCTGTAATTTCCAGAATCTTTGCGCTCAGTGCCCGAATTGTTAAAAATCACCAGAACGTGATAAATAGTGATTCCAATTTCTGCTGATCAATAAACAAATTTTCCAAGTCGTCTAATTTTGGTAGAATTTTTTGGGTTCCAGAAGTTTGCGTTAGTTACAGATTACTACAGACTCTTCTGTTTTTGACAGATTCTGTTTTGCGTGTGTTGTTTGCTTATTTTGATGAAACTATGGCTAGTAAAATAGTTTATAATCCATAGAGAAGTTGGAATACAGTAGGTTTAACACCAATATAAATAAAGAATGAGTTCATTACAGTACCTTAAAGTAGTCTTTTGTTTTCTTTCTCTAACGGAGCTCACGAGATTTCTATTGAGTTTTGTGTTGTGAAGTTTTCATGTTTTGGGTGAATTCTTTTGATGGATTATGGAACAAGGAGTGGCAAGAGGCTAAGCTTGGGGAAGCCCATGGCACCGCCAAGATAATCCAAGGACACCAAAAATTCAAAGCTTGGGGATGCCCCGGAAGGCATCCCCTCTTTCGTCTACTTCCATCGGTAATTTACTTGGAGGTATATTTTTATTCATCAACATGATATGTGTTTTGCTTGGAGCGTCTTGTGTTATTTGAGTCTTTGCTTGTTAGTTTACCACAATCATACTTGATGTACACACCTTTTGAGAGATCCATACATGATTTGGAATTTGTTAGAATACTCTATGTGCTTCACTTATATCTTTTGAGCTTGATAGTTTTGCTCATAGTGCGTCACTTATATCTTTTGAGCATGATAATTTTTGCTCTAGTGCTTCACTTAGATCTTTTAGAGAACGGTGGTGGATTTGTTTTAAAGAAACTTGATCTCTCATGCTTCACTTAGATTATTTTGAGAGTCGTTAATAGCATGTTAATTTGCTTAATGTTAATATACTTGGTGTTCAAGATATGTGAAACTTTCTTTTGAGTGAACTGAATACTAAGATAAATTTAATGCTTAATAATTGTTTTGAGATATTGAGGTAATAATATCAAAGTCGTGCTAGTTGATAATTGTGAATTTGAGAAATACTTGTGTTGAAGTTTGCAAGTCCCGTAGCATGCACGTATGGGTAAAGTTGTGTAACAAATTTGAAACATGAAGTGTACCTGGCTTGTGCATCCTTATGAGTGGCGGTCGGGGACGAGCGATGGTCTTTTCCTACCAATCTATCCCCCTAGGAGCATTGCGTGTAGTACTTGATTTTTGATGGCTTCTAAATTTTTGCAATAAGTATATGAGTTCTTTTGACTAATGTTGAGTCCATGGATTATACGCACTTTTACCTTTCTGCATTTGCTAGCCTCTTCGGTACCGTGCATTGCCCTTTCTCACCTTGAGAGTTGGTGCAAACTTCGCCGGTGCATCCAAACCCCGTGATATGATACTCTCTTTCACACATAAACCTCCTTATATCTTCCTCAAAACAGCCACCATACCTACCTATCATGGCATTTCCATAGCCATTCCGAGATATATTGCCATGCAACTTCCATCATCATTATTATGACATACATTGCTTTTGTCATATTGCCATTGCATGATCATGTTTCCGTTCGCCCTACAGTGGAATATGAAATGGACGAAGGAAGAAATTTAGCAACACTTTTCCCGCAGGATCTCTTGCAAGAAGAAAATAATCTCCAAATTCGACTTGTCAATTTTATTTCTCATGAAAATAGCAAGTTAACTCAAAGAATTTATCACACAAATAGTCAATTTGTTAGAACTTGCTTAGTAGTGAATTGGGAACAAGAAGAAAAAGAAAAGGCTGGTGCTTCCCTTGTTGAGGTAAGAGCAAATGATCTTATTCGCGATTTCCTAAGAATTGAGTTAGTCAAGTCCACTGTAGTTGACATCGTATTTGTGGCAAAGCCACCATGCATTATTTTCCATACATGTCACTCTTGATTCATTGCACCATCCCGGTACATCGCTGGAGCCATTCATATAGAGTCATATTTTGTTCTAAGTTTCGAGTTGTAATTGTTGAGTTGTAATAGAAATAAAAGTGTGATGATCATAATTATTAGAGCATTGTCCCAAGTGAGGAAAGGATGATGGAGACTATGATTCCCCCATAAGTCGGGATGAGACTCCGGACGAAAAAAAAGAAGAGGCCAAGAAAAAGAGAAAATGCCCAAATAAAAAAATGAGATAAAAAGAGAGAAGGGACAATGCTACTATCCTTTTACCACACGTGTGCTTCAAAGTAGCACCTTGTTCTTCATGTAGTGAGTCTCATATATTGTGCTTCAAAGTAGCACTAAGATCTTCATGATAGAGAGTCTCTCATTTTGTCACTTTCATATACTAGTGGGAATTTTTCATTATAGAACTTGGCTTGTATATTCCAATGATGAGCTTCCTCAAAGTGCCCTAGGTCTTCGTGAGCAAGCAAGTTGGATGCACACCCACTTAGTTTCTTTTGTAGAGCTTTCATATACTTATAGCTCTAGTGCATCCTTTGCATGGCAATCCCTACTCCTCATGTTGACATCAATTGATGGGCATCTCCATAGCCCGTTGATTATCCTCGTCGATATGAGATTTTCTCCTTTTTTGTCTTCTCCACACAATCCCATTATCATATTCTATTCCATCCATAGTGCTATACCCATGGCTAGCGCTCATGTATTGCGTAAAGGTTGAAAGAGTTTGAGATTATTTGAGTATGAAACAATTGCTTGGCTTTTCATCGGGGGTATAGAAGTTTGGAACATCTTTGTGTGACGAAAACGAAGCATAGCCTAACTATATGATTTTGTAGGGATGAACTTTCTTTTGCCATGTTATTTTCAGAAGACATGATTGCTTTGATTAGTATGCTTGAAGTATTATTATTTGTATGTCAATATGAAATTTTGTCTTAAATCTTTCGGATCTGAATATTCATATCACAAGTAAGAAGATTTATATTGAAATTATGCCAAAGTATCACTCCGCGTCAAAAATTCTCTTTTTATCATTTACCTACTCGAGGACGAGCAGGAATTAAGCTTGGGGATGCCTGATACGTCTCCAACGTATCTATAATTTTTTATTGCTCCATGCTACTTTATCTATTGTTTTGGACTATATTGGGCTTTATTTTCCACTTTTATATTACTTTGGGACTAACCTATTAACCGGAGGCCCAGCCCAGAATTGTTGTTTTTTGCCTATTTCAGTGTTTCGAAGAAACGGAATATCAAACGGAGTCCAAACGGAATGAAACCTTCGGGAACGTGATCTTCTCACCGAACGTGATCCAGGAGACTTGGACCCTACTCCAAGAAGTGCCAGAGGCGGTCACGGGGTGGAGGGCGCCCCCCTGGCCGCGCCCCCCTACCTCGTGGGCCCCCTGAAGCTCCACCGACGTACTCCTTCCTCCTATATATACCTATGTATCCCCAAACGATTAGAAGGGGAGTCAAAAACCTAATTCCACCGCCGTACCTTCCTGTATCCACGAGATCCCATCTTGGGGCCTGTTAGAGCTCCGCGGAGGGCATCCGCCATGGAGGGCTTCTACATCAACACCATAACCCTCCGATGAAGTGTGAGTAGTTTACTTCAGACCTTGGTCCATAGCTAGTAGCTAGATGGCTTCTTCTCTCTTTTGGATCTCAATACAATGTTCTCCCCCTCTCTCGTGGAGATCTATTCGATGTAATCTTCTTTTTGCGGTGTGTTTGGTGAGATCGATGAATTGTGGGTTTATGATCCAGCTTATCTATGAATAATATTTTAATCTTCTCTGAATTCTTTTATGTATGATTGAGTTATATTTGCAAGTCTCTTCGAATTATCCATTTGGTTTGGCCAACTAGATTGGTAGTTCTTGCAATGGGAGAAGTGCTTAGCTTTGGGTTCAATCTTGCGGTGTCCTTACCCAGTGACAGAAAGGGTTGCAAGGCATGTATTGTATTGTTTCCATCGAGGATAACAAGATGGGGTATTTATCATATTGCATGAATTTATTCCTCTACATCATGTCATCTTGCTTAAGGCGTTACTCTGTTTTTAACTTAATACTCTAGATGCATGCTGGATAGCGGTCGATGAGTGGAGTAATAGTAGTAGATGCAGAATCGTTTCGGTCTACTTGTCTTGGACGTGATGCCTATATACATGATCATACCTAGATAACCTCATAACTATGCTCAATTCTGTCAATTGCTCAACAGTAATTTGTTCACCCACCGTAGAATAACTATGCTCTTGAGAGAAGCCACTAGTGAAACCTATGGCCCCCGGGTCTATTCTCATCATATCAATCTCCATCACTATTATACTTGCTTTGCTTTTACTTTTTATTTTGCATCTTTATACCAAAAATACCAAAAATATTATCTCTATCAGATCTCACCCTCGTAAGTGACCGTGAAGGGATTGACAACCCCTAATCGCGTTGGTTGCGAGTAGCTATCATTTTGTGCAGGTACGAGGGACTTGCGCGTTGGTTGCGAGTAGCATCAACCGCTATCTAGCATGCATCTAGAGCATTAAGTTCATAAAGAATGGAGCAACGCATTAAATAAGATGATATGATGTATAGGAATTAACTCAAGTAATATGATGAAAACCCCATCTTTTTATCCTTCATGGTAACAATACAATACATGCCTTGCTGCCCCTACTGTCACTAGGAAAGGACACCGCAAGATTGAACCCAAAGCTCAAAATTTCTCCCATTGCAAGAAAGATCAATCTAGTAGGCCAAACTAAACCGATAATTCGAAGACGAAGAGAATTGAAAATATATCAAACATGCATATAAGAATTCAGAGAAGAACCAAATAATATTCATAGATAATCCGTTCATAAATCCACAATTCATCGGATCTCGGCAAACATACCGCAAAAGAATATTACATCGAATAGATCTCCATGAACATCGAGGAGAACAAGGTATTGAGAATCAAAGAGAGGGAAGAAGCCATCTAGCTACTAGCTATGGATCCGTAGGTCTGTGGTAAACTACTCATGCTTCATCGGAGAGGTAATGGTGTTGATGTAGAAGCCCTCTGTGATCGAATCTCCCTACGGCAGGACGCCGGAAAAGGCCCCTAGATGTGATCTCACGGGTACAGAAGGTTGCGGCGGTGGAAAAGTGGATTCGTGGCTCCCCTGGATGTTTTCAAGGTATAAGAGTATATAGGCGAAGGAGCTAGGTCAGGAGACCCTCAAGGTGCCCACGAGGTAGGGGCGCGCCCGCCTGCCTCGTGACCGCCTCGTTGCGTCTCCGACTTCATCTCCAAGTCTTCTGGTTTCCTTCTGGTCCAAGCAAGATCATCGCGAAAGTTTCATTCCGTTTGGATTCTGTTTGGTATTCCTTTTATGCGAAACTCTAAAATAGGCAAAAAAACAGAAATTGGCACTGGGCTCTCGGTTAATAGGTTAGTCCAAAAAATAATATAAAAAGCATATAAATGCCTCTTAAACATCCAAAACAGATAATATAATAGCATGGAACAATCAAAAATTATAGATACGATGGAGACGTATCATGCTGCTTGCCCGATCCTGTCCCCTGATCTTCATGGCAGTCTTGCCCTGATCTCATGCCACCCCGTGGCATCTGTCGTCTCGTGAACCCAACCGCAAGATAACCACGACAGTTGGTGCCCACCGTGGGGCAAGCTGCCGATGGAACCGTGGTCCGGGCGGGACCATCTTCATCATCTCCGCCTCGACGTCGCCGCCGTCTCTCCGGCCGCGCTCGAGGGCTCGACATCAACTCGCCCCCGGCACGGCGCGTCCTCGTCGTCGGCCTCACCATCTTCGTCATCATCACCGCGGTGTCGCACCGGTAGCGTTCCGGTGCTCTACACCAACACGCTCCTGGGACGGCCGCGCGGGACGGTGCGTCCGCTCCATCGGCGTCGGCTGCGCTGCCGCTTCCGCCCCATTTTCTTCTCCGGGAGGCGCCCGTTCTGCGTGCGCGCTGCTCGTACCCGGCCAAGCCTCTCCGAGCTTCTTGAGCGTCGTCCGCTGCCGCCGTCGAGCTCCCTCATGTGCCGTTCCGGCCTCCATGGCCACGCTCACTGCCTCCTCGCCCATGGCCTCGCTTTCTTCTCCGTCAGACTCGCTGTTCATCCCAGATACATGACGGGCATCGCATGTACACCACCCATATAATGGCCAGACTCGCGCCAGATAATAGTCAGATATCCCTTGTGCACTAACCATACTATAGTCAAACAATTCCCAGATACAAGCCAAACCATGACTACATACTAGCCAGCCATCACCCAGATTACCCCAGGCACGAGCGTGGTTTTGCTGTTGGCTCGTTTGCTGCTGGCTGGGCGCCGCAGCGCTGGCCGACCGGCTCCCCGCGCTCCAGCTCTGCTCCGCCACTCCCGCAGGCACACACTCTCATCGCTGCGGGTCACCGCTCGTCCCCGTCCACTTGCGACTGGCCGCCTTCTCTGCATCCGCGCGCCCGCCTGTCTGGCTCGGGGTCGCACCCGCCGGCACCGCCCGCAGGCCGGCCTCCCTCCCTTGTGCGTGACCCGGCTGTCCGGCTCCACCTCTGCCGGCGGCCGGGTGCTCCGCCCCGACCGACTCATCCCTCGGACGTCTCCGTGCTCTCCCAAATCCGGCCTCTGCGCTGACCCGCGACCGGGTGCCCCGCTCCTCGCTGGCTCGCTGCGGCCGACTCCGTCTCCATCCTGACCTTGCGTCGCCTCCTCCAACCGGCTTCGCACACCCGCCCGCTGGCGTGCCCGTGCTCTCTGCGCGACCCGGTTGCCGCCTCCCGCACCCGGCCAGGCTGGCTCCGAGTCTCCTGCGCCGCCCCGCCTCGCGTCCACGCCCGGCTCGGCCCCCGCCAGGTTGCCTCCGCCAGTGGTCGGGTCAGGCCCACCGGCTCGTACCTCCCCGCGGGCCGGCTTCCTCTCCTCGCCCGGCTCGGCCCTCGCCTTGGCGCCCTCTGCCGGGTGCGTCCGTGCCTCCACCGCCTCGGCCTCCCGCGTGCTGGTCTCTCCGCCCCGGCCCTTCGTGGCTGCACCTGCATCGCCGCCTCGGCTTGGCGCCCGCTGCCGGCCGCCCCGACCCGGCCGCTCACGGCTCCCGCAAGCCGGCTGCCCGACGCCTCTCCTTCGCGCGCCCGCCTCGGCCGTCTCCGCGCCCGCGCCACGTCGTGTCGCCGCCCACGGCGGGTCGCCCGCCGCCCGCTGGCGGTCGCCGCCCACCCGCCAGCTCCGGCTAGCGCTGCTGCGTTGCCGCCAGCCAGGCCCCCCTGCCGGCTACCACCCTGCCGGCGGTCTAGCCTGCGCGCCTCGCCATCTGACCGTCTAGTCCGCCTGCCAGCTCCGACGCCTGGCTGGCTGGGGCCCGACCAGTTCGCCCGTCCGCCTCAACGTTGGTTGCGCCAAGCCGGCTAGGTCGCCTGTCCGTCTCAGCGCCTGACCGGTCGGGCCCGATCGGCCGTGACCTCCTTCGAGCACCCGGAGGCTCGAATGCTACCTCCGGTGGTGTGTCGGCGCGCTAGTGCCAAGCCGCACCGGCTCTCATCGACAACCTCCACCTCATCTACACGAAAATCAATGTGAGCTCCTCACCCGCATACTTTTGCGCCACGCGCAAACACGGATAACTATGAGCGACACTCGGAGACCACCTCCGCCTTTATTATAGTTGCACTACTGTTCGCCCCGGCGCCAACTAGTCTCGGCCTGGAGGCTGGCCGATCGGCCTGATACGTTTGTTTCCGTAGATGGCTTAGTAGCGCACATGGTACCGAAGGCCCACCTCTCAGCCACAGACCGCCACACGGCTATCCAGCAAGCGATAGCAAAATCTGGAGGTCACCCCACGCGAAAAACGTCCGATAGAAGATGGCCTGGGTAACCCGGTTGTTTCCTTTATGAGCATCTACTCGGCCGAATCTGCTCCTGTAGTCCAAGTATTGTATGCTCCACTCCGCGGCCACTCTTCGTAACAACTACATATCGGCTCCCGGCTGTCTAGCTAACAAGAGGCAAAGCCGAGCGGAGGGGACATGAAAAAGACTAAAGGGGGCTCGGACGAAACCGAGTCGGCACCCTCTGCATAAAACTTGCACTGGTAAAAGCAAATGTTTGATATATCTGCGCAGACTAACCTTGTCTTTTGCACGATCATCTCTGGGGGGAACCCCCTCCTCGCCCGGAGGCTCGGAGGCTACACGCGGGTTGCAGGCCCGACGCCGGCTGCAACCGGCATTTCTGACGCCACCATCTGCTTCAACAACAGCAAGACCCCGGGTCCAACTTTTCCAAGTTGCCCGGAGGCTCGGAGGCTACACCAAGTGGATGGGCTCACGCGCCCCCACTCAGCCGGCGGACTCCGCATCCGCGTCCGGCAGGGCCCCGCGCCCATCAGCCGACAGACTCCGTGTCCGCACCCGGCGCCCTCGATGTCATCGTCGGCTTCATCATCAACAACAAGACCCTCCACCCAACTTTTCCAAGGTGACTGAAGGCTTGGAAGCTACACCCAGTGGGTGCGCTCGCACGCCCCCACTTAGCCGGCGGACTCCGCGTCCGCGTCCGGCAGGCCCCCACGCCCATCAGCCAGCGGACCCGTGTCCGCGCCCGGCGCCCTCGACTTCACCGTCGGCTTTATCATCAACAGCAAGACCCTCCGCCCAACTTTTCCAAGTTGCCCAGAGGCTCGAAGGCTACACCCAGTGGGTGGGCCCGCGCGCCCCCACTCAGCCGGCGGACTCCGCGTCCGCGTCCGGTAGGGCCCCGCGCCCATCAGCCGGCGGACTCCATGTCCGCGCCCGGCGCCCTCGACGTCACCGTCGTCTTCATCATCAACAGCAAGATCCTCTGCCCAACTTTACCAAGTTGCCCGGAGGCTCAAAGGCTACACCTAGTGGTTGTGCTCGCGTGCCCTGAGGGAATCCTGGATTAGGGGGTCCTCGGACAGCCGGACTATATGCTTATGTCGGACTGTTGGACTATGAAGATACAAGATTGAAGACTTCGTCTCGTGTCCGGGTGGGACTCTCCTTTGCGTGGAAGGCAAGCTTGGCAATTCAGATATGTAGATTCCCTTCTCTGTAACCGACTCTATGTAACCCTAGCCGCCTCCGGTGTCTATATAAACCGGAGGGTTTAGTCCGTTGGACAACAACAATCATAATCATAGGGTAGCTTCTAGGGTTTAGCCTCTACGATCTCGTGGTAGACCAACTCTTGTAATACTCATATCATCAAGATCAATCAAGCAGGAACTAGGGTATTACCTCCATAGAGAGGGCCCGAACCTGGGTAAACATTGTGTCCCCCGCCTCCTGTTACCATTAGCATTAGACACACAGTTCGGGACCCCTACCCGAGATCCGCCGGTTTTGACACCGACATTTGTGCTTTCATTGAGAGTTCCACTGTGTCGTCACCATAAGGCTTGATGACTCCTGCAATCGTCTACAACGATGTGACCCGGGGTGAGGTTTTCCTCCCCGGACAGATCTTCGTATTCGACGGCTTCGCACTACGGGCCAACTCGCTTGGCCATCTAGAGCAGATCGATAGCTACGCCCCTGGCCATCAGGTCAGATTTGGAAGCCTGAACTACACTGCCGACATCCGCGGAGACTTGGTCTTTGACGGATTCGAGCCCAGGACAGGTGCGCCCCACGGTCGCGTTGAGCATGACTTAGATCTGCCATCGGACGGTGTTCGGGAGATCACACCTGCAGCTGCCCCGGCTTTAAATCCAGAGCAGATCGTGCCATCCGAGGACGGGTGGATGGACCCCGCCATGGAGGCCGCACACCCAGCGGCGATAGAGCCGAACACAGATCTCACTTCGAAGGAGGTCTGTGTCTTCGGACCCTCGGACTCGTCTCCGGCCGTAGGCTCCGAACCGCGTACATCCGTGCCCATTGGATCTAGCTGGGCACCGATCATGGAGTTTAGCTCCACGGATATCTTTCAGCACTCGCCTTTGGGCGATGTGCTAAATTCTTTAAAATCTCTCTCACTGTCAGGAGACTCTTGGCCGAACTGTGTCCGGCTTGAGTGGGAAGTGGACGACGAAGGAATTCGTTACCCACCCACCACCCACTTAATAGCCACTGTCGACGACTTAACCGACATGCTTGATTTCGACTCCGGAGACATCAACGGTATGGACAATGATGCCGGAGAAGAACAGGAACCACCGCTCGCAGGGCGCTGGACAACCACCTCATCATATGATATATATATGGTGGACACACCCACAGAAAGCGATGGCGATGATCAAAAGCATGCAACGGGGGTGACCCTCTCGAGAAGCAACCTAAGTACCAACGTTAGCGGCACCGCTCTAAATCCCGCCATAGCAAAAATAGCGATACCGGCACAAGAGACAATAGCACTCCGGATGATGCCGAAGACGAAAACAATCCCGCCCAGCCAAGCTTCGAGCAAGCCGGATGGGAGGATGGGCAAGCTAGCCCTGATGGACAGGCAATGGATGGAGACTCGGAGGATGACAATTACATGCCCCTCTCGGAAGACGAGGTGAGCCTCGGCGACAAAGAATTCATCATGCCTGAGGATCCTGTCGAGCGGGAGCGCTTCAAGCGCCGGCTTATAGCCACTGCAAAGAGCCTGAAGAAAAACCAGCAGCGGCTTCAAGCTGATCAAGATCTGCTTACTGACAGATGGACTGAGGTCCTGGTAGTCGAGGAATACGGACTCGAGCGCCTGATACGTCTCCAACGTATCTATAATTTTTGATTGCTCCATGCTACTTTATCTACTGTTTTAGGCAATATTGGGCTTTATTATCCACTTTTATATTATTTTTGGGACTAACCTATTAACCGGAGGCCCAGCCCAGATTTGCTGTTTTATGCCTATTTTTGTGTTTCGAGGAAAAGGAATATCAGACGGAGTCAAAACGGAACGAAATCAACTGGAGAAGTTCATTTTGGAAGGAAACCCACCTGATGGACTTGGACCCCACGTCAGAAGATACGGGAGGTGCTCACGAGGGTGGGGGGCGCGCCCTCCCCCCTGAGCGCGCCCCCTGCCTCGTGGGGCCCCCGTAGCTCCACCGACGTATTTTTTTCACCCATATATACCGTCGTACCCTAAAACTTCCAGAACAGAAGATAGATCGGGAGTTCCGCCGCCACAAGCCTCCAGAGCCACGAAAAACCAATCGGGACCCCTTTCCGGTACCCTGCCGGAGGGGGGATCCATCACCGGTGGCCATCTTCATCATCCCGGCGCTCTCCATTACGAGGAGGGAGTAGTTCACCCTCGGGGCTGAGGGTATGTACCAGTAGCTATGTGTTTGATCTCTCTCTCTCTCTCGTGTTCTCTCTCGTGTTCCTCTATGGCACGATCTTGATGTATCCTGAGCTTTGCTATTGTAGTTGGATCTTATGATGTTTCTCCCCCTCTACTCTCTTGTGATGAATTGAGTTTCCCTTTGAAGTTATCTTATCGGATTAAGTCTTTTATGAGAACACTTGATGTATGTCTTGGTGATCAACTTGCGGGTTTCGTGACATTGGGAACCTATGCATAGGGGTTGACACACGTTCTTGATTCTCCGGTAGAAACTTTGGGGCACTCTTTGAAGTACTTTTATGTTGGTTGGATAAATCTGAGATTGTGTGATGCATATCGTATAATCATGCCCACGGGTACTTGAGGCGACAATGGAGTATCTAGGTGACATTAGGGTTTTGGTTGATTTGTGTCTTAAGGTGTTATTCTAGTACGAACTCTTTTATAGATTGATCCGAAAGAATAACTTTGAGGTGGTTTCGTACCCTACCATAATCTCTATTTTTGTTCTCCGCTATTAGTGGCTTTGGAGTGACTCTTTGTTGCATGTTGAGGGCTTGTTATATGATCTATCTATGTTATTATTGTTGAGAGAACTTACACTAGGAAAGTATGAACCCTAGGGCTTGTTTCCTATCATTGCAATACCGTTTACGCTCACTTTTACCACTTGTTACCTTGCTGTTTTTATTATTTCATATTACAAAAACCTATATCTACCGTCCATATTGCACTTGTATCACCATCTCTTCGCCGAACTAGTGCACCTATACAATTTACCATTGTATTGGGTGTGTTGGGGACACAAGAGACTCTTTGTTATTTGGTTGCAGGGTTGCTTGAGAGAGACCATCTTCATCCTACGCCTCCCACGGATTGATAAACCTTAGGTCATGCACTTGAGGGAAATTTGCTACTGTCCTACAAACCTGTGCACTTGCAGGCCCACCAACGCAAAATCTTTAAGGATTTCTTCTGCATTATGCGATAAATAATGCAGCGTGCGATGGATCGGCTTTTTCTTCCGATCAGGTGCTTCTAGAGCCCCTAGTGCAGCCTTCCGAACACCAGGGGTTGCGCCTACCTTTCTTTTGTCAAACTCCTATGGCTAAGTGAGAGTGATAAAGCCTTATAGTCTGATTGCCTGGTTCGTTGCGCTGAATACCTCCTTTAAGGACCCAAAACTTGGGTAAAGAGTGCTCAGGTTTATCCCGAACATCCCCGTACTTCCTACGTGAGGGCAGAAGCCGACAACTGGCTAACTCTCAGGTTTAATATATAAAACGGCCGCATAGGAGGTAAAATTCTCAAATAATAGGCATTATATCATTTAAATGACCTTGTTTAACACTACATGAGATAGCGTGAATTTATTCACGGGAATATAATGTCCTTGGCACATTGCTCCGCTACAAGGCGGGACCCTTTCAGGACACTATCATAATATAACTCGGGCTTGCGGTGCTCCTTCCCCTCAGGCGGTCCTTCGGTCATTAATTTTACGGCATCCATCTTTGCCCAGTGCACCTTTGAGCGGGCGAAGGCCATTCGCGCACCTTCGATACATACCGACCGCTTGATGACTTCAAGTCGAGGGCAGGCACTTCGAAGCCGCTTCACAAGCCCGAAGTAGCTGCTGGGAATCGGCTCGGCAGGCCACAACCGGATAATTAAATCCTTCATGGCTAGTTCGGCTGCCTTATGCAGTTCGATCAGCTGCTTCAGTTGATCGGCAAAGGGCACTGGATACTCTGGCGCCAGATACTGCGACCAGAAGAGCTTCTTCGCAGTACTCCTTTCTTCGGCTCGGTAGAATTGTGCGGCATCAGATATGTTGTGCGGCAGTTTCGCAAACACCCCTGGAGAAATCCGAATTCAAATTAGTAAAGTGATCTTCTCCCTTCAAATATTTGCTTTGCATAGAAAAAGCCTTACCCGCCGCAATCTCCCTCGCCTCTTGGATTTCCTGCAGGGCACCTTGGGCTTCGCCCCGGGCATCGCGTGCGGCTTGACGAGCCTTGGTGACTTCGGATTCTTTCTCCATTAAACTCTGCTCCAAGGCCTCGCATTTCTTCACGGCCTCTTGGAGCTCTTGCTCAGCTTCAATAACCCTGGCCTCGTGCTTTTCACGAAGAGCCTGCTCTGTGGCTGCCTTCTTCTCGGCGTCGGCCACCGCCTTCTTAAGAGCTTCGACTTCGGCCGTCGCTCCTAGAGCACATCATGAAAATTTTCATCATACTCAATCATTCATTCGCGCTGAATGCGAACAAGGTTTTTTTCACATACCTTGGTTGTCCTCCAACTGCTTCTTCACTTAGCCGAGTTCTTCTTCGGCCCGCTCCAGACTCTGTTTCAGTCCGGAGACTTCCGCAGTATGAGAGGCGGCAGACACTACAGACGCCTGCTTATAAACAAAAGAGGGAGAGGTGTCACAAAGTAAGTCTCCTGCGAACATATATTCGATCCTGTGTCCGGTTTTTTCTTCCGAACACCGAACAGCGTATCAGGGGCTACTATCTATACTGTAACACTCTTTGAAACCTCACAACATACCTCAAAGCCCGTTATAAGGCTAATGAAGGCTTCATTCAACCCACTTTCAGCGGACTGAATCTTCTCAATCACCGCACCCATAAGGGCACGGTGTTCTTCAACGATGGAGGCGCTTTTCAGCGCTGCTGATAAGGTATCTGGCACCTCTGGTTGGGCTGAGGTTGCCGACGGAACAGGCGCACCCTCTTCTGTCAAGGGAGGTTGCCTGCCTGATTCTGGAGCCGTGTTGGTCTCCGGAACGGTGCCCGGCTGGGGGCCGAATTCAAGATAATCCCCGCCGTCGGTGTCCATGGGAGCCCTCTCCCCCGTGTGTCCGGCCACCGAGGTTCGACCCTCCGGCGCCGTCTTGATGGTCTTTCCACCCCCTCCTTGGCCTGGGTCCCTTTGGGACGATACCCCGGTGTCATTCACGTGTTTGGGGGAGGGGGCCGTCGGGGGTGTCCCGCTGTCCATTGCATCCGAGCTCAGTAAATCCTCTGATGAGGATTGTTCGGTGCGGGACCTGGCCGGACTTCAAAAGAGACATGGTGCAATGCGTTAAACGCTGCACGATAGTGAGTCTGGATACACAAACGTGTCCAGGCTTCATATACTTACGATTTCACTAGGGGATGGACCCTGGGATCCCACTCTGGGCTGCTATCGGCGGCAGTGGCGGATTCCTCTGGAAGGGGAGTCTTACCCTTCTTGGGCGACTTAGCCTCCAAGTGTGTGGAGGCCGTCCGTTTCTTCCTCCCCCTTGCTGGGGGGGGATCGGCTTTCCTCCTCTTCCTCGTCCTCTCTGGAGGAAGAGCGAGCATTGAAGTCTTCGGATATTGTGTCCGAAGTACCTCGGCAATGAAGGCTGCCCCTGGTCTCTTTGGCCTCTTTCTCGGTTTTCTTCTTCGGCGCCTTATAAGGCGCTGGGACTATCATCTTTGTCAGAAGTGGGCCGGCTGGTTCTTCTGGCAGTGGGGCCAGGCAGTAGATCCACCCCGCCTTCTTCGTCCAGCCCTGGGAGAGTTGTGGAAAAACACATTAAGCATTTTCCTTAGATTATGCAGATAAATCGTATGACTTGCCAACATACGAAAACTTACCGAACTCGCGGGTCGGGACAGTTGGTACCCGCGGTCCTCGGCTGAATCCGACCACAATTTTCCGGACTTAAAGAGCACCTTTCAGATGTTTTTGTGCGATGAGTCGAAAAGCCCTGATAGGGTCCGGTGCTTGGCCGGGTCGAATTCCCATAATTGCAAGCCCTGTGTAGACAAGGGAGAATCCGGCGAACTAACATCACCTGGACTACGTTGACAAGTTTGATATTCTTTTCTACCACACCCTTGACACGCGTCTGGAGCACCGACAACTCATCTGGCGAAGACCAGTTCAGGCCTTTCTTGGGCCAGGACTTAAGCCGCAATGGAGCTTCGGATCGGAATTCGGGAGCTGCGACCCATTTTGTGCTGCGTGGCTCAGTGGCATAGAACCATTGTTGTTGCCACCCTTTGACGGAATCATTGAAGGTACCTGATGGCCATGTAACGTTGGGCATCTTGCTCACCATGGCTCCTCCGCACTCCACGTGCTCGCTGCTCACCACCTTGGGCTTCACATTGAAAATCTTCAGCCATAATCCGAAGTGTGGAGAGATGCGGAGGAAGGCCTCGCACACGACGATGAATGTCGAGATGTTGAGGAAGGAATTGGGAGATAGATCGTGAAAGTCGATCCCGTAGTAATACATAATGCCACGAACAAATGGGTGGAGGGGAAACCCTAGCCCGTGGACAAAGTGAGGGAGGAATACAACCCTCTCGTGGGGTTCCGGAGTAGGGACAATCTGTCCCATCATCGGAAGGCGGTGGCTAATCTTCTTGGCCAGATACCCGGCCTCCCGAAGTTTCTTGATATCCTTCTCCCGGACGGTGGAAGCCATCCACTTGCCTCCAGCTCCGAATCCGGACATTTTCGGAGGTCTTTTGGGCGGAGAAGGCGAATGCTTGGGTGCTCGAGCTCGAGCGAGAGAGAATGGATGAGCAGAGGAAGAAGAAGGCGTGGGTGAAAAAGGAGAGTCCTTATCTCCTTATAAAGGCAGCAGGGATCCTGCGCCTCCCCACTTGCCCTGTAAACTCGCTTATTCCCCAAGCGCCGTGTTGATGGCGCGGTTGGGTTACCCACACCCGTATTGATGAGAATGCCGTGATAAGGGGACACGGTCTATGCTTCGACAAGACGTGCCAATAAAAACCGCCTCGCAAGATGTGCGGTAGCAGGTTGAGAAAAACGGTTCGTATAATGACCGGGTCGCGGCGTGATGTCACGCTATGAAAAAGTTGTCAGCAGATTAGACTTGTGGAATATTGTGCTCTCTACGGGGGTATGTGGAATTTGTTTTGCAGAGTCAAACACGATTCTTGTGTTCAAGATCTTCTTTGGAGTATCTAGAGAAGGAATCCCCCTTGCAATGCCGAAGACAATCTGCGCGCCGGACTCATCGTCATTGAAGCCTGGTTCAGGGGCTACTGAGGGAATCCTGGATTAGGGGTTCCTCGGACAGCCGGACTATATGCTTATGCCGGACTGTTGGACTATGAAGATACAAGATTGGAGCCTTTGTCCCGCGTCCGGGTGGGACTCTCCTTTGCGTGGAAGGTAAGCTTGGCAATTCGGATATGTAGATTCCCTTCTCTGTAACCGACTCTGTGTAACCTTAGCCCCCTCCGGTGTCTATATAAACC
This sequence comes from Aegilops longissima, assembly GCA_021605205.1. Classification (NCBI taxonomy): domain Eukaryota; kingdom Viridiplantae; phylum Streptophyta; class Magnoliopsida; order Poales; family Poaceae; genus Aegilops; species Aegilops longissima. Next base: position 407,499,125 of record CM038680.1, read on the forward strand.
GGAGGGTTTAGTCCGGAGGACAACAACAATCATAATCATAGGCTATCTTCTAGGGTTTAGCCTCTACGATCTCGTGGTAGACCAACTCTTGTAATACTCATATCATCAAGATCAATCAAGCAGGAAGTATGGTATTACCTCCATAGAGAGGGCCCGAACCTGGGTAAACATTGTGTCCCCCGCCTCCTGTTACCATTAGCCTTAGACACACAGTTCAGGACCCCCTACCCGAGATCCGCCGGTTTTGACACCGACAAGCCCCCACTCAGAACACGCCGCGCCCGTTGCACGCCAGCCGCCGGCTGCAATAGGCATCCTCGACGCCATTCTCTGCACCAACAACCGCGAAGACCCTCTGCCCAAATTTTTCAAGTTACCTGGAGGCTCGGAGGCTAAACCCAGTGGGTGCGCTTGTGCGCCCCCACCGGAAGCAAGCCGCGTCTGCTGTGGTCCACAGCCGGCCGTCATTGACATCTTCTGCTTCACCGACGCCTGCTAAAAACCTACGCGCAACTTTTCCAAGTTGCCCGGAGGCACGGAGGCTACTGTCGGGGGGATGACCCCCGGGTAGGCCCAAGGTGGAAAACGATGATTCAAAAACAGCGGGGCGACTAGCGCCCCGGTTCGGCTATCCGGCCACCCCAGCCGGCTCGCCATCCTGGCTGCCCCGGCTCCCCGTCCGGCTGCTCCAGCTGGCCTGCTATGCGAAGTCAACCACTGTATCGACACGACACCGATAAGACGGCCGTACCGCGACCACTGTTGCTGATAAAACATACATTGTTAGCTCGTCACACATGGCATCATCTACATGTACTTTGTCCCTTGGGCATTGATTTATACAATGACCCAGGGACAATACCTAGCCTAGCTCTCAAGAAAGCATAGCTTGAGATGTAAGAGCATCTCCAGCCGCGCCCCCAACACGCCCCCCCCCCCGGCGATTTTTTCGTGCCGACGCTGAAAAAACGGCCCAGTCGCGCCAGGAGCCCTTTTTCGCTGACTTGGGCCAAAATTAGCGCCGACGGACCCAGGCCGAACCCGGCGCGCTGGGGGCGCCAGGGAGAGCGGTTTTGGCGCGAAAGAGCCGCGGGCCCGCTGAGTCAGCGATGCACACCTCATCATCATCGTAACGCCTCGGTTTCCCGTGTGGAATCAATGGCAAGGCTGCCGCCGGTCAGCCTTGCCATTGATTCCTCATCATGGGCGGCGCGGCGACGCCTCCCCTCCCGCCACGCGTACAAGCGGCGTGGGGCTATATAAACCAGTGGCCTCCCTCGCCTCTGGCCACACCAGCCCATAGCCGCCCACCGACCGCCGCTGAGCTCTGCCTCTCTCCTCGCCCGTCGATGCTTCTTCCTTCCCCTCTCCCTCTCTCCCAAGCCCGATGGCCGCGCGATTCCCCGGCGACGCGACGGCGGCCAACGGCTTCGGCCGCCGCTCGCTCCATGAGTGCGAGGCCTGGCTGCTCTTCAAGGCGAACATGCTGGCGCCACCGGCGCGCCGGGCCAACGAGGTGGAGGTTCAGCAACGGAGGCGTCCCCATGCCTCAGTGCCCGACGCCGAGGCACGCCCCGCCTTCTTCGCCGCCGAGGTTGACCGTGTGCGATCCTCCCTGACAGAGGAGCAGCGCGCCCTCCCCCAGTACGCCGCTGACAACCGCGCGTCATGGGCGGCGTACTTCCAGCACCGCCAGGAGCAGAGGCTGGAGTCCACCAACGGGGCGCCGGTGGTGGGCGGCATCAAGAACAGCGAGGGACGCTGCGTATGGTGGGGCGCTCCCGGCCGCACACTCGAGAACATGCTGGAGTACCTCGAGGGCGACAATGACCCGCCGCTGGCATACACTGCCGTGGCGGCCGCCCCGGTCCACCGCTGGAGCGCCGGGCAATGCATGCCCAGGAGGTTCGGCTCCTCCTCGACTTCCTCCCCTCACTCTCCTCCCGCTCCTCTTCCCATTCCTCTGGCTCGCCGGTGGTGTTCGACGTCAAGGCCGAGCTCGCAGCGGAGACGCTGCTCGGCCGGCGCACTCGCAGCGCTAGCATCGTCATCAATGAGGGCGGCCGGCGCGCCTCCTCCTCGGCTCCTCCGTGCTACGTCAAACCGAAGGCGGAGCCGGGGCTCACCGCCGTGAAAACGAAGCCGGCGCTCCCCGCCGTGAAGACAGAGCCCGGCACCGGGGAGCTCGATGACACGGCGGCCTTGAAATGGGCGCGTGATGACTGGGTGCACATGGAGATGGAGTGCCAGCGCCACGCCCTAGAGCAGTTCAAAGCTCGGCACCGGGGCCGCGACGAGGGAGTGATACGTCTCCAATGTATCTAAATTTTTTTATTGTTCCATGCTATTATATTACCCGTTTTGGATGTTTATGGGCCTTATTTTACATTTTATATCATTTTTGGGACTAACCTACTAACCGGAGGCCCAACCCGAATTGCTGTTTTTTTTCCTATTTCAGTGTTTCTAAGAAAAGGAATGTCGAACGGAGTCCAAACGGAATGAAACCTTCGGGAGCGATCTTTTTGGAACAAACGCAATCCAGGAGACTTGGAGTGGACGTCAAAAAGAAGCCGAGCCGGCCACGAGGCAGGAGGGCGCGCCCTAGGGGTAGGCGTGCCCCCCACCCTCGTGGGCCCCTCGTGGCTCCCCTAGCCTACCTCCTTCGCCTATATATATATATATATATATCCACGTACCCTGAAAACATCCAGGAGCACCACGAAAAACTATCTCAACTGCCGCAACCTTCTGTATCCGCGAGATCCCATCTTGGAGCCTTCGTCGGCGCTCCATCGGAGGGGAAATCGACCACGGAGGGCCTCTACATCATCTCCAAGGCCTCTCCGATGAGTTGTGAGTAGTTCACCATAGACCTTCAGGTCCATAGTTATTAGCTTGATGGCTTCTTATCTCTCTTTGAATCTCAATACCAAGTTCTCCTCAATCTTCTTCGAGATCTATTCGATGTAACTCTTTTTGCGGTGTGTTTGTCGAGATCCGATGAATTGTGGGTTTATGATCAAGTTCATCTATGAGAAATATTTGAATCTCCTCTGAATTCTTTTATGTATGATTGGTTATCTTTGCAAGTCTCTTCGAATTATCAGTTTGGTTTGGCCTACTAGATTGATCTTTCTTGCAATGGGAGAAGTGCTTAGCTTTGGGTTCAATCTTGCGGTGTCCTTTCCCAGTGACAGCGGGGGCAGCAAGGCACGTATTGTATTGTTGCCATCGAGGATAAAAAGATGGGGTTTATATAATATTGCTTGAGTTTATCCCTCTACATCATCTCATCTTTCTTAATGTGTTACTCTGTTCTTATGAACTTAATACTCTAGATGCAGGCAGAAGTCGGTCGATGTGTGGAGTAATAGTAGTAGATGTAGAATCGTTTCGATCTACTTGTCGCGGACATGATGCCTATATACATGATCATGCCTAGATAATCTCCTAACTATGCACTTTTGTATCAATTTCTCAACAGTAATTTGTTCACCCACCGTAATACTTATGCTATCTTGAGAGAAGCCACTAGTGAAACCTATGGCCCCCGGGTCTATCTTTTATCATATAAGTTTCCAATCTACTTTTATTTGCAATCTTTACTTTTCAATCTATATCATAAAAATACCAAAAAAAATTATCTTATCTTATTATCTCTATCGGATCTCACTTTACATGAAGTTCTGTGAAGGGATTGACAACCCCTTTATCGCGTTGGTTGCGAGGTTCTTGTTTGTTTGTGTAGGTACGAGGGACTTTTGAGGAGCCTCCTACTGGATTGATACCTTGGTTCTCAAAACTGAGGGAAATACTTACGCTACTTTGCTGCATCACCCTTTCCTCTTGAAAGGAAAACCAACACAGTGCTCAAGAGGTAGCAAGAAGGATTTCTAGTGTCGTTGCCGGGGAGGTTGACACGACTCCAACGTATCTATAATTTTTGATTGCTCCATGCTACTTTATCTACTGTTTAGGACTATATTGGGCTTTATTTTCCACTTTTATATTATTTTTGGGACTAACCTATTAACCGGAGGCCCAACCCAGAATTGTTGTTTTTTGCCTATTTCGGTGTTTCGAAGAAACGGAATGTCAAACGGAGTCCAAACGGAATAAAACCTTTGGGAACATGATTTTCTCACCGAACGTGATCCAGGAGACTTGGACCCTACTCCAAGGAACAAAAGAGGAGGTCACGAGGGTGTGGGGGGCCCCGCCCCCTACCTTGTGGGCCCCCTGTTGCTCCACCGACATACTCCCTCCTATATATACCTACGTACCCCCGACAGATCAAAGACGGAGCCAAAAACCTAATTCCACCGCCGCAACTTTCTGTATCCACGAGATCCCATCTTGGGGCCTGTTCCGGAGCTCCGCCGGAGAGGGCCGTCATCACGGAGGGCTTCTACATCATCATAGCCCCTCCGATGAAGTGTGAGTAGTTTACCTCTGACCTTCGGGTCCATAGTTAGTAGCTAGATGGCTTCTTCTCTCTTTTTGGATCTCAATACAACGTTCTCCCCCTCTCTTGTGGAGATCTATTCGATGTAATCTTCTTTTTGCGGTGTGTTTGTTGAGATTGATGAATTGTGGGTTTATGATCCAGTTTAGCTATGAATAATATTTGAATCTTCTCTGAATTCTTTTATGTATGATTGAGTTATCTTTGCAAGTCTCTTCGAATTATCTGTTTGGCTTGGCCAACTAGATTGGTAGTTCTTGCAATGGGAGAAGTGCTTAGCTTTGGGTTCAATCTTGCGGTGTCCTTTCCCAGTGACAGAAGGGGCAGCAAGGCACGTATTGTATTGTTGCCATCGAGGATAACAAGATGGGGTTTTTATCATATTGCATGAATTTATCCCTCTACATCATGTCATCTTGCTTAAGGCATTACTCTATTTTTAACTTAATACCCTAGATGCATGCTGGATAGCAGTCGATGAGTGGAGTAATAGTAGTGAATGCAGAAACGTTTCGGTTTACTTGTCTCGGGCGTGATGCCTATATACATGATCATACCTAGATATCCTCATAACTATGCTCAGTTCTATCAATTGCTCAACAGTAATTTGTTCACCCACCGTAGAATACTTATGCTCTTGAGAGAAGCCACTAGTGAAACCTATGGCCCCCGGGTCTATTTTCATCATCACAATCTCCATCACTTTAATACTTGCTTTGTTTTTACTTTGCCTTTTACTTTTCACTTTGCATCTCTATATCAAAAATACCAAAAATATTATTTACATCTCTATCATATCACACCCTCGTAAGTGACCGTGAAGGGATTGACAACCCCTAATTGCATTGGTTGCGAGTAGTTATCGTTTTGTGCAGGTACGAGGGACTTGTGGCAGGCCTCCTACTGGATTGATACCTTGGTTCTCAAAAACTAAGGGAAATACTTACGCTAGTTTGCTGCATCATCCTCTCCTCTTCGGGGAAATCCAACGCAGTGCTCAAGAGGTTGCAAGAAGAATTTCTAGCGCCGTTGCCGGGGAGTCTGCGCAAAAGTCAACATACCAAGTACCCATCACAATCCCTGTCTCTCGCATTACATTATTTGCCATTTGCCTCTCGTTTTCCTATCCCCCACTTCACTCTTGCCGTTTTATTCGCCCTCTCTTTCCCAATCTCCTCCTCTTTTTCCCGTTTGCCTTGATGTCTTACTTGGCTTGTTTGCTCGTTTGGTTGAAATAGTTGAGTATTTATTCCTAAACAAAGAAGCCAATATCTATGGATCCTCATCCGCTTGCCAATCTTTTTAAGAGATTCAATTATGATGAACCAATTCCTAGTGATTTGGATGCACTAGATTATCTTTATAAGGTTTTGCCTGAAATCCGTGAAGTGACTCACGATAGATCTTTGAATAAAAAGCATGATTGCAATGATTTTATTATAAATTCTTTTGATGTCAATTGTGCTAATAAGATGCAAAACCCTAAGCTTGGGTATGCTAGTTTTGCTATGTCGATTACTTGTTGCAATGATCATGATTGGGGTGATTCTTCTTATGATCTTGAAAATTTATTTAATCCCCATGATGAATATGAGATTGATAATATTGTTTGCAATAATATTGAAAGTGGGCTTGGAAGATTGTTAAGTTTAGATCCCACATATTTGGATAATGTTCAATCTTATGAAGATTTTGATAAAAGTGGGTTTGGAGAGGTCATGACTTTAGTTAATGTTAATCCCACTATTTCGGAAGAGTGTCAACTTTGCATGCATGTGGATCGTGTTGAGAATATACTTTGTGATAGCTATTTTGTTGAATTTGCCTATGATCCTACATGTAATTATTATGAGAGAGGAAAATATGGTTGTAGAATCTTTCTGTTCACGAAAACAATTGTTAAAAATCACCAGAACGTGATAAAATACTGACTCCAATTGCTGCTGAATATTAAAAAAAAAATCTAGGTCGTCCTATTTTGGTAGAATTTTTGGAGTTCCAGAAGTTTGCGTTAGTTACAGATTACTACAGACTGTTCTGTTTTTGACAGATTCTGTTTTTCGTGTGTTGTTTGCTTATTTTGATGAATCTATGGCTAGTAAAATAGTTTATAATACATAGAGAAGTTGGTTTAAAACTAATATAAATAAAGAACGAGTTCATTACAGTACCTTAAAGTAGTCTTTTGTTTTCTTTCTCTAAAGGAGCTCACGAGATTTCTGTTGAGTTTTGTGTTGTGAAGTTTTCAAGTTTTGGGTAAATTCTTTTGATGGATTATGGAACAAGGAGTGGCAAGAGCCTAAGCTTGGGGATGCCCATGGCACCCCAAGATAATCAAGGACACCAAAAGTCAAAGCTTGGGGATGCCCCGGAAGGCATCCCCTCTTTCGTCTACTTCCATCGGTAATTTACTTGGAGCTATATTTTTATTCACCACATGATATGTGTTTTGCTTGGAGCGTCTTGTATTATTTTCGTCTTTGTTTGTTAGTTTGCCACAATCATCCTTGCTGTACACACCTTTTGAGAGAGCCATACATAAATTGGAATTTGATAGAATACTCTATGTGCTTCACTTATATCTTTTGAGCTTGATAGTTTTGCTCATAGTACTTCACTTATATCTGGTCCTGTGTCTGGGGGGCAGCTGAGTTCAAGACAACTGCTTACTACGCCTTTTTCTTCAGAGATATATCTGCACATGAAGCTTTTAAGTGGCTGTGGAAGGCTCGGTGTGTTCCCAAGCTCAAGGTCTTTGGTTCGTTCCTTTTGTCCGATCGTCTCAACACAAGGAACATGCTCAAAAGGAGGCATTACAACATTGGGGACAACCTCGACTGTTTACTATGTGGGCAGCACGTTGAAGAAACGGTGGAACACCTCTTCTACAGATGCACTTTTAGTGGGGCGTGTTGGGATGAGCTCAATATCTCCTGGCCCATGAATGGCAATAGATTGGACATGATGGTACACCTCAAAACTTTGCACAACCGCCCCATGATCATGGATATATTCTTGGTGGCAACTTGGAGCCTTTGGAAGGAGCGAAACAATAACTACTTTCGCCAAGTAACCCCCTCATTGTCATCCTGGAAGACTAGGTTCAGAAAGGACTTTTCTAATATTAGCCATAAGGTCCCTGACCATAGAAAACAGTTAGTTGCCGCTGTACTTGACTCCCTTCACTTAGATCACCAGTGATGCTTCCTCCCCCCCCCTGCGCGGGGGTGCTTGCTGGGCTTTGTCCATATGTAATGTAACACTGTACACACGTGCTTTGGCACTCTTGGTAATATACTAAAGCAGTAGGAGTCTTTCCTACTGTCTAACCCTTCAAAAAAAACTTCACTTATATCTTTGAGCGTGATAATTTTTGCTCTAGTGCTTCACTTAGATCTTTTAGAGCATGGTGGTGGATTTGTTTTAAAGAAACTATTGATCTCTCATGCTTCACTTAAATTATTTTGAGAGTCGTTAATAGCATGGTAATTTGCTTAATGTCCATATACTTGGTATTCAAGATATGTGAAACTTTCTTTTGAGTGCGTTGAATACTAAGAAAAGTTTGATGCTTGAGAATTGTTTTGAGATACGAAGATGGTGATATTAGAGTCATGCTAGTTGAGTAGTTGTGAATTTAAAGAATACTTGTGTTGAAGTTTGTGATTCCCGTAGCATGCACGTATGGTGAACCGTTATGTGATGAACTCGGAGCATGATTATTTATTTATTGTCTTCCTTATGAGTGGCGGTCGGGGACAAGCGATGGTATTTTCCTACCAATCTATCCCCCTATGAGCATGCGCGTAATACTTTGCTTTGATAACTTCTAGATTTTTGCAATAAGTATATGAGTTCTTTATGACTAATGTTAAGTCCATGGATTATACGCACTTTTTCCCATCCTTCCACCATTGCTAGCCTCTCTAATACCGCGCACTTATCGCCGATATCATACACCAACCATATACCTTCCTCAAAACAGCCACCATACCTACCTATCATGGCATTTCCATAGCCATTCCGAGATAATATTGCCATGCAACTTTCCACCGTTCCGTTTATTATGACACGCTCCATCATTGTCATATTGCTAGCATGATCATGTAGTTGACATCGTATTTGTGGCAAAGCCACCATTCATAATTCTTTCATACATGTCACTCTTGATTCATTGCATATCCCGGTACACCGCCGGAGGCATTCATATAGAGTCATATTTTGTTATAAGAATCGAGTTGTAATTGTTGAGTTGTAAGAAAAATAAAAGTGTGATGATCATCATTTTTATAGCATTGTCCCAAGTGAGGAAATGATGATGGAGACTATGATTCCCCCACAAGTCGGGATCAGACTCCGGACGAAAAATAAAAAAAAGAGAGAAAAAAAAGAGGCCATAAAAAAAGAGAAAGGCCCAAATAAAAAAATGAGAGAAAAAGAGAGAAGGGACAATGCTACTATCCTTTTACCACACTTGTGCTTCAAAGTAGCACCATGATCTTCATGATAGAGAGTCTCTCAATTTTGTCACTTTCATATACTAGTGGGAATTTTTCATTATAGAACTTGGCTTGTATATTCCAATGATGGGCTTCCTCAAATGCCCTAGGTCTTCGTGAGCAAGCGAGTTGGATGCACACCCACTTAGTTTCTTTTGTTGAGCTTTCATATACTTATAGCTCTAGTGCATCCGTTGCATGGCAATCCCTACTCACTCACATTGATATCTATTGATGGGCATCTCCATAGCCCGTTGATACGCCTAGTTGATGTGAGACTATCTTCCCATCTTTTTATCTTCTCCACAACCACCATTCTATTCCACATATAGTGCTATATCCATGGCTCACGCTCATGTATTGCCTGAAGATTGAAAAAGTTTTGAAAATGTTAAAGTATGAAACAATTGCTTGGCTTGTCATCGGGGTTTTGCATGATTTAAATACTTTGTGTGGTGAAGATGGAGCATAGCCAGACTATATGATTTTGTAGGGATAACTTTCTTTGGCCATGTTATTTTGAGAAGACATAATTGCTTAGTTAGTATGCTTGAAGTATTATTATTTTTTGTGTCAATATGAACTTTTGTCTTGAATCTTTCGGATCTGAATATTCATACCACAATTAAGAGGATTTACATTGAAATTATGCCAAAGTATCACTCCGCATCAAAAATTCTTTTTTATCATTTACCTACTCGAGGACGAGCAGGAATTAAGCTTAGGGATGCCTGATACGTCTCCAACGTATCTATAATTTTTGATTGCTCCATGCTACTTTATCTACTGTTTAGGACTATATTGGGCTTTATTTTCCACTTTATATTATTTTTGGGACTAACCTATTAACCGGAGGCCCAGCCCAGAATTGCTGTTTTTTGCCTATTTCAGTGTTTCGAAGAAACGAAATATCAAACGGAGTCCAAACGGAATAAAACCTTCGGGAACGTGATTTTCTCACCGAACGTGATCCAGGAGACTTGGACCCTACTCCAAGGAACAAAAGAGGAGGTCACGAGGGTGGGGGGCGCGCCCCCTACCTCGTGGGCCCCCTGTTGCTCCACCGACGTACTCCTTCCTCCTATATATACCTACGTACCCCCGACAGATCGAAGACGGTGCCAAAAACCTAATTCCACCGCCGCAACTTTCTGTATCCACGAGATCCCATCTTGGGGCCAGTTCCGGAGCTCCACCGGAGAGGGCCGTCATCACGGAGGGCTTCTACATCATCATAGCCCCTCCGATGAAGTGTGAGTAGTTTACCTCTAACCTTCGGGTCCATAGTTAGTAGCTAGATGGCTTCTTCTCTCTTTTTGGATGTCAATACAATGTTCTCCCCCTCTCTTGTGGAGATCTATTCTATGTAATCTTCCTTTTGCGGTGTGTTTGTTGAGACCGATGAATTGTGGGTTTATGATCCAGTTTATCTATGAATAATATTTGAATCTTCTCTGAATTCTTTTATGCATGATTGAGTTATCTTTGCAAGTCTCTTCAAATTATCCATTTGGTTTGGCCAACTAGATTGGTAGTTCTTGCAATGGGAGAAGTGCTTAGCTTTGGGTTCAATCTTGTGGTGTCCTTTCCCAGTGACAGAAGGGGCAGCAAGGCACGTATTGTATTGTTGCCATCGAGGATAACAAGATGGAGTTTTTATCATATTGCATGAATTTATCCCTCTACATCATGTCATCTTGCTTAAGGCGTTACTCTGTTTTTATCTTAATACTCTAGATGCATGCTGGATAGCGGTCGATGAGTGGAGTAATAGTAGTAAATGCAGAATCGTTTCGGTTTACTTGTCTCGGACGTGATGCCTATATACATGATCATACCTAGATATCCTCATAACTATGCTCAGTTCTATCAATTGCTCAACAGTAATTTGTTCACTCACCGTAGAATACTTATGCTCTTGAGAGAAGCCACTAGTGAAACCTATGGCCCCCGGGTCTATTTTCATCATATCAATCTCCATCACTTTAATACTTGCTTTTTTTTTACTTTGCCTTTTACTTTTCACTTTGCATCTCTATATCAAAAATACCAAAAATATTATTTATCATCGCTATCAGATCTCACCCTCGTAAGTGACCGTGAAGGGATTGACAACCCCTAATCGCGTTGGTTGCGAGTAGCTATCGTTTTGTGCAGGTATGAGGAACTTGTGCGTGGCCTCCTACTGGATTGATACCTTGGTTCTCAAAAACTAAGGGAAATACTTACACTACTTTGCTGCATCATCCTCTCCTCTTCGGGGAAATCCAACGCAGTGCTCAAGAGGTAGCAGAGGTCTTCGCTCAAGTCAAGACATACCAATTACCCATCACAAACTCATCTCCCTCGCATTACATTATTTTCCATTTGCCTATCTTTTTCCTCTCCCCCACTTCACCCTTGCCGTTTTATTCGCCCTCTCTTTCCCGTTCGCTCTTTTTCGCTTGCTCCTCGTATTTACTGCCGCTATGTCTGAAACCGGGGAGGTTATCATTGATAAGAACAATAGTAATAACATGGAAAATTTTAATGCCTTTGTTGATCCTGTTGAAGAACCACCCATCTTACATACTAAAAAGTTTCGAATCGGTAGTGGTAATAATATTGGAAAAGGGGTTATTCAAGATCTCTTTACTTGTGTCGGTGGTTTACCCGCTATGGGTGGTTCTATTCTTCATAGAACTAGTAGTCTTGCGGATGCTATATCCTTGCTTATAGTTGAACTCGAAAGACAATTTATGCATATGCATCCTTGCATTCAAAGGATTTTCCTAGAATTTTCTAATATTGAGCATTCTTCTGTTAAGCGTGCAGCTACTATTTTTTTTTGGCTCATGAGTTCAGATTTATAATAAAAGAAGCCAAAGAAATTTTTGCGCACTATAGGGTGGACGCTGGTCGTCCTCCCATAGAGGCAATCCTCTTCGATCAAGAGGAAATAATGCGTTTTCAATCTTTAGATTATGTTGCTTCTAATGAAAACCTTAGAAAAAAGGTTCCTACCAATGTTCTAGTTGATAGAATTTCCGAACTTAAAAATGATTTTGCTATTCTAAACAATGATTTAGGATATTCTCTTGAGTATAGGCTCGTGACTTTCTGCCAAAAGAATGCTTATAATGATGAATTAGTTGTGCAATATGAAGGGCCAAAGGAGGAACCCATACCTCCCGAGATTGATCTTGGGGACTTCTGTCCCATTAAATTTAGCCCTTTTGATTAATTTTTGTTTCCACAAAGAAAACTTTCTGCTGAACGTAGGGAATATGAGATGAGTTTTCGTGATCAATCTTACTATTATGGCAATACGTAGATCTATTCTCGCTTTTATGCCTAGCTAGGGGCGTTAAACGATAGCGCTTGTTGGGAGGCAACCCAATTTTATTTTTGGTCCTTGCTTTTTGCTTCTGTTTAGTAATAAATAATTCATCTAGATTCTTCTTAGATGTGGTTTTATGTTTTAATTAGTGTTTGTGCCAAGTAGAACCTATAGGACAACCTACGGTGATAGTTAATTTGATTCTGCTGAAAAACAGAAACTTTTGCGCGCACGAGAATGATTTTAATAAATCACAGAAACGTGATTTTTAGTTGATTCTTTCTGCAGTAGATCAATAGACAAATTGCCCAGGACTTCTTATTTTGGTAGGATTTTTATAGTTCAATAAATATTCTAAAGTTACATATTCCTACAGAATGTTCTGTTTTCGACAGATTCTATTTTTCGTGTGTTGTTTGCTTATTTTGATGAATCTATGGCTAGTATCGGGGGGTATGAACCATAGAGAAGTTGGAATATAGTAGGTTTAACACCAATAAAAGTAAAGAATGAGTTCATTACAGTACCTTATGTGGTGATTTTCTTTCTTGCACTAACGGAGCTTATGAGATTTCCTGTTGAGTTTCGTGTTGTGAAGTTTTCAAGTTTTGGGTAAAGATTTGATGGACTATGGAATAAGGAGTGGCAAGAGCCTAAGCTTGGGGATGCCCATGGCACCCCAAGATAATCCAAGGACAACCAAAATCCTAAGCTTGGGGATGCCCCGGAAGGCATCCCCTCTTTCGTCTTCGTCTATCGGTAACTTTACTTGGAGCTATATTTTTTCGCCACATGATATGTGTTTTGCTTGGAGCGTATTGTATGATATGAGTCTTTGCTTTTTAGTTTATAACAATCATCCTTGCTGTACACACCTTTTGGGAGAGATACACATGATTTGGAATTTGTTAGAATACTCTATGTGCTTCACTTATATCTTTTGAGCTAGATAGTTTTTCTCTAGTGCTTCACTTATATCTTTTAGAGCACGGCGGTGGCTTTATTTTGTAGAAAGTGCTGATCTATCATGCTTCACTTATATTATTTTGAGAGTCTTATAGAACAACATGGTATTTTCTATGGTTATAAAATTGGTCCTAGAATGATGGGCATCCAAGTTGGGTATAATAAAAACTATCATAGGAAGTGAATTGGATGCTATGATAGATTTGATGCTTGATAATTGTTTTGAGATATAGAGGTGGTGATATTAGAGTCCTGCTAGTTGGGTAATTGTCAATTTAAAGAATACTTGTGTTGAAGTTGGCAAGTCCCGTAGCATGCACGTATGGTAAAAGTTGTGTAACAAATTTGTTGCATGAGGTGCTCTTTTGATTTCCTTCATTATGTGTGGAGGTCGGGATCGCACGATGGTTAATTCCTACCAACCCTTCCCCTAGAAGCATGCGTAGTAGTACTTTGCTTCGAGGGATAATAAAACTTTGGCAATAAGTATATGATTTCTTTATGAGTAATGTGAGTCCATTGATTATACGCACTCTTACCCTTCCGTCATTTCTAGCCTCTTCGGTACCGTGCATTGCCCTTTCTCACCTTGACAGTTGGTGCAAACTTCGCCGGTGCATCCAAACCCCATGATACGATACTCTCTATCACACATAAACCTCCTTATATCTTCCTCAAAACGGCCACCATACCTACCTATTATGGCATTTCCATAGCCATTCTGAGATATATTGCCATGCAACTTTCCACCGTTCCGTTTATCATGACACGCATCATCATTGTCATATTGCCTTGCATGATCATGTAGTTGACATCGTATTTGTGGCAAAGCCACCATGCATAATTTTGCATACATGTCACTCTTGATTCATTGCCCATCCCGGTACACCGCCGGAGGCATTCATATAGAGTCATATCTTGTTCTAGTATCGAGTTGTAATTCATGAGTTGTAAATAAATAGAAGTGTGATGATCATCATTATTAGAGCATTGTCCCTTATAAAAAAAGAAAGGCCAAAAAAAATAAAGGCCAATAAAAAAAGAGAAAGGCCAATAAAAAAAGAGAAAGGCCAAAAAAAAGAAAGGCCCAAAAAAGAAAATAAAAAAGGGTACAATGTTACTATCTTTTTCCACACTCGTGCTTCAAAGTAGCACCATGTTCATCATATAGAGAGTCTCATATGTTGTCACTTTCATATACTAGTGGGAATTTTTCATTATAGAACTTGGATTGTATATTCCAACGATGGGCTTCCTCAAAATGCCCTAGGTCTTCGTGAGCAAGCTATTTGGATGCACACTGCTACGCCTTGAGCTTGCGTTGGTTTTCCTTGAAGAGGAAAGGGTGATGCAGCAAAGTAGCGTAGGTATTTCCCTCAGTTTTTGAGAACCAAGGTATCAATCCAATAGGAGGCTCCTCAAAAGTCCAACGCACCTACACAAACAAACAAGAACTCGCAACTAACGCAATAAAGGGGTTGTCAATCCCTTCACGGCCACTTGCGAAAGTGAGATCTGATAGAGATAATATAATAAGATAATTTTTTTGGTATTTTTATGATATAGATTGGAAAAGTAAAAGATGCGAATAAAAGTAGATTGAAAGCTTATATGATAAAAGATAGACCCCGGGGCCATAGCTTTCACTAGTGGCTTCTCTCAAGATAGCATAAGTATTACGGTGGGTGAGGGAGTCCTGGACTAGGGGGTGTCCGGATAGCCGAACTATCACCATTTGCCGGACTCCTGGACTATGAAGATACAAGATTGAAGACTTCGTCCCGTGTCCGGATGGGACTTTCCTTGGCGTGGAAGGGAAGCTTGGCAATACGGATATGTAGATCTCCTACCATTGTAACCGACTCAGTGTAACCCTAACCCTATCCGGTGTCTATATAAACAGGAGGGTTTTAGTCCGTAGGACGAACAACAATCATACCATAGGCTAGCTTCTAGGGTTTAGCCTCTCTGATCTCATGGTAGATCAACTCTTGTACTACCCATATCATCAATATTAATCAAGCAGGGTAGGGTTTTACCTCCATCGAGAGGGCCCGAACCTGGTAAAAACATCGTGTCCCTTGTCTCCTGTTACCATCCGCCTAGACGCACAGTTGGGACCCCCTACCCGAGATCTGCGGTTTGACACGATATTGGTGCTTTCATTGAGAGTTCCTATGTGTCGTCACCTTTAGGCCCGATGGCTCCTTCGATCATCAACAACGACGCGGTCCAGGGTGAGACTTTTCTCCTCGGATAGATCTTTGTATTCAGTGGCTTTGCACTGCGGGCAATTCACTTGGCCATATGGAGCAGATCGAAGCTTCGCCCCTGGCCATCAGTCAGATTTGGAAGTTTGAACTATCGGCCGATGTCGCGGAGACTTGATCTTCGACGGATTCGAGCCACAGCCGGCGTGTCGCCTTTGTCTCGATGGGCACGATCTAGCTCTGCCGCGAGCGAGTGCCACGGAGGCGCGACGATACCGCTCCGACCCTTAATCCGGGCGGTTTACGCGATCGAGGGCGGGTGGTTGGACAACGCCTCGGGGCTGAAATCTCTGGCGATTGAGCGAACACCATCCTGCCCTTTGCAAAGCCCGTGACTCCGAGTGCGGACTCCTCTCCGGACTCCGAACCTCCAGCGCCCTTGCGGTCGAATCCGATTGGGCGCCCGATTATGGAGTTCACTGCCGCGGACATCTTTCAAAGACTCGCCCTTTGGCGACATCCTGAATTCACTAAAGTCTCTCCTTTGTCGGAGAGCCTGGCGGACTATGGTCGGGAAGGTTGGGACGCGGAAGACGAAGAAATTCGACGCCCACCCACCACCCACTTTGTAGCCACTGTCGAAAGTTTAAACGACGTGCTAAATTTCGACTCCGAAGACATCGAAGGTATGGACGACGATGTAGGAGATAATCACGAACCAGCACCTACAAGATACTGGACGACCACCTCGTCTCACGATGTATACATGGTGGATACTCCTAAAGGAAGTGACGACGAGAAACAACGGGACGCTACGAAGGATAAATCCCTTGAAAAGCAGTCTAAACGGCAACGTAAACGCCGTACCAAGTCCAGCCTCGACAAAAACGGCAGCCACACAGACCCAGCCATCAAGCAGGTTGAACCAGTGGACGATGAACACGCCACCGAACAACCGTTCGAACAGGACAACTTGGATAAACAACCCGTCCCCGGCGAAGATAACAGTCTGGACGATCTCACACCGGACAAGTTGTTGGAGCAGAAGAACCTCCACAAAAGGCTCGTTGCCACTGCACGCAGCCTGAAAAAGCAGAAGAGGAAGCTCAAAACAGCGGAAGATGCACTCAGAATCAAATGGAACAAAGTACTCAAAACCGCGGAGACAAATCGGCGGCGATCGTCAAACAAAAACTACCGAGCGCAAACTACTGCCCGAATTCGATGAGGAGGCCTTAGAGCCCCCGCAATCAAAGGACAAAGAGGCCGCCCGGTCGGATAGACGACTGCACGACAAGCATAGAGCGGCAAGCGGTGCCGCACACAATCCGGCACGCGATCAACATAAGGATTCGCATGGCCCAGTTAGGTCCATCTACGGGCCAAGAAAGCAAGCTCTTCTAAGCAATGCAACACGCCAAATATCCTAACATTACGGCACACCCAAATATAGGGGTGCCGCACACCCCCTATGTTTCACCGACGAGGTGTTGGATCACGAATTTCTAGCGGGATTTAAACCCGTAAACATAGAGGCATACGACGGAACAACAGACCTGGGAGTCTGGATTGAGGATTACATCCTCCACATACACATGGCTAGAGGAGATGATCTCCACGCCATAAAATACTTACCCCTCAAGCTCAAAGGGCCAGCACAGCACTCGCTTAAAAGCCTCCCTGAAAATACCATTGGAAGTTGGGAAGAGCTCGAGGATGCTTTTCGGGCGAATTTTCAAGGGACTTATGTCCGCCCTCCGGATGCAGACGATTTAAGTCACATAACTCAACAACCCGGAGAGTCAGCCCGCAAATTCTGGAACAGGTTCCTCACCAAAAAAAACCAAATAGTCGACTGTCCGGACGCTGAAGCCTTAGCAGCTTTTAAACACAACGTCCGAGACGAATGGCTCGCCAGACACCTTGGCCAGGAAAAGCCAAGAACAATGGCCGCATTAACAAGCCTCATGACCCGCTTTTGCGCGGGAGAAGATAGCTGGCTAGCAAGATGCAGTACCAGCGACCCAAGTACATCCGAAGTCAGGGATGGGAATGGGAAACAACGACGCCGCAAGGACCCGCGCCGGATTAAGGGGAACAGTCCACAGAACGCGACAGTCAACGCCGGATTCAAAAGCTCACGGCAGAACAATAAAAAACTGCCCCTCAAGGATAATAGCGATGAGCTATCCAACTTAAACAAAATCTTGGACAGGATATGCCAAATCCACAGTACCCCCGGGAAGCCTGCAAACCATACCCACAGAGATTGTTGGGTCTTCAAGCAGTCCGGCCGACTCAACGCCGAACACAAGGGGCTCGACACACCAAGTGAGGATGATGACGAGCACCACAAGCAGTGCCCCGGAAAACAAAAGAATTTCCCACAAGAGGTCAAAACAGTAAACTTACTTCAAGTAACAAAAGGGGAAAATAGAGCGGCGCCCATTGAATAACGCGCGCACGAGTCTACCAATGAGTCCCAACACTGGTTGTCAAAACCAATCACCTTCGACCATCAGGACTACTCCGAAAGTATCCGGAACGCAGGATGGACTGCCTTGATACTAGAACCTATAATCGACGGTCTTCAACTTACGCACGTCCTAATGGACAGCGGCAGTGATTTAAACCTGCTATATCAGGACACAATCCGCAATATGGGGATAGACCCAAACAGGATTAGCCATAGCAACACTTCCTTTCAAGGAATAATGCCAGGCACATACGCCCATTGTAAGGGCTCCCTACTATTGGAAGTTATGTTTGGCCCATTCGACAACTTCCGCCGCGAAAAGTTAACCTTCCATATCGCCCCATTCAAAAGTAGCTATCAATCACTATTGGGACGTGAAGCTTTCGCCCGCTTTAACGCAAGACCGCATTATGCATCTCTTACACTTAAAATGCCCGGTCCACGCGGCATCATCTCATTAAAGGGAAGTGTTAAGTGTTTCTCGAGCACGGAAGAACGTGAGACTTCCTGGACAGTCACACACTAATCCGGCTCCGCTAATCAAGCACCTGAATAGGTCATTCGGACCCCGGATACAGCTAGACGAGTCCGGCGTAAACATATAAAGGCCTACTAGCCGCACACCCCCGTACAAGGGGCTGCATGCATGTACAACAAGAGACAATAAGGCTCAATTATATTCTCTTTTCGAATCGTACTCCGTTTATTTAATATCAAGTACATTTTTCGCACGATCTTTCTTCAACTAAGTTCTTCTCTTTTCGAGATGAACACCGTGCTACACCCGTCCGAGATACGGCACAATGGAACCTTGGCGCGAGACATGCGGTGAGGACCCACCGCAAGGATTCTTTTGATTAATACCTCGTAAACCTTTTTTACTGTCTCTTGTTGATACACATCCCCGGTTTCTTGCTATAACTGAGGAGGAGGCTGGCGTTTTGGCATCGGCGCGTCAGAATTTTTTGCGCGTGCACTGGACAACACGGGCTTAGGGCATTGTTCGCCCGTTTTCATAAAGACCGAATACCTTAGGGAGTGTTCGGCGTCTCGAGTTAGGCCTTATATGCATCAGCTCCGAATCATGTCTTTGGTCAAATGTTGGGTTTGCCCGGCTCCTGTGTTTTGCTGCCTTACGTTCCGTTCTATCGCCAACGCGGCACCGGAGAACTCTGCGGTTGTGCCCGGTTCGCCGGGTGAGCACCTCGATGAAAGCGGCCGGCTTTGTCATGATATGGCGAGAGACTGGTCAACCACTCGATGACTCCCTGGAATGTTTAGAATTCATCCGCATTAGACGAAGGACCGTTTCCTGGTCAGGCGCATACGCACCCCGAATTCGGGAGAGTGTGGTGCCCTCAGGGGCTATATCGTAGCCCCACCCTCGAACCCCCTATGGCTAAGTGAAAGTGATAAAGCATCATAGTTCGGTTGCCTAGTTTGCTACGCTATCACCTCCTTTACAGGACCAAGACATTGGATTAAGCGTGAAAATGCGCCTTTTTTGCAAACACCCCCGCACTATGTGCGTGGGGGCTGAAGCCAAGGACTGCCATCTTTCAGGTTATATACATATATACATCAACGGCCGCACAGGAGGTAGTTTGCCACTTGAACGCACAAGTATAAAAAGCTATTATATTATATTGAAACATTGTTTCACAAATCATACATGTCATTAGAACATAATATCCTTCGAGCACTGCGTCTCTATTAAACGAGCGCCCTGCAGGACTTCCTCAAAATAGTGCTCGGCAGGTACTCGGCTTCTGTCTGAATCCCGGGATGCAACATCGGTGGCCTTCATCTCCGCCCAGTATGTCTTGACACATGCAAGAGCCATCCGCGCACCCTCTATGCATGTTGACCGCTTCATTGCACTAATATGCGGCACCGCACCAAGGAACTGCTGCACTAAGCCAAAATAACTCTTCGGCTCGGGCCTGTTCGGCCACAAATGAGTCACGACATTATTCATGGCAAGTCCGCAACCTATTCAGCTCAGCCCATTCGGCCAAACGATTGGCCAAAGGAAGCAGACGCTCCGGACTATGGACCTGCGACCAAAAAAGCTCTTCCAGTACGTGATCCTTTTGGCCTCGGAAGTGTTCGGCCGCGTCTGCGACACTCGCCGTCAAATCCAGATAAGCATCCTCCGCACCCCATAGCTGGCCCAACTGAGCATACTTAGGATCCGTGTATTTCCTCCACAGCAGAAAAGGCTTTCCAGCCGCAATATCTTCAGCCTGACGCAGCTCCTCTTTCATAGCTCTCATCGCAGAGCGAGCATCCTTGGCTTCGGCGGTGGCCTTGTTCAGGCCCTCTTGTTCCGCTTGACGTTCTTTTTCAAGAACCCGCGATGGTCGGTAGCATTCTTCACTTCAGGCCATATTGGCCATTTCCTCTTTAGCTTGACGGTGAGCAGCCCGTTCGCTTTCAGCTCTTGACCGCCTTTAAAGCGGCCGCATTACTCTTTCGGGCTTGCTCTTTAGCTTGGGCGAGTTCCGCCCGCAGCCTCTCCACAGCAGCAGCGCCATCTGCATTAAAGCATACAAGTAGTAAGGCATGGGCGTCAAGTTCCCTTACCAGGTGCCCGCGGAGAAGTCGCATACCTTGTGACTCTTCAAACCGCTTATTGACCAGCGCGATGTCCGCATCCGCCTCGTCAAGTCGCCGCGTCAGTTCGGCAAATTCGTCAGTCCGGCTGGCCACCGGACGCTTCGCCACCTACATAGGAAGAGCGCATATTACACCTGGGATTATGATCCTCGGTGCGCTATCATTTTTGACAACGCACCGAGTCTCAGGGGCTACTATCTATACAGGGCGCATTCTATATGCAAAACTGTCACAAGGTACATCATTTTGCGTACCTCAATACCCGTCAGTAAACTTACGATGGCTTCACGCAATCCGCTTTCAGCGGATGAAATCCTTTCAATCACCGTACCCATTAGCACACGGTGATCTTCCGAAATAGACGCTCGCCCGAGCAGATTTTTCAGCTCCTCCGACCGTACACCAGTCGGTGCCGGACTCGTCCGATGGCCTTTTTCGAAGGCCGGACGCAAAGGGCTTGGAGGGGACATATGACTGCCTTCGGCCCCGCGGATTTGGAGAAACCCTCCGTGGCGACACTTGGGGTCGTCCGCCTCGCAGGACGATGCAGCGGGAGGCGTTTAAGCTCCATCATCTCCGGATCAAGATCCCCTGAAGACGAGCTCTGCTGGGAAGGGCTGAGATCCGAACTACAAAGAAAAATTTCGGTTATCTTCGGAAATAAAACAGGGATGTCTCTCATTTTAAGAAAACATCCCCCTTTACTTACGGCTCGCTGGAGGGCTGATCTCCTTGGGGAAATAGTGCGGCCGGGGCATCTCCCGCCACAGGACCCTCCGGCGAGGACTTCTTCCCCCGTTTCGAGGCTTTGGTCTCCGGATCTTCAGAAGCGGTCCTCTTCTCCCCTTGGAGGGAGGGACTCTCGATTCCCCCTTTCTTGATAGCCTCCTTTACGGAGGCAGTAGTTCCCTTGTTCCCCCCTTCGCCTTCTTCAAAAGGCACAGCCTTTAGCATCTTGGTTAAAACAGGATCCGACGTGGACTCAGGGAGGGGGGCCGGACACCTGATCAGTTTTGCTTTTGCTATCCACTCCTGTTTGAAGGATAGCTCTTTTAAAGGCAAGTTTATGATAAATATACAGATAGCATGTCTAGGTACAGGACTACTTACTTGAGTATCTGGGCGATTGCAGCTTAGTCCTGCGTCCTCGGTCAAGTCCTGACACTTCTCTTATGATCCGAAGAACAGTTGGTACATCTCCACGGGCGTTGCGCCCATAAAATGTTGGAGAGCTCCTGGTCCCTCCGAATTAAACTCCCACACGCGGAGGGGGCGACGTTTGCAGGGCAAGGTGCGACGAATCAGCATGACTTGCGCCACTACGACCAGATTGATCTCTCTCTCTCTCTCTCTCTCTCTCTCTCTCTCTCTCTCTCTCTCTCTCTCTCTCTCTCTCTCTCTCTCTCTCTCTCTCGGAGGTCTCGAATCTGCCACCTGTGATGGTACATCCTTGGGCGGTCCCAGTCGAGCCCTTTATTGACCCATGGCGCCACCGGTGGAGGACCCAAGCGAAAGGCAGGTGGCGCCACCCATTTGGTGCCCACAGGAGCTTTGATATAAAACCACTCTTGTTGCCACAGATGAGCTCCTCTTGAAAAGAGCCCTCGGGCCATGGGCGTCGGCATTCTTGTTTATAACAGCCCCTCCTTTTCTGCTGATGCCCTTGATCATCTTCGGCTCCACTTTCAAGGTCTTGAGCCACAATCCGAAGTGAGGGGTAACACGGAGGAAGGCTTCACATACGACGATGAACAATGAGATGTGGAGGATGGACTCCGGATCCAAGTCGTGAAATTCCAACCCATAATAAAACATGAGACCCCTCACGAAGGGATCCGTCGGGAAACCTAAACCCCAAAGGAAGTGAGACACGAACACCACGCTCTCACCAGGCTGGGGAGTAGGAATAACCTGCCCTTGGGCAGGCAGCCTGTGCGAAATTTCGCCGATTAGATGCCGGGCGTCTCTCAGCCTTATCACATCTTCTTCCGTAACGGAGGAAGGCATCCACCGGCCTTGCAGGTCGGGGCCGGACATCTTCGAAGGTCTGAAGCGCTGAATCTAGAGCTTTGGGTGTTGGAACTTGAAGCGAGGGGCGGATTCGATTGAGATTGGAAAAGAGAAGAGGGCCTTGGTCTCATTATAAAGAGGTTGAATACCAAGAGCCCTCCCGTGGCCGATTGGGAATCACCTTCGATAGAGGAGGCGTGCCAGCGGGTACGACTGGGTTACCCACGTCCGTATTGATGAGAATCCCGAAATAAGGGGACACGATCTTTGCTTTGACAAGACGTGCCAAGGAAACCGCCTCGCTAAATGCACTGAGGTGGTATAGTAAAAACGATTCGAACAAAGACTTGGCCGTGGCATGATTACACGCCGTGGAATACGTCAGCAGATTGATTTGGTGTAAACATTATTTTCTCTACGATGTTGTGTGGAAATTATTTTGCAGAGCGGACACATCCTTGTGTTCAAAATCTTCTATGAAGTATTGGAGGAGGAACCCACCTTGCAATGCCGAAGACAATATCGCGCGGACTCGTCGTCATTGAAGCCTGGTTGAGGGGCTCTTGAGGAGTCTGGACTAGGGGTGTCGGATAGCGAACTATCACCGTTTGCCGGACTCCTGGACTATGAAGATACAAGATTGAAGACTTCGTCCCGTGTCCGGATGGGACTTTCCTTGGCGTGGAAGGCAAGCTTGGCAATACGGATATGTAGATCTCCTACCATTGTAACCGACTCTGTGTAACCCTAACCCTATCCGGTGTCTATATAAACCGGAGGGTTTTAGTCCGTAGGACGAACAACAATCATACCATAGGCTAGCTTCTAGGGTTTAGCCTCTCTGATCTCGTGGTAGATCAAGTCTTGTACTACCCATATCATCAATATCAATCAAGCAGGAGTAGGGTTTTACCTCCATCGAGAGGGCCCGAACCTGGGTAAAACATCGTGTCCTTGTCTCCTGTTAACATCCGCCTAGACGCACATTCGGGACCCCCTACCGAGATCCGCGGTTTGACACCGGCGGTGGGTGAACAAATTCTGTCGAGCAATTGATGGAAAAGCGAATAATTATGAGATTATCTAGGCATGATCATGTATATAGGCATCACGTCCATGACAAGTAGACTGACTCCTGGCTGCATCTACTACTATTACTCCACACATCGACCGCTATCCAGCATGCATCTATAGTATTACGTTCACAAAGAACAGAGTAACGCATTAAGAAAGATGACATGATGTAGAGGGATAAACTCATGCAATATGATATAAACCCCATCTTTTTATCCTCGATGGCAACAATACAATATGTGCCTTGCTGCCCCTACTGTCACTGGGAAAGGACACCGCAAGATTGAACCCAACGCTAAGCACTTCTCCGATTGCAAGAAAGAACAACCTAGTAGGCCAAACCAAACTGATAATTCGAAGAGACTTGCAATGATAACTTAATCACACATAAAAGAATTCAGAGGAGATTCAAATATTTCTCATAGATAAACTTGATCATAAACCCACAATTCATCGGATCTCGACAAACACACCGCAAAAAGAGTTACATCGAATAGATCTCCAAGAAGATCGAGGAGAACTTTGTATTAGATTCAAAGAGAGAGAATAAGCCATCTAGCTAATAACTATAGACCTGAAGGTCTGTGGTAAACTACTCACAACTCATCGGAAGGGCCTTGGAGATGATGTAGAGGCCCTCGGTGGTCGATTCCCCCTCCGGCGGAGCGCCGGCGAAGGCTCCAAGATGGGATATCGCGGATACAGAAGGTTACGGCGGTGGAAATAGTTTTTCTTGGTCGCTTCTGATGTTTTCAGGGTACGTAGGTATATGTAGGAGGAAGAAGTAGGTCGGTGGACACTCAAGGGGCCCACGAGGGTGGGGGGCGCGCCGGGCACCCTCGTGGCCACCTCCTCTGTTGCTTGACGTCCACTCCAAGTCCCCTGGATCATGTTTGTTCCAAAAAGATCGCTCCCGAAGGTTTCATTCCGTTTGGACTCCGTTTGATATTCCTTTTCTTCGAAACACTGAAATAGGCAAAAAAAATACAGCAATTCAGGCTGGGCCTCCGGTTAGTAGGTTAGTCCCAAAAATGATATAAAAGTGTAAAGTAAAGCCCGTAAACATCCAAAACGGATAATATAATAGCATGGAACAATCAAAAATTATAGATGCGTTGGAGACGTATCACACACCCACTTAGTTTCTTTTGTTGAGCTTTCATACATTTATAGCTCTAGTGCATCCGTTGCATGGCAATCCCTACTCCTCATGTTGACATCAATTGATGGGCATCTCCATAGCCCGTTGATTAGCCTCGTCAATGTGAGACTTTCTCCTTTTTTGTCTTCTCCACACAACCTCCATCATCATATTCTATTCCACCCATAGTGCTATATCCATGGCTCACGCTCATGTATTGCGTGAGAGTTGAAAAACGCTGAAGCGCGTTAAAAAGTATGAACTAATTGCTTGGCTAAAATCGGGGTTGTTCTTGATGGGAGTATTTTGTGTGATGAAAATGAAGCATAGCCTAATCATATGATTTTG
This sequence comes from Aegilops longissima, assembly GCA_021605205.1. NCBI lineage: Eukaryota > Viridiplantae > Streptophyta > Magnoliopsida > Poales > Poaceae > Aegilops > Aegilops longissima. Next base: position 407,524,255 of record CM038680.1, read on the forward strand.
TAGGGATGAACTTTCTTTAGCCATGTTATTTTGATAAGACATGATTGCCTTGTTAGTATGCTTGAAGTATTACTATTTATTATGTCAATATTAACTTTTGTTTTGAATCATTTGGATATAACATTCATGCCACAATAAAGAAAATTACATTGAGGATTATGTTAGGTAGCATTCCACATCAAAAATTCTGTTTTTATCATTTACCTACTCGAGGACGAGTAGGAATTAAGCTTGGGGATGCTTGATGCATCTCCAACGTATCTATAATTTTTTTATTGTTCCATGCTATTGTATTACCCATTTTGGATGTTTATGGCCTTTACTTTACACTTTTATATCATTTTTGGGACTAACCTACTAACCGGAGGCCCAGCCCGAATTGCTGTTTTTTGCCTATTTCAGTGTTTCGAAGAAAAGGAATATCATACGGGGTCCAAACGGAATGAAACCTTCGAGAGCGATCTTTTTGGAACAAACGCAATCCAAGAGACTTGGAGTGGACGTCAAGAAGCAGCCGAGGCGGCCACGAGGCAGGAGGGTGCACCCTAGGGGGGTAGGCGCGCCCCCCACCATCATGGGCCCCTCGTGACTCCCCTAACCTACCTCCTTCGCCTATATATCTCCATGTACCCTGAAAACATCCAGGAGCACCACGAAAAACTATTTCCACCGTCGCAACCTTCTGTATCCACGAGATCCCATCTTGGAGCCTTCGCCGGCGCTCCGCCGGAGGGGGAATCGACCACGGAGGGCCTCTACATCATCTCCAAGGCCTCTTCGATGAGTTGTGAGTAGTTTACCACAGACCTTCGGCTCCATAGTTATTAGCTAAATGGCTTCTTCTCTCTCTTTGAATCTCAATACCAAGTTCTCCTTGATCTTCTTGGAGATCTATTTGATGCAACTCTTTTTGTGGTGTGTTTGTCGAGATCCGATGAATTGTGGGTTTATGATCAAGTTTATCTATGAGAAATATTTGAATCTCCTCTGAATTCTTTTATGTATGATTGGTTATCTTTGCAAGTCTCTTCGAATTATCAGTTTGGTTTGGCCTACTAGATTGATCTTTCTTGCAATGGGAGAAGTGCTTAGCTTTGGGTTCAATCTTGCGTGTCCTTTCCCAAAGGATGTTAGGGCAGCAAGGCACATATTGTATTGTTGCCATCGAGGATAAAAAGATGGGGTTGATATCATATTGCTTGAGTTTATCCCTCTACATCATGTCATATTTCTTAATACGTTACTCTGTTCATATGAACTTAATACTCTAGATGCAGGCAGGAGTTGGTCGATGTGTGGAGTAATAGTAGTAGATGCAGAATCGTTTCGATCTACTTGTCGAAGACGTGATGCCTATATACATGATCATGCCTAGATAATCTCATAACTATGCACTTTTCTATCAATTGCTCAACAGTAATTTGTTCACCCACCATAATACTTATGCTATCTTGAGAGAAGCCACTAGTGAAACCTATGGCCCCGGGGTCTATCTTTTATCATATAAGTTTCCAATCTAATTTTATTTGCAATCTTTACTTTTCAATCTATATCATAAAAATACCAAAAATATTTATCTTATCTTATTATCTCTATCACATCTCACTTTCGCAAGTTACCGTGAAGTGATTGACAACCCTTTATCGCGTTGGTTGCGAGGTTCTTGTTTGTTTGTGTAGGTACGAGGGACTTTTGAGGATCCTCCTACTGGATTGATACCTTGGTTCTCAAAACTGAGGGAAATACTTACGCTACTTTGCTGCATCACCCTTTCCTCTTCATGGGAAAACCAACGCAGTACTCAAGAGGTAGCAAGGAGGCGTCGTCGTCCTCGATGACAGCGACGATGACGACGCGCCGCCACTGCCACCCGTTCGCCAGGGCAATGCCTGGCAGGGGTCCAGCAGGGGTGGCCGCATCAAGGAGGAGAAGGCAGCCGCCGACGACGACGAGGATCGCGGCGACGCCGACGACTTCGCCGCGCTCAGCGACTTCTTCGGCCCGTAGTTGTAGTTGCGGCATTTTTTAATAACTTTTGCTATGTAAAATGTCGAACATGTCGAATATATGCCCAGTTTGCCGAATTTTAGCCGAACTTTGCTGAATACTCTTTCTTTAAACATAAACGATGTCTGGGTTCAGCGCTAGGGTCGGCGGCTGGGAACCCACTCGTCTCCACGCCGATTTTTTGCGCCAGCTCGCCCCCAGACGGCGATTTTACACGCCCCTTGGGGGGCCAACGGCTGGAGATGCTCTAAGCTACACGTTGTAGCTTACATCCCAAGCACACACCCATGCCCACCTAGCTTACATCCAAATCTAGCCCACACTCATATATAAGAGCATCTCCAGCCGTTCGGCCCCCCAGGGCGTCGAAAAAGAGCGTCCTGGGGGTGCGTCTGTGATAAAATTGGCGCTGGGGGCGGTTCGGCAACCAGCCGTTGCCCCCAGGTCTCCCCAAGGCGCCGAATTCAGCCCAGCTTTCGGCCCAAATATGTCCAGAAACGGCCTGATAACTGCGTGAATCGGCCCATATTTGGCGCGGTTCGGCCGGATTCGGCGTGAATTTTCGCAAACAAATAGGACTCAATTAGCTCCTCACATAGTTCGGCGTGTTTTCGGCTTGTTTCATCACATAAATCAGATAGTTCACTACAAATTATGAGAGGGCGGCGAGCACATGAACTACCTCCGCCTCGCCCCATACGCCCATGAGTGATATATACTACTTGCCTGCTGTTGTATCATATTGCTGACTTTTTTACATCAGATCAACTATGAAGAGAATTGGTGGTTGTTAGGGTGTTCTGGTGCTTATGTAATCTTCTTTCAGGCCTTTCGAGATAGAGTTCTTTAGCTGACAAGTTTAGAAAATGTTGTAGTGCTTATGGTTTAGTTTTACACTTGCGTAAAAATGAATGGTTGCTACTGTTTCTAGTTTTAGGTTGGGATGAGATGCATGTTTGCATGCTTGTGCTTCTGTCAATACAATCTATATTACTGCCATTGTCATATCCTGGTTGTTTTGTTGCTATCAATATATGTCCCATGTTTTGTTTCCTTGCATGCTTACTACTACAATCTATACTACTATTGTGCCAGATGTTCACATGTTAATTTTTGTTGACTGAAATCTCTTATGCCATTGACTTAGCTTGACCCAGAACAGTAGAATCCTTGATGCGACTAACCTTCACCTCGTTCTTTCCCTCGCGGACTCGTAGGAGGTCGTATGCAAGGCACTAAGGTGCATGGTGCTCGCAAGCGACGAACGGAGGCTGTTCGACATCGGCTACACAAACCACCATTGTGAGCTCCTACCTTTGCTATGCTACAACCATGCTCTGTTCCATGGGTTAGTTAGGATTTTGATGCTTTTTGCGCCGTGGTTGAGTCCTTGCTGACTGTTGTGTCGATGATCAAGTGTTGCTGCCTCATTCGGCTATTTTATTCGCTGCTGGTAATTAGTAGTATTAGAGTGTCGCTGGTTTATTAGGACGTGGCTGAAACCATTGGATGGCCTTCCTGTACATGTTATCCAGCATTAGTACTTGTCCCATTTTTTGTTTCCTTGCTGGACATGCATGTTATGGTCCCATTTTTTGTTTCGGTGCTGGACATGCATGTTATGGTTCAAGTGTCGATGATGTCTAGTAGATAGTTTGCTAGCTATATACCTGCTGCTGATTGATGCTCTTGTGGTCTCCTGCAATCATATTATACTATATCTAGTGTTCTTGTGGTTCTGTGAAGATGCATCACAAACATCTAGGTCTTTAAAGTTGGTTGTTGTTGCTTTATCATATATTTGGCCCGTAAATCTACATTTCTATGATATCTCTTTCAATATATAATTTTTTGATAGTCCAGGAATAATCTAATAATCTAATGTTGGTAGTCTATGTCTTCACTCTTTTACAGGAGCTCCAGGTCTATGAAATTTGAAGTTCGAAGCCGTATAGCCCTACTCAACAAAGAGTTGTCTCTATGTTTGACTGTAATAGACTGTAAATATTGTAATATTGTAACAGTAGGCATATTGGGGTTGTAATAGACTATCTACAGATTGTAGTAGACTTAGTGTTACTTGATGAACAATCTGATGAGTGAGAACAATTTAAGATGCACCTTTGTAATATTGTAACAAATTGTAAAAGACTAGTGTATGTTTGAAATAGTGATTATGTATGTTGAAAAGATGTGAAATGGAAACTTGACCAGTGGGAAGCACTAATGAATAAAATCTGAGCTTTTTTGAAATTTCTAACATGTGGGACCGATGTATGGCATTATGACTAGTGGGACCGGCGCTAAAATATAATGATTGAAAATAGAAAATAAATGATTGTAAGAAGGCCAAGGCCCAAAAATAAAGACGCTGAAATATTGGGCTTGGCCCATGTAGCCCACAAGAATTGACTTGGAAAAAATCTAGAATTGTTGAGCTAGGCCCTTGTAGAAAACCGAATTGGACCGGGCTGAATCTTGTGCCACATCAGCTTGCCACGCTAGATGCCTACGTGGCCTGGGGAGGTTTCTAGTGACCAAAACAAACCAGTAGGCATATTTTGGTCGTAAACGTCTATGACCTTCTCACAGAGAAGGTCGTTAATTTCAGTTTACGACCGCCAGCTTTTGACCTTCTGTTTTTTGTCACAAAAAGGTCGCAAATGAAAAACAATGACCTTTCAGTGACCAATAGTCAAGGTCACAAGTTGACATATTTCTTGTAGTGCGCTCGCGAGCAGGCCGGCGAGGGTGGCGAGCACCATGAGATGCTCCTGCTCCTGGACGTCGACTTCGGCTTCCTCATCCAGCAACGCCGCGAGCGCCTCCTGTAACACCACAAAAAATTTAACCTTGATTTATTAATTAAAATTTTGCCAGGAAATTAAATTTTTATTTTATGGTTTTATCTTTTAATTTCAGATCACTCTGTCCCCCTGAATTTTTTTGTTTTTCCTTCTAGGTGGAAACCTTTCAAAAATATTGTTGGACTTGTATATCTTCCCAAGACCATTTCTTTTTATCAGTGGAATTATTTCTACAATTATTTTTCCTGAGCTTTATTTCTTTAAAAATGATTTTTCATAAGTTTTAGAGTTCCATTTGCACTTCAACCCTTTCAAATACTTCTTTAAAATTCCCACCAAAATTTGGGGATGTCATGTGATGTTCCCACATCACTTTTATGCAAAAATCTCTTTTAGTCATTTGGAGATTTTGAGCCCTACCCCAAGTTTTCAAATCTGGTCCAGTTTGTAATTTGCACTACAACCTATTTAAATATTTCTTCAAAATTTCCACCAAAATTAGGGGATGTTAGTAGTAGTGTATGATTCAACTTTATGCAAAAACCCATTGGTGTTCTTTGAAAAATTTGAGCAAATCATCCTCTTTTGCTCTCTGTTCCAGTTTGGTATTTTCTACTGCAACCATATTTTATCTTGCCCTATTACCCATGATTTTTCTCCTGCTTATAGACCACTCTACCAAACCCTTAAGTCCGGGAGATTGGACCCATTGGAGTATTTTTGGTCCATGCAATAATGCCTTCATTTTCTGTCCAGATTTGGTTTCCTCAAAAACTTGCGCTAACAAGTTTCTGGTCTTGCCAAACTAACCTTGCCACCATCACCTACACCTAAAGAGACTCTGATCTGGAGATTTTGGCAACCCCAAGTGATGCCTAGGAGCCCATGGCATTCTGTCAAGCACCTTGTGTGCATTGCCAGTTTTGGCTTAGTTTTTAGGTTGTGTTATGAACTTGAACCCCTGACCCAGCAATCATGTCCACTAACCTCCTAGCTACCTCTAACCTTGTACTGTTATTTTGCATCGTCACCCAAGCCCTCTAGGCCACCCTGGCATTCCATCGAGCACATGGCGTGCATGCTCTGGGCGCTCCCAGAGCGCACGTTTTGCACGCGCGTGTAGCCGAGCCGCCGCGTCTTGCCCCTGGCCTTTGCTCGCCAGCAGGGCCGCGCCCCATTCTCGTCCGCTCGCCAGAACCCTCCAAGCCGCCCATGGAGCCCCGCAGCGCCACCTTCAGGTCGGCCATGGCGGCTAGCGGACGGCCGCAGCAGGCTCCTGCCATGGACGGCGCCGCCCGAGCCACAGCCGCGCGCCAGCTCGCCCCTGAATAGCCCAAGCTCATCCTCTCGCCCTGACAGACCCCGCCAGCCATCGCCACGCGCCCCCTGACGGTGTCCCGGACTAGGGGGTACTCACCATGTCGTCTCCCAATCATTTAGATTGGTCGAGGACCCCCGTGGCCGTATACTCATGGGCCAGTTCAGACGGCTGCCGCATACAAGGAAGATTCTACAAGACTTGGTGATCAAGACAAGGACTCCTCCCCACCGGCGTATTCGGCTAGGACTCTTGTTATCCTAGGCCTCTGGTACATTATATAAACCGAGGCCAGGCTAGTCGATAGATCATTATGACATTACTCATCATACCTCTAGGGTTTAGACCACAACATATGATCTCAGGATAGATCAACTCTTGTAACCCCTATTCTCATTAAAGTCAATCAAGCAGCATGTAGGGTATTATCTCATCAAGAGAGCCCGAAGCTGGGTAAAATCCCGTGTTCATGTTACCATCGATCCTAAGACACACAGCTTGGGACCCCCTACCCGAGATCTGCCGGTTTTGATTCCGACAATGGTGCTCTCATTGAGAGTTCCGCTGTGTGATCGGCGAAAGGATCAATGGCTCGACTGCAGGTCAACTGCGACGTCGATTTCTTCGTCACCAGCTCGACTGGTCACCTTGGCTTGACCGAGGACTGCGCCCTACCGCCGATCGTCATGTTCGGATGAGGGCATTCATCAACATCAACTCCGATCTCTATCAAGATCATGGAGGAGTCATCCATGGAGCTCGGGGGCTCAACGTCAACATTGCCCTCGGGAGACCGTGCTGTTTTTCTGGACAGCAAACTCGTATCCGCCGCCACCGCCTCCTCGAGTGTCTCTTAAACGATCGCTTTGGTGGAATTGTGTGGAATTGAGTCTACAACAACGCTGCAAAATTTTGTCGAGTTCCGATGGAGGAATCTCCGGCAATCTCCGATATATCGGAGCCGTATTGAATCTGGACGAGAATCCGGACGAGTTTGGAGCGTGGTGTCCAGCATATAGCTCGGACGTCCTTTGGAAGATCCAACAGTTGATCGGCTGCGGAATTCCTATATCTACCACCTGTCAAAAAATCAGCTCGATCCGACCGTCCAAACTCCGGGAACCTTCCGATTAGTGCATCACTTTTCGGATCTGTTTTCTGCGCGAGGACGAATCCGACCCGAGTTCATCTTCTTTATGAATGGGATTTCGGACATCCTTTTTGAAGGAAGTTTTTGTATGGGGTATTGTGTCTTATTCTCAAACACATCCCACTAATATTATAAGTATTTTTCCAATACAATCATCGCCGTCGCGCCGGTGTCAAACCAGCCTGACAACATCACTCCATGGCGGCCGACCTGCGCTAGACACGTCGTCGCTTTGTTGAGCCGAGCTCAACTTCTTCGGATCATCATCTCGGCCAGCCGAACAATAGTTTGGCTTCGCGAAGGATAAATCATCACCAACGCCACTGCCCCACGGATTACACGGAGCGAGCACACCGGCATCGCCGCACGGTCACTTCATCAAGCCAGTATTGACCACGTTGCAAGTTACGACCTGGATCGGCATGGCCGAACTGTTGCTTCATCGAGCCAATGTCCACCAACGCTGAACTACTTCAACACCTCGGCTGACAGGGCAGCTGCAACACCTCCTCATCGATCTGCTCTGTCTCCTCGTCCGGATGGGGGCTTCTTCATCCCTTCATCAGCACACTCCGGTGACTCCGGCGACACCAGCCAACCAGCTTTGTCACATTGGCTGGACCGGGGGGCTTTGCCTCGGCAAGTCAACCTTTACCAGCGTCGCCATGCCATCGCTTCACCGCCCATCAGGCAATGGGTATGCGGATCGAGTCCCAATTTTGGGAGTCACTTTTCCTCCGGGCTACTACAACAAATGAACCAGGTGCTATTACTCCTAGTAATTTTTTCTTGCTTGGGTTTATTTTTTCGAAAAATTATTACTCTTGTTCGTTCCATCATTTGTACACAGGTTTGTCAAATGATGGACGCATTAACTATGGTAGCGTGATGGTTCGGTCCGTCTCCCGCCTGTAGTTCGGCGAACGCCGCATCGGGAGCCCAGACCGCCCTGCAAATTCAGGCCTTGTCACGCATTCACTGCGTCACACCGACGCCCTGCATCGACATTGGCTTCGGCACCAGGCCACATCTCTTTACATAAATTATTTTTGCGTAAAGAAATTATGCAAGGATTATATATATTATTATTATTTCCTGGACCGCACTATTTTATGTGTGCAGGTAATCAATTTTGACTGTGTTACGCGGTCACTACTCCGGAGTACCAAACTCCTTGCTCGGACACCTCGGGCCTGGGGGCTAGGAACTCGGCCATGCCGAGGACTACAAACCTTGCCGGATCTATCGCAAATCAATGGGCGTCTTCGTCCCGCCACAAGCCCGAATCGCATCATCAACACCGAGCACATTAACCAGCTAAGTTGCTTTCATGCTCAAAAACTTTCAGTTTTAAATTTTGTTCGGTTCGAACAAGCATTATACTTTTTTGGCACAAAGTTGTTTGTGACAAAGTTCCTTGTCCAAACTTTGTTTGTGACACACAAATTCAAATACCCCGTTTATTTGGGGGCTTCCTTTGTGAAGTCTTTCCTCTTGCATATGATTATACTTGTACGGCTTCGTTCCTTGTTCGTGTATTATGCCACAATATGCACCATATTGACCTAAGTGTTCCGCAAGCTGGGTTGCCTGGCTCCTGTGCTTACCCCTACGTTCCCGATTGTTCGGCTAGGGAGTAAAGGGAGCACCTCTGCGATTGTCACGATCGGGTCACCCGAGCCGGACCTCAGACTGGGTGAAGCCGAAAGCTAGCACTCTTACTGTTTTCAATAATGGTCGGCACACAACGGAACTCATGAGTACAAAAAATCTATCACACAAGTCTCATAGTATTAATGAGCAACCGAAGAAAGGTATCGGTGGGGGTACTATTTTCTTCGAAGATGCTTCTTACACTTTGTTAGTAATATAGCATAAGTTCCTTGAGCGCGCTTTGTCTGTTACAGCCTTATGGCCTGATTGCCTGGTTATCGGAAACACCATCGATATTCTCGATAGGTGGAGTACATAACACTTTTCGGTCCTTGACCGAAGAGGGAGAAGCCGATGGTCGGTTAAGACGCGTATAAAGTTCGGGTGAACACATTTATGATATAAGTACTTCAGTACATACAATCATTATACATAAAATTCTTTTACCCAAGTCACTTGGGGGCTCTTAAATTTATTTGAGCTGTTTTATAGTAAATGTGTTTTCTTCTTGGTCGTTGCAAAGTCTTTTTCTATCACTCCTTTGTTCGACGCGAGTGTGCGGTCAATAGCCGGGTAGCCTAATTTCTCCCTCAAAGCCGCTAAAGTTTGCTAAACTGGCCTAACGAGAAGTACTCCGCCTTTGTGATAGGAGGTTGAAGCCGTAGGCTGACCCGCTTGAAGTCTTGAGATAGGATGTGTCCTATTAAAGCACGACAGAAGCACAATTTTTTTTCTAAGACCAATTTTCTGATTGGCACCGAACAATTGATCTAGTTTGGACGTCGAGTTTTTCCTGACGTTTTTTGGTTTTCCAATCCTACGGCACTTTTCAACTATTTGTGTGTTTTCCGCATAAGTCTCGCAGTGCAACGCCGGACACTTTAGAGATTCGGCAAAGATTCTCGGATATTGCTGATGTAGGGCGGAACCCTATGTGGACGATCTTTCACGTTTGGAGAGGATCCCTACGAGGAACACGAATAACGAGTGGAAGAGCACGAGGGAAATCACGGGGAAAAACACAAGAGAATCACTCAAACCAACAAGATTCGATTACACATGCACTAGATCGAAGAACACAAAGAGAGATACACGATCCACGATCAACAAAGGACGATACAAGAGGTAACCGGGTTCTTCTCCGTGAGGAGGTCTTGATGGGGGCCACCCAAGAGGGGGTCTTGAATCCGCTTGGGGGATCTTGTCCGAAGAGGTCCTGAGCTCCGAGGAGAAGGTAACCAAGTGGATGAGAAAAGCTCTCACACAAACATGAGCTAATCCTTTGCTAACCCTAACTAGGAGGAGGTGGAGGAGTATATATAGTCTAGAGCCACGAAGGGGTAAGTGAGGGCGAAGGGGTACATGGGCTCGGCCCAATACATTGTGCACAGATAGTGCGGTAGTACCGGTCCTTCGGGCGGTAGTACTACTTGAGGCGCGCAAGCGGTAGTACGCTATGATGGGCGGTAGTACCGCTCTGGAGCCGTTCAATCTCCAAAGTTTGTCGTACTTTGCGGAAGTGGAGCGGATGTAGAGCGGTAGTCCTGCTTGTGATGATAAGCGGTAGTACCGCTGGGCCTGGGCGGTAGTACCGCTTGCTCCCGGCTTCTTCTTCCTTCTCCTCTTCCATGCTTGGCCTTGGTCCTTGGATCCTCCATGGTCGTCTCGGTTGTACCTGAGTGTATGCAAGGTCCATGCATGAGGTAGTAGCCATGTCTCACATGTGGAAAGTGACGGTTCGAAGAGGAGTGAATTCACCTTGTGCCCTATAGCGTATGGTCGAGGTCTTGTCATATGTCCTCTTGGGGCTTGGAGAGTAGTCAGAGTGTACATGGGGATGAACGTGGGATGCTCCGCATCATCTCCCCTCCCTTGGGAAAGATCCGACCTCAGATCGTGATCCTCATCACCATGGAAACGGTTGTCGTGGACGGAGTGGGAGTTGGACGGAGTTAAAAACATGGCGCAATCCAAGTACTCCAAGGACTCGCCGGAGTGGGAGACATGCAAAAAGAGCAAACACAAGCAACACTCGGAAATACAATGGTTAGCGCACACAAAGTGTCCATCAAAGAAGTATGAGTCCGTGAGGCAAGATTGTTCATGACAAAGCGCATGAAGCTGAACAAGATGATATAGAATGATATGCAAAGCATTCATGGGAGAAAAAGCATTCATTGTGCACACAAATGTGTTGTGAATATGATGAATGCAACCACGGTGCAAAATGATGTCATAGGACGGTTTATCAATAGCATGAATATGGAAATGGATGCTCAATATGATTATGTTATCATGCAATTGATGGTAGGCAATATGATCACGATGTATGAATATGCCATCAAGAAAGATCACAACAAATTTCCTAAGGAAATGCACAAGCTCATATATCATGGATGACATGGGAATAGGTGCAACAAGACAATCATAATGTGTGTCAATCCATGCATCGGGTGCAAATTTGTCATGGGTGGTGTTGTACCATAGCTCGATGTCGTGGCACTCCTCAACTTGAAGGTCCATAGGGTCCATCTCCAATGTCGGTCCTCCATCCAATATATGTATCATGTAGACAAGAAGAAGGAAACACCAATGAAAGTATGGCCCATCCAATATGCATATTTGAAGATGGCTCAAAGGGAAGGAGTTCACCTTTAGGAGATTCTCGCAAATGTTGGTGTTGCACATCATGTACACCTTCACATAGGCAAAATGTATTTTTATGGTACCGCCTTGTGAATCCTTCAAAATGATAGAACATGACAAACGCTCGGAAAAACAAATGAGGTTAGTGCAAATGCAAGACCTATCATTCGAGGGGCGAGATACCCAACAAGTGTTTTCATCATTCTTATCATAAGAGAGAACAAGGTGTGGTATGGTATGAAAGCATATGATGCAACTACAACCAAAGACAATAGGCTCAAGTAAGCAAGCATGCATCACAAGTAATATGTCCAAGTCTCCACGATCAATAAGCATAGCAAGTTGGCACTCAACACAAGGTGATATGAGAGATGCAACTAATGGAGACAAGAGACAATGATCAAGACAAATCAAGTGAGAGGCATGAACATATATGTCATCAACCCAAGAAAGCGAGTAATGGAACATGGGTGATGCGACAAAGCAAGCAATCATAGAGATCAAGTCAATCAAGCTAGTAGTGTGAATATGCAACATACTAGGAGGAATCATGGCAAGCATGTCATGTGTGCAAATAGTGGGCATACAAAATGCACATGACATTTCACAAGCATAAAGGCAAGATATGAGCAAAATAGCATCAATAGCATGGGGCACATGATAAACATGGCAATAGCAACAAGGATCTCCACCAAACATGCAAATACACATAGGAGTATCATAATGGTGAATCATGGGTAGATGCAAACAAGGATCACAATTGCATGGCAAAGGTATAGAAACAAGCATAGCATGCAAAGTGAACACGGTAAAATGAGCATGAAGCGACAAGTGATATATAGCCCAAAGTCGTGTGAGAACACAAGTAGAAGGGATGCGCGTAGTCCTTGCGCGAAGGGAATGGTGGTAAGGATAGTCCACGGGATCCCAAGTCATCATTGCTCTCAAGAGCTCGTTTCGTCAACTCATGGGATTGAGAAGTTGACGAGTATACGTGAGTACCTACACAAAACAAAGACAAAGGGAAAATTGTGTGTGCGTGGTAGATGTACGCATCATCCATCATGATGCATACGTGCATGTGTTGGTTAGCACAAAATAGCCAATGCTCAAATAAATGGGATGCGTGATATAGAAACATGTCATCCATCATGAGAGGTTTGTTGTTATGTATAGCATAATGGAGACTCAAATTGTGTAATGCATCATGGGAAATATCTAGAGCACTGTTATTCATGGAATGCATATGGTGTACACTATCATGGGAATCATGCAAAGTATGAAATGCATCAAGATCTCCGAATATGTATGAGGGAACTATGGGGGTCTCCTCATGAGCATGAGTAGCAACATCACATGGAGAATATTGACAACGTTCAAAACAAAGCATATTTGATTCAATGTGATCATGGCATGACATAGTAGATGAATTGCGCAAATCATGTAAAGTAAGCATGGCAATATCATCACATGAAAAACAAAAGCCAATGACCATCATCTCGTCATCTATGCCATAAGTGCAAACGGGATTGATTTTAATGGGGCATGCATAGTTACTATGTTGAGATTGAAATGATGTAATATGGGAGATCTCACTCATAGCATATGACAAGTTCAATGGATTGTCAAACATGACGTGACCAATAGAATTTTCACATGATATCCTATGGAGCATAGCATCACAACTAGGCAACTCAACATGCTCATCATCATATTCATCATAAATAGGTAAGTCAAGGCATGAAGAAGTCGCACTATCATGAAGCATGGAAATAGGTGTGTCAACATCATGCAAGCAATCATTGTCAAGAGGGTCCACTAGTGGGACAAGAGAAGCACCATCACCTATATTACCTTTGGAGCGTCGCTCATGTGTTGTAGGTGAGGTGTTGAAGATCCACTCGTTGTAATCTTCATCTTGGTGGAACCATGTGGGGGGTGCATCATTATCCACCATGGCCATCGGTGTTTCCATTGGAGTGATGGACTCGTCGAGGATAGGCGTGTCGTCATGTAGGAGACCTAGCACCAAAGAAGAAAACACACTAGGAGTAGAGGTGAAGTCATTAGAGATCATGGTGGCCTCACATGCCGTGTCAACTACCTCACTCACTAAGTGTTGTGGCTCACTCACTCCCAATATGATGCTCTCACTCGTATGGTTGGTGGAGTCACTCAAATGGCTCTCAACCTCACATAGGATGTGTGGCATGCTCTCAAGTGTGGGACTAGTGGTGGTCACACTCATCCTCTCATAGGAAATGCACTCAATGTCATATAGGGTGGAGTCACTCATCTCACTCATGGGTTGGTGGCTCTCCTCACATGGCAATTGGGTCATCTCATGATATGTGGGTGTCGGAGAGATGTTGGTGCAAATGTCTCCATGCTCAACTCCTATCGCCGCCTTGGTTGAAGGGATAGTCCCATGCTCAACCTTCTTGTCGCCGTCTTGTATGAGGCCCATATGATGTGGCACCTCGTAGCTCGTCTCCATGACCGAAGGGAATTTCCCATGCTCGGCCATCTTCCTTGAGGGGCTTCCGAAGATGGAAGTGTCGCCCTCGCTCGTAGGTGGTCGCCTTGTTGTTGAAGATGTCGATGTAGGCGAACTCACGGGAAGTAGGCGAAGATGACGTACGTCCAAAGGCGAAGATGCCTTGATAGCACTTGGCGAAGATGCCGAAGTGGTTGGTGTAGCCGTAGCTCCGTCGTGGTGGTGCTCGTCTCGCGGTCTTCTCTTATGCTCATGAAGCTTGGACTTGGCGTGAAGTAGGGCTCGTTCGGACTTGTACGTTCGCACTTGTGGAGCATCTTCATGTTGATGGTGTCGTTGTCGCACTTGAGCTCGATGACGTTCGTCGTCGTGCACATGATGCTTGGAGGTGACTTGCCCTTCATGACGATGTTGATCACGAACGTGATGGTGATCGCCATGTAGATGTGGACGAGGACGATTTGCACTTGCATCGTTTCCGTGCTCCGAAGACTTGTGTCTTGAATGTCGCCACCTTGAAGATGACAAAGGGGAAGAAGACTTGATCAAGGCCAGAATCTCCTCCATCCTTGCATCTTGCTCCTCCTTTTGTGTGGAAAGATTGTTGTCGATGTAGTCCCTTTTCCTTGCTTCGGGGTGATGAATGTCAATGGAGAGGTTCTCGATGCGCTTTTGCAATCTTGATTGTGCGCCTTGCATTTGTCGTTGTATATCGAAGATGGACGCTTTGGTGATGTAGTTGTTCACGCCGTCGTTGTTGTCGAAGACCGGAGATGAAATGCCTTGCCTATCCATCACAAGACTCGAGCAAATATGAGTGGGAGAAAGAGAAGAACTTATACCAAATGTACCTTGACCGATGTTGAAGATGGATCAATGTTTACTCAATGTGTAACAAGGAAATAGCACAATTGGTACCAATTCTTGTCGGTTTATCACACCTACACAAGTAAGGCTTATGGTGGAGCTCGGTGAGGATAGTGGCACAAAAATTTGATGCAAAATGTTAGCAAGAGTCAGTAATGTTGAAACATATTCACAAATTCGCAAGAGAAACAAGTAGACCAATAGCAAAGAATGGCACACGGAAATACACACACGGATAGATAAATGGGGCCGTGCAACCAAGGAGTGAGCTTAAAATGTGGAATCCACCAAAATGCTCGTGTTGCACAACTCAAGAGAGAAGCTAGCACGATTTCTCAATAGGCGGATACGACACTTGTGCACAACCTATAAGATGCAAAATGGATAAACTTTCTATCCCAAGTATGCTATGTATGTATGGTTCCCGGTGTTTCTCAAGATGATCCAAGATGATCGGATATGACAATCTTATATGCAATGTGGTATGATGCTATGGCTATTGCTTACAAGCTTCTTTGCTCTCTCCCTTTTGCTTAAAAGCTTATTCTCTTTTTTTTTATATGGCCACTTTTGCACAATGCACAAACCAAGATAGCAATTGTGTATATGCGGGAACGAACTTGTGACACAAGATATGATAGCAATATATGCACCACGATGATATGGTATGTATGCTATGGGAAGTATGATCACTAATTTTCATAAGTAACATTGCCGGCAATACTCAAATGGCTAGTCTCAATAGGCAAGTAACGCAAAACGGGCTAGGGGTTAACAATGCAATGGCAAGGGGAATATACAATGGAGGGATACCACGATACCAAGATGATATGGAGGTTACCGTCCGGCGATGATGAGTGGCGGTGTTCTTGATGTAGAAACCAAGATGATGGAGTCTCGTCCCTAAGTAGCCGAAACACCTTAGGAAACGGAAAAACCGCGAACTCAAAATCTCAAACGTCAAATGTCAAAATGGTGGTAGCGGAAAGCGGTGGTAGTGTGCACTTGGCAATGCGGAAGTGGAATGATGGGCTATACACGGTGTCGGAGTTAGTAGCACGGTCCCTAAGTAGCCGAAACACCTTAGGAGACACAACTCTCAACACAACAAGATTGGGTTAAGTTGGGGTGGCGGAAGTGTATGGTGGGTGAGGGAGTCCTGGACTAGGGGGTGTCCGGATAGCCGAACTATCATCGGTGGCCGGACTCCTGGACTATGAAGATACAAGATTGAAGACTTCGTCCCGTGTCCGGATGGGACTTTCCTTGGCGTGGAAGGCAAGCTTGGCAATACGGATATGTAGATCTCCTACCAATGTAACCGAATCTGTGTAACCCTAAACCTATCCGGTGCCTATATAAACCGGAGGGTTTTAGTCCGTAGGACGAACAACAATCATACCATAGGCTAGCTTCTAGGGTTTAGCCTCTCTGATCTCGTGGTAGATCTACTCTTGTACTACCCATATCATCAATATTAATCAAGCAGGAGTAGGGTTTTACCTTCATCGAGAGGGCCCAACCTGGTAAAACATCGTGTCCCTTGTCTCCTGTTACCATCCGCCTAGACGCACAGTTCGGGACCCCCTACCGAGATCCGCCGGTTTGACACCGACATTGGTGCTTTCATTGAGAGTTCCTCTGTGCCGTCACCGTCAGGAAGGATGCCTCATCCCGTCTTTAAAGACGACATTATCGCCAGAGGAGCCTTGGCCGCCGGCCAGACTCTTCGGCTAGGTGGTTTCCTTATGACCACCAGTTCGGCCGTTGTGCCGACGATGACTTATCGGGTCATCGAAACCAATCTTCGTGTTAACTCGGAACTTGCCGAGCAGCTAGATCCGATCGAGCTCTCCTCCGTGAATGAGCTCTTGGATCGCATCGCCGCCCTGGGAGTCTCCACTGACTACGATCAGATCGGGCCTAAAACCGATCTGAGAGAGATTAACTCTCCCCAGGCTACCCACCATGTTGCTGTGGTAGAGGAACAATGCGGCGACTCTTCTTCTATCTTAAGGACTAGCTACGTCCGGATTCCCAACCCCTCCATGCCGGATTCCCGCGGGGGGACGGACGACGATCAAATCCTGAACTTAAAGTCAGGCGGTGGGTTGGATTCAGTGGATAACATCCAAAAACCCAAACTTTCGAGTTCGGAAACTTCTCGGCCCCTGAGTCTTAGATTAGACGGGGTTTGGGATTTATTTCCACCCGCCCACCCAAACATTAGCGATCTATCCCGAATTCGGCAAGAGCCCGCTGAAACAGTACATCATTACTGGGCCAGATTCCTCCTGGTTATGGACAGGATAAAGGACTACCGAGAGGAGGACGCAATCTCGCACTTCTGCAATAATTGCACGGACGAAGGAATCCTAAACGCCATAAGTCATCGTGAAATTACACGCCTTGCTGACTTGGTGACCATAGTACAAAAGTACTGTGCGATGGAGAGTGCTTGGAAAACCGAAAGTAAATTTTGGGATAATCCGGCCTCGAACACAGCCCTAGTCCGGAATAAAAGGGTGCATTATCACCAACCATCTGGGTTAAAAACCAAAAAGAAAAGACCCCCTGAAGGGCATGGAACCGTACTGGAGGGATGGCTCAACGGACCCTGTAAAATTCATAGCACAGAGGATGCCACTCCAACTCATAGCCTTCGAGCATGTTGGATACTACGGCAGGTGGCCAAAAGTGGCGAGGAGCTTCTAGCTTCAGAATCCCAGCCCAACAATACCAGTACGGTATTAACAGTCTTCGAGACTTTCGCATCAAATAACATGCGAGCGAACACTCCATAACCTTGCGAAGTCTACCAAGTAGCAACAATAAATCCATGGAGTGACACAGCTATTACCTTTAATGCCAAGAGGAACCGAATTCGAACAACCCGAGCACCAACCCAGACCGGTCCTCGGTCCAATTGTGGGCGGCTTTAGCCTTACTAAGGTACTCATGGATGGCGACAGTAGATTAAACCTCATCTATGAGGAAACCCTCCGAAAAATGGAAATAGACTGGAACCACATTGAGCGAAGCAGCACAACCTTCAGAGGAATAATCCCTAGCCGGGAAGCACGCTGCACAGGAAAAATCACATTGGACGTAGTGTTCGGCTCACCGGACAATTACAGGTCCGAGGAGGTCACCTTTCAAGTGGCCCCGTTCAGCAGCGGATATCACGCTATATTAGGGCGAGAGGCATTCACAATTTTTCAAGCTATACCCCATTACGGGTACATGAAGCTTAAAATGCCTGGACCTAACAGAATCATCACTCTCGGTAGTGATCCAAACATAGCACTCCGCGCCGAAAACAAGACAGCCGCACTAGCCCTCGAGGCACTATCCGAAGCCCTAGCGGCCGAGGAACTAATCATGATGCGCTCCATCAGGAACAAAGGCGATGTGATACTTGATAAAAGATCCAAGTCCACCTCTTTTAAACCAGCGGATGAAATAGTCAAATTCCAAGTCCACCAACGGACCACGCAAAGACGGCCTCCATTGGGGCACAATTAAACCCTCGATGTAGACGCCAGACCACGAGAAAAACTCGACATTTTGCACGGCACCCTTGAGACATGCCAGGAATCCCACGTCGGTGGCGAGCACAGCCTAAATATCCTAAAAGGATTTAAGCCAGTCAAGCAAGCTCTTCGGCGTTTTTACGAACCCAAGAGACATGCCATGGGAGAGGAGCTAGCCAAACTTCTGGAAGCCGGATTCATCATAGATATAAAACATCCGGACTGGCTAGCAAACCTGGTGATGGTACCAAAAAAGGACTAATCCTGGTGCCTATGTGTTGATTTCAAAGACCTTAATAAGGCTTGCCCAAAGGATCCCTTCCCCCTTCCTCGCATTGATCAAATTATCGACGCCACAGCAGGACACGATTCATTTTGTTTCCTTGAAGCATACTCCGGCTACCACCAAATTAAGATGGCAGAGCCAGACCAAGCCGCAAAGGCATTCATCACCCCATACGGCCCATTTTGCTTCAACACAATGCCCTTCGGGCTCAAAAACGCCGGCGCAACATATCAGCGCATGATTCAGACATGTCTGGCAAACCAGATCGGCAAAACAGTGGAGGCATATGTAGATGATGTGGTCGTCAAATCCAAGCACGTCGAAACTCTAGTAGACGACTTGAGGCTCACATTCGACAATCTTCGCAAATATGACATCAAGCTCAATCCGGAAAAATGCGTCTTCGGCGTTCCAGCCGGAAAGCTCTTGGGCTTCATTGTGTCCGGTAGAGGAATTGAAGCAAACCCAGCCAAGATCCGAGCTCTGCGCAATTGGATATTCCAAAAGACCTCAAACAAATACAAAAATTGACGGGATGTGTGGCGGCTCTAAGCCGCTTTATTTCCCGTTTGGGAGAAAAGGCGTTACCCCTTCACCGCCTCCTCCGGCGCACCAAACACTTCGAGTGGACGGATGCCGCCACGGCCGGACTCGAAGAAATAAAAGCCATATTGGCAACAAATCCGGTCCTGGCCGCGCCCAACATGGGCGAACCAATGCTATTATATATCGCCGCAACACATCAAGTTGTTAGCGTGGTGCTCGTCGTCGAACGAGAAATGGACGGACACATGTTCCCTCTTCAAAAACCAGTTTATTACGTGTCCACTGTCCTAACTCCATGCAAGTCCCGGTACCCACATTATCAGAAGATAGCATACGCGGTGTTCATGGCATACCGGAAGCTGCGACACTACTTTCAAGAGTGTTCGATTACAGTAGCCTCCGAAGTACCTCTTAATGACATTATAAACAACCGCGATGCGACAGGCCGGATTGCCAAATGGGCCATCGAGCTCCTCCCATTCGACATAACCTATAAGCCACGGCGAGCTATTAAGTCACAAGTGTTGGCCGATTTCATCGCCGAATGGACCGAAGCCGAACTCCCTAAAGAGTACGGCGCATATTCCAATTGGATCATGCACTTCGACGGCTCCAAAATGTTGGCCGGCCTGGGGGCTGGCGTCGTCCTGACGTCCCCAACCGGGGACACAGTCCAATACGTCCTTCAGATAATGTACACGGACTCCAACAACGCAGCCGAATACGAGGCCCTCCTGCACGGCCTCCGGATGGCGGTCTCCATGGGCATTAAACGCCTAGAGGTGCGCGGGGATTCAAACCTCGCGATATCTCAAATAAACGGAGACTTTGACGCCAAAGATCCGAAAATGGCAGCATACCGCAACGCGGTCCTAAAAATGTCAGCAAGATTCGAAGGGCTTGAATTTCATCACATAGCCCGGGATAACAACCAGGCGGCGGACGTATTGGCACGCATCGGCGCAAAACGCGATGTCGTCCCGCCCAACATCTTCCTAGAGCGGATGTTTAAGCCATCCGTACTATGGGAAGGGGAGTCCGGAAATAACAATCCGGACCCAACCGCACTGCCTGACACCGAACACTCTGACACAATCGGAGGCTCTGCCAACGAGAAAACACCCTCCACCCACGAAATAATGGCAGTTATTGTTGGGGAACGTAGTAATTTCAAAAAAATTCCTACGCACACGCAAGATCATGGTGATGGCATAGCAACGAGAGGGGAGAGTGTATGTCCACGTACCCTCGTAGACCGTAAGCGGAAGCGTTATAACAACGCGGTTGATGTAGTCGTACGTCTTCACGATCCGACCGATCCAAGTACCGAACGCACGGCACCTCCGAGTTCAGCACACGTTCAGCTCGATGACGATCCCCGGGCTCCGATCCAGCAAAGCGTCGGGGATGAGTTCCACGGACGATGGCGCGTGGTGATGATGATGATGCTTCACCGGCGCAGGGCTTCGCCTAAACTCCGCGACGATATGACCGAGGTGGAATATGGTGGAGGGGGGCACCGCACACGGCTAAGGAACGATCACGTAGATCAACTTGTGTGTTATGGGGTGCCCCCCCTCAGATATAAAGGAGCAAGGGGTGCGGCCGGCCCTAGGGAGGCGCGCCTGGAGGAGTCCTACTCCCACCGAGTAGGACTCCCCCTTCCTAGTTGGATTAGGTCTTGGGGAAGGGGAAGAGGGGCGCGCCGCCTCTCCTGTCCTATTCGGACTAGAGGGGGGGGGCGCGGCCTGCCCTGGCCGCCCTCCTCTTCTCCCTTATGGCCCATCAAGGCCCATTGATCCCCGGAGGTTCCGTAACCCCGGTGTTCCGTAAAATCCGTTTTCATCCGGAACCTTTCCAAGTCAAACATAGGCTTCCAATATATCGATCTTTATGTCTCGACCATTTCGAGACTCCTCGTCATGTCCGTGATCACATCCGGGACTCCGAACAAACTTCGGTACATCAAAACTTATAAACTCATAATAAACTGTCATCGTAACGTTAAGCGTGCGGACCCTACGGGTTCGAGAACTATGTAGACATGACCTAGAACTATTCTTGGTCAATAACCAATAGCGGAACCTGGATGCCCATATTGGTTCCTACATATTCTACGAAGATCTTTATCGGTCAAAACCGCATAACAACATACGTTGTTCCCTTTGTCATCGGTATGTTACTTGCCCGAGATTTGATCGTCGGTATCCAATACCTAGTTCAATCTCGTTACCGGCAAGTCTCTTTACTCGTTCCGTAATACATCATCTCACAACTAACTTATTAGTTGCAATGCTTGCAAGGCTTATGTGATGTGTATTACCGAGAAGGCCTAGAGATACCTCTCCGACAATCGGAGTGACAAAACCTAATCTCAAATCGCCAACCCAACATGTACCTTTGGAGACACCTGTAGTACTCCTTTATAATCACCCGATTCGTTGTGACGTTTGGTAGCACCAAAGTGTTCCTCCGGTAAACAGGAGTTGCATAATCTCATAGTTACGAGGAACATGTATAAGTCATGAAGAAAGCAATAGCAATATACTAAGCGATCAAGTGCTAGCCTAACGGAATGGGTCATGTCAATCACATCATTCTCCTAATGATGTGATCCCATTAATCAAATGACAACACATGTCTATGGTTAGGAAACATAACCATCTTTGATTAATGAGCTAGTCAAGTAGAGGCATACTAGTGACTATATGTTTGTCTATGTATTCACACATGTATTATGTTTCCGGTTAATACAATTCTAGCATGAATAATAAACATTTATCATGATATAAGGAAATAAATAATAACTTTATTATTGCCTCTAGGGCATATTTCCTTGATCTCCCACTTGCACTAGAGTCAATAATCTAGATTACACAAGAATGATTCTAACACCCATGGAGTCTTGGTGCTGATCATGTTTTGCTCGTGGAAGAGGCTTAGTCAACGGTCTGCAACATTCAGATCCGTATGTATCTTGCAAATCTCTATGTCTCCCACTTGGACTTGGTCCCGAATGGAATTGAAGCGTCTCTTGATATGCTTGGTCCTCTTGTGAAATCTGGATTCCTTTGCCAAGGCAATTGCACCAAGATTGTCATAGAAGATCTTCATTGGTCCCGATGCACTAGGTATGACACCTAGATCGAAATGAACTCTTTCATCCAGACTCCTTCATTTGCTGCTTCAAGCAGCTATGTACTCCGCTTCACATGTAGATCCCGCCACGGCGCTTTGTTTAGAACTGCACCAACCGACAGCTCCACCGTTTAATAAAAACACGTATCCGGTTTGCGATTTAGAATCGTCCGGATCAGTGTCAAAGCTTGCATCGGCGTAACCATTTACGACTAGCTCTTTGTCACCTCCATATCGAGAAACATATCCTTAGTCCTTTTCGGTATTTCAGATGTTCTTGACCGCTGTCCAATGATCCACTCTGGATTACTTTGGTACCTTCCTGCCAAGCTTATTGCTAAGCATCGTCAGTCTGGTACACAGCATTGCATACATGATAGAGCATATGGCTGAAGCATAGGAACATCTTTCATTTTCTCTATCTTCTCTCGTGGTCGGGCATTGAGTCGACTCAATTTCACACCTTGTAATACAGTAAAAACCTTTCTTTGCTCGATCCATTTTGAACTTTTCAAAACTTTATCAAGGTATGTGCTTTGTGAAAGTCCAATTAAGCGTCTTGATCTATCTCTATAGATCTTGATGCCCAATATGTAAGCAGCTTCACGAGGTCTTTCATTGAAAAACTTTTATTCAAGTATCCTTTTATGCTATCCAGAAATTATATATCATTTCCAATCAATAATATGTCGTCCACATATAATATCGAAATGCTCTGAGCTCCCACTCACTTTCTTGTAAATATAGGCTTCTCCAAAAGTCTCAGATAAAACCATATGCTTTGATCACACTATCAAAGCGTTTATTCCAACTCCGAGAGGCTTGCACTGACCATAAATTGATCGCTGGAGCTTGCACACTTTGTTAGCACCCTTTGGATCAACAAAACCTTCTGGTTGCATCATATACAACTCTTCTTCTAGAAATCCATTCAAGAATGCAGTTTTACATCCATTTGCCAAATTTCATAATCATAAAATGCAGCAATTGCTAACATGATTCGGACAGACTTAAGCATCGCTACGGTGAGAAAGTCTCATCGTAGTCAACCCCTTGAACTTGTCGAAAACCTTTCGCAACAAGTCGAGCTTTATAGACAGCTACATTACCATCGCCGTCAGTCTTCTTCTTAAAGATCCATTTATTCTCAATGGCTTGCCGATCATCGGGCAAGTCAACCAAAGTCCATACTTTGTTCTCATACATGGATCCCATCTCAGATTTCATGGCTTCCAGCCATTTTGCGAATCTGGGCTCACCATCGCTTCTTCATAGTTTGTAGGTTCGCCATGGTCAAGTAACATGACTTCCGAATAGGATTACCGTACCACTCAGGTGCGGATCTTACTCTAGTTGACCTCGTGATTCAAGAGAAACTTGATCTCAAGTTTCATGATCAATATCATTAGCTTCCTCACTTATTGGTGTAGTTGTCACAGAACCGTTCTTGTGATGAACTATTTTCCAATAAGGGAGCAGATCTGATTATCTCATCAAGTTCTACTTTCCTCCCACTCACTTCTTTCGAGAGAAACTCTTTTCTAGAAAGGATCCGAATTTAGCAACGAAAATCTTGCCCTCGGATCTGTGATAGAAGGTGTACCCAATAGTCTCTTTTGGGTATCCTATGAAGACAAATTTCTCCGATTTAGGTTCGAGCTTATCGGTTGAAGTTTCTTCACATAAGCATCGCAGCCCCAAACTTTAAGATACGACAACTTTGGTTTCTTGCTAAACCATAGTTCATAAGGTGTCGTTCAAGGATTTTGATGGTGCCCTATTTAACGTGAATGCGGCCGTCTCTAAAGCATAACCCCAAAACGATAGCGGTAAATCAGTAAGAGACATCATAGATCGCACCATATCTAGTAAAGTACGATTCGACGTTCGGACACACCATTCCGTTGTGGTGTTCGGGTGGCGTGAGCTGCTAAACTATTCCACATTGTTTCAAATGCGAACCAAACTCAGAACTCAAATATTCTCCTCCACGATCAGATCGTAGAAATTTTAATTTCTTGTTACGATGATTTTCCACTTCACTCTGAAATTCCTTGAACTTTTCAAATGTTTCAGACTTATGTTTCATTAAGTAGATATACCCATATCTGCTCAAATCATCTGTGAAGGTGAGAAAATAACGATACCCGCCACGTGCCTCAACATTCATTGGACCACAAACATCGATGTATGATTTCCAACAAATCCTTTGCTCGCTCCATAGTTCCGGAGAACGGCGTTTTAGTCATCTTGCCCATGAGGCACGGTTCATAAGTACCAAGTGATTCATAATCAAGTGATTCCAAAAGTCCATCAAGATGGAGTTTCTTCATGCGTTTACACCGATATGACCCAAACGGCAAAGTGCCACAAATAAGTTGCATTATCATTATCAACTCTGTATCTTTTGGTTTCAACACTATGAATATGTGTATTACTACTATCGAGATTCAATAAAATAGACCACTCTTCAAGGGTGCATGACCATAAAAGATATTATTCATATAAATAGAACAACCATTATTCTCGACTTAAATGAATAACCGTCTCGCATCAAACAAGATCCAGATATAATGTTCATGCTTAACGCTGGCACCAAATAACAATTATTTAGGTCTAAAACTAATCCCGATGGTAGATGTAGAGGTAGCGTGCGACCGCGATCACATCGACTTTGGAACCATTTCCCACGCGCAAGATCGTCACCTTGTCCTTAGCCAATCTTCGCTAATCCGTAGTTCCTGTTTTGAGTTGCAAATATTAGCAATGAACCAGATCAAATACCGGTACTACTGCGAGTATTAGTAAGGTACACATCAATAACATGTATATCACATATACCTTTGTTCACCTTGCCATCCTTCTTATCCGCCAAATACTTGGGGCAGTTCCGCTTCGAGGTCGATCGCTTGCGGTAGAAGCACTCGATTTCAGGCTTAGGTCCAGACTTGGGTTTCTTCTCTTGAGCAGCAACTTGTTTGCTGTTCTTCTTGAAGTTCCTTCTTCTTCCCTTTGCCCTTTTCTTGAAACTGGTGGTCTTGTTAACCATCAACACTTGATGCTCCTTTTGATTTCTACCTCCGCTGCTTTTAGCATTGCGAAGAGCTCGGAATAGACTTGTCCATCCCTTGCATATTATAGTTCATCACGAAGCTCTTGTAGCTTGGTGGCGATGATTGAAGAATTCATCAATGACACTATCATCGGAAGATTAACTCCCAGTTGAATCAAGTGATTATTATACCCGGACATTTTGAGTATGTGTTCACCGATGAACTATTTTCCTCCATCTTGCAGCTATAGAACTTATTGGAGACTTCATATCTCTCAATCCGGGCATTTGCTTGAAATATTAACTTCAACTCCTGGAACATCTCATATGCTCCATGACGTTCAAAACGTCGTTGAAGGCCCGGTTCTAAGCCGTAAAGCATGGCACATCTGAACTATTGAGTAGTCATCAGCTTTGCTCGCGAGACGTTCTTAACGTCGTCGGTTGCATCAAGCAGAGGTTGGCACCCAGCGGTGCTTCCAGGGCGTAATTCTTCCGTGCAGCAATGAGGATAATCCTCGATTACGGACCCAGTCCGTGTAATTGCTACCATCATCTTTCAACTTTGCTTTCTCAAGGAACGCATTAAAATTCAACGGAACAACAAAGACGAGCCATCTATCTACAATAAACATAGACAAGCAAAATACTATCGGTACTAAGTTCATGATAAATTTAAGTTCAATTAATCATATTACTAAAGAACTCCCACTTAGATAGACATCTCTCTAGTTATCTAAGTGATTACGTGATCCAAATCAACTAAACCATGTCCGATCATCACGTGAGATGGAGTAGTTTCAATGGTGAACATCACTATGTTGATCATATCTACTATATGATTCACGTTCGACCTTTCGGTCTCCGTGTTCGAGGTCATATCTGTATATGCTAGGCTCGTCAAGTTTGACCTGAGTATTCGCGTGTGCAACTGTTTTGCACCGTTGTATTTGAGCGTAGAGCCTATCACACCCGATCATCACGTGGTGTCTCAGCACGAAGAACTTTCGCAACGGTGCATACTCAGGGAGAACACTTCTTGATATTTAGTGAGAGATCATCTTATAATGCTACCGTCAATCAAAGCAAAATAAGATGCATAAAGGATAAACATCACATGCAATCAATATAAGTGATATGATATGGCCATCATCATCTTGTGCTTGTGATCTCCATCTCCGAAGCACCGTCGTGATCACCATCGTCACCGGCGCGACACTTTGATCTCCATCGTAGCATCGTTGTCGTCTCGCCAACTATTGCTTCTACGACTATCGCTACTGCTTAGTGATAAAGTAAAGCAATTACATGGTGTTTGCATTTCATACAATAAAGCGACAACCATATGGCTCCTGCCAGTTGCCGATAACTTGGTTACAAAACATGATCATCTCATACAATAAAATATAGCATCACGTCTTGACCATATCACATCACAACATGCCCTGCAAAAACAAGTTAGACGTCCTCTACTTTGTTGTTGCAAGTTTTACGTGGCTGCTACGGGCTAAGCAAGAACCGTTCTTACCTACGCATCAAAACCACAACGATAGTTTTTCAAGTTGGTGATGTTTTAACCTTCGCAAGGACCGGCGAGCCACACTCGGTTCAACTAAAGTGAGAGAGACAGACACCGCGGTCACCTTTAAGCAACGAGTGCTTGAAGCGGTGAAACAAGTCTCGCGTAAGCGTACGCGTAATGTCGGTCTGGGCCGCTTCATCTCACAATACCGCTGAACCAAAGTATGACATGCTGGTAAGCAGTATGACTTATATCGCCCACAACTCACTTGTGTTCTACTCGTGCATATGACATCAACGCATAAAACCAGGCTCGGATGCCACTGTTGGGGAACGTAGTAATTTCAAAAATTTCCTACGCACACGCAAGATCATGGTGATGGCATAGCAACGAGAGGGAGAGTGTATGTCCACGCACCCTCGTGAGACCGTGGCGCGAAGCGTTATAACAACGCGGTTGATGTAGTCGACGTCTTCACGATCCGACCGATCCAAGTACCGAACGCACGGCACCTCCGAGTTCAGCACACGTTCAGCTCGATGGCGATCCCGGGCTCCGATCCAGCAAAGCGTCGGGGATGAGTTCCGTCGACGACGGCGTGGTGACGATGATGATGCTTCACCGCGCAGGCTTCGCCTAAACTCCGCGACGATATGACCGAGGTGGAATATGGTGGAGGGGGCACCGCACGGCTAAGGAACGATCCGTAGATCAACTTGTGTGTATGGGGTGCCCCCTGCCTCAGATATAAAGGAGCAAGGGGGTGCGGCCGGCCCTAGGGGGCGGCGCTGGAGGAGTCCTACTCCCACCGGGAGTAGGACTCCCCCTTCCTAGTTGGATTAGGTCTTGGGGAAGGGGAAGAGGGAGGGGCGCCCCCTCTCCTTGTCCTATTCGGACTAGAGGGGGGGCGCGGCCTGCCCCGGCCGCCCTCCTCTTCTCCCTTATGGCCCATCAAGGCCCATTGATCCCCGGGAGGGTTCCGTAACCCCGGTGTTCCGTAAAATCCGCTTTCATCCGGAACCTTTCAAGTCAAACATAGGCTTCCAATATATCGATCTTTATGTCTCGCCATTTCGAGACTCCTCGTCATGTCCGTGATCACATCCGGGACTCCGAACAAACTTTGGTACATCAAAACTTATAAACTCATAATAAACTGTCATCGTAACGTTAAGCGTGCGGACCCTACGGGTTCGAGAACTATGTAGACATGACCTAGAACTATTCTCGGTCAATAACCAATAGCGGAACCTAGATGCCCATATTGGTTCCTACATATTCTACAAAGATCTTTATCGGTCAAAACCGCATAACAACATACGTTGTTCCCTTTGTCATCGGTATGTTACTTGCCCGAGATTTGTTCGTCGGTATCCAATACCTAGTTCAATCTCGTTACCGGCAAGTCTCTTTACTCGTTCCGTAATACATCATCTCACAACTAACTTATTAGTTGCAATGCTTGCAAGGCTTATGTGATGTGTATTACCGAGAAGGCCTAGAGATACCTCTCCGACAATCGGAGTGACAAAACCTAATCTCGAAATACGCCAACCCAACATGTACCTTTGGAGACACCTGTAGTACTCCTTTATAATCACCCGGTTACGTTGTGACGTTTGGTAGCACCAAAGTGTTCCTCCGATAAGCGGAGTTGCATAATCTCATAGTTACAGGAACATGTATAAGTCATGAAGAAAGCAATAGCAATATACTAAGCGATCAAGTGCTAGGCTAACGGAATGGGTCATGTCAATCACACCATTCTCCTAATGATGTGATCCCATTAATCAAATGACAACACATGTCTATGGTTAGGAAACATAACCATCTTTGATTAATGAGCTAGTCAAGTAGAGGCATACTAGTGACTATATGTTTGTCTATGTATTCACACATGTATTATGTTTCCGGTTAATACAATTCTAGCATGAATAATAAACATTTATCATGATACAAGGAAATAAATAATAACTTTATTATTGCCTCTAGGGCATATTTCCTTCAGTTATTGCCCCGTGGACGGAGCCCTACCTAGCCTACCTAACTAGGTAGGAACTCCCCGAAGACCAAAATGAGGCTCGCTGCATAGTGCGGCGATCCAAAGACTATAAAGTCTATGAGGGAGAGCTTTATAAGAAAAGCACAACAGGAGTCCTTCAAAGGTGTATCTCCGAAGAGGAAGGGCGAAACCTCCTGGCTGAAATTCATGCCGGACTGGGTGGGCACCACACTGCAGCCCGGGCCCTGGTAGGCAAGGCCTTCCGTACAGGATTTTATTGGCCGATGGCCCGAGCAGATGCGCAGGATTTAGTCCAACGATGCGTCGGATGCCAGCTTTTTGCTAACCAAAGCCACATGCCACCCACCGCCCTCAAAACTATACCCATCACCTGGCACTTTTGCGGTCTGGGGGCTTGACATGGTTGGACTTGGACCCCTTAAGGGAGGAACCCACAAGCAAAAATACCTATTGGTCATGGTGGATAAATTCACCAAATGGATAGAGGCCAAGCCTGTTAAAACGACCGAATTTGGACCGGTGATAGACTTCATATCAGGGGTAGTGCACTGTTACGGTGTCCCTCACAGTATCATCACTGATAACGGCACCAACTTCACAGCTGATGAAGTCAAAATTTTGGTGCAAAAACATGGGCATTAAGCTCGATTACGCCTCAGTCTATCACCCTCAAACTTACGGTCAAGTCGAGCGGGCAAACGGTCTAATCATGAGCGGCATTAAACCCAGACTAGTGCGGTCCCTTAAGGAATCTAATACGCACTGGGTAGAGGAGCTCGACTCCGTACTCTGGGGGCTGCGGACCACGCCAAACCGCACTACCGGATTCACACCATTTTTTATGGTGTACGGCGCAGAGGCAGTTTTGCCCTGCGACATAATTCATGACTCACCTCGCGTGCGCATGTATGAAGAAAGAGAAGCCGAACTTGATCGGCAGGAAAGTCTGGACGCCTTGGAGGAGGAGTGCGACGTGGCAAAAGCTCGTTCCGCATTTTATCAACAGCAGGCTCGAAGATATCAAAGCAGAGAAGTACGGGCCAAAGCTTACAACGTTGGCGAACTAGTTCTCCGCCTGCCGGACAAGAAAAAGGACAAACTCAAGCCCAAATGGGAAGGTCCCTTCATCATCGACCAGGTCCTGACCGGCGGGGCATACCGTCTGCGAAACACATCGGATAACCGACTCGAGCCAAACCCATGGAACGCAACCCGTCTATGAAGATTCTACGCCTAGTGCCGGACTCTGGGTTCGTATCCTTCCTCCGTCCAAAATTTATACTTTAGCTGTCTTTTATTTCTCTCCTTCCTTCTTCCTTTTTCTTCATGCCTTTAGAGGCTCATTTGCGCTTTGTTCGCACATACTTGATGCGCCACTCGCGCTCATTATACCTGGGGGCTTCTTTAACAGAAGCTTATTTATATGAGTTTTATGCCCAACACATGTGTCAAACTTCCGCATGTACCTTTTATTCACCATTATATGCATCGATATGACTTAAGTTTTGGCCAAGCTAGGTTGCCTGGCTCCTGTGCTTACCCCTACACTCCCGATTGTTCGGCTAGGCGGTAAAGGGAGCACCTCTGCGATTGTTACTGCCGGGTCAGCCGGATGTGTACCCCAGACTGGGTGAAGCCGAAAGCTAGCGTTCTAAAGGGAATATTCGGTCGGTGAACTAAAAGATTGATTTTTAAACTATTTATCCATCTGCCCCCAGATGATTTTCTGCTTTCTTAGCAGTTCGGACATGCACTTTAGGGCATGCCTCCAAGGGAAAGGAACCCTTAACGGAACTATTCTCCCTGAAAGATGTTTCTTACTATCCATGTAATATAACATAACTAGTTGGGCACTTGTCTGATACAGCAATAATGACCCCTACGCCTTGTCTCCACGCATGCCCCGGTTCTTACATAACCGCGAGGGTATTCGGACACACTCCGGACTATTGGGTCCCGAGGTTGAAGCGAAAAGGTCCGCTACGACAAACAATCTACAATCTGGCTAGAAGGCATTTTACATGTCATTTTCAATTACATAGTCAACTCGACTAATTGTATTCCTCTTCAATACCATCTAACAGGTTGTCTAGTTTACAGTCCTGCTGGGAATACTTTGCGGCCAATTCTACTTGGCCGTACACTAAGCTTACAGAGGATCTCCTTCCCATCGGGCCCCACAGTCCGACCTCGGCCATGTGGTTTGGCTCACCTTCCGTGTACCGCGTCTTCACCATAGCCCAGGCCTCCCTGGCGCCTTGACGGCAGGCCGATATCTTCCATAGCCAGAAGCGCCGCCGTGCTCCTTGAAGCCGCTCTGACAGCTCCCCAATGCCTTCGGGCAGGGAGATAGATGGCCACAAGGCTTGGGCGACGCCTTTCATCACCTGCCGAACTCGTTCGTGCAGCTGATGCAGTTCGGGAAGAAGATCACCTGAAGAACTGGGCATCTCCTCCTCCAGACGACCTGTGAGCAAACCTGCATACATGTTTATGTTAGTCGCCTTCCTCGCCGAACTCTTTCACAGTTCGTTTAAGCACTTACTGAAAATGCCGCGACGAAGACGTCGATTCTCCTTTACGGAGTCAGACAACTGGGCACGGACATCCTTTAGTTCCTCTCCCAGTTGGGTGTTGGCGTCTTGGAGGTTATTTTTCTCCTGCCGCACCCTTGTAAGCATGCTCTCGCCGGCCTTTAGCTGGCGTAGGAGTTGTTGCTTGTTCGGATCTAGTCCGGCGCCATCTGCAATATCATTGTCAGACTTATACACACGCCGCACTTCCCAAACTACTTATTTTTTAAAGTATATATTACCGGAGGGGGTTCCTATGGCTCCCCCTGTGGCGGCTAGTGTGGCCTCAAGCTGGGCCTTGCACTCTTCAAGCTCCTGGGACAGTCGGGTATTCTTTTCCGTAAGATCCTGCATAACAAATGATCCTTAAATCAGTTATCCTAACTATTTTAAGTCTCGGGGGCTACTGGCATATACAACTGTCAAAATTTCTTACCCGTATGTCCTTTACATACTGCTCCGTGGCTCTGGTTAGACCTTCTTGAGCGGCACGGAGGTGTGCATCTCCCGAATTGAAGGAATTCAATGCCTCCTGGGAGAAACATGCGTCACGAAGAACTGTCCGTGGCGCTTTGTGATTCATGGCACTCTCCACCTCGAGTTGGTGGCGGACAATCTGTCGGCATCCTCTGTCGAGGAGCATCCGACGCACGCCTCGTGTTTACCTCCGCTTCCGGACCCGGCGTTGGAGCCTGGCTGGCGGAGGCTCGAACACAGTCCGGCGAGCGCTCTTTTTCCTGAAAAGAGCACTGGTGTTAGTACGTCTTCCAGGAATCAATCCTGGGGATATGGTGGCACGCCTTACCGTTGCGGCGGCGTTTCGATCCGAACCACACTCCTTTTTAGCCTGCGTGGCCGTGCTGCCCCTTGTTGGTTAGCCGCCGCGGGCTCGGCCTCCTGTCTCGAAGGAACTCCCTGCGAAACACCATCAAACACGCGGTGGTTAGAAATAAAGCACGGGTGGGTCATGGGATCTGGGCTTCGGTCACGGTTACCTGGGAGGCCGGAAACAATCCGGCGTAGTCAGCCGTGATGGCAACCAAAGCATTGTCAATGCTTAGTTGATGGAACACTCCATCGATCAGCTCCACCTTTATATCCGGGTCCTCTTCGGAGGCCGGATCAAGGGACCTTTCCGGATCCTCGAGTTGTGGAGGCGGGCTGTGTATCTTCTCCACGGCCTGGCGCAGTTCCTGCGTAGAAACCATAAAATGAGATATGTAACCACGGGAACATGGATCGGACAGGCCACAAAGATATTCGCTTACCCAACTTCGAGGATTATTCGAAGAAAACCCGTTCAGTGGACTGACGTGGAGAAAATCCTCCTCTTCTCCTTTGTACATAGCGGACAAGGTCTTCACCAGTTCGGTGACCGATCCCGGCCCTTTGCGGCCATGACGGGTGGCGTCATCCTCCCCGTTGAAATCCCACATGGGGTGGCCCCTATATTGGAGCGGTTGAACTCCCCGCATTATGCATGTGGCCATGACGCCAATCATAGTCAGCCCGGAATGAGCCAACAATCTTATTCGGCTCATCAGGTAAAGGACGTCCCTGCTGACTTCCCCCTGGGGGCTCCGCGGGCGCCAACTCAGGCGTTTCTTCAAAGTAGCATTGCTGAACTCCGGGAGACAGATTCGAACAGGATCCGGCAGCGGGACGTCTTCTATGTAAAACCATTCCGAAGGCCAGTCTTCGGACGCCTTCTTCGGGGTTCCGGATAGATATCCGGTCCCGGCGATGCGCCACAATTCGGCTCCGCCCACTTGATATATAGACCCCCCACTAGAACGGGGCACAAGGCAGAACAATCTCTTCCACAGATCGAAATGGGCCTCAACACCCAGGAACAACTCGAAGAGGGCTACAAAGCCCGATATATGCAAGATGGAGGCAGGCGTGAGGTTGTGCAGCTGGAGGCCGTAGAAATCCAGAAGCCCCCGGAGAAATGAATGGATTGGAAATCTGAGTCCTCTCATTAGATGAGAGACGAAGCATGCCCGCTCCCCCTTAGAGGGATCGGGGACGCTCTCCACCTGCTTCCCGCCCTTGTAAGTGGCGAGTCCGGAACGCACCAGAACCAGGAAGGCTGGGGGAAGGAATCCCTTGGTTTGAAGCGCCACTAATTCGCTGTGCGGGACTGAACATCTCCCCCAATCTCCGGGCTAAGGGCTGGGAGCGCGAGAGGAGGAGCCGCGACGACTATCCATGGTGGAATGGGTTTTTTTTGTCGAAGGCGCTCTAATGACGGCTCGCGGGGGGGGGGGGATGGTGCGATCCGGATCTGGATCCCCGTCCCTTTTATAGACGACTCATTTGCACAGCAAGGGGTAAATGTAAAGATACCCTGACTTCTCACATTCGTTCGACACGTGGAAGATGGCTATTATTGGGCGTAGAAGCCAAAGGAGCGCAGCACTTATCAGAAGTCGGACAATATTCGACAAGTATATGGAATTTGGAGAAGAACCCGCCTCGCAATGCCGAAGACAATCTACGCGCCGGACTCATCGTCATTGAAGCCTGGTTCGGGGGCTACTGAGGGAGTCCTGGACTAGGGGGTGTCCGGATAGCCGAACTATCATCGGTGGCCGGACTCCTGGACTATGAAGATACAAGATTGAAGACTTCGTCCCGTGTCCGGATGGGACTTTCCTTGGCGTGGAAGGAAAGCTTGGCAATACGGATATGTAGATCTCCTACCAATGTAACCGACTTTGTGTAACCCTAACCCTATCCGGTGCCTATATAAACCGGAGGGTTTTAGTCCGTAGGACGAACAACAATCATACCATAGGCTAGCTTCTAGGGTTTAGCCTCTCTGATCTCGTGGTAGATCTACTCTTGTACTACCCATATCATCAATATTAATCAAGCAGGAGTAGGGTTTTACCTCCATCGAGAGGGCCCGAACCTGGGTAAAAACATCGTGTCCCTTGTCTCCTGTTACCATCCGCCTAGACGCACAGTTCGGGACCCCCTACCCGAGATCCGCCGGTTTTAACACCGACAGTGGGCAAGCCTATGCGGAAGTTATGGAGGTGGTTGATGAAGAAGCAACCGTCCCTAAGTAGCCTAAACACCTTAGGAGACTCAAGTCACTACTCAAACAACCTCAAATGCTATGGTGAACAAAGAGGGTTCGTTTGCGGAAGGCTATGGTGGTATTGCGGATGATGTGGTGGAAGCCCTAGGCAAATATGCCAAAGTACCAAAAAAATTATGGTGTCAAAAGGTGGTGAAACCAAGGTTAGGACCTCGCGCACGTCGATAGCTTCAAAACGAGCCAAAGAACACTCAAATCGGAGTTCGGAGTGAAAAGTTGTCATGAAAATGGTGAAACTCGGAATGCTGAAACTGGCTTGGGCGGTAGTACCGCTTGGGAGGGCGGTAGTACCGCTTGTGGCGCTTAAGAGGTAGTACCGCTAGGGGGGCGGTAGTACCGCTGGTGTCGGGATTTTTCGTAGATCGAATCGGGGCGCGATTTTGGGGCGAAAATGGATGATTTCGGGGTCAAAATTGGATGGATTTCGTGGATGGAAGGTGGGGAAACTTGGGGAGATGCTAGATCCACTCGAAACCAAGCAAATCCATGGATCAAAATCAACAAAACATCATCAAAACCAACAAATCACAAAAAAAATTTGGGAGCTATTTTTGGTGGGGATTTTCGGATTTAGGACGAAAACAACAAAATCAAGCTAGAAAACACGGGGTAGGGGCTCCAAAAATGTGATCAACCTGGCTCATGATACCAAGATGATGTAGGGCGAAACCCTATGTGGACGATCTTTCACGTTTGGAGAGGATCCCTACGAGGAACATGAAGAATGAGCGGAAGAGCATGAGGGAAATCACGGGGGAAAACACAAGAGAATCACTCAAACCAACAAGATTTGATTACACATGCACTAGATCGATGAACACAAAGAGAGATACACGATCTGCGATCAACAAAGGATGATACAAGAGGTAACCGGGTTCTTCTCCGTGAGGAGGTCATGATGGGGGCCACCCAAGAGGGGGTCTTGAATCCACTTGGGGGATCTTCTCCGAAGAGGTCCTGAGCTTTGAGGAGAAGGTAACCAAGTGGATGAGCAAAGCTATCACACAAACATGAGCTAATCATTTGCTAACCCTAACTAGGAGGAGGTGGAGGAGTATATATAGTCTAGAGCCACGAAGGGGTAAGTGAGGGCGAAGGGGTACATGGGCTCGGCCCAATACACTGTGCACAGACAGGGCGGTAGTAGCCACTAGTGCAGAACCGGGCAATAGCACTGTTCAGAAAAGCCTTTAGTGCGGTTACATAACCGCACTAAAGTGTGGTCACTAAAGCCCCCCCTTAGTACCGGTTCAGCATGAACCGGTGCTAAAACAACCACGTGTACACGAGCCAGCTCCGGGGCAGGAGCCCTTTAGTACGGTTGGTAACACCAACCGTACTAAAATGTTTGGGGGTTTTGGTTTTATGATTTCTTTTCATTTAATTTTGTGTTTTCCATTTTAATTCTTTTTCGTTTCACCCGCAGATATATATATAATAACTCATGCATGCTCGCATCATACATCATCATATATAATAACAAGTCCTACTAGCTAATTAATCAAGCATCATCATACAACTTGTACTCGTTATTAATAATAAGTCATACGATCATCATCCTCATAGTCATCGAACCCAACCCTACATAATTGTTCTTAGCACATGATCATCGATGATCGGGTAGGATCGGACCTAAACACACTTAAGGTAAAATAGCATAAAACAATATAGACCCCGACTCTCCATTATGAAGAATGGAGATCATCCTGCTCTCAATTCTTGCGCCTCGCTTCCTTTTGCTTCCAAGAAGCTCCTTACGATTGTCCATACATTTTTTCCATCCTTTGATTGTCATGTCTCCACTTGTTTTAGAAATCCGGTATGGACAGTTGAGATTCAGAGGATGACCTGGATATATGTTCAAAACACGAAGGTTGCCGCCATTCGATACATCAAATGAGGCACACAATCCTCTGGATTCTCTGTTGAAAAACATAGTAATAACCGTAGTTAGCAATGATGTACTAGTTTTAGAAGTATGCAAAAGATGCACGGATGTCGTAATAGTAATAAAACTTACCAGGGCATCTCCATGGTAGTTACCGTAGTTCAACACGTGCACTAGTGACACGTATTGACCATAATGTTGAGGAGTTCGATTGTAGATATTGTAATTCTCAATATCATTACAAAATCCAACCAGATGAGTTTTCTCCTTGTAAGTTAACTCAGAGCCATCGGTGTAGTAAGTTCTATCTACCATCTTCTGCACATTCTTTGATACTTCAAAATAAGCTATCAATGGAAATAAGTTGTCAACTATTTTGAAATGAACAATATAAGTTCTATTAATAATTAACTATGTTTGAGAAACTCACATAGCGGTAGAACTGGAGGAGTATCAACAAGGACCCAAATGTCCATATTGTCTTGCTCGATTTCAGGATCACCAAGATCCATGGTGACAAGCATACCCTCATCAAAACCATACAATTTGCAAAATGCTTCCCAATTTTTGCAACCAAAATGGGTTACGCTCTCAGCATTATACAACTTTACTTCAAAATCCACATCATGATGGGTCCTTAGGTGAATTTTCTTCATTTCAAAATTTTCATGGTCTTCAAAATCCATCCTCTCCAAGACATAGCGTCTTGCATGGCATGGGATTAACTATACTCGAATTGTAAAGATGAAAATTACACGTTGAAATAGTTGAAGTCATGCTTAATTATGAAAAAAACACTTGTCGTCGTTGCGTACTGTTTCAACTTCAAGGTCTCCTCGAGCTTAATCTTTGAAGCGCCGACCATCGTCCGTGTGAGGCCTGTCGCACTCACCTCGATCGTCGTGGCACCAATCGCACTCCCGGAGACTTTCGTCCTCCGATGATGACATTTCCTATCGTTCATAATTCAAAGACTAAATTAGATCATTATTATTCAACTAATCATATGCATATGCCTTGCATAGTGCTCTCCAATTTGAGCATTCAATAAGAAAAATCAAATCGCAAAATTAAGTAGTATTCAAATTAGTAAAATGAACCAGTTTTATTAAATCAACTAGTTCAACTACTAAGCACTTACTATAAATATAATAATGTAGTACTTACTAAAATAAACAACTTTCCTAGTTCTAACTAAGTCCATTAAACACTTTCTAAGTAGTCCATAGTCCATCTAACTATATATTCAATTGACATTACTATATATTTAACTTTTCTATCTAATTCATCTAACATTCGACATTAATCTAACATTTATATAAACTCAAAATATATAAAAAAATTAAATAAACAAAAAACTCATTAACCTAGTTATATTAATTATTGAACTAGTTCAAATCTCATATACCTAAATTTTCTAACTAAAATAAACTAGTTATACTAATTATTGAACTAGTTCTAATCTCTAGTTCGACAATTTTTCTATATAGCTAGCTAATTCATCTAACATTCGACATTAATCTAACATTCGACATTAATCTAGTACGTACGTATGTGTGTATGTGTGTGTGTATGCGTGTGTGGTATATATATATATGTGTGTGTGTGTGTGTGTGTGCGGCCAGTCCATACGCGCCAGCCCGACGTCTGGGGCGCCAGCGTCAGGCGGCGCGCCGCATTCGGGCGGCGGCGGGGCGGACGGCAGCGCGCGGCGTTGGGCGGACGGCGGCGGCGGCTGGTACGCGAGAGAGAGATACGTCTGACGGCGGCGGCGGGCGATGACAGACGGCGCACGCGCGGCGTTAAAGGCGGCGGGGGGACGACGACGACGACGACGGCGGCAAGCGGCGACGACGAGGAGCGGCGCGCGAGAGAGGTTGACGAAAGAAGTGGGAGATGTAACTGAAATTTCGTAAGTGTTGTATATAGGGTGAGCCTTTAGTACGGTTGGAGCCACCAACCGGTACTAAAGGCCGAAACTAAGAGCGGGAAGAGTAGGCCTTTAGTACGGTTGGTGGCTCCAACCGTACTAAAGGGTGATCTTTAGTACCGTTGGAGCCACCAACCGGTACTAAAGGCCTCGCTACAACCCCAAAGTTTAGTCCCACCTCGCCCGGTGAAGGGCAGCCGACTGGTTTATAAACCCAGCAGCGGCTACCTCTTCGAACTCCTCTATATAGCAGGCTTGCGGGCCTAAATTCTGCGCTGCTGCCACTGTGAGTCTGCTGGGCCTTTAAGGCCTGTAATTGCACTCCTGTGGCCTAGCAGGCCCACAGGCAGCGCCCAAATTTTTTGTATAGTTTTTCTTTTCTGTTATACTTATTTTCTTCTATTTATTTGTGAGTAGTTTTTCATCTAGTTTGCCAAAATTCAACATTTTCAGAGTTCATTTTGTAGTGATTTTAAATTTCACGGTCATTTTGTAAACGATTGAAAAATAGCAAATATAATTTTTTCCTTCTCTGCCCACAGAGCAGCGCCCCAAATTTTTTTGTAGTTTTTTCTTTTCTTCTATTTCTTTCTGTGTAGTTTTTTGTATAGTTTTTTCTTTTCTGTTATACTTATTTTCTTCTATTTATTTGTGAGTAGTTTTTCATCTAGTTTGCCAAAATTCAACATTTTCAGAGTTCATTTTGTAGTGATTTTAAATTTCACGGTCATTTTGTAAGCGATTGAAAAATAGCAAATATAATTTTTTCCTTTTCTGCCTGAGCAGCGCCCCAAATTTTTTTGTATTTTTTCTTTTCTTCTATTTCTTTCTGTGTTGTTTTTGTATAGTTTTTCTTTTCTGTTATACTTATTTTCTTCTATTTATTTGTGAGTAGTTTTTCATCTAGTTTGCCAAAATTCAACATTTTCAGAGTTCATTTTGTAGTGATTTTAAATTTCACGGTCATTTTGTAAACGATTGAAAAATAGCAAATATAATTTTTTCCTTTTCTGCTTTATTTTTCTTCTATTTATTTCTGAGCAGTTTTTTCTTTTCTGCTATATTTATTTTGTTCTATTTATTTCTGAGTAGTTTTTCATCTAGTTAAAAAAAATGCCGACGTGCAATTAGTTTTTGCCAAAACAGAAGAAAGTCCGGAGTTGTAATAAGTTATTAAAAAAGAGGTGCAATGCT
This sequence comes from Aegilops longissima, assembly GCA_021605205.1. Lineage (NCBI taxonomy): Eukaryota > Viridiplantae > Streptophyta > Magnoliopsida > Poales > Poaceae > Aegilops > Aegilops longissima. Next base: position 407,563,994 of record CM038680.1, read on the forward strand.
CGTTAATTTGCTTCAAGCCTTTCATAATAGTGTAAACTGCACTGCGCATAGCTCCGTGCAATCTACCATATTCCGCAAGGCTTGAAGCTAAGCAACGTGAGCATTGAGCCTCTTCTTCATCGTCTCTGCACTCAGGGCTTATAAACGCTCCTAGTCCCTCTCTCTTGGCGAGGTGGGACTAAAAACAGCTTCCTAAGCAACTGTAGTACTGGTCACCCTTTAGTACGGTTGGAGCCACCAACCGGCACTAAAGGTGGTGCGCTAAAACAGTTATGGCAAATGAAGGCAGAAATTGTTGAAAGTTGATGGCGTCGCTTTGAATGGTGCATACTGAATGCACAAAAAGTATGGAGTTGTAATAATTTAAAAAAAATGAAATTCCTTTGTATAACAGATGAGTTTAATTTCGTCCGAAACCTGAATACTTCGAAAGAGATTGTCCAGTTTGTGAACGAAGTGCATCTAGTTTTTGCCGTAACCCTCTCTACTTTTTTGAACAATCTATGTGGGTGAAATGATGATACCATGCCAAGTTTCAACTTTTTCAGAGTTCATTTGTAGTGCTTTTCAATTTCCAGGTCATTTAGTTCTCAAAACAAATCATTGAATGCATGAAAAATAGCAAATGAAGGCAGAAATAGTTGAAAGTTGATGGTGTCGCTTTGAATGGTGCATACTGAACGCAAAAAATATATGAGCATTTACATCATGATCTTATATTTCTTTACAGTCTAAATTGTCAATATGATCATATAACATCAAAAAAATACTTTGATCATCAATGATCTTTGTGTGTACAATCTGAATTGTCAATATGAGTCATCAACGATTTATAAACCGATGAAGACTCATATTGAGGCCACAAATTCTACACATAGAGTTCAATGAAGACCAAGTGCTTATGATAGTTTGAGAAATAACATATTTAAGGTGGTAAAAGGCTGGTTAGGGGAGCGAGGTGGGACTAACTAAAACATCCTGCCACAACGTCATTAGTACCGGTTCGTGGCATGAACCGGTACTAAATGGTGATGGTGGGGCCATAGCCTGACCGCAGGCTGACACAGCCTCTTTAGTACCGGTTCGTGGCATGAAACGGTACTAAAGGTTCGCCACAAACCGGTGCTATTGATCGGCCCCACGAACCGGCACTAATGTATACATTAATACCGGCTCAAATTCAAACCGGCACTAATGTGCTTCACGTATGACCCTTTTTCTACTAGTGAGCGGTCCTTCGGGCGGTAGTACCGCTTGAGGCGCGCAAGCGGTAGTACCGCTATGATGGGAGGTAGTACCGCTCTAGAGCCGTTCGATCTCCGAAGTTTGTCGTACTTTGCGGAAGTGGAGCGGATGTAGAGCGGTAGTGCCGCTTGTGATGATAAGTGGTAGTACCGCTGGGCCTGGGCGGTAGTACCGCTTGCTCCCGGCTTCTTCTTCCTTCTCCTCTTCCATGATTGGCCTTGGTCCTTGGATCCTCCATGGTCGTCTCGGTTGTACCTGAGTGTATGCAAGGTCCATGCATGAGGTAGTAGCCATGTCTCACATGTGGAAAGTGACGGTTCGAAGAGGAGTGAATTCACCTTGTGCCCTATGGCGTATGGTCGAGGTCTCGTCATATGTCCTCTTGGGGCTTGGAGAGTAGTCGGAGTGTACATGGGGATGAACGTGGGATGCTCCGCATCAATTGGTATATATGCATCAGTTTCGAATTGTCTCTCCACTCAATAGTTGGGTTGCCCGGCTCCTGTGCTTGCCTCCTATGCTCCGCTTTGTTCGGCTAGGTGTGCAAAGGGAGAACCATTGCGATTGTGATTCCAGCTCGCATGGTTAAGCACCTCAGTGGAGAAAGCCAAAAACTGACTGTCACAATAAGCGTAAACTGGTCAGCGGTCCGATGACTGTATTAAATGATGGGCCGTTCATAACATTGGCTGAAGTGTTTACGGCTTGACCTTGGCTGTCGTCGAGCACTAACCGGGGGGCTACTTGCTGGCCTCCCAACTTTAAGCTCCTATGACTAAGTGAAAGTTATAAAGCCCGCATATCTGATTGCCTCGTTTCTGCCAACACAACCGCCTTCGGGCACCGAGACGTCGGCTAAGGGTTGTTCTATTATTTCAGAAACACCCTGCGTAGCATCTACAAGGGGGTAGAAGCCGACGATGGGCAACTTTCAGATCATAAACGGTCACAACGGAAGTGAAATTTGGGTTCATGTAGACCACAGAGTTTGGAATCTTTCCCCGAACTAAATCCTCAGTATTTTCCTTCCACGTTGATCGGAGCTGAGGTTTCATGATCATGCTTAGCATGACAACCCATAGAAAGGAACCGATAGCGGGACTATTTTCTTTGGACGATGTTTCTTATGCTAAACAATAATATAACATGTCTCTCTGCGTACCTTTGTTTATAAAACTGTCTGGCCGGATTGCCTTGTTTGCCGTAAATCTTTGCCCTCATAAAGGCTTTATAAAGTAGGACAAACACTCCTCGGCTGTTGGCCGAGGAGGTTGAGGCCGATGGTCGGTCAACAAAGTTTTGTACAATGTGGATCCGAGCATTAATGACATAAAGTACTTGGATACATAGTCATTACATATAATTGGTGATTTTACTATGGATATCGATCCTTATTTCGGCCACCCGTGCCCACATTAAGGCTCGGGGGCTACTGGGCTTTGCGCTCATTATTTACAAATATAAAAGGGGCACATCGATCCCCTGATCTGGTGTTGCCACCCGACCAGCGTCTCGGGGGCTAATGCATTGGTTATTCAATGTAGAGAATTAAAAGTGCTCAGTGTTCGACTTGAACGAACTATGCGCATACGCGTCTTCGGACAATAATAGGTACCATATGGATCTATCCAACATCAAGCTAGTATATTGCAGCGACTTCTCACGACCCTCTCTCAGGGGCCCGTTCGCCGATCACTATTGTCTCTAATATATTACACTGCATTTTTATTCCTATGTATGCTGCCGAGCTAGGAGTTGATCCTCAGGCCGATTTCGCGCATCGACCTGAGTCTTAGGGGCTACTGGGAACAACGGTTTTATGCTTTCCTTCAGGTGCATCTCGGGTTTCAGACTGATACACACCTTAAAGGCTACTGGATATACATCGGCAGAGAATAAACTGCACCAGTTAAAAATATTCATAAAAAATCAGCCCGCGTTCGGGGTGGTGCACCACCTTGGAAGCAGTCCGGCATAAAGCTCGGGCGCTAGCGGCTAGCTCCATAGAGGGCATTTCCGGCATTAAGCTCGGCTAAACTCCTTCAACTTTTTTTGAACCAAGGTGATCTATGACACCTCGAATATAGTCCGGCGTTGGAGCTTGGACATAGTCCGGCATTAGAGCTCGGATACAGTCCGGCGTTGGAGCTTGGACATAGTCCGGCGTTGGAGCTTGGACATAGTCTGTCGTTGGATCTCGGACGCAAGAGGACACTGCCGCCCGGGGACAACTTCAAACCCGAGGCGTGGCATAAAAATAACAAGGCATTGATAAGGCCCGAATCTTAAAGGGGCTCCTCGGATACCCGACGTGTAAACTCTTCGGATTCACTTTGGTGATCCCCAAGATCGAAGATGGAAAGATTTGTTGAACCAGTTTTCAAGACCGACGGCCGAAGATGAAGAACGGTTCGGAAGAATCGAGGAGCGTCCCCAACTTGAAGACCGGTTCAGGGGGCTACTGACGGTGTCCCGGACTAGGGGGTACTCACCACGTCGTCTCCCAATCAGTTAGATTGGGCCGAGGACCCCCATGGCCGTATACTCATGGGCCAGTTCGGACGGCTGTCGCATACAAGGAAGATTCTACAAGACTTAGTGATCAAGACTAGGACTCCTCCCCACCGGCGTATTCGGCTAGGACTCTTGTTATCCTAGGCCTCTGGTACATTATATAAACCGAGGCCAGGCTAGTCGATAGATCATTATGACATTACTCATCATACCTCTAGGGTTTAGACCACAACATATGATCTCAGGGTAGATCAACTCTTGTAACCCCTATTCTCATTAAAGTCAATCAAGCAGCATGTAGGGTATTATCTCATCAAGAGAGCCCGAAGCTGGGTAAAATCCCGTGTTCATGTTACCATCGATCCTAAGACGCACAGCTTGGGACCCCCTACCCGAGATCTGCCGGTTTTGACACTGACACCCCCTGGCTACAGAATGGCGGTTCGTCGTTCCTATCCACTGCCGCCGTCGAACCGACCTCAACCGCCTATAAAGGGAGACCCCGAGCTCGACCAGACCCCCAGGCGACCTCAGGCCATCCCCCTAGTGCTCCCATAGCCAGCCATCGATGGAGGGAGGCCGTCTTCCCCGTCTCCGGTCAGTTCGGCTGCCGCCATGCTCCGGTCCCGTTCGTTGCGAGCAGGGCCTCCCCAGTCCATCCAGTGCCACTGTCCGACTCCCCTTGACCTTGCAGAGCCACCCCACCTCTCAAACCCGATCGGGAGCCGCCGTAGCTCGAGACCCCAATCTTCCCGAAACCGCCGGCCGCCGCGGAGCTCGCCGCCGGCGAACCCCTCCACCCTCGTCAGCCTATCAACCACTGGGAGGACCGCCCTGGACCAGCGGATCCATCCCCGCCCTCAGAATCCCGCAGGGAGCCGCCGTTCGTCGGCGGAAATCGCCGGAGCTCCGCCTCTGCTCGGCCAGAGGAGAAAGAAGGCGCGGGCGACTGGTCAAACCTGACCAGTGGGCCCGAAGGACCCACTGTCAGTGACCCAGCGACGACTCATGTTGGCTTTAGTGGAAGCGTAAAACCCAGAGTATGTTTCCTCCTGTTCGAAAACGTATTACTCCCTGAACCATTTTCTTTTTCTGATTTTTGTTAAAAACAGAATCCTGACTAAACTTTGACTGGCTATAACTTTTTAAATATAAGTCCAATTGATTTGATTCTTTTTCTGTTGTTTCTCAAATTTTGTCTAGTTTATTTTCATATTTATTTGGAATTTTCCCAAACAACTTTTTTGTAATGTTTTGAAACTATGTGTTAATTTAAATTTTCTTAAAATAGGATTTTTTTTAAGAAGGAAGCAACTTTCAAAAAATGCACCCCGCTTGCATACTCTTGAAGGCAAGCATTCTGAACCCCGGCATAATATTTGTTGTGTGTCGTTCGATGCATATACGACACCACCTTGACGCGAAGTATTCAGTATTTTATGTGGTGCTATGACCATATTCATGAGTGCATAATAATGATTCCCTGCTATTGGAATTTGATATGCTTCTGATAGTAATCACCCTCGTATGCCTTTCATGCCTATCAGAAGGAATCCGGGAAAGTCTCTGTCTTGGGTAGACACGAGCTTGTCTCTAGTTCTTCGTCGAGACGGTTATGTCCGGTAAGGCATGGTGAGGTATGATGAGTGGTGATTCTATCTGATTGGTGTGAAATATATTTCTTATGCTTATCATGCAGGAAATGCTTTAACCTCCTGAGTCGACCGTAGATCGAGTCTTGTTCCAGTAACCCCCATACTTGTTTCGTACTACCACTTGTCCCTGCCCTAGGTAGGGTACGGTTCAGTAAGTTGTCAACCCCTCCTAGCATACACCATACAGAGAGGCCATGGTGGAACATACCGGCTGCATCCGGTAGACATGCCACCTGGTCCGGGGGCATGGGTGTTTCCGGTTGGAGCCGAGGGGGTAGCTCCCCTAGTTTGCGCGCGTTATAAATTTTTTGATCCCATTCTAGTCGAGGTTGTAGCCTCCCCACTTAGAGTTTCGCTTAACGGGTGTCGTGGGTGATTCCAGACACCGATAAGTTAGGCTGGTGTGTGCAGTCAGGTGTGTTTTCAATTAAAAGACCATAGACGGAATTAGTCCCGATGGACTAAAGGAATCCGTTACTCGTGGATAAAGAGTACACCCTCTGCAGAGATTATATCTATTCGAATAGCCGTGTCCATGGTTAAGGACTACAATCTGGGATGGGTCAAGTGCCGGTCTTAGTGTCGGTCTTCGGAGGAAAAACTGCTAAAACAGAACTTGGAACGTGACTTGTGACTCATGATGATTATGATTACTATTATTATGGACTAACCATTTACATTATCGAAATTATTGAGTATCCCTGGGACGGTTCTACCTCCTGGATATTCACTGTGATTATTCTCTTATAAGCCCTTTATGTGGTGTCGCTCAGACACCCGACTGTGGCATGCTTGTTAGTTAAATTATTTATAAGCCCTTTATGTGGTGTCGCTCAGACGCCCGATTGTGGCATGCTTATTATTTTAATTATTTATAAGCCCTTTATATGGTGTCGCTCAGACGCCCGACTGTGGCATGCTTGTTATTTTAATTATTTATAAGCCCTTTATGTGGTGTCGCACAGACGCCCGACTGTGGCATGCTTGTTATTTCCTTTATTTATAAGTCCTTTATGTGACGTCGCTCAGACGCTCGACTGAGGCATGCTTTATATTATTATCCTTTTGAGGCGTCGCTTCAGACACCCAATCGGTGCATTCTATTTCTACTCCCTTATTGCATATTCATGTTGTATATGAACAACCTGCTTGCGTACATCATGGATCTTTATTTCATGACTGACGTTGTGATCATGAAATATTTCAGAGCATGTTATACCTGTGTTCATAATGTTTGCGAGTACATTAAAAGTACTCACTGGCTTGTCCCTGGCTATTGTCTTGGCCAGATTTCTTGCTTGGAGAGGAGCGTTGCGAAGACAGCCCCGGAACCTACGCAATGGTAATAGCAGCCTCGCGAAGATAGGAGTTATCCAGGTCAGCTGTTCCTGTGGGAAACGGAGTCCCATAGACACTGATGAACCACAAACCGCTTCCGCCATCAGCCACTAGAAACCATTTGTTGTACTCATAGGTCAGAATGGTCTTGTACTACATATTATGTTTTTTTTGCTTGGAATTTCTATATCAAGTTGGTGCCTCATCAGCTAACAGTAATCCTGGGGCTGGTGAGCACAAGGACCGTTGGAAAATATATCCTGGAAAACCGGTCGCGACACCTCCTCATATTCGAAGTCCATCGCCGGGCCGGGCAATTCACCGAACACCTTGTGGGTGAGGTGTGTCCCGCCGGCGTACAGGCCCTGCGCGGCCGGAGCGCCGGAAAAGGTGCCGGGGCAGCGGCGAAGAGGCTGCCTCGGCGACGCTCCTTCTTTTTCTAGGCTGGAGACGGTCTACCTAGCTGCGGCGGGCGGTGGTCGGCGCCGGGATCGGCAGGGTTGCGCAGGGTGGCGGCCGAGCGCGGGGGGCAGGAGGGCGAATCTGGTCGGGTGGATTGACTTTTCGCCGGTTAATGTGGCCCAAGGAACACTTTTCGCTTGCGCCGGAGCCCGCCGAGAGCCCCTAGTGCGCCGGGTTCGACCTGCGAGCGCCGGGCGCAAAAACGGCCCGAGCCGGCGAAATTCGGCGTCCTGGGGGCGTGATTGGACCGTTTTTTCGGCGCCAGCACAAATAAATCGCATGAAAAGGCCTTCCTAGGGGCGCGGCTGAAAATGCTCTAAGCAAGCACATATCTATCCATCCACACATGCTCATACGCATGCATGCTGAGGCACACGCCCACTCACTACGTACGGCCACCGGTGCCAAGTGCACCATGCCCATACACTCACGGGCTCATATGCCCACATATACATTCACACATACACGAGGCCGGATGCCCACGGCACTAACCTCAGATACAGCTCTAGGAGCAACTTTGTATTGTTAGACATGTACACTGCATATTTAGACATGCAGGAGTAGGGGTACTATCTCTCCGGAAAACCCCGAATCTGGGTAAACCACTGCGTGCTGCTTGCACGATCTCGTCCCCTGATCTTCACAGCAGTCTTGCCCTCACCTCAAGCTACCCCGTGGCATCTTCGCATCTGTCGTCTCGCGAACCCACCCACGAGATAACCATGACATGTATCAAGCAACATCCAAAAGGAGATATGCTCAAAGGCAAGATGGTGGTTCAGGAAGTGCCGCACGTGGTCAAGAGTATAGCAGCATCTCCTAGTGTTGCGGCTGATATTCCTTGGGAGAAACCGCCGTTGGGCTGGTTGAAGCTTAATGCCGATGGATCATATGTCCATGGCGAGGATACAGGGGGCACGGGCATGGTGTTAAGGGATGACACGGGGGGCCATCATCTTCTCAGCGTGTCGTTTCCTTCGATCATGTCGCTCCCCAATGGAGGTGGAAATGGCAGCGCGTCTCGAGGGTACGTCCCTAGCGCTGCAGCGAACGGAGAAGCCCATCATCGTCGGACTGGACTGCAAAGCAGGAGTGGATGCCCTTATGGACAATATTGTCAACCGGTCTACGCTGGCTGGACTGGTGGAGGAGACGAAGCAGCTCTTGCATGGGAGCTGGCGGCATGCATTCGCTCATGTCCATCGATTAGCCAATAGTGCCGCTCATTGCATGGTTCAAATGGGATGAATCACACAGCGTACTATGGTTTGGATTTTGTCTGGACCTGATGATCTCTGTCATATTTGTGAAAACGAGTGTAATAACATTACTTAATTAATGCCAACTCGTTTCACCCGCAAAAAAGAAGAGAAATATGTGCACGCATGCATAACATAATGCGACCTACATGAAGACATTGTAGTGATCTAAAACTTCTTATTTTGTTTACAGAGGAGTACATCAAGTGCTGCACAGCTAGACCACTGCATCCAGTGGCGGAGCTAGAATTTTTTTTGAAGCCCGGGCAAGCTTAGCCTAAGTGTCCAATTTGGAAATCAATATCGAGTATTCTGATATACAACATATAGAATTGCCCCAAACTTCGGAAGCACAAATACTCAATAATAATTAAGTGAAAATATGAACGCAGTAGTCATACAAATGTAATTTTAGTGTGAGCTAGTATATGATATATCAATATTCAGTTTTATACACTACTAGAAGCCGGTTCTTTGCCAAGTACCAAAGTAGTCGGTGAAGGCCGATATTAGCTCAGCAACTAGTTTGCCGAGTGCGACACTCGACAAACCCTACTTGGAATACCCCCTTTTAGCAAAGAGAGCTTCATCGATTTCCTTCCCTCAAATACTTGACAAAGACTTTACTGAGGGTCAACATGAGCTACTCGCTAAAATAAAGTAGGCTAACGGGCTAGTTGACAGATACGGCGCTTGCCACATGGCATATGTTGTGTTTGCTGAGTATCTTCTGTACCATACTAGGCAAAGAAAGGACAACTGAAGAGCGACACATGTCCTTGATGTTTGCCAAGTGCCGTGTTCGGCAAAGCCACACGATACTAGGTGAAGATGGTTCCGTTGGAATCAACGTGTCCTTGACATTTGCCGAGTGCTGCCTTTGGAAAAAGTTCGTAGGTTTGCCGAGTACCCCCTCGATGAAAATTGACAAACAACTTTCGGCAAAGGACTGCCAAGGCCGCATCACATGTCGCCCTTTGCCAAGTGTCCTGGAGAAGACTCTCGCCAAACCGTCCTAGGAGCTACCAGATACTGTCATGTGACAACATAAGTCATAAAACAAGGCCATGTATAGAACTAAACTTACCACGTTACTTGTATAAGTATATCTATCAAAATTACCATCCAAACATCCTAGAGGGCACATAAATTAAGGAGTCAATTGCAAGAAACCACCACATTTGTGGCTAGGTTTGCAGGAAACTACCAAGTCATTAATTCATTGCAAAAAACACCGTAGAATCTCTTAACCCGTTGCAAAAAGCACTGAACAGCCGTTTAGCCTCGTTTGATCTCTTCTCCGACAGGTGGGCCCCGAAATCGCTGATGTGGCATGACGGACAGGCAAACGGCGCCGTTAGGATCAAAAGGGTCAAGACGCCGCGCCGGTCCGTCTTTGTCAGACAGTCCCCCCCCCCCCCTGTGCCCCTGTCCTCTCTCTCGCCCCGCTCCCCTCTCCTCTCTCACCCCTGCTCGCCGCCGGTGATGGCCACCTCGCGTGGCGGTGATGATGGCGGTGGCGGTGGTGCTAGCGATGCATCTGTCGGCAGTGGTGCTCCTGCAGATCCAACAGAGGTTTACGGCAGTTCAAACCCTTCTCAGGCTCCGCCTCTTCCATAGCCGTCGTCGCCGTCTTCTTGTGTTGAGTATCTTGGCGGCGAGGCGTCGCCAAAACCGTCAAGGAAGATCGGAGGAGCCATCACTACGCATCCTCCTTGGCGGTGTCTCGTAAGTTTTCTCTTTCCGTACCCCGATTTGGCTTCTAGGGTTAGGTTTCTAGGGTTAGGGTTCTAAGTGTCTGTGATTCTAGGGTTAGGGTTCTAAGTGTTTGTGATTCTAGGGTTATAGGATTATTGTTGTAGGTTGTTTATGTGGTCAGACATGTAAGTGAAGTGTTTATGTAGTTCTAGGGTTCTAAGTGTATGTAGTAGGCTAACATTAACTGAAGTAACTGAATGTTAAACTCAATTTCAACCTACTCAATTACATGAAATTACTGAATGTTAAACTCAATTTCAACCTACTCAATTACTAAATTTACTGAATTTTTAAATGAAAATGTTACTGAATTTATAACTGGATTTATAACTGAACTTATAACTGAATCCTGTACTGAATTTTGAACTGAAACTATAACTGAATTTTGGACATAATCCTGTACTGAATCTACAACCAAGTGTACTTTGGACTGAAACTACAACTGAAACTTTAACTCAATAGTTTACTCTAACTGTATTTTTAACTGAAACTGTATTTTTAACTGTATGTAGTAGGCTAACATTAACTGAAGCTACTGAAACTTTAGTTAAATCTTTAAGTGAAACATTAACTGAATTTTTTATTCTAACTGAATCTTTAACTTTTAGCTGAATTTTTAACTGAAACTGTATTTTTAACTGAATCTTTAACTTTTAACTGAATTGTTTACTTGAACTGAACTGTTTTACTTGAACTGTAGATTGAATGATGAAGTGTGGGAAGTCAGATTCCATTTCCATGACAGAGATAATCTTGAAAGAAGCCTAAATGTGGATGATATCACATTTTACAATCTGATTGCACTAATAGAGCTTGAAGGATATGGGATGACAGACTTTATGTATTATGTCAGAGATCCAGGTGTTGGGTTTTCAGGTATGGAAGAACTGACAGATGATGATAAGGTGGAGGAAATGTTGGATGACCTAGTTGTCAAAGGTCAGAAGGTGGTGAACATAAAGTCTTCAGAAGTGATGCTGCAAGACCTAGTGATTTGAACATTGGACCAGTTTGTGAGGAGCAGGTTCCATTGTCTGAAATAGGTGTGCCAGTGGTGTATGAGATAGATACAGCAGGAGTATTGTTTCCTATCCCAACAAAGCCACAACCAGTGCCAGTGCAGGTCATTAACACACAGGAGAGTTCATTTTTGAAGCAGAAGTGTGCACCAATACCAGAATTTGCAATGCAGATTGGTGAAGAGAGGCATGAGTATTTCATGGAGCAAGACCAAGATCAAGAGAAAATTGAGCAACTGATGGAGCAGAAGAGGAATGAAGAGATTGAGAAATTCAGGAAAAAGGGGAAAGAAAAAGAGAAATACAAGGCAGTTAAAAGAAAACTTCCAGAGCTAATTGTCGTGGTATTATCACGGGGGGGGGGGGGGGTGCAAGACGACATATGCCACAAGGTGGCTTCGTGTGAAGGCAAGACTGCTGCTGATAGGCCCGGGAGCGGGTATGTGAGTAGCATGCGGTGGTTTACCCAGCTTCAGAGCTCTCCGGAGAGATAATACTCCTACTGCTGCATGTCTGAGTGTATCTGATATATCTAGTACAGAGTGCTCCTGGAGCTATATCTGAGGTTAGTGCCACAGGCATCTGGCCTCGTATATGCATGTATGTGGCATGCTCTAGTGGCCGAATGGCTCTTGGCCATGGGTGTGTGTGTGAGCATGTGTGTGAGAATGGGGAAGTGGATCGAGGGATGGCTAGCTTATATAGTGAGGGTAGCTTAGGATGTAAGCTAGGTAGTGGCATGGTGGGGTGTCACATTTGTCCCCTAGGTCACTTCATAAATAGTGCCCAGGGATAAGAGTCACTGTACATGATGGCTGAGGTAACACGTGAATAGTGCTCGGGTACGGCCGTCTTGTCGGGATCTTGTCAGTGTCGGGTCGGGCTGCAGTCGGCAGCCGGCTAGTCGGCGCAGCCGGCCGGGTAGAGCAGTCGGACGGGGAGCCGGCGAGAGTGGACGGGCAGTCGGACTGAGGGGCTTTGCTAGCCCCGATGTCTTGATTTATTGTCTCGCCGTCTTCGGGGTACCGTGGCCAATTACTCCGACAGTAGCTTCCAAGCCTCAGGGAAACTTGGCAAAGTTGGGCGGAGTTTTTTGGCAGGTGTTCACGGAAATGATCATGCAAAAGACAAAGTTAGTCCACGCAGATATATCAAATGAATGTTTTTAGCATTGCAAGTTTTATGCGGAGGGTGCCGACTCGGTTTCGTCCGAGCCCCCTTCAATCTTTCTCGTGTTCCCTCCGCTTTTTGGCTTGTGCTCTTGCTCGCCGGACAGCCTCTCTGCGTCTGTGGCTGAGAGTGGGCCGCGAAGTGGAGCGTACAGTACTCAGAGTCTGGGAGCAGATTCGAACGAGCAGATACTTGTAAAGGAAACGGCCGGGTCGCGTGAAGCGTTTCTCTTCCCGGACGTTTTTCGCGTGGGGTGACCTCTAGATTTTGCTCTCGCTAGCCGGACAGTCGCTCTGCGGTCTGTGGCTGAGAGGTGGGCCTTTGGTACTGCACACGCTACTAAGCCGTCTGCGGGAAAAAATGTCTCAGGCCAAGCGGCCAGCCCCCGGGCCAACTCTGGCTGGCACCGGGGCGAACAGTGGTGCAACTGTAATAAAATGCGGAGATAGCCCCCGATCAACCCTCGGGGTTATCCGTGCTTGCGTGGTGCAAAAAATATGCGGGTGAGGAGCTCACATTGATTTTCGTGTAGTCGTGGTCGTCGAAGACAGCCGGCACGACTCGGCGCTCGCGGAACGCGTCGGTGCACCCGCTGGGTGTAGCCCTCGAGCCTCCGGGTGCTCGAGGAGGGTCCAGCCGGTCGGGCTTGACCAGCTAGGCGGCGAGCGGAATGCGGCCGAGCCGGCTTGGCACAGCCGGCCAGGCGGCGAGGCGTCTGGCAGCACCCTTTTCTTTCTTTTCTCTTCTACCGGCTGCTGGGAGCCGGACATAACTCTTCTCTTGTCTGCAATCTTCCGTGGAGGCGCGCCAGCGCACCCACTGGGTGTAGCCCCCGAGATTCGGTCCGACTGCTGGGCAGTCGGGCCGGATCTTCCGGCAACTACTTTGTCCTCTTCCTCGCGGGGGCGCGTCAGCGCACCCGCTGGGTGTAGCCCCCGATATTCGGGCCGACTGCTGAGCAGTCGGGCCGGATCTCCCGGCAACTACTTTGTCCTCTTCCTCGCGGGGGCGCGTCAAGGCACCCGCTGGATGTAGCCCCCGAGATTCGGGCCGACTGCTGAGCAGTCGGGCCGGATCTCCCGGCAACTACTTTGTCTTCTTTTCTTCACAGGGGCACGTTAGCGCACCCGCTGGGTGTAGCCCCCGAGATTCGGGCCGAGGCTCGATCATCCAGGTGTCAAGGCGAACAGGCAGCCATGTCGGCGCTCTTGCCAGCTAGACATTGAAGCGGGCAGGCAGGCTGGGTCGCGTCTAGCCGTCCGAGTGGCGAAGCAGGCGGATGGACAAATGGACGCTTTTTTCTTTTCTTCTCTTTGTCCGGCTGTGGGCAGCCGGGCGCACATCTCTTTCTATTTTTCCTTTTTTTTCAGTCTGACTCCACGCAGGCAACCGGACCCTCTTTCTTCTTCTTCTTTTCCCGAGCCGGCCAGCGAACCCGCGGCCGCGGTGGGAGGCGGAGCAGCCGGCGTCCAGGACGCGGCAGCAGCCGGCGCCGGATTCTGAGGAGGGGGGTGGACCCGCCATCGCAAGCCGGAGGCGGCGGAGAGCGGACGCGCCGGTCACTCGCCGGGCGCGGAGCAGGCGAAGCCGGGCGCCCAGCGCGGGAGCCGCCATGGGAGCGGGCGGAGCCGCCATGTGGCGGGCCGGGTGGCGGAGCGGAACCGAGCTGGCCGCAGCGGTGTGGGCGGATGCTGGTAGGCGACGCGCGAGGCAGCAGCCGGCGATCTGGCGGCGAAGCGGAGCTGCCCGAGGCAGGCCGAGCGGCGGAGGCGCTGGGGAGCGACGGCGGCCGCCGCATACCAGCCGCGCGTAGGCGGAGCCAGAGCTCGGGTGGAGCACCGGCCGCGGCAGAGGCGAGGCGGCCGACGCGAGCACCCGCCGCGGCGCGAGAGCAGCCGGCGCTGCCGGAGTGGCGAGGGCGGCGACGCAGGCACGCAGCGGCCGCCGAGGAGTTGCCGCCGCAGCTGGCTCGGGCGGCACAGCCGGTGGCGGACTGTGCAGCCTGGAGCAGCGGCGGGGTTGGAGCAGCACAAGCAGCGACGGGCGCCGAATGGTGCTTTTTTCTTCATTTTTTCTTATCTATACTACTAGGCCAGAGAGGAACTGAGATCTGTGCGGCCATGAGCATGGGCTGGCGTAGTTGCTGGGAGCAGCTGGAAGCCGGCCAGTCCGGATGGGGCGCTTGGCATGGGCGCGCGCGCAGAGCGGCCGGATTTGGCCGAGGCAGGACGCGGCCGCAGCGGGACGCGGGAGGAGCGCAGCAAGAGGGGCACTGCGGAGCGAAGAGGAGCTAGTAACTGGCCATTATCTGACCAAGATGCACGCATTACCCAACTTGCATCTGGCTAGCGAATAGATAGTGTGTGGCTAGCATATGAGAGTACGACCATAGTCTGGGAAGCGTATAGGTTGTGTCTGGGATGTGTATGGCCAATGGTTTGACCCATGCATGACTTGCATCTAGCTAGCTCGCGTAGATGACTTGCATCTAGCCAGCTCGCGTAGATGGTATATGGAGTAGCGAACGCCCATTCCGGCTGGAGCAAAGCGCAGCGCGGAGGGGAGTGGACGCGAGCGGCACGCGGACGGATGCGGCCGACCGAAGCGAGGCCCCGCGCGCGGCACGCGCTCGGACGGACAGCCAGCGTCACAACGGTGGTGATGACAAAGGTGGCGAGGCCGACGACGAGGACGCACCGCCCCTCGCGGCCGCTCCGGGGGCATGTCGAAGTCGAGCCCCCGAGCGCTACCGGAGAGACGGCGCGACGCCGCGGCGGTGATGATGAAAAGGGTCCTGCCCGGACTGCGAAACCAGCAGCAGTGTGGTAGCATAGTACCGCCCCATGGTGGGCGCTAAATGTCATGGTATTCTCACGGGAGGAGGGGGTGCAAGACGATATATGCCACAAGGTGGCTTCGTGTGAGGGCAAGACTGCTGCTGATAGGCCAGGGAGCGGGTATGCGAGTAGCACGCGGTGGTTTACCCAGCTTCGGAGCTCTCCGGAGAGATAATACTCCTACTGCTGCATGTCTAAGTGTATCTGATATATCTAGTACAGAGTGCTCCTGAAAAGTGCTCCTGGAGCTGCATCTGAGGTCAGTGCCACAGGCATCTGGGCTCGTATATGCATGTATATGGCATGCAATAGTGGCCGAATGGCTCTTGGTCGTGGGTGTGTGCGTGAGAATGTGTGTGAGAATGGGGAAGTGGATGGAGGGATGGCTAGCTTATATAGTGATGGTAGCTTAGGATGTGAGCTAGGTAGTGGCATGGTGGGGTGTCACATTTGTCCCCTGGGTCACTTAGTACATAGTGCCCAGGGACAAGAGTTACTGTACATGATGGCTGAGGTAACACGTGAATAGTGCTCGGGTACGGCCGTCTTGACGGGGTCTTGTCGGTGTCGGGTCGGGCTGCAGTCGGCAGCCGACAGCCGACCGGGTAGAGCAGTCGGACGGGGAGCCGGCGAGAGCAGCCGGGCAGTCGGACTGAGGGGCTTTGCTAGCCCCGATGTCTTGATTTATTGTCTCGCCGTCTTCGGGGTACCCGTGACCAATTACTCTGACACTAATGGCTGAAGATTTCACTGATAGTGAGAGTGATACAGATTTACTAGCTGATGAGGATATAATTGCTAGGCTTGAGGCAATGAAGAAGCACAGAGATGATCCACTTCATCATATTGAAGGGGACACTGATGTGTATGAGCCATATGAAGTAGATGAGGAGGAGGAGGAGGAGGAGGAGGAGAAGGCACCAGAGGACGAGGTGTTGGGGAACGTTGCAGAAAATTAAAAAGTTTCCTACGGTTTCACCAAGATCCATCTATGAGTTCATCTAGCAACGAGTCATGGGAGAGTGATTGCATCTACATACCATTTGTAAATCGCGTGCGGAAGCGTTCAATGGAACGGGGATGATGGAGTCGTACTCGCCGTGATTCAGATCACCGATGACCTAGTGCCGAACGGACAGCACCTCCGCGTTCAACACACGTACGGAGCGGATGACGTCTCCTCCTTCTTGATCCAGCAAGGGGGAAGGAGAGGTTGATGATGATCCAGCAGCACGACGGCGTGGTGGTGGATGCAGCAGAACTCCGGCAGGGCGTCGCTAAGCAACTACGGGAGGAGGAGGAGGTGTAGCAGGGAGAGGGAGGTGCCAGGCCTTCAGGGGTGCGGCTGCCCCTCCCTCCCCTCCCTTTATATAGGGGCAAGAGGGGGGGCGCAGCCTTGCCCCTTCCTCCAAGGAAGGGTGGGACCAAGGGGGGGGAGGATTCCATCCTCCCCAAGGCACCTCGGAGGTGCCTTCCCCCTTTAGGACACTCCCCTCCTCTTGTCTATTTGGCGCATGGGCCTCTTGGGGCTGGTGCCCTTGGCCCATATAGGCCAAGGCGCACCCCCTACAGCCCATGTGGCCCCCCCGGGGCTTGTGGACCCCTGGTGGACCCCCCCGGACCCCTTTCGGCACTCCCGGTACAATATCGATAATGCCCGAAACTTTTCCGGTGACCAAAACAAGACTTCCCATATATAAATCTTTACCTCCGGACCATTCCGGAACTCCTCGTGACGTCCGGGATCTCATCCGGGACTCCGAACAACATTCGGTTTGCTGCATACTCATATTCATACAACCCTAGCGTCACCGAACCTTAAGTGTGTAGACCCTACGGGTTCGGGAGACATGCAGACATGACCGAGACGGCTCTCGGGCAATAACCAACAGCAGGTTCTGGATACCCATGTTGGCTCCCACATGCTCCTCGATGATTTCATCGGATGAACCACGATGTCGAGGATTCAAACAAGCCCGTATACAATTCCCTTTGTCAATCGGTATTTTACTTGCCTGAGATTCGATCGTCGGTATCCCAATACCTCGTTCAATCTCGTTACCGGCAAGTCACTTTACTCGTACCGTAATGCATGATCCCGTGACCAAACACTTGGTCACTTTGAGCTCATTATGATGATGCACTACCGAGTGGGCCCAAGATACCTCTCCGTCATACGGAGTGACAAATCCCAGCCTCGATCCGTGTCAACCCAATGCACACTTTCGGAGATACCTGTAATGCACGTTTATAGTCACCCGATTCGCCAGGACGCTTGGTACACCCAAAGCACTCCTACGGTATCCGGGAGTTACACGATCTCATGGTCTAAGGAAGAGATACTTGACATTGGAAAAGCTCTAGCAAAACGAACTACACGATCTTGTGCTATGCTTAGGATTGGGTCTTGTCCATCACATCATTCTCCTAATGATGTGATCCCGTTATCAACGACATCCAATGTCCATAGTCAAGAAACCATGACTATCTGTTGATTAACGAGCTAGTCAACTAGAGGCTCACTAGGGACATATTGTGGTCTATGTATTCACACGTGTATTATGATTTCCGGATAATACAATTATAGCATGAATAAAAGACAATTATCATGAACAAGGAAATATAATAATAATACTTTTATTATTGCCTCTAGGGCATATTTCCAACAGTCTCCCACCTGCACTAGAGTCAATAATCTAGTTACATTGTGATGAATCGAACACCCATAGAGTTCTGGTGTTGATCATGTTTTGCCCGCGGAAGAGGTTTAGTCAACGGATCTGCGATATTCAGATCCTATGCACTTTGCAAATTTCTATGTCCCCATCTTGAACATTTTCACGAATGGAGTTGAAGCGACGCTTGATGTGCCTGGTCTTCTTGTGAAACCAGGGCTCCTTGGCAAGTGCAATAGCTCCAGTGTTGTCACAGAAGAGTTTGATCGGCTCCGACGCATTGGGTATGACTCCTAGGTCGGTGATGAACTCCTTCACCCAAATTGCTTCATGTGCTGCCTCCGAGGCTGCCATGTACTCCGCTTCACATGTAGATCCCGCCACGACGCTCTGCTTGCAGCTGCACCAGCTTATTGCTCCACCATTCAACATATACACGTATCCGGTTTGTGACTTTGAGTCATCCAGATCTGTGTCGAAGCTAGCGTCAACGTAACCCTTTACGACGAGCTCTTCGTCACCTCCATAAACGAGAAACATGTCCTTTGTCCTTTTCAGGTACTTCAGGATATTCTTGACCGCTGTCCAGTGTTCCTTGCCGGGATTACTTTGGTACCTTCCTACCAAACTTACAGCAAGGTTTACATCAGGTCTGGTACACAGCATGGCATACATAATAGATCCTATGGCTGAGGCATAGGGGATGACACTCATCTCTTCTTTATCTTTTGTCGTGGTCGGGCATTGAGCTGAGCTCAATTTCACACCTTGCAAAACAGGCAAGAACCCTTTCTTGGACTGATCCATTTTGAACTTCTTCAAAATCTTATCAAGGTATGTGCTTTGTGAAAGACCTATGAGGCGTCTCGATCTATCCCTATAGATTTTGATGCCTAATATGTAAGCAGCTTCTCCAAGGTCCTTCATTGAAAAACTCTTATTCAAGTAGGTCTTAATGTTGTCCAAAAGTTCTATATCATTTCCCATCAAAAGTATGTCATCTACATATAATATGAGAAATGCTACAGAGCTCCCACTCACTTTCTTGTAAACGCAGGCTTCTCCATAAGTCTGCATAAACCCAAACGCTTTGATCATCTCGTCAAAGCGAATGTTCCAACTCCGAGATGCTTGCACCAGCCCATAAATGGATCGCTGGAGCTTACATACCTTGTTAGCATTCTTGGGATCGACAAAACCTTCCGGCTGTATCATATACAGCTCTTCCTTAAGATAACCGTTAAGGAATGCCGTTTTGACGTCCATCTGCCATATCTCATAATCATAGTATGCGGCAATGGCTAACATGATTCGGACGGACTTAAGCTTCGCTACGGGAGAGAAAGTCTCATCGTAGTCAATCCCTTGAACTTGTCGATAACCCTTAGCGACAAGTCGAGCTTTATAGATGGTAACATTACCATCCGCGTCTGTCTTTTTCTTAAAGATCCATTTGTTTTCTATCGCTCGCCGATCATCGGGCAAGTCTGTCAAAGTCCATACTTTGTTTTCATACATGGATCCTATCTCAGATTGCATGGCTTCAAGCCATTTGTTGGAATCTGGGCCCGCCATCGCTTCTTCATAGTTTGAAAGTTCACCATTGTCTAACAACATGATTTCCAGGACAGGGTTGCCGTACCACTCCGGTGCGGAACGTGTCCTAGTGGACCTACGAAGTTCAGTAGCAACTTGATCCGAAGTATCTTGATCATCATCATTAATTTCCTCTCTAGTCGGTGTAGGCACCACAGGAACATTTTCCTGAGCTGCACTACTTTACGGTTCAAGAGGTAGTACTTCATCAAGTTCTACTTTCCTCCCACTTACTCCTTTCGAGAGAAACTCTTTTTCTAGAAAGGATCCGTTCTTGGCAACAAAGATATTGCCTTCGGATCTTAGGTAGAAGGTATACCCAATGGTTTCCTTAGGGTATCCTATGAAGACGCATTTTTCCGACTTGGGTTCGAGCTTTTCAGTTGAAGTTTCTTGACATAAGCATCGCATCCCCAAACTTTTAGAAACGATACTTAGGTTTCTTCCCAAACCATAATTCATACGGTGTCATCTCAACGGATTTAGACGGTGCCCTATTTAAAGTGAATGTAGCTGTCTCTAGAGCGATCCCCAAAATGATAGCGGTAAATCAGAAGAGACATCATAGATCGCACCATATCCAATAGAGTGCGATTCGACGCTCGGACACACCGTTCTACCGAGGTGTTCCAGCGGCATGATTTGTGAAATGATTCCACATTTCCTTAAGTGTGTACCAAATTCGTGACTTAAATATTCTCCTCCACGATCTGATCGTAAGAATTTTATCTTTCGGTCACGTTGATTCTCTACTTCATTCTGAAATTCCTTGAACTTTTCAAAGGTCTCAGACTTGTGTTTCATCAAGTAGACATACCCATGTCTACTCAAGTCATCGATGAGAGTGAGAACATAACGATATCCTCCATGAGCCTCAACACTCATTGGACCGCACACATCGGTATGTATGATTTCCAATAAGTTGGTCGCTCGCCCATTGTTCCGAGAACGGAGTCTTGGTCATCTTGCCCATGAGGCATGGTTCGCATGTGTCAAATGATTCATAATCGAGAGACTCTAAAAGTCCATCAGATGGAGCTTCTTCATGCGCTTGACACCAATGTGACCAAGGCGGCGATGCCACAAGTATGTGGGACTATCGTTATCAACTTTACATCTTTTGGTATTCACACTATGAACATGTGTAATATTACGTTCGAGATTCATTAAGAATAAACCATTGACCATCGGAGCATGACCATAAAACATTTCTCTCATATAAATAGAACAACCATTATTCTTGGATTTAAATGAGTAGCCATCTCGTATTAAACGAGATCCTGATACAATGTTCATGCTCAAACTTGGTACTAAATAACAATTATTGAGGTTTAAAACTAATCCCGCAGGTAAATGTAGAGGTAGCGTGCCGACGGCGATCACATCGACCTTGGAACCATTCCCGACGCGCATCGTCACCTCGTCCTTCGCCAGTCTTCGTTTATTCCGCAGCTCTTGCTGTGAGTTACATATATGAGCAACGGCACCGTATCAAATACCGGGAGTTACTACGAGTACTGGTAAGGTACACATCAATTACATGTATATCAAATATACCTTTAGTGTTTCCGCCTTCTTGTCTGCTAAGTATTTGGGGCAGTTCCGCTTCCAAAGGACCCTTCCTTTGCAATAAAAGCACTCACCTCGTGCTTGGGTCCATTCTTTTACTTCTTCCCGCAATCGTCTTACGGGCGCGGCAACATCCTTGCCGTCCTTCTTGAAGTTCTTCTTACCCTTGCCCTTCTTGAACTTAGTGGTTTTATTGACCATCAACACTTGATGCTCCTTCTTGATTTCTACCTCTGCTGACTTCAGCATTGAAAATACTTTAGGAATAGTTTTCACCATCCCCGCATATTGTAGTTCATCACAAAGCTCTTGTAGCTTGGTGGGAGCGATCAAGGATTCTGTCAATGACCGCCTCGTCCGGAGGTTGATGTCCAGTGGGACAAAGGTTGTGCAACCTGACATTTTGAGTATGTGCTCACCGACAGTAACTATTTTCCTCCATCTTACAACTGTAGAACTTGTCGGGACTTCATATCTCGACCGGGCATGAGCTTGGAAAACTAGTTTCAGCTCCTCGAACATCTCATATGCTCCGTGTCGCTCAAAACGCTTTTGGAGCCCCGGTTCTAAGCTGTAAAGCATGCCGCACCGAACGAGGGAGTAATCATCAAGACGAGACTGCCAAGCGCTCATAACGCCTTGGTTCTCGATGGGTGCATCACCTAGCGGTGCTTCTAGGACATATTGTTTCTTGGCAGCTATGAGGATGATCCTCAGGTTCCGAACCCAGTCCGAATAGTAGCTGCCATCATCTTTCAGCTTGGTTTTATCTAGGAACGCGTTGAAGTTCATGGTGACATAAGCGTTGGCCATTTGATCTACAAGACATTTTGCAAAGATTTTAGACTATTGTTCATGATAATAAAGTTCATATAATCAAATTATTTAATGAACTCCCACTCAGATTTGACATCCCTCTAGTCATCTAAGTGTTACATGATCCGAGTCGACTAGGCCGTGTCCGATTATCACGTGAGACGGTACTAGTCATCGTCGGTGAACATCTCCATGTTGATCGTATCTTCCATACGACTCATGTTCGACCTTTCGGTCTCTTGTGTTCCGAGGCCATGTCTGTACATGCTAGGCTCGTCAAGTTAACCTAAGTGTTTTGCATGTGTAAAACTGTCTTACACCCGTTGTATGTGAACGTAAGGATCTATCACACCCGATCATCATGTGGTGCTTCGAAACGACGAACTGTAGCAACGGTGCACAGTTAGGGAGAACACTTTCTTGAAATTGTTATGAGGGATCATCTTATTTACTACCGTCGTTCTAAGTAAACAAGATGCATAAACATAATAAACATCACATGCAATTATATAGTAGTGACATGATATGGCCAATATCATATAGCTCCTTTGATCTCCATCTTCGGGGCTCCATGATCATCTTGTCACCGGCATGACACCATGATCTCCATCATCGTGTCTTCATGAAGTTGTCACGCCAACGACTACTTCTACTTCTATGGCTAACGCGTTTAGCAATAAAGTAAAGTAATTTACATGGCGTTCTTCAATGACTCGCAGGTCATACAAAAAATAAAGACAACTCCTATGGCTCCTGTCGGTTGTCATACTTATCGACATGCAAGTCGTGATTCCTATTACAAGAACATGATCTCATACATCACATATATCATTCATCATTCATCACAACTTTGGCCATATCATATCACAAAACACTTGCTGCAAAAACAAGTTAGACGTCCTCTAATTGTTGTTGCAAGTTTTACGTGGCTGCAATAGGGTTCTAGCAAGAACATTTTCTTACCTACGTGAAAACCACAACGTGATTTGTCAACTTCTATTTACCCTTCATAAGGACCCATTTCATCGAATCCGCCCAACTAAAGTGGGAGAGACAGACACCGCTAGCCACCTTATGCAACTAGTGCATGTCACCGGTGGAACCAGGTCTCACGTAAGCGCACGTGTAAGGTCGGTCCGGCCGCTTCATCCCACAATACCGCTGAAGCAAGATAAGACTAGTAGCGGCAAGAAAGTTGACAACATCTACGCCCACAACAAATTGTGTTCTACTCGTGCAATAGAGAACTACACATAGACCTAGCTCATGATGCCACTGTTGGGGAACGTTGCAGAAAATTAAAAAATTTCCTACGGTTTCACCAAGATCCATCTATGAGTTCATCTAGCAACGAGTCATGGGAGAGTGATTGCATCTACATACCACTTGTAGATCGCGTGCGGAAGCGTTCAATGGAACGGGGATGATGGAGTCGTACTCGTCGTGATTCAGATCACCGATGACCTAGTGCCGAACGGACAGCACCTCCGCGTTCAACACACGTACGGAGCGGATGACGTCTCCTCCTTCTTGATCCAGCAAGGGGGAAGGAGAGGTTGATGATGATCCAGCAGTACGACGGCGTGGTGGTGGATGCAGCAGAACTCCGGCAGGGCTTCGCTAAGCAACTACGGGAGGAGGAGGAGGTGTAGCAGGGAGAGGGAGGTGCCAGGCCTTCAGGGGTGCGGCTGCCCCTCCCTCCCCTCCCTTTATATAGGGGCAAGAGGGGGCGAGCCTGCCCCTTCCTCCAAGGAAGGGTGCGACCAAGGGGGGGAGGAGTCCATCCTCCCCAAGGCACCTCGGAGGTGCCTTCCCCCTTTAGGACTCTCCCCTCCTCTTGTCTCTTTGGCGCATGGGCCTCTTGGGGCTGGTGCCCTTGGCCCATATAGGCCAAGGCGCACCCCTACAGCCCATGTGGCCCCCGGGCTTGTGGACCCTGGTGGACCCCGGACCCCTTTCGCACTCCCAGTACAATACCGATAATGCCCAAACTTTTCCTATGACCAAAACAAGACTTCCATATATAAATCTTTACCTTCTGACCATTCTGAACTCCTCCCGACGTCCGGATCTCATCCGGACTCAACAACATTCGGTTTGCTGCATACTCATATTCATACAACCCTAGCGCCACCGAACCTTATGTGTAGACCCTACGGGTTGGAGACATGCGACATGACCGAGACGGCTCTCGGCAATAACCAACAGCAGGGTCTGGATACCCATGTTGGCTCCCAGATGCTCCTCGATGATTTCATCGGATGAACCACGATGTCGAGGATTCAAACAACCCCGTATACAATTCCCTTTGTCAATCGGTATTTTACTTGCCCGAGATTCGATCGTCGGTATCCCAATACCTCGTTCAATCTCGTTACCGGCAAGTCACTTTACTCGTATCGTAATGCATGATCCCGTGACCAAACACTTGGTCACTTTGAGCTCATTATGATGATGCACTACCGAGTGGGCCCAGTGATACCTCTCCGTCATACGGAGTGACAAATCCCAATCTCGATCCGTGTCAACCCAATAGACACTTTCGGAGATACCTGTAATGCACCTTTATAGTCACCCAGTTACATTGTGACGTTTGGTACACCCAAAGCACTCCTACGGTATCTGGGAGTTACACGATCTCATGGTCTAAGGAAGAGATACTTGACATTGGAAAAGCTCTAGCAAAACGAACTACACGATTTTGTGCTATGCTTAGGATTGGGTCTTGTCCATCACATCATTCTCCTAATGATGTGATCCCGTTATCAACGACATCCAATGTCCATAGTCAGGAAACCATGACTATATGTTGATTAACGAGCTAGTCAACTAGAGGCTCACTAGGGACATATTGTGGTCTATGTATTCACACGTGTATTATGATTTCCGGATGATACAATTATAGCATGAATAAAAGACTATTATCATGAACAAGGAAATATAATAATAATACTTTTATTATTGCCTCTAGGGCATATTTCCAACAGGAGGAGGAAGGGAGCAGCATAGGAGGAAGTAAAAGAAAGGGGCCAACTACAAGATCTCATGCTAGTTTGGATGAGATTATTGAGGAGGATTAGTTTCCTTCATCTGATGAGGAGAGCAACGCTCGTGAACTAAGTCAGGAGGACAATGATGGGGCTCAAATACCATGTGTGAAGCTTCCAGCTGATGGGAAGAGCAGGGCTAAAAAGAAGAAGCCCAGAGTTTGGTATGATGAGCAAAGGGATAACCTAGAAGAGCAATTTGTGAAGAAGCTCTGTTTCCTAGATGTGACCCAGTTCAGGAGGGCACTTCTTAATTTTCACATCTCACAGAATAGGAACCATGCCTACCACAGGAACTGTCCAGACAGGATTATAGTTGTCTAAAAAGTTGAGACTTGTCCATTTTTCATTGTAGCTTCTCAGATAGCACATGAGAAGACATTCTCTATAAAGAAACTGAACTTGCACCACAGCTGCCCAGTAGTAGGAGAGAGCACAAAAGTGACTGCTAAGTGGTTGGCACATGAATGTGAGCAACAGCTTGAGGATGACCCCAACACACCTGTCCTGCACTATAATTTCAAACTTGAAGCAAAAGCATGGAATAGAGGTATCTATACATATGGCCTATAGGGCAAGAAAGCTAGCTAAAAATGTAGTCCTTGGAGATCAGAAGGCACAATATCATAGGATAAGGGATTACCTAGAAGTTGTGCTAGAAACCAATCCAGAAAGTAGATGCATTGTCACAACAAAGCATCTGAAACTACATCCCAGCAAGAACCCAAGATTCCATGGCTTGTTCATCTGCCTCAATGCTTGCAAAGAGGGTTTCCTTAATGGTTGCAGACCATTCATAGGCATGTGCACACCTACTAATTAACTAGTGACTCTATATTTGTATGTGCACACCCACTAATTTGTTGGTAATCTACTTGTGATCTTGTATGATAGGTGTTGATGGTTACTTCATAAAGTTGACAACAGGGCAGTAAATCTTGGCTGCCACAGGAAGAGATGGAAACAATAACATTTCCCATTGCTTTTGCAATAGTGGACAAGGAAAACACAGCAAGCTGGTCTTGGTTTCTTACTCAATTAAAATATGCCATTGGTGGTGAGTCACGCAAGTTTGGCTACTACACTATTATATCTGACAGGCAAAAGGTACTACTCTCTCTGCCCCAATCATTGCTTGCATTGCTTAGTAATTGTCTTTGTTTATTAATTTCATACATGGCATTGTTGTAGTATTCTCAAACTGTAGTTCATTCAAACAGGGCCTTCTTACAACCATAAACAATGTATTCCCCAATTGCAAACAAAGATTCTGCCTTAGACATATTTATCAGAACTTTCAAACAGCTGGTTTTAGAGGGGAAGAGTTGAAGTAATACATGTATCAGGCAAGTTATTCCTATACTGAGCATGGTTATGTAACAGCAATGGAAGGCATGAAAAAGGAGTATGAGCTAGCTTGGAAATGGCTATCTAGGATACCAAAACATACATGGGCTAGGCATGCCATGGACCACAATTGCAAAACTGACTTGGTAGTTAACAATATAAGTGAAGTTTTTAACAAGATGATACTTGATGTCAGAGCCAAGCCCATTAGAACTATGGTAGATGGGATCAGGACAAAGCTGTTAGTGAAGTTCAATGCAAATAGGACAAAGACTGAGACTGCTAAGTGGCAGATATGCCCAACATATGCTGAGAAGCTAGAGGAAGCAAAACATCATTCTAGGTTTTGTCAGTCTATCAAAGCTGGACCTGATCTTTTCCAGGTGACAAGTGGAGAAAGCACATATGCAGTTAACTTGTTGCTGCATACATGTGGTTGTAGGAAGTGGGACATGTGTGGAGTTCCTTGCAATCATGGTGTTTCTGCAATCAACAAGGCAAAACTACAGCCAGAAAATTTTGTTCATGACTTCTTCAAGAAACCAATGTATAAGGCAGCTTATAGTCCCATAGTTTTCCCTATGCCTGGGCCTGACTTGTGGCCAAAGACTAGAACCCCTTACATTGAACCACCAGTGTTCAAAGAAAAGCCAGGAAACAAAGAGACAAAGAGGAGAAAGAGCAGGTTTGAAAAGCCAGCTCCAAAGGATACATCTAGGATGGCAACTATCACTTGTAGCAATTGCAATAGGACTGGGCATAGATACATCTAGGATGGCAACTATCACTAGTTGCAATTGCAATAGGACTGGACAAATGTTTCGTACAAGCAGTGGTAGTTACCAACACTTGTGTTTTGTATGTTGTATGTAGTATCTATCGAAACCGAGATTATGCACGTGTAGTATGTAGTGTATAACAATGATTAGGTAGTATATATACTAACTTTTAGGTAGTATGTACCATGTTTTGAGTATGCTCTTTTTTATGTACAAATATGTACGTATTTCACAAATATAACAAAAATTATGGGCTCATATGCAATTTTTTCATGTAACTTGCTTTGAAATATCTTAGATATAGTATATGAACATATTTAAAATAATAAAATAGTATATATAGTACCACATGGTAGTATATGAGATATGTGGGGTAACTACCACCGGGTGGTAGGATGGATTTTCCTATATATATATATATATATATATATATATATATATATATATATATATATATATATATATATATATATATATATATATATAGTTTCACATATCAGTTTCTAACATTTGTATGATGTAATTGCAGGAAAACAGGATAGATGATACAATTACACACAGAACTGTATCTGCTCCTGCTCCCATGCCACCAAGGAGAAGTGCTCCTTCTGCTCCTGCTGCTGCTCAAACTGCAGCTCCAGCTCCACCAGCTCCAAGGGCTCCAAGGGTAGCAAGGAGAGCTCCTTCTGCTCCTGCTTCAACTCCAGTGCACCAAGGAGAGCTCCTGCTGCTCCTGCTGCAGCTGCAGCTCCTCCTGCTACAAGGGCAACAAAGAAAGCTAAAACTACAAGGACTGCAACTTCTACTGCTGGTGCTGGTCCAAGTTCTTCTACTGCTGGTGCTGGTCCAAGTTCCTCTACTGCTGCTGCTGGGCCAAGAGGAAGAAACAAGTTCATCCCCCCAAGAGTTGCAGGTGGTGGAAGAGTGAGGAAGCCATCCTTTTAAGATGTCTGAGTGGTTCAACTGTTCTCAAGGGAGCATCAGGTGAAGTTGTGTTAATTTGTGGTGAGCTGATGATGTTGAAAACAGCCGCATTTTGGTTGTGATGACACCTTTCATGTAAGGTACCTAGTGGACTTGTTGGGCTGTGATGAAAACTTGTGTTGCTTTTGGTTAGCTGTTGATGTTCTAAACATCTTTATTCTGGTTGTCATGAGTACTTTCATGTAAGGTACCTAGTGGACTTGTTGGGTTGTGATGAAAACTTCTTTATTATGGTTGCTTTTGGTTAGTTGTGGCTCCTAGTGGACTTATTCTGGTTAGCTGTTCATGTTCAAAACATCTTTATTATGGTTGCTTCTGGTTAGTTGTGGCTCCTAGTTTTCTTATTGTTTGCTAATAAGTGTGATGAATGTGGCTAATTTGATCATCTAGGGTGCCTCGACGTCGACGGTACCCAAGATAACCTAATTTGATCATCTAGGGTGCCTCGACGTCGACGGTACCCAAGATAACCTAATTTGATCATCTAGGGTGCCTCGACGTCGACGGTATCCAACATATCCTCATTCCATCATTTAGGGTGCCACAGTTAACATCATGACATAGTTAACATCATGCCACCATAGTTAACATCACACTTAACAACTCTAGTCACTAACATAGTTAACCTCATGACCACCATAGTTAACATCATACTTAACAACTCTAGTCACTAACATAGTTAACATCATGACCACCATAGTTAACATCATACTTAACAACTCTAGTCACTAACATAGTTAACATCATGACAGCATAGTTAACATCATACTTAACAACATAGTTAACAACATGACACCATAGTTCAAAGCTTACAAGACATAGTTCAAGGCTACAGCCTACTTCAAATACTACAAACTTCAACTGGTTCACACATTACAAGCCATAGTTCAATGCTTGAAACTTAAGATAATAACCCACATGGTCAGATTACAAATCACTCTTCATCACAAATATCCTTGATGTCCTTCAGCTTTCTCTTGTTCTTGTCACTAGCTTTCACAAGATCAGCAATGTGAAACTCCAAATTCCTCCTCTCAGTGCTCAACTTTTCCTTCTCCTTCAAATGAGCAAACTTCAGATTCCTAATCACATTACCTTGGGCAACATGAATGCTCTTCAACTGGTCAACCTTTTGCTTCAGTTCTTTGTTCTCAGCATCCATTGCACCCAGTTGTTCCTTCATAACTGACATTTTGTTGTCCAAAGTAGGAGTGATCTCCTCATTTTCCTTGGGAATATTGTCCTGGGTATCAAGTAGGTTGTTCACATCCTCAACAAGCTTCTCATAAGTCTCCTCTAGCTTGTTCTTCTGTGATGTGAGATTGTGGACAAGTGAGGAATGTTCCAGACATGCCATCCTATTAGCACGCTGGCAATCCTCATACATAAGCCATAGTTTGTGAAGAGCATTCTGCAGATGCTCTGGCCACTCCTCATCTACCCACTGAACAACACCACAACTGCTTGCTTCCTGCAAAACAACAAGTACAAATGCATTTACTTCCTTTTTCAATTCACTCCTATTCAGTCCAATTCAAAACAACTATAGTATACTGCACATGCACAATTCAGCTCAATCCTGAATTTATATCTGAATTTTTAACAGCATAGTACACTGAATTTACTTCATTTATAGTATACCTTAATTTTTAACAACACAATTTATATCTATGAACAATGCACATCACTCAGTGACTATCACTCAGTCACTATGGTATGGTACATGACAGTACCTTTAACTAAACTACAAGTTGAACAGTGAACATGAACAATGAACAGTGCTTATGAACAATATATAATTTCCACACAAAATAAGCAAACTATAGATTTTTGCTAGCACTCACATCAAGTCCACAGACAATGAACCTCCTTCCAGTGCTAATCCCTTCGAAGCAAACATGCCTCTTCGCCGGCTGGCCATGCTCACACATCACCATCACCTCATCGTCAACACCAGAGTAATTCGGGTCCTCGATTGTAGCAGGGATCTACATCAACAACAGAAACACACAAAATCCATCTCACGAGTTCAAATCGAGCAGGAAAAACAAAATCCCCAAATCGAACCCTAGCTCAAAGAACAAAATGCCCAACTGACCTTGATAGGGGAGCCGCCTGAAGAGTACTCGTAGCCCGATTCCTCGCTGGCGTCGCTCCACGAAACCATGGCAGACGGCGGCGAGCTGGCTTCTCACCGACGGCGACCAGAGCCAGAGAGAGAGGGGGAGACACAGGAGAGGGGCGAGAGAGAGAGGGCAGGGGGGACTGTCTGACGAGCACCGACAGGACGGACCGGCGTGGCGCCTTGACCCTTTTGGTCTTAACGGCGCCGTTTGCCTGTCCGTCATGCCACATCAGCGATTTCGGGGCCCACCTGTCGGAAAAGAGATCAAACGAGGCTAAACGGCTGTTCAATGCTTTTTGCAACGGGTTAAGAGATTCTACGGTGTTTTTTGCAACGAATTAACGACTTAGTAGTTTTCTGCAAATCTATCCACAAATGTGGTGGTTTCTTGTAATTGACTCTAAATTAAGTGTTGTGATTTGTGAAAATATTCAAAATAGAGAGTTTGTGTAAGAAAAGAGACGGACATATGTGCTTAAGAAAAGCACGAGGCAATTGTGCCCCACTGCCTAAACTCAAAATTTTGCCCTAAGCTATCAATCTTCAAATTAGTTTGAAATCTTACCTAATCACGAGAAAGACGAGAAAGTCATTCGCAGAGATGGATCCGCTCCACCCCATTGGCAGAGATGGATCCGCTCCACCCGCCGCCGGCCGTGCGCCTAGGGCGGCCTCCGGATTCGCTCGCCGCCGGTTCGTCTCCACGTTTCAGCCTTCTTTTAGGGGTAGAAACGAACAACCGAAGTGGTGGCGTCGTGCCAAACTGGGTTGTGACTGCTCGTTTTGGAAGAAGGGAATCTCAGCCCATGACTGACGAACATTACGCGGACTGCACTTGGTAGGCGTAGTTAATTAGCCCATGACAACGCTTGGCAGGAGCCCATTGTTGTGTTTTGCTCAAAAAGAAAAATAAGGAGCCTGTTGTTTATGACGCATATGTACACTTCTGCCCGGGATCTTCAACCTTGCACTCCTGGTGAGACAAGCCTGGCGAACGTTCACTGATGACACCTCTCTCAGCGCCAGAATTCTTAAGGCGGTCTATTTCCCGGACTGCTCCTTGTTACAAGAGGAGCTGGGATCGCACCCCTCCCAAATTTGGCGGGCAGTGCTGGATGGCCGAGATGTTCTGGCACATGGTCTTGTTCGCAGGATAGGGGATGGAGAGACGACTAACATTTGGCACGACAACTGGATTCCTCGGGACAACTTCAAGTATCCTGCCCCATCGCTTGAACCAGATGCTCCGGTTCGAGTTGCGGAGCTTATTGATAACACAAATGCGAGCTGGAATGAGACTTTGGTCAGGACTGTTTTCACTCAGGGAGATGCGGAGGCAATTCTGCGGATCCCGCTATGCACACGCCGGGTCGATGATTTCTGGGCGTGGTATGAAGAGCCTCGGGGAGGATTTAGTGTACGCTCGGCGTACAGGATGATACTGAGACTAAAACACGCCCATGATGCACTTATTGACGTGGAAGGGAGTACCTCGCATGATCCCAACAAGAACAGCAAATGGTCTCTCCTATGGCATCTGCGGGTTCCCTCAAAGCTGAAAGTGTTTTCATGGCGTCTTGCCCGACAATCAATGCCCACAGGCACTCTGTTGAAGCACCGACATATGGCTACGGAGGACACTTGCCCGATCTGCGGTGCAGTTGATACATGGAAACACGCGCTTATCAATTGTTCGATGGTGGCAAGTGTATGGGCTCTGGCGCCTGAGGAGATAGTATCACATATGATCGATCAGGGGGAAGATAATCCGAAGGAATGGTTGTTTGCTCTGAACGAAAGCCTCCCAAGGGAACTTTTTGATCAACTGGTAGTTACTTTATGGGCAATCTGGGGAGCCCGACGGAAGGCAGTCCACGAAAATATTTTCCAAGCACCAGACTCAGTTAACACCTTCATCACCAAATATCTGGCTGAGCTGCAGCTTGTCAATAACAGATCACCGAGGAACCAGGCGCCAGCGGTGGTACGCTCCTTGTCATCGGTGCCACCTAGTACGGGTAATGTGAAAATAAATGTGGATGCTGCGGTCTCCAGCGCTGGTTTTGGGACGGTGGGTGCAACATGCAGAGATGGCAGTGGCCTATTCCTGGGGGCTTCGACTCTTCGTTTTGAGCACATCTTTGATCCGACTACTTTGGAAGCGTTGGCTATCAGAGAAGCCCTAGCGTTGGCGGATGATCTATACGAGAGGAGGATTGAAGTTGCATCAGACTGCAAAGTGGTGGTGCAGGATTTGTTGGGGAACGTAGTAATTTCAAAAATTTCCTACGCACACGCAAGACCATGGTGATGGCATAGCAACGAGAGGGAGAGTGTCCGTCCACGCACTCGTGAGACCGAAAGCGGAAGCGCTATAACAACGCTGTTGATGTAGTCGACGCCTTCACGATCCGACCGATCCAAGCACCGAACGACGGCACCTCCGAGTTCTGCACACGCTCAGCTCGATGACGATCCCTGACCGATCCAGCAAAGTGTCGGGATGAGTTCCACAAGACGACGGCGTGGTGGCGATGATGATGCTCCACCGACGCAGGGCTTCGCCTAAGCTCCGCAACGATATGACTTCTCCGGCGCAGGCTTCGCCTAAGCTCATGCGACAATATGACCGAAGTGGAATATGGTGGAAGGGGGCACCGCACACGGATAAGGAACGATCCGTAGATCAACTTGTGTGTGCTAGGGTGCCCCTGCCTCAGATATAAAGGAGCCAAGGGGAGGGGCTGGCGGCCAAGAGGAGGCGCGCCAGGAGTCCTACTCCTCCGGAGTAGGATTCCCTCCAATCCTAGTTGGAATAGGATTCACCGGAGGGGAAAGAGAGAGAGGGGGCGGCCCACCTTTCCTAGTCCTAGTAGGACTAGGGAAGGGGAGGCCAGCCACCTAGGGCTGGCCCTTTCTCCTTTCCACCAAGGCCCACTATGGGCCCATAGAGTTCCCGGGGTTCCAGAACCTCCCTGCACTCTAAGAATTCTCGATTTCACTCGAACATTTCCGATGTCCAAATGTAGGCTTCAATATATCAATCTTTATGTCTCGACCATTTCGAGACTCCTCGTCATGTCCGTGATCACATCCGGACTCAACTACCTTCGTACATCAATACTTATAAACTCATAATGAACTATCATCGAAACGTTAAGCGTGCGGGACCCTACGGGTTCGAGAACTATGTAGACATGACCTAGAACCATTCTCGGTCAATAACCAATAGCGGAACCTGGATGCCCATATTGGTTCCTACATATTCTACGAAGATCTTTATCGGTCAAACCAAGATAACAACATACGTTGTTCCTTTGTCATCGGTATGTTACTTACCCGAGATTCGATCGTCGGTATCCAATACCTAGTTCAATCTGCTACGGTAAGTCTCTTTACTCGCTCCGTAATACATCATCTCACAACTAACTCATTAGTTGCAATGCTTGCAAGGCTTATGTGATGTGTATTACCGAGAAGGCCCAGAGATACCTCTCCGATAATCGGAGTGACAAAACCTAATCTCGATTCATGCCAACTCAACATATAATTTTGGAGACACCAGAGAGTACCTTTATAATCAGCCATTTACGCTAGACGCTTTGGTAGCACACAAAGTGTTCCTCCGTAAACGGAGTTGCATAATCTCATAGTTGCAGGAACTTTGTATAAGTCATGAAGAAAGCATAAGCAACATACTAAACGATCAAGTGCTTAAGCTAATGAAATGGGTCATGTCAATCACATCATTCTCCTAATGATGTGATCCCATTAATCAAATGACAACACATGTATATGGTTAGGAAACATAACCATCTTCGATTAATGAGCTAGTCTAGTAGAGGCATACTAGTGACTATCTGCTTGTCTATGTATTCACACATGTATTATGTGTCCGTTAATACAATTCTAGCATGAATAATAAACATTTATCATGATATAAGGAAATAAATAATAACTTTATTATTGCCTCTAGGGCATATTTCCTTCAGCCTCCCACTTGCACTAGAGTCAATAATCTAGATTACACAAGAATGATTCTAACACCCATGGAGTCTTGGTGCTGATCATGTTTTGCTCGTGGAAGAGGCTTAGTCAACGGTCTGCAACATTCAGATCCGTATGTATTTTGCAAATCTCTATGTCTCCCACTTGGACTTGGTCCCAATGGAATTGAAGCGCCTCTTGATATGCTTGGTCCTCTTGTGAAATCTGGATTCCTTTGCCAAGGCAATTGCACCAGATTGTCACGTAAGATCTTCATTGGTCCCGATGCACTAGGTATGACACCTAGATCGAAATGAACTCTTTCATCCGACTCCTTCATTTGCTGCTTCCAAGCAGCTATGTACTTCGCTTCACATGTAGATCCCGCCACGACGCTTTGTTTAGAACTGCACCAACCGACAGCTCCACCGCTTAATAAAAATACGATCCGGTTTGCGATTTAGAATCGTCTCGATCGTTGTCAAAGCTTGCATCGACGTAACCATTTACGACTAGCTCTTTGTCACCTCCATATACGAGAAACATATCCTTAGTCCTTTTCGTATTTCAAGATGTTCTTGACCGCTGTCCAAAGGATCCACTCTGGATTACTTTGGTACCTTCCCGCCAAGCTTACAGCTAAGGATACGTCAGTCTGGTACACAGATTGCATACATGATAGAGCCTATGGCTGAAGCATAGGAACATTTTCATTTTCTCTATCTTCTCATGTGGTCGGGCATTGAGTCCGACTCAATCTTACACCTTGTAATACAGTAAAAACCTTTCTTTGCTCGATCCATTTTGAACTTCTTCAAAACTTTATCAAGGTATGTGCTTTGTGAAAGTCCAATTAAGCGCCTTGATCTATCTCTATAGATCTTGATGCCCAATATGTAAGCAGCTTCACCGAGGTCTTTCATTGAAAACTTTTATTCAAGTATCCTTTTATGCTATCCAGAAATTCTATATCATTTCCAATCAACAATATGTCGTCCACATATAATATCGAAATGCTACTGAGCTTCCACTCACTTTCTTGTAAATACAAAGCTTCTCCAAAAGTCTCAGATAAAACCATATGCTTTGATCACACTATCAAAGCGCTTATTCCAACTCCGAGAGGCTTGCACTGCACCATAAATTGATCGTTGGAGCTTGCACACTTTGTTAGCACCCTTTGGATCAACAAAACCTTCTGGTTGCATCATATACAACTCTTCTTCTAGAAATCCATTCAAGAATGCAGTTTTACATCCATTTGCCAAATTTCATAATCATAAAATGCGGCAATTGCTAACATGATTCGGACAGACTTAAGCATCGCCACGGGTGAGAAAGTCTCATCGTAGTCAACCCCTTGAACTTGTCGAAAACCTTTTGCAACAAGTCGAGCTTTGTAGACAGCTACATTACCATCGGCGTCGTCTTTTTCTTAAAGATCCATTTATTCTCAATAGCTTGCCAATCATCGGGCAAGTCTACCAAAGTCCATACTTTGTTCTCATACATGGATCCCATCTCAGATTTCATGGCTTCAAGCCATTTTGTGGAATCTGTGCTCACCATCGCTTCTTCATAGTTCGTAGGTTCACCATGATCTAGTAGCATGACTTCCGAATAGGATTACCGTACCACTCAGTGCGGATTTTATTCTGTTGATCTACTGAGTTCAAGACAACTTGATCTGAAGTTTCATGATCATTATCATTATCTTCCTCGCTAATCTGGTGTAGTTGTTACGTAAACTGATTTCGTGATGAACTACTTTCCAATAAGGGAGTTGGTACTATTACCTCATCAAGTTCCACTTTCCTCCCACTCACTTCTTTCGAGAGAAACTCCTTCTCTAGAAAGGATCCATTCTTAGCAACGAATGTCTTGCCTTCGGATCTGTGATAGAAGGTATACCCAATTGTCTCCTTTGGGTATCCTATGAAGACACATTTTCCGATTTGGGTTCAAGCTTATCAGGTTGAAGTTTTTCACATAAGCATCGCAACCCCAAACTTTCGAAACGACAACTTTGGTTTCTTGCTAAACCATAGTTCATAAGGCGCCGTCTCAACGGATTTTGATGGTGTCCTATTTAACGTGAATGCGGCCGCCTCTAAAGCATAACCCCAAAACGATAGCGGTAAATCGAAATAGACATCATAGATCGCACCATATCTAGTAAAGTACGACACGACGCTCGGACACACCATTACGCTGTGGTGTTCCCGGTGGCGTGAGTTGCGAAACTATTCCGCATTGCTTCAAATGTAGACCAAACTCAGAACTCAAATATTCTCCTCCACGATCAGATCGTAGAAACTTTATTTTCTTGTTACGATGATTTTCAACTTCACTCAAATTCTTTGAACTTTTCAAATGTTTCAGATTTATGCTTCATCAAGTAGATATACCCGATCCGCTTAAATCATCTGTGAAGGTGAGAAAATAACGATATCCGCCACGAGCTTCAACATTCATCGGACCACATACATCTGTATGTATGATTTCCAATAAGTCTGTTGCTCTCTCCATACAACCGGAGAACGGTGTTTTAGTCATCTTGCCCATGAGGCACGGTTCGCAAGTACCAAGTGATTCATAATCAAGTGATTCCAAAAGTCCATCAAGATGGAGTTTCTTCATGCGTTTACACCGATATGACCTAAACGGCAAGTGCCACAAATAAGTTGCACTATCATTATCAACTCTGCATCTTTTGGTTTCGACATTATGAATATGTGTATCACTATCGTCGAGATTCAACAAGAATAGACCATTCTTCAAGGGTGCATGACCATAAAAGATATTACTCATATAAATAGAACAACCATTATTCTCTGATTTAAATGAATAAACGCCTCGCATCAAACAAGATCCAGATATAATGTTCATGCTCAACGCCGGCACCAAATAATAATTATTTAGGTCTAAAACTAATCCCAAGGTATATGTAGAGGTAGCGTGCCGACCGCGATCACATTGACTTTGGAACCATTTCCCACGCCATCGTCACCTCGCCCTTTGCCGCTGCTCGTCTATTCCGTAGTCCCTGCTTCGAGTTGCAAATATTAGCAATGTAACCAAGATCAAATACCAGTGCTACTACGAGCTCTAGTAAGGTACACATCAATAACATGTATATCACATATACCTTTGTTCACCTTGCCATCCTTCTTATCCGCCAAATACTTGGGGCAGTTCCGCTTCCAAAGGTCCACCGCTTGCAAAGAAAACACTCGGCCAGTGCTTAGGTCCGACTTGGGTTTCTTCTCTTGAGCAGCAACTTTCTTGCTGTTCTTGAAGTTTCCTTCTTCTTCCCTTTGCCCTTTTCTTGAAACTAGTGGTCTTGTTGACCATCAACACTTGATGCTCTTTCTTGATTTCTACCTCCGCTGCTTTTAGCATTGCGAAGAGCTCAGAATTGTCTTAGTCATCCCTTGCATATTATAGTTCATCACGAAGCTCTTGTAGCTTGGTGGCGTGATTGGAGAATTCATCAATGACACTATCATCCGGAAGATTAACTCCCAGCTGAATTAAGTGATTATTATACCCGCACATTTTGAGTATGTGCTCACCGACGTAACTATTCTCCTCCATCTTGCAGCTATAGAACTTATTGGAGACTTCATATCTCTCAATCCGGGCATTTGCTTGAAATATTAACTTCAACTCCCGAACATCTCATATGCTCCATGACGCTCAAAACGCCGTTGAAGACCCGGTTCTAAGCCGTAAAGCATGGCACATCGAACTATAGAGTAGTCATCACTTTGCTCGCCAGACGCTCACAACTTCGGCGTTGTTCTCGCAGCAGTTCGCACCCAGCGGTGCTTCCAGATAATTCTTCATGCAGCAATGAGGATAATCCTCGTTACGGACCCAGTCCGTGTAATTGCTACCATCATCTTTCAACTTTGCTTTCTCAAGGAACGCATTAAAATTCAACGGAACAACAAAGACGAGCCATCTATCTACAAAGAACATAGACAAGCAAAATACTATCGGTACTAAGTTCATGATAAATTTAAGTTCAATTAATCATATTAAAAACTCCCACTTAGACGTACATCTCTCTAGTCATCTAAGTGATTACGTGATCCAAATCAACTAAACCATGTCCGATCATCACGTGAGATGGAGTAGTTTCAATGGTGAACATCACTATGTTGATCATATCTACTATATGATTCACGCTCGACCTTTCGGTCTCCGTGTTCCGAGGCCATATCTGCATATGCTAGGCTCGCCAAGTTTAACTCGAGTATTCTGCGTGTGCAAAACTGGCTTGCACCCGTTGTAGATGGACGAGAACTTATCACACCCGATCATCACGTGGTGTCCGGGTACTACTTAACTTTTAGCAACGGTGCATACTCAGGAGAACACTTCTTGATAATTTTAGTGAGAGATCATCTTATAATGCTACCGCCAATCAAAGCAAGATAAGATGCATAAAGCATAAACATCACATGCAATCAATATAAGTGATATGATATGGTCATCATCATCTTGTGCTTGTGATCTCCATCTCAAGCACCGCCATGATCACCATCGCCACCGGCGCGACACCTTGATCTCCATCGTAGCATCGTTGTCGCCTCGCCAACTATTGCTTCTACGACTATCGCCATCGCTTAGTGATAAAGTAAAGCAATTACATGGCTTTTGCATTTCATACAATAAAGCGACAACCATATGGCTCCTGCCATTGCCGATAACTCGGTTACAAAACATGATCATCTCATACAATAAAATATAGCATCACGCCTTGACCACATCACATCACAACATGCCCTGCAAAAACAAGTTAGACGTCCTCTACTTTGTTGTTGCAAGTTTTACGTGGCTGCTACGGGCTGAGCAAGAACCGTTCTTACCTACGCATCAAAACCACAACGATAGTTTGTCAAGTTGGTGCTGTTTTAACCTTCGCAAGGACCGGGCGAGCCACACTCGGTTCAACTAAAGTGAGAGAGACAGACACCCGCCGGTCACCTTTAAGCAACTAGTGCTCGAGCGGTGAAACCAGTCTCGCGTAAGCGCACGCGTAATGTCGGTCCGGCCGCTTCATCTCACAATACCGCTGAACCAAAGTATGACATGCTGGTAAGCAAGATGACTTATATCGCCCACAACTCACTTGTGTTCTACTCGTGCATATGACATCAACGCATAAAACCAGGCTCGGATGCCACCGTTGGGGAACATAGTAATTTCAAAAATTTCCTACGCACACGCAAGACCATGGTGATGTCATAGCAACGAGAGGGAGAGTGTCCGTCCACGCACTCGTGAGACCGAAAGCGGAAGCGTTATAACAACGCTGTTGATGTAGTCGACGCCTTCACGATCGGACCGATCCAAGCACCGAACGACGGCACCTCCGAAGTTCGCACACGCTCAGCTCGATGACGATCCCGGACTCGATCCAAAGAAAGTGTCGGGATGAGTTCCACAAGACGACGGCGTGGTGACGATGATGATGCTCCACCGACGCAGGGCTTCGCCTAAGCTCCGCGACGATATGACTTCTCCGGCGCAGGGCTTCGCCTAAGCTCTGCGACAATATGACCGAAGTGGAATATGGTGGAAGGGGGCACCGCACACGGATAAGGAACGATCCGTAGATCAACTTTTGTGTGCTAGGGTGCCCCCTGCCCCCGTATATAAAGGAGCCAAGGGGGAGGGGGCTGGCCGGCCAAGAGGAGGCGCGCCAGGGAGTCCTACTCCCTCCGGGAGTAGGATTCCCCCTCCAATCCTAGTTGGAATAGGATTCACCGGAGGGGGAAAGAGAGAGAGGGGGTCGGCCCACCTTTCCTAGTCCTAGTAGGACTAGGGGAAGGGGGGAGGCGCGCGGCCACCTAGGGCTGGCCCTTTCTCCTTTCCACCAAGGCCCACTATGGCCCATAGAGTTCCCGGGGTTCCGTAACCTCCCTGCACTCGAGAATTCGATTTCACTCGGAACATTTCCGATGTCCAAATGTAGGCTTCCAATATATCAATCTTTATGTCTCGACCATTTCGAGACTCCTCGTCATGTCCGTGATCACATCCGGACTCAACTACCTTCGTACATCAATACTTATAAACTCATAATGAACTGTCATCGAACGTTAAGCGTAAGGACCCTACGGGTTCGAGAACTATGTAGACATGACCTAGAACCATTCTCGGTCAATAACCAATAGCGGAACCTGGATGCCCATATTGGTTCCTACATATTCTACGAAGATCTTTATCGGTCAAAACCGCATAACAACATACGTTGTTCCCTTTGTCATCGGTATGTTACTTACCCGAGATTCGATCGTCGGTATCCAATACCTAGTTCAATCTCGCTACGGTAAGTCTCTTTACTCGCTCCGTAATACATCATCTCACAACTAACTCATTAGTTGCAATGCTTGCAAGGCTTATGTGATGTGTATTACCGAGAAGGCCCAGAGATACCTCTCCGACAATCGGAGTGACAAAACCTAATCTCGATTCATGCCAACTCAACATATAATTTTGGAGACACCTGTAGAGTACCTTTATAATCACCCATTTACGCTGTGACGCTTGGTAGCACACAAAGTGTTCCTCCGTAAACAGGAGTTGCATAATCTCATAGTTGCAGAACTTTGTATAAGTCATGAAGAAAGCATAAGCAACATACTAAACGATCAAGTGCTTAAGCTAATGAAATGGGTCATGTCAATCACATCATTCTCCTAATGATGTGATCCCATTAATCAAATGACAACACATGTCTATGGTTAGGAAACATAACCATCTTCGATTAATGAGCTAGTCTAGTAGAGGCATACTAGTGACTATCTGTTTGTCTATGTATTCACACATGTATTATGTTTCCGGTTAATACAATTCTAGCATGAATAATAAACATTTATCATGATATAAGGAAATAAATAATAACTTTATTATTGCCTCTAGGGCATATT
This sequence comes from Aegilops longissima, assembly GCA_021605205.1. Classification (NCBI taxonomy): domain Eukaryota; kingdom Viridiplantae; phylum Streptophyta; class Magnoliopsida; order Poales; family Poaceae; genus Aegilops; species Aegilops longissima. The sequence continues at coordinate 407,605,120 of CM038680.1, forward strand.
TCCTTCAGGATTTACAGCTGGATAACTCGGCTAGCTACGGTGCAATTGTACATGAAATAATAGACCACTGCACTTTTTGATTTTTGCAGTTTTAGTCATGAATTTAGGAGCTCCAATCATGAAGCTCATAACTTAGCGAAGCATGCTTTTTCTCTCGGTGGTGGCCGCCGTGTGTGGTTAGGGCATCCCGGGAATTTACCATCCGTCCCTGTAAACATCGTGACGATTTAATAAAGCTTTGCGAGGTTGTCTCAAAAAAAAAACTTCTGCCCGGGATGCATAGCAGATTTTGCCCCATTGTTTATCAGGTGTGTACGCTGTCCCGTGGCCAGCGAGTCTGGGCAAGTGCCCGGGGTGGCCGGGCGCTGGCTCTGCCACCGACTGCATCCTAGGATGAACTATAGGTGTCACTTGCAGATCTTCCTATCTTGGCTTTTCACTTGCAGATCCTCTTGTCTGTGCTCTTGTCATTTGACAGGAGCATATTACATCATGAACTTTGGCAAATGCCCACGCATCACCTCCTTGATCTTCGGCACTCCAACCTCAATTTCTCTTCTGTCTTGGCTTTCCTGTAATGTGCTCCAGGATTTCAAGAAATAACAAAGATTGGAAAAGAAACATTCAGATCAACAGGAATAATCTACTGGAGATGTACTAGAGATGGCCTTTTTTTACGAGGTAGGGCTCGAAATAAAACTCGACACTTGCGGGCTAAAATGAACAGCTCATACTTTGCCTCCACTCGGCCCGAACTTGTTGGCTACTCGTGAATAGCTTGAGTTGAGTTGTGGAGTGAGACATGTGCCCTTTGGCTATAAATTGTTGATTGTTGTTTTTTATGGAGAAAAAGATATGTTCATAAATATGAATGTTATATCATTGCATATATATAAATACACTTTGTTGTTCACAATTATATCGAGTTAAACGAGCCAACATGAGTCGAACCATGTTTGAATCTAAGCTCATTGTTTTAATGAGTCGAGCCGAGCTAACTCATTATCTTAACAAGCAGTAGCGAGTCGGGCAGAGCCAACTCAGCTTGGCTCAAATTCCGGCCTTGGCAGGCATGGCTCCAGAGCCTCACACATGTCACCATGCCATTTTTATTTTTTCAATACCTATGAGACCAAAATGGAATTATTTTGTGGGACCAGTCCCATGCAGAGTTTGAATAGGGTTTAACCGACATATGTACCATCCTACTCTAACCACATCACATCCAAGTTTACCCTGTTACACGAAAGGATGCCACAAAATGTAAAAGCAATGCACGGTAAATTAATATGGTTCAATAATGGAATAATATTGAGCTAATTAATTGTGGCGTGCATGGAAAATTACTATGAAAATGAGTTAGCTTGTTGATATAATTATATAACGATTCGGCTCGAATATACATTGTTTACTGATTTGTAAATAATGCTCATATCATTACAAAGAAAAATCACCACATTTAAATTCATACCATGTGCAGATTGCTTCTCATAATTCTAGAAAAATGTTTTGTACCATTCAAAAATATTGGTGATTACATTTTAAAATTGTTCATAACACTTAAAAAATGTTTGTAACACTTAAAATCATTACATTTTAATCATGAAATTATTAAAAAAATCATCGTGTATTCAGAAAATGATCAATGTGCATTTGACAAATGTTCAACATGTATTCGAAAAAATAAATTCAACGTGTAACTGAAAATTGTTCAAGATATATTGAAACAAGTCGACATGTATTTAAAAAAAAAGAAAAACCCGAAAGAAAACCAATAATAAGAACAAAACATAGAAAAAGGAAAAACCGGTCGGAACCTTCATAAACCCCACGTTATTGGGCCAGCCACGCGGGAGCGCCTGAGACAAGTTTTTTTGTTGTTGAGATAGGCCGGAGACAAGTGAGATTTAGCATTTGGGTAAGAAGGAACCTCACATCTCCAATCCCGGCGGCCCGCACCCTGCCAAGACTCAAGAGTCAAGACACCGCCGTCGCCCCTCGTCGCCGGCGCTCCACCGACTCGCCGCCATGGCCCCCGCCAAGTGGTACCGTGCTCGCGCCTCTCCCCCTCCCCCCTCTCTCCCCACGGCGCCCAGCCGCCGGCTCACCCCGTCTCCGCGTTTCCCCGGCGCAGGCTGATGCACTGGCACCCGAACCCTGGGGTGACGCTCAACACCCAGATCCTGTCGGAGGCCTGCGGCTGCGCGGAGTCCCTCGGCGGCACCAAGGACGGCCGCTGGAAGACCTCCATCATCTTCTACCGCCCGATGACGCGGGACGGCGCGGGCGGGGCGCAGCAGAACCTGCCCCCCGACGTGCCCCGCGAGCTCCTCGGCGTCGCGCTCCACGAGCGCCCCGGGCTCTACTTCTCCATCCTCCGGAACCAGCGCCTCGTCCTGCAGGCGGACGCCGCCTTCTCCCAGGTCATGGAGAAGCTCCAGTCCTTCAAGGCCCGCGTCAACCTCAACTTCGAGGTCACCTTGTTTCCTTCCCTACCCCTCCAATTTCTTCTTTGATGTCACACCTAAGGATTTAGGTATCCACTTTATCTTTATTTAATTGAACTAGTGGCGATTAAATTGTTGAACCTCAGCCTAATTCTTTCAAGTGATTCACACTACCTCAGTCAAACTAATTACAGAAGCAGGAATCAAACTACCCCATTGCCGAACCAGTCCTTTTATCCATTTTGTGTATAGATCTAAACCAATTGCATGGTTTTACATCTTTCAAGTGAACAACAGTGACAGAATAGACCATCTACCAGCTTCCAGTTCGACTTCTAGTTTCAGGAAGTGGGTGTCTTTCAGTTAGTAGTGATCGACGAAAATTTGCATAAAACTACCTGATCATTGAGTCTCGCTACGAAGCTACTTGGATGTTGCTTATATTTATCTTTTCTGCTCTGTTAACCCCTCATTTTGTCCTAGATACTTTTTCATAAGTTCCATCTTCTGTTCGTTTTATCTTGTGCTTATTATATTACAGTGTGTTTGTTGCATTGTCTCATATGAAAAGTTTGTTAGATTCACATGTTACAATGTTTCCGTTTATAGGGATTCCAGTATCAGCTGGGTGATTTTTGCTTGAGGATAGGAAAATGTGTTCCTAACAATACTGAAACACTGAGAGGAATCATGATGGAGGTACGTTTTCTTTGTTTTCGACTTTTGGTCATACCCTGTTGGTCTTAATCGTATGGACTCATTGATTGTTGACTTTTCTTAGTTAAAGATGAGACTCAGACCAAATGCGTTGAATCAGTTTTGTACTCCCTCTGTAAAGAAATATAAGATCTTTTAGATCTTATATTTCTTTAGAGAGGGGTTAATTAGTTTGACTAAGTACTGAGTACTGTTAATATAACAGTGGGGTTTTGCTGCTTAGATTCTCAGCCTAATTCTTGATGTCTAGATCTATACAGGGCCAGGCTAGTATGGGATGTCCTCTATTGATAAGTAGAAATCTACAGCCTATTTCATTTTTTTTTTGCTTTATTGTGAGTTAGATAAATCTACCTATATTAAGGTTGATGAACTTAGCAGATGATCTATCCCACCTACATGATTTTATTTTTTATGTACAGCTTCTGAGCTTTAAATTCATAAGGCTCTTGATATCCTTTCTAGCAATAGTTCAGAGGGTCATCCCATTATTTTTGTACATATTCATTAACCTGTAAACATATGTTATGATCTACACCTTTGTCTGTGTAATTAGTTCAAATTATTAACTGAAAGAAGGGAAAAACTAGATGAGTTCTAGAATATTCTGTTGTATGGACCTGCCTGTTAACTTTTCTATTTTTGAAGCATCAGTGCCTTTCTTTTGCCGTTGTTACTCGAGTTAGCAGGGAAACAAATCTCGTTAACAAAATGTTCTGGCCCCTACCAATATTTCTGGTAACAAGAAATTTTGAAAATAGCGCTCAAGGCTGTTGAATCTAAAATGTTGACCAGTGAAATAAAAAACTTGCCTTCTTAGGCCTTGAAGTCAGCACCAAAACCTGCAAAACTTCCCACCTAAGGAGATGAACATTTCTGTGGCATGGATAATGGGGATACTTCCAATACTACAGTTGCGGTTTTATTTTCAAAATGTTCCACTGGTTCCCAAATTTTAGAACCCACTGAGAAATCCAGTATTCAGTGCTTTATGTCCAAGATCATTTCCACGCTTGCAAGGCTGACACGAAGGTTTATGTTGCTTTCGGTGCAGGTAGAGTATTATCCCCTGTCTTCCATCGAAAAGTCCAGGGCAATTATGGTAGACTTCTTTGACATATGGCAGGAAACACTCGCAAAGAAGTCGCTGCCTGGTCGATTCATCCATGTAGAATCTAATTTTGCAGAGTACGGCCTTTCAGACCACTACTCTTTCCAGCACACAGCAGTTCAGTACGCTACCTGCTTGCAACAACTCATGGCAGCTGTGAGGGCTTAGATCTGCAGATGCAAGTTTCAGAATATCATGATGTTTAACTTGTTCCCAAGATCATGATAACATCAGCGTATGCCAGGACATGTATCTTATGTGCTGAAATGTAATCAATTTGTACGTTCTTTGTGGCTAAGTATGAGATGTTAACCTGATTTATTTTCAAGGAATAGCAAGTTGTAATGGTCATCTGATCGACCGAGTAGCTGTGTTTTATGTTCTCATTAGCTCCCAGTAGATGCTGCTGGGCAATGTTGTTGTACAATTTTTTTAACATGAACATCTGATGCTGTCGTAACTATCATGGGATGTATATCTTGGCTATATTTTACAACTTATTTACAGAGACTATATTTTACATTTTTTTAGGGCAAGGCTATATTTTACATGTTTTGTTTAGGGTATTTTACATGTGGGTGAGAACTTCTTTTTTTTTGGCAAAAATGTGGGTGAGAACTGCCCAGAATAAGACGACCCCGTTCCTAAATGGGCCAGTGGGGCAACCAAACGTTCATATTGGGTTGAAATAGGCCCGTGGTGGCGCTTCTGCTCCCTCGGCCACAGGCCCACAGGGTTAGGCGCTCGGTCACTTGGGTCTTACGCGACGGCGAGACAGCGACACGACGGCGGCGGGCAACCGACTGCGGACTACCGGCGGTGGCACGGACCTAAGCCCACCACGGAGAGATGGCGGAAGGCGCTAGCTCCGGTCGTCGGGCTCCTGCAACTCCGGTAGGCGACACCGACAATCGGAAGCGCAAGCTTGGGAGCCAGGGCGGACATCTCCGGCGGGCGGCGGCTCGTCGGTGCGGCCGACCAGCGCCGGTGAGCCCCTAGGGCCAGGAGGCAGCTAGCTGCAGCAGACCACGGCCAGTGCCGCGACGACAACGAGGGGCACGCAACAACTAGTAGGTGAGCTACTGCCCATAATGTACTAGCTTTAGCTTCTTTTTTTGTTGTTGCGATTCAATGAGCTTTATTGATCAATCATCTGAATTACAATGTTGCCGAAGAGTATCAGCAAGGAAAGGAGGGATGCAATTGAGCCATAAGCACCTACACCTTTTTACACAAAGATGGGCTGCAGCATTTGCATCCCTCTCAATAGAAGCTCAAACGGAAACTAGAGAAATTCCCCACTAAATCCTGAACTTCCTGCAGAATGTTTCCTACTTCCCTTGATATACTAGCTTTAGCTTTGCGGTGTGCTTCCGCCTTTGACAAAGTCATGTCTGCCTCGCCGGCGATTGTTTTATCTGTTTCCTTATGAAATGAACCAAATGCTGGAACGAAGCAGATGTTGATTCAAACTATAGCAATGGGCTGTCAACACATTTGGTTTGGATAATCGTTGGTACAGACTAATGGGTGACCAACTTTTAATCTGAATCGTTAAATCATTCCAGCTAAACACCACGCAATAGCTGGCGCGTTTAACGAAATTTCTTTCAATGTAAACAGGTGCGATTTCTTCCATCTTAATGTGGTGTTTATTTGCGTTAAGATGGAGTGTGTGTAGAGTGTAGACTCGAGATGATTCGTTTCGTCCACGTGCAATTGTGCGTGATAAGCGAAGCATAGATGTAACTGAGTTGCCCCCTTCTCTCTAGTTTGACCAAATTTGTTGATAAAAAGAAAGCATTGCTGTTATGAGAACACTTGATGCCTTTATGTAAGAAAATATTAGTCCATCACACCCCCTCCTTGAACTAAAACTACGACACTTATTTTGAAACAGAGGAGTACTGTTTATTTGTTGCATTTGAAACACAAAAAACTGCTACACTTTACAATAGCTTCTTGCAAACGCACACAACATTTTTTTGTATCTTATCTACTCATGCCTATTGGTTTGTAACATCAACAGAGTTGACACACAGGGCGGATAGCCCAAATCTTTGCATCAGCTCATATCAATGTGAATAGGCAGGATGGTTGTCTTCATCATCATATGACATAAGAGATTTCAGAACTTCGTCCATTGTCGGCCTCTTGCTTCTGTCTCCAAGGCATGAAACAGCTATTCTCACCATTGCAGTAGCCTGCTCTAGATCGAAATGCCCCTTCAATTTTGCATCCACAAGATCATTGATATTCTCGGTAGCCAGAATCTGTTTGGCCTCCTGGATAAAGTCTGGAAACCCCATTTGTCTTTCGTTGGCAATTATGCCACTTGAAACCCTAGTTCCAGTCACAATTTCCAGAAGCACAACCCCATAGCTGTAAACATCGACCTTCGCATTGATCGGCATATTCAGTGCCCATTCTGGTGCCATGTAGCCCATCGTGCCTCTCATTTGGGTGAAATTGAAGTTAGCGCTATCTCGCTTTGCAAGCTTGGCTAGTCCGAAATCCGCTATTTTGGCATTGAAATCTCGACTTAGGAGTATGTTTTCTGGCTTCACGTCACAATGGACTATCCATTCAAGGCATTCATGATGAAGATAAGCAAGACCCCTTGCTGTGCCCAAGGCGATCTTGTACCTTTGGCTCCAACCGAGCAGACTTTCGGTACTTCTCTCACCAAAGAGGTACTTGTCCAGTGACTCATTCTCCACATACTCATATACCAATAATCTGTTTTTCCCTTCTGAGCAAAATCCCATCATCCTGACCAAATTTATGTGATTGATCCTTCCAATTAGAGTCACTTCCGCCCAGAATTCCTCTTCTCCCTGTTGAACATTTGTGAGTTTCTTTACTGCCACTATTTTCTTATCTTCAAGTACTCCTCTATAAACAATTCCAGCACCCCCTCTCCCAATCTCTTCTTTGAATTTTCCAGTTGCTTCACTCAATTCTCTGTATGTAAACCGCCTGAACTGGTTTCTTATCATCTTGTATCCATCCTCCATTGATTTGGGCATGTTACTCTTTCTGAAAAAAAGGCACCATCCTGTCACAATAACAAACAACTCTAGAGCTCCCAATATTGCAATAAAGACATGTAAGTATATCCACTTTATGTTGTCCTTCTTCATTCCATACATATTTGCTGATCCTAGCATAATCTCCGAACCATTGGGTCTGCAGGTTAGGCTTTCTTGTTTGGAGATTGAGGATGCTGAATCGTTGAAACTCTTTGGTACTTTCATGTAGTTGTCTCCTGGGAAATATGGGTACACCTGACCGTTGTAGAGTATGTCTTTAGTGTAACACCAACCATCCCCACCCTTGTATGTGAAAGATATGCATGAGCTGCTGTTCAGGCAAATGCCCCTGCATGTTTTAAATGAGATGGATTGATTAGAGCCCAGATCAAAGCCATAGAAGTCTGCATGAGGTTGCTTAACAAATGTAAAGTCCTCATGTGGTTGATTGCTGCCAATTGTGAATGCTGGTTTGCATCCCTTGTTCCAATCTGTTGGATCAACCATCACATGTTCTGGAGGGCATCTACATTTAAGGCCCCCTGAGTAGTCACAAAGCCCATTCTTACCACATAATCCGTGCACATAGCACATCTGTATTACCGCCTGCCCTGTGACCACCCAATTCCCTGTTGACACATCCAAGCTGTACATTCTGAAATTGCCATCGTGATCAATTGTGATCCTCCTCTTTATCCCAGGACCTGAATCTGAAGCCTCTATTTTAAACCCATCACTTGACACAAAATTACCCTCGTCATCAAGAAATGCTACCCTGGTGCTGTTATATCTATTGCGTCCATTTTTCAATGCATTGTAATCTGGACTTGGCCAGTAGATGCTTGTAATCTCTGGGCCATCATATAATAGGCGCAAGACATTGTCGTTGTCAAAATAGAGGTGATGGTAACCAGAGACTAACCTTGTGTCTTTCGTCAAGTTTTGCCAAGGGAGCAAGGTGTCTGTTGGTGAGTGAAAGCTCTGCCACACAGTATTATTACCAGAATCACTGATAACAAGGTTGCCAGTGTTGAGGAGGGAAACAATTGTGTGCTTGCCTGAAGATGTCTTGCTTTCCCATACCATTGAGCTATTGTTATCTGTCAGGACCAGGTTTCCATCGTGTTTCAGAGATATCCTGGAGCCGTAAAGGTTCACTGGGGAGAAGTAGCCATTCACCGTGGAGTAGGGATTTGCCGTCCAGACAACCGTTTTCATGGTGGTGTACCAGATGGAGAAGGTGAAAGCATTTGTTCCAACTCGATGGAAGCCGCAAGAGAAGGTGGTATCTGGTGAGATGAGAAAGATTCTCTCACGATCTTCTGGTGTCATGTATGAGCCAGTGGTCATGATCTGCCATGGGGGAGCACAAGAGCAAAGCTGGAAGGAGAATGATAAAAGAAGGGCCAGAAAGAGCCGCGCAGCCATTTTTCTCCTCTCCGGGAAGCTCTGCTTTGGGTATGGAGGCATAGAGACTAGAGAGTGGTAGGTAAGGTATCTATAGGTTATATTTCAATGCCTTGCTGTAATTAGATGACGATGTGTATTACTCCCTCTGTCCCAAATACACGGCGTATAAATTAGGTCAAAAAGTCAATTATTTCTAAGTTTGGCCAGATATATAGAAGAAAATAGCAACAACTACAATATTGAATAAATACATTATGAAAATATATCTAATGGGGGATGTATTATATTTATTTGGTATCGTTTATCTTCATATTTTTGTATATATATACTTGGTCAGACTTAGAAAACATTGGCTTTATGACTCAGTTCATATGTCACCTATTTGGGGACGGGGGGAGTAGCTCTCATAGACTATCTTAGATGCTGACTTGATCTATTGAAAAGTAGGCTGAGAAGATAAACTGCATGCGGATCCAGAGTGTACACATTATTGACACCGCCAATTACTATTTAGAAATAATACATAAAAGGAGGCTATACTGCGTAAATTGAATACATCCACTTAAATGGAATGGGAGTACTTGACTGAATACTAAGTAGATAGTTGATACTACTAATATAGCAATTACTTCCAGTCAAATAAAGAATATTTACTCATGGGACCCCATTGAATCCTTTTTCAACGATCTTATCGGGTTCACACCACAAGCTCTTCGTCTTTAATTCCAAGTTATTCCCAGTAAAACTAAATTTTTGACATTTTGTCTGATCTTGTCAATGGCGTCATAAAGAGTTCTTGGACTTTGGATCACATGCACCTCCGGATAAAATCATAAAGGCTTAATCAAATTGGGCATATGTGCTGCAGTTTTAGATTGAATGATTTGTGCATCTAAATTCTAATGTTAATAATCTTCTTCACTTACATAATTCAAACTATAAGCATCACGAATATTTTGTTTATGTGAACCTTTCTATCATTTGATAAAGACTGTCATGTGATTGTTGTTACAAATTTTATCTTCACATTATCAGTCAGGTGTTTTTCAATAGGCAGCTGAATAGAAAAATCAGAGATACTAGTAGTTATTGAAAAGTATCTCTATGCATGACTTGGCTTAGTAGCTAGACGCAGTAGTTTGACATTTTCTGAATTACCCAGTCAGGATCATCCTTTCCATATTGGTGTGTCATCATCTTTTCCGTATCCATGTGTCATCATCTTTACCTACTGGACACCTTAGCAAAGCTAGAATAATCAGCATCTCTGGTTTTGACCTGGCTGTTTCTGCAGTTGCAATCAGGCAACTGGAATACTGAATTCAATTTATGCATAATTGTCAAAATTGTTACCTGGAGATTGCCGTCCCGTCAAAATGCATATTTTCCAAAGTTACTAGCTCAGGAAACATATAAGAAAAAACAACCTGCAATAAGTGGTGTTGTCTGCACTTCCTCAGATTGTAAAACAATTTGCAGTATATAGTACCCCTGAGCTTTGCAGGAGGATATGGTAATAATAAGTCAAATGATTTCTCACTTCTTTTTTGGTACATGTGCATTTCAAAAAAGAAGTGAGAAATCGGTAACAGGAGAATAAAGTACCCCTGAGGGAACTTGAAAATTTGCGTACAACTCAACTAATCATTGAGTCTCACAATGAAGCTACTTGGATGCTGCTTGTATTTATCTTTTGTGCTCTGTTAACCCCTCATTTTGCCTTACATATTTTATCATAAGTTTCATTTGTTTTATTTATATTGTTCTTATTATACTCCCTCTGTTCCTAAATATAAGTCTTTTTAGAGATTTCAAATAGACTACCACATACGGATGTATATAGACATATTTTAGAGTGTAGATTCATTCATTTTGCTCCGTATGTAGTCACCTGTTGAAATCTCTAGAAAGACCTATATTTAGGAACGGAGGGAGTATTACACTGTGATTGTTACATTTTCCTGTGCTCGAGCAAAAATCACTTATTATTTTAATAATTCTGAAACACTGAGGAATCATGATGTAGGTTCCACTCTTATTTTTCTTTCTTTTCCATTTTCTGTTTGTACCTTGTTGGCCTTAATCGATGGACTGATTGATTGTTTGACTTATGTTAGTAAAAGATGAGACTCAAACCATATGTAGTGAATCAATTCTGTATTTGAGTTTGAGTAAGTCCTGCTAATTGAACAATGGGTTTATACATGTTCAAGCTAGCATGAGATACCCTCTATCGATAAGTAGAAAACTACAGCCTATTTCGTGTTTTTATTCTTTATTGTGAGTTAGATAAACTATATACGGCGAGGTAGATGAACTTAACGCATGTAGACGATGATCTGTGGCACCTATGTGATTTTTATTTTTAAAGTACACCTTCTGAGCTTTAAATAAGGCTCTTGATATCCTTTCTAGCCATAGTTCATGAAGACATCTCATTGTTTGGAAATATTCATTAACTTGTAAACATATGTTTTGATCTGCAACTTTGTCTGTGTAATTAGCTCAAATTCTTAATTAGAAGAAGGGGAAAACTAGATGAGTTCTAGTATATTCTATTGTATGCACCAGCCTGCAACTCTTCTATTTGTGAACCATCAGCGCCTTCCTTATGCCGTTGTTAGTCAAGTTAGTAGGGAAACATATCTCAGTAATAAAATTTTCTGGTTCCTACCAATATGTCTGGTAACAAGAAATTTCGAAAATAGCACTTGGAGTTATTGAATCTAATAATTTGACTAGGGAAAAAAAGAAATCTTCCCCCAAGTTCAGCACCAAAACTTGCAAAACTTCCCACCAAAACAGATGAACCTTTGTGTGGCATGGATACTGGGGATACTTTTAATATTGCACTTTGAATTTTATGATATAAGAAAGTTCCACCGGTTCACACAAATTCTAGAACCCGCCAAGAAATGCAGTTTTCAGTGGTTTTGTGACCGTTTCCACGCTTGCAAGGCTGACATGAAGTTTGTTGTCGCTTTCGGTGCAGGTAGATTGTTATCCTCTATCTTCCACAGAAAAGTCCAGGGAAAATTATGATAAGACTTCTTCATTTTTGGCGGGGAATTATGGTGGATTTCTTTGACATATGGCAGGAAACACTTCCAAAGAAGTCGCTGCCTGGTCGATTCATCCATGTTGAATCAGAATTTTCAGAGTATGGCTTTTCAGATCACCACTCTTTCCAGCACACCGCAGTCCACCTGACTCATGGCAGCAGTGAGGGTCTAGATCTGCAGATGGAAGTTTCAGAATATCATGATGTTTAACTTGTTCCCAAGAGCCTGATAACATCAACCTATGTCGGGACATGTATCTTATGCGAGGGAATGTAATCGGTTTGTGCGTTCTTCGTGCTAGATTTGTGATGTTGACTTTATTTACTTATTACAAGGAGTAGCTGTGTTCTGTGTTCTGTGTTCTTATTAACTCCAAAATTTCATAGATGCTCGGTGATGTAGCTGTACGAATTTCAACATGAACATCTGGTGCCATCGCAAATTTCATGGATGGATATCTTGATCATATATAGGTGTCTTCTTCTTTTTTTTGAGTAACTTATAAGTATTGCTAAGAGCATCTACAACTGAATTCATCAAATCTGTCCCCTTAAACGCCCGCAGACGCGCCCTCTGCGGGTAGTGATCGGTCACGCTTCAAATTTCGATACGATCGAATACCTCAATTATGAATCCTCAAATACAAGGACGGAACTGGACAAGCTCCGCTCAATATTTTCATTGATGAACAGTAAAATAAAAAAAATGGCAAAAATGTTTTAAAAATCTGAAAGTTTTACACATGAAAGTTGAGAGAAATTTCTAGGTGTGTGCCAAATTTTAAGGTGTTTGGACATTTGAGAAGCTCGTGGCAAAAATAACAAATTTGGCTTGTGAAAGAAACTTTTAAAAAGTGCACTGTGTAGACCAAATTTTGTTCTTTTTCACCACTAGCTCGTCAAATGTCCAAACACCTTGAAATTTTGCACGGGCCTAGAAAATTCTCTCATATTTTCTGTGTAAAACATTCAGATTTTTTTGAATTTGTTTGCTATTTTTTTCAAATTTACTGTTCAACAGGAGCTGATTAGTCTGGGCACCGTTTTGAATTATCGACGGCGTTGCCTGCTCTGCATCCATCGATAAATCAATTGCTCGGCCAACTGCTCTGCATCCATCAATTGCTCGGCCAACAACATGAACCCGTGCGTCTACCTCGGTGAGGAACTTTTGTCCAGCGTAAAAAGAAGTGGGAGCAAAAAAAAGAAAAGAACCGTTGGATGGATGGGAGCAAATCAGCAAGAGCTAGCCAGGCCTGTCTGCACTTTTTTTTTGCAAGGTAAAAGGAAGTTTTATGCCATATTGATAGGGTCACAGTTACAATCCAGAGACAGTAATTGCTCTATACAAGGAGGTCCTACCAAGCTACACAGCTGTGGCCCGCTCATCACGACTATATAATGCCAAACGATCTGCTACCCTATTTTACTCTCTTGTAAGCTTGTAAGCTTCTGGGGAACAAACTCCTGGATAAGCATGTGTGCTTTTATCTCTGCAACCAAGTGCCCATATGCTGACTTGCTTCGTCTAGAATCGGAAAGACATGACAATGCTTCAGAAGAGTCGGGCTGAACAACAGTAGAACCCTCTGAGTGCTGGATTGCCAAAGCCATACCCTGCATCAGTGCGTGAATCTCCGCCTTCAAAGCATCATTGCAATTAAAAATATACCGGTAAGCGGTAAACACCACAGTGCCATCATTACTACGCAGAATCATACCTGCCGACCCAGCTTCGTCCGTCGGTGAATAAGAACCGTCCACCGAAAGAGCAAGTCTATTATCTCCCGGAGCAGGCCAAGTAGTAGCAGGCTGCTTCCTCCGAGGTCGACACAGAATAGGACTCCCCACGGGCATTTTTCCTTTAATGATTTCATCGACACTGTAATGCTTAGTCTGAGTAATTGATTGCATGTAACTCTCCAAAAACGACGCTGATGCCTCAATTGTTGCAATTTCCTTTCCGTGCACAGCGTCTGACCGCAATTGCCACACACGCCAAGTCAACATTAGGACGTTGTTGCGCTCCACTTCAGAACATGCAGCCAGTACGTTCAATAGCCAATCATCACCAGAATTAACAAGAATTGAATTACCAGGTAATACCCAACACTCACGCATACGATTCCATAAACGCACAGCATGATCACAAGTCACCAACGCATGGAAAGAATCCTCCACCATAGAGCCACACAAGGGGCACAGGTCTGTACGTGAGATGTGCCTATGTAGTTTGCATTTATTTGTAGCTAGAGCACCTGCAATTGATTTTCAAGCAGAGATCTTCATCTTTTGTGGAACAGAAGAATTCCAAACTGAACGCCATATTGGTCTAGCACCATCAGGGTTATAGCCGCAAACTGAAGGCCTGTCTGCACTTGCAACATCGTTGCATCATTTATCTCACGATATGTCAAAAATGTGAAAAAAAAAGGTCACAAAATTTCGGAAACACCCATGCAACATTTTGGTCTGAGTGTGTGCAATAAATCTCCATTGGTCACTGTATGCAACGTGTGAATTCATAGAGGGGATCATAGAGGAGGGGAGAATAGAGCTTGAGCACAGAAAGCAAGTGAAGCTACGTTTGTGGGTTCGGTTACTCATTAACTAGTTGATTGCTGGTTATATCTGATGTTCTATGAATCTAATGAACCAGACCTAATTCTGAAAAGGGAGCATGTTGGGAGAGTCCCCTCGTCTCGGAGCCGGCTACGACTAGGAGATGAATGGCGGCATCTTCGCTGCATGGTTTGCTAAGACGGGGGCACTGGTTTCTGTTTGGCAACAATGAAGGCGTCGCGGGGAGCTTGGGTCGTGACATGGGCTTCGGTAGTCAGTTCTTTCCGGCATGTCCGAGGTGCTCTTCATTGCTTGGTTGTTTTGAAACCGGAGCTTTATTGGAGAGTCCAGGTGGTGATGATGACAGGCATTCGACGGTCATTTGCGAAGAGTCCTGCATATTTTTCCTTGCGATGCTCGTCGTCGAATCGGAGCTGTCGGTTGCTTGCGTGTGTGGCCATCCGTTGGCATGTGCCGATGTGGTTTCTGCGGCTGTTTGCGGGTTGGCTTCGATGATGGAGCTCTATGGTGAAGTCAGAGTCGCCCGTTCGAGGCAACTGATGGTGACGATGACGCTTGAGACTCCTCGGTGGATGTCTTTCTTCTTTGTAGCTCTGTGTTCCATATCGGTGGCCAGGTTGGTCGGTGGTGCCTATGTCATATGGGCTGGGTTGTATCGATTTTAGCCTGATTTTCCATCAATTAAACAGGCAATTCTCTTCTTATTAATCAATGAAAATGGCAAGTCTTTTGTCTCGTTTTAAAAAAAAGTCCCCAACAACTTTCTAGCTCAAATGAGCTCGCTGTGAACAGTAAATTAAAAAAATTTGAATTGTTTATGTCACAAACTTTAACGAATGTTTTTAGATCCTACAAATTTTCGTGTCGAAATGACATTCGTGGAAGTCGCGGCAAAAAAGAATCATCACTCCACAATGCTTTTGAAAATGGCATTTTTAGACGATTTTACTGTTCATCCAAGCTCATTTGAGCTCGAGCTAAGAATAGCCGTCTTCACATGTATTCTTCGATTATTTACTAGGTTTAATTTAAGTCAAGTCCCTCTCCATACGGCCGCCTTATTCCTCCCACATGTGTCACCCTACCCTTTCATCTGCCCAGTGATGTCGACCTAACCGCCTGCCGTCCCGTCCTACCCGAGCCATCTTCTCTACAGAGTTATTGCCGCCCCAACCATACCTCTAAGTAACCACCACCCCCAATTCTGGTGCTAGTGACCCCCACACCGCACCCGCGCTAGTCGCCTCTGACTCACCTCCACTGGCGACATCTTGATGAACCACACGGCGAGCCCTTGCCGGGGACGCCACGACCTAGTCTTCCGGGCGGGATCAACTAGACTGAAAAAATTGTTTATAAAGTCCCACCGATCAACGAAATTCCCCACACATCAACCCGGGGTCGAATCACATTGTGCTATTTTTGATCACCTCATTGCATGCCAAATCATCCTACCACCGCAAGAAGAAAGAGTGCTTCAAAAACACCGCCGATGCAAACCTTATTTGGCGCCCCAAAGTACCCAACAAGGTCAAGATCTTGGGTGGCTCTTGTTCAGAAACAGACTCACCATTAGAGCGCACTTGCACCGAGAAAACATCATACAATGGATGTCTGACATGGTACGACTGTCTGCTCGAAGACACCTTGCAAGTCTCTGGTTTGAGAAAGGAGCACCGCCAAGTCCACTAGTATTCTTTAGAATCTTGTTGACCCTACTCGCTTACTCCTATTTTCCTTATTTCTTTTTCGACATGATTAATTAGAACTTTCTTGAAAGCTTGGTTGGTTTGAGAGAATGCACTGTCTATATATTTAAAACCAGAGGAGAGTTTGGGTTTGGATCACAGACGATCGGAGATTTTGGATTAAGATGGTGCTTACCGAGGAAGAGATGCGTGAGGACCCAGGGCCAGAGCAAGTTGGGTTGGGGTATAGAGCCGTAAGCGCGGTGCGGGTGACAGAGGATGTGATCGTAAGCTCACTTCCATAACCAATGGCCTCTACAGTTTGGGACCACCTCAGCCTTCTTCAACCCCTCTTCATCCAAGGCATATGGGTCTCCCTACCCCGACGATGCTAGATGATGCGTCTTGGCCTTCCGTGACCCTCACCATTCTCTGGAAGTTGTGCGATTCTTGCTATGTGTCTTTCGGAGAGATAACCACACTTTCGATGTAACTGTTAGGAACACTATATTAGAGTTTATAACTTAGAGTTATAGGTTCAAGCAACCTTCTCAAAAGGTGGTTGTGCATCGGCACACAACCCCTTGTAACTATAAATTTTGGTTTGTTCCTTGAGCAATCTCTACTATTATCTACCCCCTCCGTAACTTATTATGACGTTTTTTGACACTGTTATAGTGTTAAAAAATGTCTTGACACTGTTATAGTGTAAAAAAAGTCTTATATTAAGTTACAGAGGGTGTATTATTATATCAAATGAGATTTGACACGTTTCTTTTCCTTGCCTTCAGGGCTCTCTCAAATCAAATATTACCAAAATACTTAATTTCATAGTTTTAAATAGTGGGCTATGCTAAATAGCGATACTCATTTCAAATAGTTATAGTATGCTATTTTGTAACTTTATGAACAATTGTATATACCAAAATATAAGATGTTTTTAGGCTAGTTTAGCCTAAAAATGTCTTATATTTTGATACGAAGGGAGTACCATTTAGCGGCACATTGCTCAAACCGTGGTAGGGCGACCATAGTTCTAGATGGTTATTTAAAACTTTGAGTTTATCCTTAAAAAAAACTTTGAGTTTATTTGCCTTCCTATTCAATACCCATAATCAAATCAAATCAAAATCTTAACTAAATCAAAAATTTCCTTGTCTTGCCTGTTTGTATCCATACTTAGTAGTATAAACATGTGAGAATTTCCATGCGATTATTTTATCAGTTTAGCTACATGTTAGTCAGGCGAATTTCGAATTCAGGGTCAGTCGATTTTTGAATGAAGGAAGGAGAAGGGCCTCGCCGGAGAGAAGAAAGGGGATGGTCCTGGGCGGCGGAAGACCAACGGTGTGGGGTGGTTTAGGGGAGGGCGGGGCGGCGAGGCGGTCGTGGGAGCACCCCCGGCCGCGGGCGGCAGGTGCCGGCGTTTAGGCTGGTGGTAGCCGGCGGTGGGAGGATGGAGATGTGCAGGAGGTTGAAGAAAGGTTGTTGGCTGTTGATTTCGCATCGAAGGGTTCACAAAATTGACTGGCCCTAATTTTTTTCAGCTGACCGATGTCTAGCCATGCCGGTAGTTTATCTTTTAGGAAAAAAACACGCCCGAATCAGAAATGCTCCGCCTCAAACCCTAGAACCTCGCTGCCGCGCGATCACCCGGTGAAAATGGCGCCGCTGCGCCATGGCCTGGTGGAAACGGCGCCGCCACGCGATCACGGGAAGAAGCGCCGGGGCCGGGTGAAGGAGGCCGCACTGGCGGAGGCGGACGCCCTGATCTCCCTGCCCCCGGACGCCCTCGACAACATCCTCGCCCGTCTCGACATCCGCGACGCCGTCCGCACGTCGGTGCTCTCCCGCGCCTGGCGACACCGATGGGAGGCCCTCCCATCCCTCGATCTCCACTTTCCCCTCGGAGGCGACAAGGGCGAACCGGCGGGGCTGGGGTCCCTCGACGGCATCCTCCTCCGCTGCCCCGCCCGCGTCCGGCTCTTCCACGCGGAGCTCGACGGGCCCTACGCAGGCCGCGTCCACGACTGGCTCTTCGTCCTCGCTCGCAGGGGTGTCGAGATCCTGGACCTCAGCTTCAACGACTCGTTCCCCACCCTCCCCTCCTCCATCTTCTCCTGCAACCGGCTCACCTCCCTCAGCCTCTTCGGCTGCGCCATTCCGCTCCTACCCGCGGGCTTCGTGGCCTTCCCGGAGCTAAGGAAATTGACTCTCGCAAACGTCCACTTACAGGACTATGGGGAGTACCAACTTGAGGAGATCATTAAGACATCCCCGTTGCTAGAGTATCTGGTACTTACAGATGTTTTCATCGGTGGCGAGTACATCAGAGAATGGGTGATTCGGGCGCCCAATCTCAGGCACTTGACGGTTTGTTCAGAGAACTATTATGGCTGGATCCTCAAGGACTTGACATGCCTGAATTCCGCAGTCATCGATTGGTGGGACAATGTTGTTCACCACGATTTTGCCAAGTTTCTTTCCGGGCTTGTTCAAGTTAGGAAGCTTTTGGTCGTCTCATTCAACGCACCGGTAAATGCTTATGTCCCCAGTTGCTTATTTCATCTTTTGTGTCTCTTGTTTCGCAGAATCAATCCGAAACTAGTTAAAATACCCTGCATCGGAATATGAGGAGTTTTTTTCTCTCTTTAATCTGTCCGAAAAGCTAGGCTGCCGCTGCTGTGCTGATATCATTAGGCAACCATATTAGAGTACACAAAATAGAGTATTAATAGCTTTGCCCTAACTGGCCTCAAGCCCACAAGGTTGATTACTTACGAAACATAATGCAACAAAGGGGGAAAATAGCCTAATCATTATCTGTAGGATGTATGTCTTTGGATGCTCTAAAAAACCCGCAATCTAGGTACTCCATTTTGGAAGTGCAAGTTTTTTTTACTCCCCAAATGAGCCAACATATGTAGGCCGCTGTACTGTCGAAATGATTTCCTGTCTGCCCCTTGGGCTTGGCTTCTTTCAGCCTAGCTGCGACCAGTCTACTAATTAATTTGTTGCGGGTTATACTTATATCATGTTTTTGTGCATGCATTGACCCACAGACATGGTTCATATTAACCTGCATATATTATTTATTTTCATCTCGGTGTTTTATTATCCCAATTCCCAACTTGATAAATAAGGCTGATATGTATATTTTTCCTTTTCATTTGCAAAATGTATTGATTTTGTGTGGTTTATGGTACGCTGAACTTTTGAACATTTATGATCTCTTTTTTATTTATATAGAAACAATATCTCTGTCCCTTCGTTTGCATTGCTCCTAGATTCTAGAGATGCATCCAGTTTAAGTCCTGATATTATCCTCGCTCTCTCTTTGTCCAATTTTTCAGAGTGCTATGATACCGAAGATAATTCTGTGCACCTTTCACAACTTGAAGAGCTTGAAGTTGCGTATGCACTTTTGTGAGCAACCCCCTATTATGTTAGCGTTTTGCTTACTAAAGAGTGCCCCAAATCTTGAAAAACTTAAAATAGAGGTAATCCTGATTTATGAATGTTCCCATGCATATTTCATATTAACATTGTTTAAAGGTCATTTTGGCACTTCGGGTTAATTTCCTTTTTACTTTTATATGTGAAGATCTATGATAAGGAGGAGCAGAAATTTGAGGCAAATGGAGAGTTTCAAAATGCATTATGGACTGATGGCATGTGTGCCAACCTTCAGGTTGTGCAGATGACCGGCATTAATTGGCGTCGAAATGAAATGTGTTTTATAGAGCTCGTCCTCTCTAAAGCAAGGCTTCTTCGTGCATTATTTATTAGCTATGGTGGGAACGTTGTGATGTCTAGTGAGGATGCTATAAATGAATTACTAACATACAAAAGGGCTTCAGCTGAAGCTCAGGTCTTATTTAAAGGTAGGGATACTTCATTTCACACAATAAATTTCATCTTATGTATTCTTGCTGTCTATTTGAAACTATGAATGAAATGCATGAAATTATTAACTTTTAAAATTGTTGTCTTATGGGTGCATTGCCCAATTCCATTAAAGTTACGTACAAAGACCAAAGCAATAAAACTGAAAAAGGATCATCAGTATTTTTGGTATTTAGATGTTTGCAAAATTGGTGTTGTTGCTAGTTTGCGCCTTTTTAGTTTGGTCAGTTCCTCAGCAGGGGTACAAGTGGAATGCATCATTTTCGTGCATGCTTCGACATAGCAATCCTGTTTTTTTTAAAACAAGGGCAGAATCTCCTGTTCTCTGCTGCATTTCATTGAAAACTGAAAAGCCATACCAACATTCCAAGCAGCTTAAACCATTGGATTCTGGATCTTGCTTAAGCGAAATCTATGTGATTGACTTAGATGCACGGTCTTTCACGTAATGCATCTGATATTTTCCTCCGGGCCATGCATGCGTCTGCTAAAATTTTAAGCTGATTTGTGCCAAGTGGCGATCAGCACTTGTATATGCACAAGTGCAATATATTTTGGTTGCATTTCCTTTATTTTGATAAGCTGCATAAAGGGTGTTTCCGTTTTCATGCAGGTAAAGCAGAAGAGTATTATTAGGCCAGGACCAACTCCTGGGCATTCCGACGAGACAGTTCTATCGCTTGATGCAGTGTCTTCGATCAGAGATGCAACATGCAGAGAATGGCTTGTCAAAAGGAACCAGTTCTGTTAGAGTAAAAGGAACTGCTAGCATTTTGTGTTTTGTTCTTTCTGAAATATATTGGTGTGCCATCGGTGTTCGTCAGCGCCGACAATGAGGTTTAAGTTCATTGTCTTTGTCTAGCACTCTAGTTAGTAGTATTACTGTCGTCAGAAGACGCTTTCGAACATGTGTCTGTGTCTCGTGTGACTTGCCAGGCCTCTGAAAATGAAGCACACTTTACATTTTGGTATTATATCCTTGTACTGGCTGTAGCAAATTTAGGCTGATGGAGAGTCCGAGGGAGTTATCTTCCATTCTTAAGAAAAACAACACTTGCTATCCTGTTGCTACTTATGGGCGAAACATAAAGGTTGTTCATGAGCCCCCCAGTCTTAGGCTCATATGGGCTCTGCCGCCGTTATTTATAGGTACCAAGAGAAGGTTTGTTGCTCCATGGTTTCAATTTCATTGGCTGCTTGAGCCGAGGATGGCCAAACAGCCAGGTACTAACATTTGCTAAGTACTGAGAGAAACATTTGCTGATTGGGTGCGACGGAGTTAGTAGAATCAAACTATCAGGGCACGAATTTCCTTGAACTGTAAAAAAGAGGTCTAAAGAATTTGAAAAAAATATGTTTCGAGATGAGAAACAGCTCGACGTATCTTTGTGTGCACCGATTTGGTATTTTGCACCAAATATACTCATGCACACAATACTCAAATCATCTATATGTGTAACTTCTTCAAATATTTTGGATCGTGAATTATTTCCTTTTAAATTACTCCCTCCTTCCCAATTAACATTGGCGTCAACTTATTTTGCATTTCGACTTCAATTATTAACTTGACCAACAAAACACAACTAATGCTCCATGAAAACTATACCCTTGAATTCATATTAAAAAGGTTTTCAAACAATTTCTTTTAGAAACACCAAGTACTACTACGCACGCATCACCTACTGAAGACCATCGTCACCAAGCCTCAAGATTGAGGAAGGTATCGCATGCATCTTGCTATCAATGAGAACGTCACCTTACACTGAAAAAATAATCCGCCTAATTGGGACACATAATTCGTCAAAGCTGGAGTTTGATCTCTAATATGGTACAATTACCATCCAACGACAAGCATGTTTTCTCATATGTTTTATCACACATGTCTCGTATATTATTGGTTAAATTAATGCTTAGGGGTCATTCAATTTGAAGGAAACCAAAACATAGGAATTAGGAGCAGTGCACGAAATTTGATAGGACGACACTTGTCAAACTTAGTACTATCTTACCCTGTTCCCACGAAAAAAATGAGTTTTGAATGGATGTGTAATTTTCTTAAAATATTCAGTAAATGAGTAGTATTTTTAAGGAATTCATATTCACGTTCCTACAAACTGAATGCATCTATTTTTTTCCCTTTGGAATCCTTCTTCCTGTGTTTTTCATACGAAAATCCTCCAAGCTGAATGAGGCCTTAGGGATGACATGTAAGTATAGGCAAAGTGAGTAGTATATAGTTATTTATTTTTGCGATGAAAAGAGTAGTATATGTTAGGTGAGCCCAATCAAGCATTGCGGTGCCATAAGAGTCGGTTCATTGTTCACTTCATTTGGTTAAATATTAATTTCAATTCAACTTGACTTGACTAAATATATTTAGAACTACTGTTTACTCATATAAGCACATGCTCGTGTTGTTTTGAGGCGCTGGAATGTTTCAAAATCGAGAATTAGGACACTCACCATACATATACCTCTTACAATGATTGTATCTTATTGTTGCATCTAAAATTTGTCTCATTTAATGGGCTTTGTGAGTAGAATCTATAAATTGTCTTGGTTTTGGTGCTAAGAACTATATCTAGTTAATATATGACAAGTCTCTCTTTCTTCATTAAGTGTGATCTCACGTCGGTTTTTTGCTTAGTTGTCATGGTTAAGATATCGTACAAGATGAAACATTGGGACTGCCCTTACAGATACAGTGTTTCATGGAGTTCTTTCTAGGGCAAAGCCTTGGGTGGTCTTAATTTTTCATTAAAATTGTGGATTCAGGGTCTTTTTTTGAAGCGACCATGAATCAAAAATTAATACACTTAAACTTTTTTAAATACCCTTAAACTTTTTTTAAATACCCTCAAATAAATGTGTGATTAAGAATTGTGAATTCACATTTAATATGCACTTATGATTGGATCCCTAGCAAGCATCTGGAACTACTAAAGATCGTTAAAGTCGTGAAACCCAACCGTAGCATTAAGTATCAAGTTCTATTTACTCCCATACGCCATAACCCACTTATCCGTGTTTAGGTTGCTGTCACCCCCGCAACACCGACAATAAGCAAACCATGAACATATTGCACACCCTACAACGGGGGCCCCTCTGTTTGCGCGACACGGAGGGCACCATAGGGCAACACCATAAATAAAATATACAATCATACCAACCAAGATCACGATTAACTCACAGAACAAAACGGATATATTCAAACATCATAGGATAACCATAGATCATTGGGAAATAATATATAGAGCTGAGCACCATGTTTAAGTAGAGATTACATCGGGGAGAAGGGGTGTTACACCGCTGCATAGAGGGGGAGAGAATTGGTATTGACGGTAGCAAGATTGTTGATGTAGATCGCCGTCACGATCCTTGCCCCGGCAACGTTCCGGCGCCACCGGGAGAGAGGGGGAGAGAGAGCCCCCCTCCTTCTTATTCTTCCTTGGCCTCCCCCCTAGATGGGAGGAGAGTTCCCCCTCTGGTCCATGTCCTCCATGGCGGCGGAGGGGCGTGAGACCCTCCGAGATTGAATCTATCCCCCTGTTCTCTTGTGTTTCGCGTTCCCGTTTTCTGGCCCTTCACCGTTTCTTAAATTTTCGGAGATCCGTAACTCCGATTGCGCTGGAAATTTTACTTGTTTTTTTTCATAAATTATCTTTCTTGCGCCAGAAGAAGGGCCCCAACCGCCTTACGGGGAGGGCACAGGACACCTGGGCGCGCCAGGGGGTGCCCGGCGCGCCCTGGTGGGTTGTGGAGGCCGTGGGCCTCCGTTAACGTTGGTTCCACCTCCCCAAAATCACATATATTCCAAAATAATTCTCCGTAAATTTTTATCGTGTTTGGACTTTGTTTGATATGGATTTTCTGCGAAACAAAAAACATGCAACAAACAGGAACTGGCACTAGGCACTGGATCAATAGGTTAGTCCAATAAATCATATAAATATTTGACAAAAATATGTGAAAGTTGTATAATATTGACATGAAACAATCAAAAATTATAGATACAACGGAGATGTATCAGCATCCCCAAGCTTAATTCCTGCTCGTCCTCGAGCAGGTAAATGATAAAAAAGATAATTTTTGATGTGGAATGCTACCTAGCATAAACTTGATCATACGTCTAGTCATGGCATGAATATTAAGACACGCGTGATTCAAAGAAATAGTCTATAATTTCACATAAAAACATCAATACTCAGGCATCCCGACAAACAATCATGTCTTTCAAAATATCAACGCTAAAGAAAGTTATCCCTACAAAATCATATAGTCTTGTCATGCTCTGTCTTCTTAACATAAAGTATTTATTATGCACAACCCCGATGACAAGCCGAGCAATTTGTTCATACTTTTTAACACGCTTCAGCTTTTTCAACCCGCACGCAATACATGAGCGACACCCATGGATATAGCACTATGGATGGAATAGAGTATGATGATAGGGGTAAATATAGAGAAGACAAAATGGTAAGAAAGTCTCACATCGACGCGGCTAACCAACAGGCTATGGAGATGCCCATCAATTGATATCAACGTGAGTAGGGATGGCCATGCAACGGATGCACTAAGAGCTATAAGTGTATGAAAGCTCAACATGAAAACTAAGTGGATGTGCATCCAACTTGCTTGCTCATGAAGACCTCGGGCATTTGAGGAAGCCCACCATCGGAATATATAAGCCAAGTTCTATAATGAAAAATTCCCACTAGTATATGAAAGTGAAAACATAGGAGACTCTCTATATGAAAAACATGGTGCTACTTTGAAGCACAAGTGTGGAATTAGCATGCCCCTTCTCTCTTTGTGTTTTTTTCTTTTTTTCTCTCTAATTGTCCGGAGTCTCATCTCGACTTGTGGGGGAATCATAGTCTCCATCATCCTTTCCTCACTGGGGCAATGCTCTAAAAATGAATAATTATGATCATCACACTTCTATTTACTTATAAGTCAAAAGAAATAAAAATTACAACTCGATACCTATAACAAAGTATGACTCTATATGAATGCCTTTGGCAGTGTACCAAGATGTGCAATGATCTTGCATAACAATGATATAAGAAAACGGACAAGCCATGAAAATATCATGCTAGCTATCTTATGATCATGCAAAGCAATATGACAATGAATGTTCAAGTCATCAAAACGGAAGCGGTGGAAGTTGCATGGCAATATATCTCGGAATGGCTATGGAAAGGCCATAAGAGGTAGGTATGATGACTATTTTGAGGAAGATACAATAAGGCTCGTGTGTGATAGAGCATATCATACCATGGGGTTTGGATGCACCGGCGAAGTTTGCACCGACTCTCGAGGTGAGAAAGGGCAATGCAAGGTACCGTAGAGGCTAGCAAATTGTGGAAAGGTAAGAGTCCTATAATCCATGGACTCACATTAGTCATAAGGTACTCATATACTCATTGCAAAAGTTTATTATCCCTCAAAGCAAAGTACTACTACGCATGCCCCTAGGGGGATAGATTGGTAGGAAAAGACCATCGCTCGTCCCCGACCGCCACTCATAAGGAAGACAATCAATAGTAAATCATGCTCCAACTTCATAGCATAACGAGAGACTATACGTGCATGCTTCGGGAATCACAAACCTTAACACCAATATTCTTACTAACCACAACCATTTACTAGTACCTCCCATATATTCCATCTCTATATCGCAAAACTATTGCAAGGAATCAAACATATCATATTCAGTGATCCATAAGTTTTATGTAGGATTTTGTGACTAACCATGCAATTGACCAATCTCTGTTGACTCCCCAAATAGATATAAGTGAAGCATGAGATTTTAATTCTTTCTACAAAATAACATTCTCTAATAAATATAAGTGAAGCAGAAGAGCATTCGTCAAATAATGGTTTTCTATGTGAAGAGAATCAGGCAATCCAAACTTCAAATGATATAAGTGAAGCACATGAAGCATTCTATAAAGCCATACTCAAAAGATATAAGTGAAGTGCAATGAGCATTCTATAAATCAACCATGGACTATCTCATACCAGCATGGTGCATAAAACAAAAATAAAAACTAAACGCAAAAGATGCTCCAAGATTTACACATATCACATGAACGAAACGAGAACGAAAACATACTGATACTTGTTGATGAAAGATGGGATGCCTTCCGGGGCATCCCCAAGCTTAGACGCTTGAGTCTCCTTGGATATTTACTTAGGGTGCCTTGGGCATCCCCAAGCTTGAGCTCTTGCCTCTCCTCCTTCTCCTCATATCGAGACCTCCTCGATCTTTGATCACTTCATCCACACAAAACTCAACAGAAACCTCGTGAGATCCGTTAGTATAATAATGCAAAGCACTACTTTAAGTACTGTTCCAAACAATTAATATTTTATTTTTGCATTGTAGCTACTGTATTATAACTTTTCCATGGCTTATACCACCGATATAATCGATAGTTTCATCAAAACAAGCAAAACAATGTATCAAAAACAGAATTTGTCTTAAACAGGACAGTTTGTAGTAATATGAACATTCACCATACTTCTGTAACTCCAAATTTTTTGAAAAATAGGACAAAATAAACAATTTGTATAGCAATACTGTGCAAAAGGTTTGAGAATTTTATCACGTTCCAGAGAATTTAAACAATTGTGTTTCTGGGAACAAAAGTTCCTGTTTTTGCACCGCACATACCAACAAACAATCTAATCATCCAAAAGGCAAATATTGGCACATTATTTTTATAATACAATGGATTTGTACAAGGGGATAATTATTTTTGTGAGAAACTTCCATGAAAAATTTACATTGTTTCCATGAGCATGAACACAAGTGTTCAGGGTCGACCCTCACTTCTCCAATGCATCACCTTTCAATCGCTTCTCTTTTTTGTGAAGTTTTAAGTTACCCTCTATATTTTTTTGTTTTTAAACTTTATAAAGCACTCAACAGAATAAAATGACTCTCTAAAACTTCCGGGTTGTCTCCCTGGCAGTGCTTTCTTTAAAGCCATTAAGCTAGGCATAAAGTGCTCAAGTAATGGATCGACCTGGATCCCAAGGTATATCAAAGCCAATTTTAATTAACAATGATTTGGCATTTAGTAGTGAGCACAAAAAAACATATATCATGCAATGACGAAGTATAACTCTCTTCTTATGCATCGGCATGTCACAAAAAAAATCATGCACATCAAGTAAAGGCCAATGCATAGCATAAGCAGTTTCTTGCAATTTTATCGTGTTGCAAACATAGAGAGGTGGAGATATAGTTCCTCTCTCATAATAATTGCAAGTAGGAGCAGCAAGCACATGCATATTATATTCATCAAAATCATCATGTGCAACGGTAAAAGGCAACCCATCAATGTAATCCTTAATAAGTGCAAACTTCTCCGATATAGTGTAGTTTGAAGAATTCAAGAAGATAATAGGACTATCATGTGTGGGTGCAATAGAAAAAATTTCATGTTTAACATAAGGAACAATAGCAAGTTCATCTCCATAAGCATAATTCATATTGGCATCATGGCCACAAGCATAGAAAGCATCAAGTTCATCAAAAAGGGATATTTCAAACAAATCAACGAAGGGAAATTAAACAATGTATGAGTTGAAGAGTTACTCTCATTAGAAGGTGGGCACGGGTGATCAATCCGCTCTTCCTCCTCTTGTTCTTCGCTCTCCTCATCATCTTTTTCATCCAATGAGCTCATAGTATCATCAATTTCTTCTTTCATAGACTCCTTCAAAATATTAGTCTCTTCTCGGACAGCGGAGACATTCTCAATAAATACATCAATATCATAATTGCATTTATAATTATCATAGCAATATTAAAGGATAACAAAATTTTCAGGTCTATAAACTGAATCATCAAAATCTTCAAACTTTTCAAACAAAGACTCAGTTTCATAAGCACCCTTAAAAGCAACAAATTCTTCTATTCGTTCCACATCATAGTAATCATATCTACCATTAGCATAAGAAGCTAAGGTTTCATTATCACTAAATTTGCATGAAAAGGGAAGGTGTGAAGCCTTCATCCTAGAGCAACAAGTACAATCATATCTCAAGCATACTTCTGGAGCATACCAATGCAACATATGAATTTGATCCTATAAGAGTTACCCTTTTTGTGTCAAGTGATAATCCCTAAAGTATTCACGTTGATCCAACATGTCTCCCATTATCAAGTTGAACGGGGTTTTCTCAGGATTATCAAATTAGTGCATAATATTTTTCACATAACGAGCATCGAGGGTTTTAGGAGGTTCCCCATCTCCATGAGTAGCAAGTACCACTAATTTTTTTTGGTATTTTATGTTCCATATCCATAACTAAAGATAGAGAACAACTTAGAATAGAAAATAAAACTACTTAGTGATAAAGCAAACAATCACACACGAGAATATTCACCCCACGCTATTGCTCCCTGGCAACGGTGCCAGAAAAAGGTCTTGATAACCCACAAGTATATGGGATCGTTTGTAGCCTTCTTAGATAAATAAGAGTGTCGAACCCAACGAGGAGCTAAAAGTAGAACAAATATTCCCTTAAGTTCTATCGACCACCGATACAACTCTACGCACACTTGACGTTTGCTTTACCTAGAACAAGTATGAAACTATTTTCGAAGAATGAAACTACGAGTACTTTGCGAGAATAAAACTACGAATAAATTGCAAGGTAATAAAAGTGGATAGGTGTTGTCAACAAGAAAGTCATTTGTCCCTAGGCAATCGATAACAAGTAACGGTAATCATTCTTATAATTTTATATGAGGGAGAGGCATGAGTTAACATACTTTCTCTACTTGGATCATATTCATTATGGTTGGACCCCTAGCAAGCATCCGCAACTACTAAAGATCATTAAGGTCGTGAAACCCAACCATAGCATTAAGTTTCAAGTCCTCTTTACTCCCATATGCCATAACCCACTTATCCGTGTTTAGGCACTGTCACCCCCGCAACACCGACAATAAGCAAACCATGAACATATTGCAACATCCTACAGCGGGGGCCCCTCCATTTGCGCGACACGGATGTGACACCCCCGATTCAATCATACACTAATCATACACGCAAACATGTACGATCAAGATCAGGGACTCACGGGAAGATATCACAACACAACTCTAAAAATAAAATAAGTCATACAAGCATCATAATACAAGCCAGGGGCCTCGAGGGCTCGAATACAAATGCTCGATCATAGACGAGTCAGCGGAAGCAACAATATCTGAGTATAGACATAAGTTAAACAAGTTGCCATATGATGGTGTAACGCCCGGATGGTTATGCAACAATAATCACCCGGTTATGTTAATTAACCTCTCGATAATTCGGAACCGTCCTAAAACAAAATTAAAACTAAAACAAACGATAAAGAGTTCCGAAAATAAATTCTAAAATGTTCCGGGGTTTTCTAAAATACCTAACCTAATATTGGTGGGGTGCAATAATATTTACAAAATGCCAAAGCATTTTAAATAAATCAATAACAAAAAGAATAAAAAGAGAAAAGAAAAAAAAACAGAGAGGGGGATAACTCCCCGGCCCAGCCAGCCGGCCACCCCTCCCCACTCCCCCTTGGCCCATCCCCTTCCCCCGGGCCGCCCACCGCCCAGCCACCCCGCAAGATAACCCACCCCACCCCGGCTAACCCTAGCCGCCCCTCTCCTCCCTCGCCCCTCGCCCCCCTCGCTCCCGACCGATCTGGATCGGGCAGAGCACCCGACCGAGCCGACCCCGCCGTTCCCCCCCACCTCGCCGGAGATCCACCTGACCGGACCCCCGCCGCCGTCCCCACCTCGTCGGCGCCACTCCCCGCTGCCCTCCTCCCGTCGCCACCTCGAGCGCCGAGCCCGCGACCGCCGCCATGGTCCGGCTCGGCCTCGCCGCCCGTCGCCGAACGCCTCCCGCCTCCTCCCAAGCAGCCGCCCGACCCCGCCGAGCCCACCGCCGAGACCTGCTCCCCTGAGCCCCCCTCTCCTCCCTCTCCCCGTCGGCGACCGGCTCACGCCATCCCACAGACCGCCCCCTCCGTCCCCTCCGGCTCCCCGGCTCCCTCCGCTCCTCGCCGTGGCCCCGACCGCCCGTCGCGGATCGGGCCCCACACCAGACCGCCCCTGCTTCCTCTCCCTTCCTCTGCGGGATCCGGCCGCGTGGCCCGACTGCCCCGGCCACCGGTGGCCCCTCTCCCTTCCTTTTTCCCCGTCGGCGACTCTGACGCGCCTCTAGCCGCCGCCCCTCGCTCCCCCTCTGTTCGGCGCCTCGCCTCCCATGACCGATCCCTCGCTGCCCCTACGAACCGAACCCCCCCCTGCTCGCCTCCCGACCCACGCGTCGCCATCACCAGCTGGCGCGCTGTGGCCTCGGCCAGCTCGGCCCCGCCCCCGCCCGATCCGCCTCGATCGCGCCTGACCACCGCCGGGTTCGTGCCTTCGGGCATCGCCCACGACGCCACGCCCGATCGGCCATGGGCCACTGACGTGGGGGCCCCACCCCCACAAAGAACGTTTAATTAAAACCAGAACCAAAAAAATGAAATAAAAATGAATTAAACTAATTAACTAAGTAATTAATTAATTAATTAATTGAGTAATTAATTAAACTAATTAATTCTGGATTAGTTAAACCTAATCATTAGTTAAATTAATTGGGTAATTAATTAAACTAATTAATTCTGAATTAATTAACACTAATTATTAATTAACTTAATTAACTAAGGTTAATTAATCTGATTAGGTTAATTAAGCTAATAGAGAATGACATGCGGGACCCACCTGTCAGGGTTGACTTAGTCAACCCTGTTGGCTGATGACGTCAGCATGACATCATGCTGATGTCATAAATGCAATTTCGAAATTAATTAAATAATTAATTAAAATTCCAGAAATTAATAAAATCTTTTATAAATCATATCTTTTAATCCGTAATCCGGATTAAAATAATTTCAACATGAAAGTTGCTCAGAACGACGAGACGAATCCGGATACGCAGTCCGTTCGTCCACCACACATCCCTAACCTATCGAACTTGCAAACTTTCCTCTCCGGTTCATCTGTCTGACAGACGTCCGGAACCGGGATAACTTCCCGGATGTTTTCCCCCCTAAACCAGTACCCTTCTTACCACGTTAGGGCACGCCTAGCATCGCTTCCTAGCATGTCATGCATCGTTATGCATCTGTTACCGTGTATTCATCGTTTCTTCCCCCTCTTCTCTTCGGTAGACTACGAGACCGACGCTGCAGCTGGCCAGTTCGACTACGGTGTTGACGACCCCTCTCTCTTGCCAGAGCAACCAGCAAGCCCCCCTTGATCACCAGGATATCGCCTACTCTTATCTACACCGCTTGCATTAGAGTAGCATAGCATGTTACTTGTTTTGGATACTCCTATACTTTGCATAGCCCGTCCTTGTAACTTCATTGTTACCTTACCGCAATCCTATATGCTTAGTATAGGATGCTAGTTCATTCATCTGTGGCCCTTCATACTTGTCATGCGCGTGCTATACTATCGGGCCGTGATCACTCGGGAGTTGATCACGGTATATACTATATACTTATACATGATACATGCGAGACTAAAGTCGGTCGGCCGATGGAGCACCCGCGAGTGGATCTTTGTGGCGGAGCGGCAGGCAGGTTGAGACCGCCTAGGAGAGAGGTGGGCCTGCCTGTTCGGCGTTCATGGTTACTTAACACGCTTAACGAGGTCTTGGTATTTGATCTGGGTTGGCTACGAGCTTATACGCACTAACCATCTACGCGGGAGTAGTTATGGGTATCCCGCGTCGTGGTATCACCGGCACTTCAGACGTCGTGACGGAGCGGGCCGCCGGATTGGATGGAACGCTGTTAGGCTAGGTCTGCTTCCGCCGCCCTCGAAGCGCAGGTGTGCTCAGGCGATGGGCCCGCCCTGCGCGCGCTTAGGTTTAGACCGCGTCTTGGCCTCTCAGTTGTGCCTAGGTGGGGCTGCGACGTGTTGATCTTACGCGTCGGGCATGACCCCGAAAGTGTGTCCGCCAAATGGGATCAAGCGTCTTTGGGTAAGATGGTGCACCCTGCAGGAAGTTAATCTATTCGGATAGCCGTGATCTTGATAATGAGGGCGACTTGGAGTTGTACCTTGAGCTTATGACAACTAGAACCGGATACTTGATAAAACACACCTTCCAAGTGCCGATATAACCGGTGGTCGCTCTCGCTCGGGGTTATGAGCGAGGGATTGCCGGGTAGGATTATTGCTATATGATGTTACTTGGAGGACTTCCGTTGTCCTCTTACATGCATTGCTGCGGACCGGTGTCGAAGCGTAGTCTTCGTTAAGACTAGCTTTCCCCTCTTATTACGGCATTCTGCAGCTCACCATCGATATGGCCTTTACACATATATCCATGCATGTGTAGTGTAGCTCCTTGCTTGCAGTACTTTGGATGAGTACTCACGGTTGCCTTGTTCCCCTTTTCCCCTATCTCTACTCGATTGCTGCAACTGCACGATGGAGCCCAGAGTCGACGCCGCCGCCTCGGCGACTACTACTCCGGGGCGCCTACTACTACGTGCAGCCCGGCGACGCGACCGGGAGTGACCTAGGAGGATCCTGTGCAGAGGCCTGCTCCTCTTCGATCTGATCCCGCTTTGTGCTAGCCATCTTATGGTACCTTGTTTAACTTATGTCGTACTCAGATATTGTTGCTTCCGCTGACTTCGCCTATGATCGAGCACTTGTATTCGAGCCCTCGAGGCCCCCGGCTTGTATTATGATGCTTGTATGACTTATTTTATTTGTAGAGTTGTGTTGTGATATCTTCCGTGAGTCCTTGATCTTGATCGTACACATTTGCGTGTATGATTAGTGTACGATTGAATCGAGGCGCCACAAGTTGGTATCGAGCCGATCGCTGTAGGAATCCCCCTTCCACACTCCTTGGCCGAAGTCGAGTCTAGACATTGCAAAACTTATACTAACTTGGCTGTGTGCCTTACGGGCCCACATCGCCATCGGGTGGTATTAGGATCTTTTACTCCTCGACCTTTACTCTGGGGCTCTGAACTCTCTTCTACTCGGGTTAAACGATTTTACTAACTATCACTAGGATCCCGTGACCGCATTCACCCCGAAGATGGATATAGCCTTAGTTGTTTTTGGAATTGTATTTGAACAATTTCCACCTGTCATTTGACTCCATTGAAACGCTCTTTGTTTTCAGATGGAACCCACGAGGCAGGTCGTGCGCCACACGACGGCCATTGGTGCCTCGGGATCACTGCGGTGCTAGCCGAGATGATGACCTATCGGGTTATCGCTGGCACCCCGAGTACACCGCCTATGAGGAGTACCAGACTACAACCAGGAGCGACCGCGCCATCGCCCACCTCTACTCCGGAGTATGAGTCCACTCTTGTCTGCACACCGCACATGGTGTTGGAGTGACCATCGATATGGCAGTCCACGATGTCTGCTTATGCTGCTCGACACGCCTTCGTGCGCAGTATCGAGAGCTGGACACCTCCCCTTCGTGCACATTGCTATCGCGTCGATGTTGGTGAGGAGGGTTACTACACCGCTGCCTACACCATCGTCACCAGAGAGCCCTTCCACCATCAGAACTTTGTTCTACATGCTGATGGGCTGGATCGAGCTAACCGAGCTCTCCGCCACGAGTTGTACATCACCCGTCAGCACCTCTACCGTGCTCTGACGCTGATGCAACCCTTTGTCCGTTTCGGAGAGCTGCCGCTCTGCGATCTACCCCGCCAGACCGTGATGCCCTGGGGTGTCGGTTGGCGGGCGTGGGAGGCTACTCTCCGCGCTTGGCCCTTTTCGCCACACGGGCGCCGGATTCAGCACCGAGTATCCGCGGCCCCTGTGTCACCGACGTGGAGGACTATCCACCGCCGACTACCAGCTTTTCAGCTACTGACTACCTCCGCAGCATCGCGTGGGACTGATGTAGGCTTGCTTGTTAGCATTTGATGTATTCGCCGCGAGCCTGTGTGCCGCCTATGATGTAGTAGTCTATGTACTGGACTCTATGTATCGAACTCTATGCATGATTCCTTTTGTAAGATATGCCAACTACTATGTAGTTCCCATCATGCTACTTTCATTATGCATGTTTCATCATGAATGATTCTTGTCTCTTGCTTAATTTCTCAAATGCTGAACTACCCCTGTTATATAATAGCGGGATGGTTAGGCCAGCAGGTCGTGGTCGTGGTGCCAACTTCCCACCACCGCCGAGTACATGGCTGGTATGGTCCAACAGCTTGAGATGAATCGCCAGTTCATGGAGAACATGATGGCTCAGTTCCTCGCCCCAATATGAACCAGACCCAAACGGAACAACTCTGCAGAATTCATACGCTGAACCCCAGCGTGCACCGCAGCTCAACTCAGCCCTCGGATGTCGATGATCGCTCCGTGACATCACCTATGAGATGGAGTCTGCTGATGTAGCCCCGCCAGCTATGTCACCTTTGCTTCCTTCTTCCCAAGGGACCCGCAGCTCAATGGTGGGACAGCCACAGCGTACTCGCCAGCTTGGAACACTCATCACCGGCCGACTTCCAGTGCTGCCTTCCGTGCCCGCTTCATCCCTCAAGGGGTCATGGACCGGAAGAAGCGTGAGTTCCGCAACCTCACCCAAGGCAACAAGACTGTTGAAGCCTATCAGCGAGAGTTCCTGGGCTTGTCTCGCTATGCTGAAGAGGATATTGCAACGGACGCACGCAGGCAAGAGAAGTTCCGTGACGGTCTTCAAGCTGACATCAAGCTCGCACTCCTAGTGCACGACTTTGCTGATTTCGCCACCTTGGTGAACAAAGCTATCAATGTCGAAACTGGTCTGCAGGAATACCAGAGCTCTAACAGCGCAACTGTGACACGGGCTCATCTTGGGCCCGTCCTCGCAGAAGCGCAAGATATGGATTCCTAACAGCATGTACCAGCCGAATGCTCTGCTTCAAAGCGAACTATGCTACACCTCGCCCGCCTACAACTAAGCAGCCAAGCTTCCAGCTCCACCACCCCAAGCTCCTGCTCCCACTCCCAATAATGGCTTATGCTTCAGTGCGGACAGCCAGGGCACCGTGCTAGAGAATGCAACCGAACCGAATCAATCGCCCTTCCAAAGAAATGGCCGTGGAAACAACCGAACCGCAACAACACCGGCAAGTCTTATGGGCAAGCTCAGGCCAACCACGTTGATCCGAATGAAGCTCAAGACCAGCCTGCTACTGTGATGGGTTCACTCCCCGTAAATTCAGTTACTGCATCTGTTTTATTCGATTCAGGGGCATCGCATTCATTCATGTCTGAAGATTTTGCATTCATGCATGGCATTAAAAGTGAAGACATGAATGCTTCACTATTAGTACACACCCAGCTGGCCAATGTCGGACTTCCATGATTTGCAACGACGTCCCCGTTGAAATCGAAGGAATGGAATTCCTTGTCTCTCCTATCGTGCTGAAGTCTTGTAGCATTGACCTCATTTTGGGGATGGATTGGTTGAAAGCGCATACGGCGTCAATCGTTTGCGCCACTAAGACCGTCCATCTGCTGCACCCTTCGATGAAATCGTAGCTACAATGCTCGCTCGGTTCAAAATGCCGAGGCAAGGCTCTATGCATTGAATGCATTGAACGCCGCACCCTCGAGGGAATTGAAAACATTCCTGCTGCTTATGCGATTTCCAAGACGCCTTTCTGAAGAACTTCCAGGATTCCCCGCTAGGGCTGTCGAATTCGCCATCGACTTGAAACCAGCACCACTCCTATAGCCAAACGGCCCTACAAGATGCCGCCGCATGAACTCCTTGAACTAAAGGAGGAAATCGACAAATCTCTTCAAAGCGGCTTCATTCGCCCAAGTTGCTCTCCTTGGGGAGCACCTTCTCTTTTGTTAAGAAGAAGGATGGGACAAACCGATTGGTCCAAGACTACCGTCCCTATAAATCAAGCTACCATTCGAATAAGTATCCTCTTCCTCGGATCAATGATCTTTATGATCAACTGGCTGGTTCGTCGGTGTTTTCAAACTCGACTTGAGGTTGGGTTACCACCAGATCCGTGTTCGTGAGGAGGATATCCCCAAGACCGCATTCGTGACTCGTTATGGTTCTTACGAGTACACCGTCATGTCTTCGGTTTAACCAATGCTCCAGCCACCTTCTCTCGCTTTGATGAACTATATATTCATGGATTACCTCGACAAGTTCGTCGTGGTTTATCCGGATGATATCCTGATCTATTCCAAGAATGAAGAAGAGCATGTGAACATCTTCGCCTTCTTTGCCGAAAAGCTACGAGAGCATCAACTCTATGCCAAGTTCTCCAAGTGTGAATTCGGCTTCCGAAGTAACCTACCTTGGACATGTCATCTCTAAGGATGGTATTGCCGTCAACCCCGAACGAGTTCAGGCTATTCTCGATTGACTCCTCCAAGAACGTTAAGCAAGTCGAAGTTTTCTCGGTCTCGCCACTATTGCCGTCGATTAAATGAGAACTT
Source organism: Aegilops longissima (assembly GCA_021605205.1). NCBI lineage: Eukaryota > Viridiplantae > Streptophyta > Magnoliopsida > Poales > Poaceae > Aegilops > Aegilops longissima. Next base: position 407,641,585 of record CM038680.1, read on the forward strand.
CTCCAAGATTGCCGAGCCTCGACTAATCTGTTGCATAAGGGCGTCAAGTTCCAATGGACAGATAAATGTCAGGAAAGTTTCCAGGCACTCAAAGACAAGCTGACGACTGCCCCAGTGCTAGCTCCTCCTGATACTAAGAAGGACTTCGTCATTTACTGCGACGCATCCCGTCAAGGTTTAGGCGGTGTCCTAATGCAAGAGCGCAAAGTAGTTGCTTATGCCTCTCGACAGTTGCGCCCTCACGAGGAGAACTACCCAGTTCATGACCTCGAACTTGCTGCCGTCATTCATGCGCTAAAGCAGTGGCGACATTACCTTCTCGGTAATCGCTATAGATCTACACCGACCACCAAAGTCTGAAGTATCTGCTTACTCAGCCAGACCTGAACCTCCGTCGGCAGAGATGGATGGAGACTGCTGCGCACTTTGATTTGGGTATTTCCTATACGCCGAGCAAGGCTAATGTAATGGCGGATGCCTTGAGCCGCAAGTCTCTTCTGCAACCACCTTCGAGTTCACAAAGTTCAGCCCTCACTTGTTGAAGAATTCAGCAGTGAACCTCCATATTGTTCCTCCGTGCACTTCGCTCCCCTCCTCCGGAGTTCCGCCAGATGAATCTCCGTGTTGTTCCCCAGGGTTCCCTCTTTACCTGGGCTGTTGAACCCGATCTCTTGGGCACCATAAAGACAATGCAGGATTTGACTCAAGTCTACAAGCTTAAACAAGACGTCAGGAAAGGAAATCCTCATCCTTCACTATTGCCGATGATGGCGCCTTGTACTTCAAAGGCCGCCTAGTGGTGCCATGTAAGAAGGAAAATCTGAATATGACTCGGGAGGTTATGCAAGAAGCTCATGATACGCCTCTATGTATCCACCACGGCAGTACAAAGATGTATCAAGACATTCGCCGAGATTCGGTGGTCTAATATGAAGCGGGACATTGCTCGCTATGTTTACGAGTGTGACGCTTGCCGTCGTATCAAAGCGTAACATCAAAGGCCTGCTTTGGAACTCTGCAACCTATCTCTATTCCCGAATGGAAATGGGACCATGTTGAAATGGACTTCGTCCTTTGGATTTCCCAAATCGCGAAAGGTAATGATGCTATTCTTGTCGTCATTGACCGGCTTTCTAAAGTTGCACATTTTCGGCGGTCAAAGAAACGATCATCGCTAGCCGCTTGGCAACGCTCTATATGTCGAAATTGTTTCACTTCACGGTATTCCACTGGTTATCGAGTTCGGACCATGGCAGCTTATTCACTTCAAGATTCGGGCAAGTTTTCAAGAAGCTATGGGGACTCATTTATCTTTCAAGATCTTGCTTTTCATCCGCAGCTCAAGGGCAAGTTGAGCGTGTCAACCAAATTCTCAAGACATGCTTCGAGCTTGTGTCGTCTCATTCGCAAGAAATGGGAGGAATCTCTCCGTATGCTGAGTTCTCTTATAATAATAGCTATCAAGCTAGTCCAAGATGGCCCCTTCAAGTGTTATATGGACGAAAGTGCGAACCCTCTGAACTGGTCGAAATCGGGAACGCCCACTCTTGGTCCGGATATTATCCAACATGCGAAGAACAAGTCCGCATTATTCGCGAGAATCTCAAGACTGCTCAGTCTCGTCAAAAGAGTAATTATGACCGTCATCACAAAGACATGGTCTACCAACCTGGCGAAAAGGCCTATCTTCGCGTTACACCAATGAAGGGTGCTCACCGCCGGATCAAGGGCAAGTTAGCGCCTCGCTATATTGGCCCTTTCACTATTCTGGAAAGGCGTGGAAAAGTGGCCTATCAACTGGAGCTTCCGTCGAACCTTTCTCAGGTTCACGATGTGTTCCACGTGTCCCAACTCCGACGCTGCTTCAAGGACCCAATCCGAGCGAAGGACCATGAAGTGCTCGAATTGCAACAGACCTCTCCTATAAAGAGCATCCGTCCGTATTCTCGACCAAGCTGAACGCCGCACACGTCGGAAAGGCGATCAAATTCCTCAAAGTCCAAAGGTGAATCACTCAAGACGAAGCCACACAGGAACGCGAGGATCGTCTACAAGATGAATATCCGCACTCTTTCCTTCTACCTCCTAAATCTCGGGACGAGATTTCTTGTAGTGGAGGAGATTTGTAATGCCCGGATGGTTATGCAACAGTAATCACCCGGTTATGTTAATTAACCTCTCGATAATTCGGAACCGTCCTAAAACAAAATTAAAACTAAAACAAACGGTAAAGAGTTCCGAAAATAAATTCTAAAATGTTCCGGGGTTTTCTAAAATACCTAACCTAATATTGGTGGGGTGCAATAATATTTACAAAATGCCAAAGCATTTTAAATAAATCAATAACAAAAAGAATAAAAAGAGAAAAGAAAAAAAAAAAAGAGAGGGGATAACTCCCGGCCCACCAGCCCCCCCCTCCCCACTCCCCTTGGCCCATCCCCTTCCCCACAGGCCGCCCACCGCCCACCCACCCCGCCAAGATAACCCACCCCACCCTGGCTAACCCTAGCCGCGCCCTCCTCCTCTCGCGCCCCTCGCCCCCCTCGCTCCCGACCGATCTGGATCGGGCAGAGCACCCGACCGAGCCGACCCCGCCGTTCCCCACCTCGTCGGAGATCCACCCGACCGGACCCCCCCCGCCGTTCCCCCACCTCGTCGGCGCCACTCCCCTTGACCCCCTCCTCCCGTCGCCACCTCGAGCGCCCCCCCCGGCAGCCCGCCGCCATGCCAGGTCCGGCTCGGCCTCGCCGCCCGTCGCCGAACGCCTCCCGCCTCCTCCCCGACGGCCTGCCCGACCCCGTCGAGCCCACCGCCGAGACCCTGCTCCCCCTATGAGGCCCCCCTCTCCTCCCTCTCCCGTCGTGCGACCGGCTCCGCCATCCCCCAGACCGACCCCCTCCGTCCCCTCCGGCTCCCGGCTCCCTCCGCTCGTCGCCGTGGCCCGACCGCCCCGTCGCGGATCGGGCCCCACACCCTGACCGCGCCTGTTCCTCTCCTTCCTCTGCCGGGATCCGGCCGCGTGGCCCTGACTGCCCGACCACCAAGCGTGGCCCCTCTCCCTTCCTTTTTCCCCGTCGGCGACCTCGCTGGCGCCCTAGCGCCGCCCGAGCCCCTCGCCTCTGCTCGGCGCCTCGCCGCCCATGACGATCCTCGCTCGGCCCGGCCGAACTCGAACCCCCACCCTCGCTTCGCCCCCGGCCAGGCGTCGCTCACCGCCATGGGCGGCGCGCGTGGCCTCGGCCGCCCGGCCGCCCGCCTCGCCCGCGATCCGCCTCGATCGCGCCCCGACCCGGCCCGGGTTCGTGCCTGTTCGGGCATCGCCCATGACATGCCAGCGCCCGATCGGCCATGGGCCATACATCGTGGGGCCCCACCCCCACAAAGACGTTTAATTAAAACCGTAACCAAAAAATGAAATAAAATGAATTAAACTAATTAACTAAGTAATTAATTAATTAATTAATTGAGTAATTAATTAAACTAATTAATTCGGATTAGTTAAACCTAATCATTAGTTAAATTAATTGGGTAATTAATTAAACTAATTAATTCTGAATTAATTAACACTAATTATTAATTAACTTAATTAACTAAGGTTAATTAATCGATTAGGTTAATTAAGCTAATAGAGAATGACATGCGGGACCCACTGTCGGGGTTGACTTAGTCAACCTGTTGGTCGATGATGTCGGCATGACATCATCTTGATGTCATAAATGCAATTTCGAAATTAATTAAATAATTAATTAAAATTCCGAAATTAATAAAATCTTTTATAAATCATATCTTTTAATCCGTAATCCGGATTAAAATAATTTCAACATGAAAGTTGCTCGAGCGAGCGAGGCGAATCCGGATCGCAGATCCGTTCGTCCACCACACATCCCTAACCTATCGAACTTGCAAACTTTCCTCTCCGGTTCATCCGTCTGACAGACGTCCGAACCGGATAACTTCCGGATGTTTTCCCCTAAACCAAGTACCCTTCTTACCACGTTAGAACACGCCTAGCATCGCTTCTGGCATGTCATGCATCGTTATGCATCTGTTACCGTGTATTCATTGTTTCTTCCCCTCTTCTCTTGGTAGACTACGAGACCGACGCCGCTGCCGCCTCGACTACGGTGTTGACGACCCCTCTCTCTTGCCGAGCAACCAGCAAGCCCCCCCTTGATCACCAGATATCGCCTACTCTTATCTACACTGCTTGCATTAGAGTAGCATAGCATGTTCTTGTTTTGGATACTCCTATCTTTGCTGCATAGCCTTTGTCCTTGTAACTTCATTTGTTACCTTACCGCAATCCTATATGCTTAGTATAGGATGCTAGTTCATTCATCTGTGGCCCTTCATACTTGTCCGTCTGCGTGCTATACTATCGGGCCGTGATCACTCGGGAGTTGATCACGGGTATATACTATATACTTATACATGATACATGCGAGACTAAAGTCGGTCGGTGATGGAGCACCATGAGTGGATCTTTGTGGCGGAGCGGCAGGCAGGTTGAGACCGCCTAGGAGAGGTGGGCCTGGCCTGTTCGGCGTTCATGCGTTACTTAACACGCTTAACGAGGTCTTGGTATTTGATCTGGGTTGGCTACGAGCTTATACGCACTAACCATCTACGCGGAGTAGTTATGGGTATCCCGGCGTCGTGGTATCACCGGCACTTCAGACGTCGGCGACGAGCGGCGCTACCGGATTGGATCGAACGCTGTTAGGCTAGGTCTGCTTCGGCCGCCCTACGCAACGTCTTGTGTGTGCTCGAGGCGATGGGCCCGCACCCTGCGCGCTTAGGTTTAGACCGGCGTCTGGCCTCTCTGTTGTGCCTAGGTGGGGCTGCGGCGTGTTGATCTTCTGCGGCGGGCATGACCCCGAAAGTGTGTCCGGCCAAATGGGATCAAGCGTCTTTGGGTAAGATGGTGCACCCTGCAGGAAGTTAATCTATTCGGATAGCCGTGATCTTGATAACAGGGCGACTTGGAGTTGTACCTTGAGCTTATGACAACTAGAACCGGATACTTGATAAAACACACCCTTCCAAGTGCGGATACAACCGGTGGTCGCTCTCGCTCGGGGTTATGAGCGGGGATTGCGGGTAGGATTATTGCTATATGATGTTACTTGGAGGACTTCCGTTGTCCTCTTACATGCATTGCGGATCGGTGTCGAAGCGTAGTCTTCGTTAAGACTAGCTTTCCCCTCTTATTCGGCATTCTGCAGCTCAGTCCACCGATATGGCCTTTACACATATATCCATGCATGTGTAGTGTAGCTCCTTGCTTGCAGTACTTTGGATGAGTACTCACGGTTGCCTTGTTCCCCTTTTCCCCTATCTCTACTCGATTGCTGCAACAGACGATGGAGCCCAGAGTCGACGCCGCCGCCTCGGCGACTACTACTCGGGGCGCCTACTACTACGTGCAGCAGCCCGACGGCGGCGACTGAGAGTGACCTAGGAGGATCCTGGCGGGAGGCCTGCTCCTCTTCGATCTGTATCCCAGTTTGTGCTAGCCATCTTATGGTACCTTGTTTAACTTATGTCCGTACTCAGATATTGTTGCTTCCGCTGACTTCGTCTATGATCGAGCACTTGTATTCGAGCCCTCGAGGCCCCCGGCTTGTATTATGATGCTTGTATGACTTATTTTATTTGTAGAGTTGTGTTGTGATATCTTCCCGTGAGTCCTTGATCTTGATCGTACACATTTGCGTGTATGATTAGTGTACGATTGAATCGAGGGCGTCACAGATGGCTAGCACAAACTGGGATACAGATCGAAAGAGGCGCAGGCCTCCTGCCTGGGATCCTCCTAAACTACTCCCAGGTCGTCGTCGGTGATGCATGCGTAGTAGTAGGCACCTCCAGTGTAGTAGGAGTCGTCGTCGACGGTGGCGTCTGATACGTCTCCGTCGTATCTACTTTTCCAAACACTTTTGCCCTTGTTTTGGACTCTAACTTGCATGATTTGAATGGAACTAACCCGGACTGACGCTGTTTTCAACAGAATTGCCATGGTGTTATTTATGTGCAGAAACAATAGTTATCAGAATGACCTGAAACTCCACGGAACTTATTTTTGGAAAATATTAAAAATACTGGAAGAAGAATCCACGTCAGGGGGGCCTCCACCTGTCCACGAGGGTGGAGGGCGCGCCCCCTGCCTCGTGGGCCCCCTGTTGCTCCACCGACCTCAACTCCAACTCCATATATTCGTTTTCGGGGAGAAAAAAATCAGAGAGAAGGATTCATCGCGTTTTACGATACGGAGCCGCCGCCAAGCCCTAAACCTCTCGGGAGGGCTGATCTGGAGTCCGTTCGGCGCTCCCGAGAGGGAAATCTGTCACTGTCGTCATCATCAACCATCCTCCATCACCAATTTCATGATGCTCACCGCCGTGCGTGAATAATTCCATCGTAGGCTTGCTGGACGGTGATGGGTTGGATGATATTTATCATGTAATCGAGTTAGTTTTGTTAGGGTTTGATCCCTAGTATCCACTATGTTCTGAGATTGATGTTGCTATGACTTTTCTATGCTTAATGCTTGTCACTAGGGCCCGAGTGCCATGATTTCAGATCTGAACCTATTATGTTTTCATGAATATATGTGAGTTCTTGATCCTATCTTGCAAGTCTATAGTCACCTACTATGTGTTATGATCCGGCAACCGCGAAGTGATAATAATCGGGACCACTCCCGGTGATGACCATAGTTTGAGGAGTTCATGTATTCACTATGTGTTAATGCTTTGGTCCGGTACTCTATTAAAAGGAGGCCTTAATATCCCTTAGTTTCCGTTAGGACCCCACTGCCACGGGAGGGTAGGACAAAAGATGTCATGCAAGTTCTTTTCCATAAGCACGTATGACTATATTCGGAATACATGCCTACATTATATTGATGAATTGGAGCTAGTTCTGTGTCACCCTATGTTATGACTGTTACATGATAAACCGCATCCGGCATAATTCTCCATCACTGATCCAATGCCTACGAGCTTTTCACATATTGTTCTTCGCTTATTTACTTTTCCGTTACTCTCAATTACAATCAAGACAAAACCCAAAAATATTACTTTTGCTACCGTTACCAAGTACTTCCATATTACTTTGCTGCAGATACTAAGTTATCCAGGTGTGGTTGAATTGACAACTCAACTGCTAATACTTGAGAATATTCTTTGGCCCCCCTTGTGTCGAATCAATAAATTTGGGTTGTATACTCTGCCCTTGAAAACTGTTGCGATCCCCTATACTTGTGGGTTATCAAGACTATTTTCAGCATTGTTGCCGTGGAGCATAGCTCTATTCTTTGAGTCACTTGGGATTTGTATCTGCTGGTCACTATGAAGAACTTGAAAGAGGCAAAAAAAAAATTTATCCCTCAACTACGAGGGAGGTAAGGAACGCCATCTAGCTCGCACTTGATTCACCTTCTGTTTTGAGTAAGCTTGCGACACCTAAACCTGCTTCTGCTATTAATTCTGATATGTCTCATATTATTGATGATGCCACTTCTGCTATGCATGATACTTATGCTGAAACTACTTCTATGCTTAATACTACTGTGCCGCTTGGTGAATTTCTTGATGAACAACTTGCTAGGGCTAGAGAGAATGAAATTATTGAAACTGACAATATTGATGATAGTGATGATGAAGACTCCCCCCTAATAAATATGAATTACCTGTTATTCCTGAGGGTTATGTTATGGATGAAGAAGCTGCTAGAGCTATTTTAGCTTGCAATGATAGATATGATCTTAAGAAGTTATTAGCTAAATGGAAGCAGCAATCTCTTAATGCTAGAATGAAACCTGGCCCTGCTTTTGCTACTTCACCATCTGTGTTACTGATAAGGATTATGAATTCTCTGTTGATCCCGATATAATTACCTTGGTTGAGTCTGATCCTTTCTATGGTTATGAATCTGAAACTGTTGTGGCACATCTTACTAAATTAAATGATATAGCCACCCTGTTCACTAATGATGTGAGAACTCGCTACTTTTATATCCTTCCAATATTTCCGTTCTCATTAAAGGGTGATGCTAAGATATGGTTTAATTCTCTTGATCCTGGTTGTGTGCGTAGTCCCCAGGATATGATTTATTACTTCTCTGCTAAATATTTCCCTGCTCATAAGAAACAAGCTGCTTTAAGGGATATATACAACTTTGTGCAAACTGAAGAAGAGAGTCTCCCACAAGCTTGGGGGAGGCTTCTCCAATTACTTAGGGCCCGTTCGGAAGTCCTCCGCGTCCGCACTTCTCGAGAAGTCGAGAAGCGGCGAACGCGACGGCTCCTAAAGCCAGCTTCGGAGAAACAGAATGCCGCAAAGGTAATTTTCTCGAGCAACTGCCGAGCAGCTTCACGAAAAAGAGGAGTAGGAGTTGGTCGTTATTACATCGATATTGCCCTTCGGTGCTAGCGAACCGTTTTCTTGCTACAACTCTCGCTTTTGCTGGAAATTACATCGATCTGCCCTTCGAACTGCTTTCTCGCTACACTCTCTGACGTTGTCGCTTGCCGCCGCCTTCAGCCACGAGAAGCTGGCTTTCGGAGAAGCTGGCTTTTGGAGAAGCCAGCGGACATCCGAACGAGCCCTTAATGCTTTGCCTGATCATCCTCTCAAGAAAAATTAAATACTTGATATCTATTATAATGGACTAACCGATGCATCCAGAGATTACCTGGATAGTTGTGCTGGTTCTGTTTTCAGGGAAAGAACATCGGATGAAGCTGAAATTTTATTGAATAATATGTTGACAAATGAAAATAATTGGACATTTCCCGAGCCAATTCTTGAGCCTATTCCTAAACCAACTCCAAAGAAGAGGGGTGTTTTATTTCTTAGTCCCGAAGATATGCAAGAGGCAAAGAAATCTATGAAAAAAAGGGTATTAAAGCTGAAGATGTTAAGAATTTACCTCCTATTGAAGGAATACATGGTCTTAATTTACCGCCTGTTGAAGAAACATATGATCTTTATTCATCGCCAATTGAAGAAACTCATGGTCTTGATAACCCGACACAGGTAGTAATGGTAAATTCTCTTTATAGATTTGATGAAGGTGATATCCCCCAATATAAGTCTGCTAGACAATGCTTAGATGAGTTTGACAACTTTATTGTTAAACAAGAAAACTTCAATGCTTATATTGGTAGATAGTTGAAATATAATTCTGATACGCTTGAACACTTGGGTGATTATATGTCTTGAGTTAAAGGTGAACTTAAACTTATTAGTAAACATGCTTCAATGGTTACCACTCAAGTAGAACAAGTACTTAAAGCTCAAAATGATTTGCTCAATGAATTAAATAGTAAGAATAATGACTATGTTGTTAGAGTGGCTACTAGAACTGGTAAAATGACTCAGGAACCTTTGTATCCTGAAGGCCACCCTAAGAGAATTGAGCAAGATTCTCAGAGAAATAGTATAGATGCACCTAGTCCTTCTAAAAAGAAGAAAAAGAAAAATGATAGGACTTTGCATACTTCTAGTGAACCTATTGCTGAAACACCTGAGAATCCAAATGATATTTCTATTTCTGATGCTGAAACACAATCTGGTAATGAACATGAACCTAATGAAATGTTGATGATAATGTTCATGATGATGCTCAACCTAGCAACGATAATGATGTAGAAATTGAACCTGCTGTTGATCTTGATAACCCACAATCAAAGAATCAACGTTATGATAAGAGAGACTTTGTTGCTAGGAAACACGATAAAGAAAGGGAACCTTGGGTTCAGAAACCCATGCCTTTCCCTCCCAAACCATCCAAGAAAAAGGATGACGAGGATTTTGAGCACTTTGCTGAAATGATTAGACCTATCTTCTTGCGTATGCGATTAACTGATATGCTCAAAATGAATCCTTATGCTAAGTATATGAAAGAAATAGTTACTAACAAGAGAAAGATACCGGGAGCTGAAATTTCCACCATGCTTGCTAATTATACTTTTAAGGGTGGAATACCAAAGAAACTAGGAGATCCAGGAGTACCCACTATACCATGCTCCATTAAAAGAAATTATGTTAAAACTGCTTTATGTGATCTTGGAGCCGGTGTTAGTGTTATGCCTCTCTCTTTATATCGCAGACTTGACTTGAATAAGTTGACACCTACTGAAATATCTTTGCAAATGGCTGATAAATCAACTGCTATACATGTCGGTATTTGTGAGGATGTGCCTGTTGTGGTTGCAAACATTACTATTTTAACAGACTTTGTTATTCTTGATATTCCCGAGGACGATAGTATGTCTATTATTCTTGGAAGACCCTTTTTGAATACTGCAGGGGCTGTTATTGATTGCAACAAAGGCAATGTCACTTTTCATGTTAATGGTAATGAGCATACGGTACACTTTCCGAGGAAGCAACCTCAAGTTCATAGTGTCAACTCTATTGGAAAAATTCCATTGATAATTTTTGGAGGTTTTGAATTTCCTCTTCCTACTCTCAAGAAGAAATATGATATTATTATTATTGGGGATGTGCATATCCCCGTTGAGGTAACATAGTGTTATTCGAAATTTCTCCGGTTCCATGTTATTCGGAATGAGTTTGTTAACAAGACTTGATCAACCTTGTTAGTGGATTCCTTTTGATGAGCATGAGATGGATGAAACTAGAAGGCACAACCTTCTGTACCCTCCTTTTAACTTTTGTTATTTAGTTGAAATAAAGCAAAAGTAGTATTTTCCTGTCTGTTTTCTGAATTATCCGTGCAATATAAAAATTCCCCGAAAATAGAAGTTCTCCAAATGCCCTGCCAATTTAATATGATTTTTTCTGGAATATTTGAGAATATCTGGCACTGAGAACACAACAGGGGGAGCAAGCACCTGGCCACGAGGGTCTAGGGCGCGCCCACCCCTACAGGGCACGCCCCCTGCCTCGTGGGACCACGGTGGCTCCCCTCCACTTATTCCTGCATCCACACACTTCTTCTTCCTCCCAAGAAATCACCATCCAGCTCAAGCACGAGTTCTAGCTCATTTTACTTCGATTTTTGATCTCCTTGCTCAAAGCACCTCTTACAAAACGGCTTTAGGGGATTGTTCCTTGGTATGTGACTCCTCCATTGGTCCAATTAGTTTTTGTTCTAGTGCTTTATTCATTGCAAATTTGTGCTGCATAGGTGACCATGTTCTTGAGCTTGCATGTCAAATTTATATGGTTCTAAGTAGTTCTAATGCATGATATAGGCCTTAGGCACTTGTAGGAGTAGTTGCTATCAATTTTGTTGAGCTTGGTTCACTTTTATTTGAAGCTACTAAAAATTTCAGAATTTTTCAGAAAATAATGAAGAGATTTTTGAGGGGCTCATCGAGCCGAAGCTCGAAGTAAAAGCAAGGTGAAGAAGCAGAGAGGCCCAAATATAATTTGCCTCGCACCACGGAGGTTCGGCCGTGTGAATGGCCTTCCAATGATTTCTTGAGAGCAGCCGGGATTTATGATGATTTTTATGAATTGGCTGAGAATGCAGGCCTCACCGACTTCCTCCGCGACCAACGCGAACAATATCTCTTACTCACCAATACTTTTGTGCAAAACTTTTACTATTATCCTAAGGAATCACCTCCTTCAGTAGAGTTTCATTTATATGATGTGGTTAAGAAGATATCACTAGATGAATTTTGCAAGGTTTGCAAAATACCTTTCGAGGGTAGTTTACAGGAACCACATCGTAAAGATGTGGATGGGTTTATTGACACTATTACTGTAGGGGAAACTAGGAAGGTTTCCGATGCAAGAATCACCAGCATACATTTTCTTGTTTTACGCTACTTTGCAATATTTGCTAGTTGTTGCTTAATTGGTCACGGAAACTGTGAAACCTTAGTGTTCCTGATATTATGATTTTGTTCCATGGTTTATTTTGTGATAACTCTGTTAGTATGGGCGGTATTATTGCTAAACGGTTAAGTCTGAACCGTACAAAGGGCCCCATCTTTGGAGGTATTTACGCTTCACGCCTTGCTGCACACTATAACATACCTATTAGGCACTATGAAAAAGAAGAAAAAATGCTGCCCACTGTTTACTTAGATTATAAGAGTATGGTAGCGCTTGATTTTATTGTTAAGAATAGGGAAGGGGCGCTTAAATACAAATTGTTCTTTGATAACATCACCCTGAGACTATTACCTTGCCTGCTCCTTCCTTGTTTGATTTATCTGCAGGTCCGTATCTTGTTCCGCTGGCGGCCATTCATGCCTACCAGAACCCTACATCAGCCACAGAGCCGGAGCCGGAACCACAATTTGATCCTCCACGACAATCTAATTACCAGTGGGATCCGGAGATGATTGCCAACCAGTGGCAATCAGAGTCTTCTTCATCTCAGTACGACCCCAACTACAACTATGGATATCCGCCAGGCCATCCGTGGCAATAAACCAACTTAGGCCAAAAGGCTAAGCTTGGGGGAGTACGTATTTCCCACCGACATTACATTCATGTTCACACACTCATTGCTAGTTGTCGGTGCTCATACTCTTTCTCTGTAATATCCATGCTAGTTTGTTTTCTTTTTCTCTCTTTCTTCTTGTGTGTTTGAAAAACCTTAAGAAAAACCAAAAAAGTTAGTGTAGCTTTTAGTTAAGTTTACTTTTCTTGCTGTAGTAGTAATAATTAAAAATAAAACCCAAAAAGATTTCCTGTCCTTCTTTTGCTTGTTGGGAGCTTTCCCATGTAAATAGTTTTATTTCTTTTCTTTTCTTTGGGGGTCAATAGGAGAAGACCATAATTAAATTGTTGAAGTGGCTCTTATATGCATTATTGTTGATTTAACCAAGAGCCCATATTGCCTTGTCTTCTCCTGTTTATTGAATGCTCGCAGATTCCAGCTTAGTCCAATGCACGTGCACTCTTATTATTTTCACATCGTTCGGTCGTGCAAGTGAAAGGCAATAATGACGATATATGATGGACTGATTGAGATGAGAGAAGCTGGTATGAACTCGACCTCTCTTGTTTTTGTAAATATGATTAGTTCATCGTTCCCGATTCAGCCTATTATGAATAAACATGTTTGCAATGACAATTAGAGATTATAGTTACTCGTGCCATGCTTGATTAACTATGATTATAATGGTTTACCTTGCGTGCCAACATGCTATTAAAATGGTTGTGATGTGGTATAGTGGGGTGGTATCCTCCTTTGAATGATTTAAGTGACTCGACTTGGCACATGTTCACACATGTAGTTGAAACAAATCAGCATAGCCTTCACAATGTTTATGTTCATGGTGGATTATATCCTACTCATGCTTGTACTCAATGTTTATTAATTTTAATGCATGTTCATGACTGTTGTCGCTCTCTAGTTGGTCGCTTCCCAGTCTTTTGCCAGCCTTCACTTGTACTAAGCGGGGATACTGCTTGTGCATCCAATCCCTTAAACCCCAAAGTTATTCCATATGAGTCCACCAATACCTTCCTATATGCGGTATCTACCTTCCGTTCCAAGTAAATTTCTATGTGCCAAACTCTAAACCTTCAAATGAAATTCTATTTTGTATGCTCGAATAGCTCATGTATCAACTAGGGCTGTCCGTATCTTCCATGTTAGGCGGGTTATTCTCAAGAGGAGTGGACTCCGCTCCTCACTCACGAGAAAATGGCTGGTCACCGGGATGCCCAGTCCCATGCTTTATGCAAATGAAATCAAAATAATTGTAAACAAAACTCCCCTGGGACTGTTGTTAGTTGGAGGCACTCGTTGTTTCGAGCAAGCCATGGATTGATGCTTATTGGTGGAGGGGGAGTATAAACTTTACCATTCTGTTTGGGAACCGCCTATAATGTGTGTAGCATGGAAGATATCGCCATCTCTTGGTTTTATGTTGACAATGAAAGTATGCCGCTCAAAATATTATTTATCTCTGCTTTAAGATCGAGCTCTGGCACCTCTACAAATCCTTGCTTCCCTCTGCGAAGGGCCTATCTATTTACTTTCATGTTGAGTCATCACTCTCTTATTAAAAAGCACTAGCTGGAGAGCACAGCTGTCATTTGCATCCATTACTATTAATTTATATTGGGTATGACTATGATTGGATCTCTTTTACCATGAATTACAATGTCTAGTCAGTCCTTGATCTTTAAAGGTGCTCTGCATTTATGTTTTGCGGTCTCAGAAAGGGCTAGCGAGATACCATCTTGTTATATCATATCATGATTGTTTTGAGAAAATGTTGTCATTTGAGATTTATTATTATTGCTCGCTAGTTGATTATGCCATTGATATGAGTAAACATGAGACCTAAGTGTTATTGTGAATGTGGTTAGTTATAATCTTTGCTTAAAACTTGAATGCTGGCTTTACATATTTACAACAACAAGAGCAAACAGAGTTTTTAAAAGTTTTTCTTTATCACTTTCAATTTATCAACTGAATTGCTTGAGGACAAGCAAAGGTTTAGGCTTGGGGGAGTTGATACGTCTCCGTCATATCTACTTTTCCAAACACTTTTGCCCTTGTTTTGGACTCTAACTTGCATGATTTGAATGGAACTAACCCGAACTGACGCTGTTTTTAGCAAAATTGCCATGATGTTATTTATGTGCAGAAACAAAAGTTCTTGGAATGACCTGAAACTCCACGGAACTTATTTTTGGAAAATATTAAAAATACTGGAAGAAGAATCCACGTCAGGGGGGCCTCCACCTGTCCACGAGGGGGGAGGGCGTGCTTGCCCCCCTGGGCGCGCCCCTGCCTCGTGGGCCCCCTGTTGCTCCACCGACCTCAACTCCAATTCCATATATTCGTGTACGGGGAGAAAAAAATCAGAGAGAAGGATTCATCGCATTTTACGATACGGAGCCGCCGCCAAGCCCTAAAACCTCTCGGGAGGGCTAATCTGGAGTCCGTTCGGGGCTCCGGAGAGGGGAATCCGTCGCCGTCGTCATCATCAACCATCCTCCATCACCAATTTCATGATTCTCACCGCCGTGCATGAGTAATTCCATCATAGGCTTGCTGGACGGTGATGGGTTGGATGAGCTTTATCATGTAATTGAGCTAGTTTTGTTAGGGTTTGATCCCTAGTATCCACTATGTTCTGAGATTGATGTTGCTATGACTTTGCTATGCTTAATGCTTGCCACTAGGGTCCGAGTGCCATGATTTCAGATCTGAACCTATTATGTTTTCATGAAATGTGAGTTCTTGATCCTATCTTGCAAGTCTATAGTCACCTACTATGTGTTATGATCCGGCAACCCCGAAGTGACAATAATCGGGACCACTCCCAGTGATGACCGTAGTTTGAGGAGTTCATGTATTCACTATGTGTTAATGCTTTGGTCCGATACTCTATTAAAAGGAGGCCTTAATATCCCTTAGTTTCATATCGACCCGCTGCCACGGGAGGGTAGGACAAAAGATGTCATGCAAGTTCTTTTCCATAAGCACGTATGACTATATTCGGAATACATGCCTACATTATATTGATGAATTGGAGCTAGTTCTGTGTCACCCTATGTTATGACTGTTACATCATAAACCGCATCCGGCATAATTCTTCATCACCGATTCAATGCCTACGAGCTTTTCACATATTGTTCTTCGCTTATTTACTTTTCCGCTACTCATTGTTATAATCAAGACAAAACCCAAAAATATTACTTTTGCTACTGTTATCAAGTATTTCCATATTACTTTGCTGCAGATACTAAGTTATCCGGTGTGGTTGAATTGACAACTCAACTGCTAATACTTGAGAATATTCTTTGGCTCCCTTGTGTCGAATCAATAAATTTGGGTTGAATACTCTACCCTCGAAAACTGTTGCGATCCCCTATACTTGTGGGTTATCAGCGTCTGGCTCCTAGGCTACATCATCTGGTTGCGACAACCAGGAAGAAAGGAAAAGGGGAAAAGGGGGAGCAAAGCAACCGTGAGTACTCATCCAAAGTACTCGCAAGCAAGGATCTACACTACATATGCATGGATATATGTGTAAAGAGGCAATATCGGTGGACTGAACTGCAGAATGCCAGAATAAAAGGGGGGGATAGCTAGTCCTGTCTAAGACTACGCTTCTGGCAGACTCCATCTTGCAGCATGTATAAGAGAGTAGATGGTAAGATCACCAAGTAGCATCGCATAGCGTAATCCTACCCGGCGATCCTCCCCTCGTCGCCCTGTGTGAGAGCGGTCATCGGGTTATATCTGGCACTTGGAAGGGTGTGTTTTATTAAGTATCTGGTTCTAGTTGTCATAAGGTCAAGGTACAACTCCAAGTCGTCCTGTTACAAGATCACGGCTATTCAATAGATAAACTTCCTGCAGGGTGCACCACATTACCCAACACGCCGATCCCATTTGGCCGACACACTTTCCTCGGTCATGCCCGCCTCGAAGATCAACACGCCGCAGCCCTACCTAGGCACAACAGAGAGGTCAAGACGCTGGTCTAAATCCTATGGCGCAGGGTCCCGCCCATCGCCCATTGCACACCTGCGCTGCGAGGGCGGCCGAAGCAGACCTAGCCTAGCAGCGCTCCATCCAATAGGGTGCGCGCCGCTCGATCGCCGCGTCAAGAAGGCTTGGCCGATACCATGACGCCGAGTGCCCATAATCTGTTCGCGTAGTTGGTTAGTGCGTATAGGCGGTGGCGGCACTCAGATCAAATACCAAGATCTCGTTAATCGTGTTATTTTGAAGTAACCGCGAACGCCGAGAAGGGCCAGGCCCACCTCTCTCCTAGGTGGTCTTAACCTGCCCTGTCGCTCCGTCACAAAGTAAAAGTCGGGGGCCGTCGGGAAACCAGGCCCACCTCTACCGGGATAGAGCCACCTGCCCCTTCAGCCCCCATCTCCGAACAATATCATAAGTAATGTAACAGTATAAAGTATATAACATATGCCCGTGATCACCTCCCGAAGTGATCATGCCCCAGTAGTATAGCATGGCAGACGGACAAGAGTGTAGAGCCACTGATGGAATACTAGCATCCTATACTAAGCATTTAGGATTGCAGGTAAGGGTAACAACTGTAGCAACAATGACAGGCTACGCAGCAGAATAGGATTAACCGAAAGCAGTAACATGCCACACTACTCTAATGCAAGCAGTAGAGAGAAGGAATAGGCGATATCTGGTGATCAAAGGGGGGGCCTACCTGGTTGCTCTGGCAAGAGAAGGGTTCATCGTCGATGTAGTCGATCACAGGGGTACCGGCAGCGGTCTTGGGGTCTACCAGAAACAAATAACGGAGGGGGAACATAATAAATAACAAAGCAATCAAAGCATCACAAAGCATAACATGGCAATACGCGGTGCTAGGGGCGACCTAACGCAGTAGGAGGTGATACCGACGAAGGGGGGAAACATCCGGGCAAGTATCCCCGGTGTTTCCCGTTTTCGGACAAATGAAACGGAGGAGGAAAGTTGCATGTTTGCTATGCTAGGGATGTGTGGCGGACGAACGGGCTGCGTATCCGGATTCGTCTCGTCGTTCTGAGCAACTTTCATGTACAAAGTATTTTTACCCGAGTTATAGATTTTTTTTCCAGGTTTTAATCAATTTTCTGGATTAAATAAATTAATTTAATTCGAAAACTAATTAATACATCAGCATGACGTCAGCAGTCAACAGAGGTGTTGACTGGGTCAAACTGACGTGTGGGTTCGCATGTCATTGACTGAGATTAACTAAACAGGTTAATTAGTTTAATTAGTGATTAGGTTAATCTAATTAGGATTAATTACCTTAATTAATTCTTTAATTAGTTAATCAATATTAATATTAATATTAATTCTTTTTTTACCGTTCCAGGGGGTTGGCCCCACGTGTTAGTGGCTCATCAGGGGGGTTGGTAGCGCAATTAGCGCTAATGGCCTATTAGGTCGGTGATTAAACGCCGGTGGCTTTCAGCCACGGCGGAGGCATGCCAGATGGCCTCTATGGGCGGCGAGTCGAGTCGCAGATGTACACCGGGGAGAGCTCGCTCATGGCAGTTCCATAGGGAAGAGAGGAGGCCGCGGGTGAGCGGGAGGCCATGGAGGAGCTGGCGGCCGCCAAGCGGATGCATGCGGGATGTAGGGAGGGCGCGGCGAAGCGGCAGGCGGCGCGGCGAGCAGAGGCACCGGTGCGCGTTGCTGCATGCGTATCTGGCGCAGGAGGGTTGGCCTGAACGCGTCCCGGGCAGGAGCGGCATGGGCGAGGGCGGGACCGGGGCGCAGCAGGGATGCGAGCACGAGCACCGGGTGACGCGTGACACAGAGGGAGGGGGAAGATGGGGTTCTCACCCCCGTTGCAGGTGTACATCAGCGAGGCTCGATGTTGCCGAGCTGGTGAGGAGGCGGGGGCGCGAGTGACGGGTACGAGGCAGTCCAGCGGGATCCAGCAACGGCGCGGTCGCGGATGGGGAGGCGAGGCCCTGGGCGACGACGTCGAGGTGGCGGGGCGCCGCCTCGGGGTCGGGGAGGCGACGGGCATCTGCGGTCACGACGGCGGGCGTCGGGGCGGCGGGGTCCCGATCCAGATCGGGATCATGGGAGGAGTTAAACGGGGGAGGGGGGGAGTGGACCGAGAGGGAGAGTGGGGGTACGTGGGGGAAGTGGGGAGGGGCCGCTAGGGTTCGGTCGCCTGTGGTGCTTGAGGCGCCACCGGGCCGGCCTGGTTGGCTCCGAGGTCATCTGGCCGTGGCCCAAATGGGTGTTATCTTTTATCTTTTTTTGTTATTTTGTTTTTCTTAATCTTTCTATTACTGTTTAATTTTTAGTTTCACTTTATCTTAGTTTTATAAACTATAAAAGTAGTCCCTACTTTAGTGTTAATAAATAGGCTACTGCCACATAAGTTTGGGGAACTAAGTAACATAGTTTAATATTTTATTTATTGTAAAAGGCATTCAACTAATTGTTTTTGCTACTTTTTAAAACATTTTAGAGTATTTTACACTTTTATAAAAGTGTGGTTTCCTCACCAAAATTACCTATGCAATATTTGATTCACTCCGAACATTTTAGTTTTATTATTTGAAAACTTGATTTTGAATTTGAATCGGTTTCAAACTAACGCGAGATTAGCAACAGTAACGGAGGTGACGTGGCATCGTTAACGTGGGATTACTGTAGCTTAATTATTCGGGCGTCACAATTTTCCTCCACTACAAGAAATCTCGTCCCGAGATTTAGGAGGGGAGTAAGGGGGAAGGGATTGGGTTATGAAAAATCTAATAGATCTTCTCGGTCTTGGTTGCTCTTCTCGAAGAGGTCGATCCATTACGTTGATGTGATGAAGTGAGCATTCTTTCTCCGGGAATTTCCATCGTACTTACAAAAGAATAAAGGGTGGGTATTCCGGCAGAACGGACCTGCAAGGTTGACTATCTGATAGCTAACATCAGGGAAGGTGGCGGAAAGTAACTCTCGAACTGAAACTTAAGTAAATACAGAGAGCAAAGTAAGAAAGTACCATGAGAAGTTTCAAGCGGGTAGGCAATCGTTCGAAGCCTAAAATAAAGTGTAAAAGGGGGGGTCGAGCAATGGGAATCAGTTTTGTGTTTGATACCAGAATAGATCACTAGGTAGGTGGCTCGTGAATTACATATGAAGTCAAGCGCGAAGAATAACTTTGACAAGAGGGTGTACAGGAGAGTCAGGTTTTGATCCTATGGAACTGTGGGTTATGGGCCCACCATGTGGGTTAAAAGTAGGAAGGGCGATGATGTCTTGCACGATCATGTAAGCAAGGCATGTCAGAGGTTAGCCTGTCAGTTATATGTCAGCAACAACATCTGTACCAAGGGCGAGGGACGAAGAGAACCATTTTCCTGCTCATTGAACGAGGCGGACCAATAGGCAAAGTTCTCGTCCATCGGTGGTTACCGGAATGTCATCAATAATAGTAACAGGGTCTTACCGACACGATTTTACACCTAGGTGTTTACATAAGCAGAAGAATATTACTGCTTAGATCATATAGATCACTAGAAAGGTTAAACAAAACAATGCAAAGGAAAAGGTGACCATCAAATTAAATAGAACAATGGAAAGGAAAATGTGTTTAAACACATTATTCAGGGGTATATCCTTCCCAAGGACAAACAGAGCATGATATCCACGACAGGATATAATGCAGAAAACCCTTTAGGAAAGGGGGGGGGGGAGAAATCTCATGACATTACCATACAACGGTGTTTGGATAATTTGATAAAGAAAATTTAGCATTGTGCTTCAGATGTTCTTATTGAAAATTGGAGTACCACATACATGCTCCGAGATAGCATTGGCATGGTCTTCAAGCAAAGGTCAGACTTTGGATACAAAGGATCCATCGAAAACAACTTATAGAATAAGTCTTACAATTTCCTCATGGAAGAATGGATAACCTTGCTGAAAAGGAATCTATAACAACAGGGCCTCCGGCCAGGTGTGCTAGGCACGACATCACCTTACCGGGTCACATAAAGACCAGGGTTATATCTCTTGGAAATATGTTCCAACCATCATATCAGACCGAGATTCAGTTCTGATTGGTGGCAGGATACCTAGGAAGAAAAGGTGCAACACAAATTGACGAGATGACAATGTAAGATTCTCGGTAAATGAACTATGGAGCGAGTTCCGACACACGAGTTCATCATTTAAACCAAGGAGACGATGAGGGGGTAGCTGATGGAGTCAGCGACAATCCTCGAGATTTCCAAAAAGATGGATCTCCTCAATAATGTAAACAAGGAGATAACTTTTGTCAGATCAAATGATATAATTATGTATGCTTGAGGAAAACATATGCAAGTAAACATTGGTTGAAAGGTGCACCCGAAAGATGGGCTTAGGTAGCATGATCAATGTTAGAATGGTGGTTCAACAACCAATAGTGTAAGAACGAACTATCGTCCATCAACTTCAAAACAATAGGGTTGCTAGAAGTAAAGAATCCAAGCAACACCGTTCACTTGTTAGTATCCCGGTTAGAATCAACACGGGGACCAAGAAAGAATGGTGATGGTGAGAAGTATTACTATATCAAGAATTCTTAAGAGGTGGTGAAATTCTCATGACATTCTTGACATAAACGATGGTAATACTCCAAGGTAGAGCATAACATAAGTCGGATAGCAAGGAACTCAAAGTACAACGCAAAACTAGAACAAGTTTTGTGTTGGGAGGGAAATCAATAATGTTGTTGATGTTAACACAAATCATCGAGGGGGCAAGCATGGAATTTCTCATCAGGAACTCAATGTATGTCTCGGAAGAAGTTAAAATGTTGAAGATGATCACGACACATTTATCAAGAGGTTACAAGAAGATGTAATCGTTCGCTGACGACATCACACCAAGGGAATGGTGAGGCAAAAGGTTACTATAACCATAGATAAGATGCCATCTCGGAATTTGGAGTTGTCTCTCAAGACAAACAATATGATGCGGAAAGTTCGATGTAAGCGTAGAGCACTGTCGGGATTGTGTCCCGGGGATGAAGGACATATGTAGAATGGTCAAGCAGTTAGCCTGACAATGATGATGTATTCAATCAGTTGGGAATCACATGATCGAGTACAAACTCGTTAGCAATGAAGATTACTAAGAGTTGTCGAATCGCAGTGCAGACTCAATTCACTATTCGGTGTTCTCGGTTGACAACAACCCAGAACTCGTGGAGTGACTATGATAGGGAAAGGTATTATTCCAGCACAAATTCATAAGATGTAGTGCAATGGAATGATATCCTCGAGATACCAGGGGGATAATACTCGAAGGTAGAACAAAATAGAGGTTGGGCAGGCGTACTGATCTGCAGAAGGCAAGTACTTTAACTTGTCCGAGAAATAGAATGAAAGGAGAACAATCATGGTCGGAACCACGGTTGCAAAGGATCAATTCACTGATACCACATGATATTTATCAAGGAAATAGTTATTATTACAACAAGCTTCCATGATAGGATCTACATCGTGTCCATGGGCATGAACACAAAGTTCAAGGTCGACTCGCACTTCTCTAATGCATAACCTTTCATTCACTTCTCGCCTGTGACAAAGTTGTAGTGTTGAAATTTTATCTAACATAACAACAATGGAGTATGACCCTTAGTAGTTTCCGAGTTCACACAAATTAGAAAAGGCATAGCTTCAACTCACTGGGGCATCTTAGAAACATATACCACAACTTCAGGAGTAATTTATACAAGCTCGAAAATAGAGCATGGTTAGTAAAGCAGAGGATACAATTTACCCAGGGCATTATGTATCCGAGGACAGCTCAGAAGATTATTGAATATGAAGGACGCTGTCAGATAAAATCCAACAAAGTATCTGACGGTCCATAACAGTGTTAATGTGAGTACCGACACAACCAAAGGAAGAAACAATGCAAAGACACTGGATTATAGAAACAACTGACTAATTCAAAGTTCAGATGCAAAGGAATTTATGATTTCCAAATCAAGGGATCAGAAACAAACGCTCTGATTAAGGATGGATAACTTGAGTAAGCTTAGGGGTACGAACGATGACAATTTGATTGGTCGAGATCCAGATCATGTTAAAAATGACGTCTGAGCCGGAAGGATGAATTCTAGGATATGAATAAGGATTGCGAGCATTCGCAATATATTGAATCAATGGACTCAAAATGATATTGACAAAGGATGCCAATAAGATTACGAGACTTATGGGATTAATCATAATGCTAGTAAGCAAGAATTTCAAGAGCATTAGATGTCAAGGATTTTTAGAAGAACGAATGGTAATCCGAAGACTTTGTGAAATACAAGAATCAACTGTGGATGAATGGATACTTGATATGTGTGAGGAATTATCCGTAGGGGTATTCATGTGGTAAAGAACTACAAGGAAGTAAGCTCAAAGGATTCTCGGGACAACAAAGAGTATTTCAGGACATCTTGTAATAACAAGATCAATGGGGAATGCTTGTATGAATGGCAAGTGTATGCAGTTTTCATAGGGGTTGACGGTGGAAGGAAATCGCAAATGCGATGGCACGAAGACTCGAGAGAACATCGTAGAGTAACTTCTGAATCTTCTAATGCAGCAGGCGATCATCTGAAGTGAGGGGCTCTCCGGGAGAAAGTACTTTCGAGAACCTAAAGTTAGTTTTGTTTTTAGCAAAATCATTTAACCCGAATAGAAGAGAGCTCAGAGTCCCAGAGTAAATATCGAGGAGTAAAAGATCCTAATACCACCCAATGGCGACGTGGGCCCGTAAGCCACACAACCATGTTAGTAAAAGTTTTTCAGTGACTAGAGTCAACTTCGGCCAAGGAGTTGGAAGGGGGATTTGTATAGGCAGTCGGCTCTGATACCAACTTGTGACACCCCCGATTCAATCATACACTGATCAGGGACTCATGGGAAGATATCACAACACAACTCTAAAAATAAAATAAGTCATACAAGCATCATAATACAAGCCAGGGGCCTTGAGGGCTCGAATACAAATGCTCGATCATAGACGAGTCAGCGGAAGCAACAATATCTGAGTACAGACATAAGTTAAACAAGTTGCCATAAGATGGCTAGCACAAACCGCGATCTGATCGAAGAGGCACAGGCCTCCCGCAGGATCCTCCTAAACTACTCCCCGGTCGTCGCCGCGGTTTGCACGTAGTAGTAGGCACCTCCGATGTAGTAGGAGTAAATGCGTTGACGGTGGCGTCTGCTCCTGGTTCCAAAGATCTGGTTGCAACAACCAGAAGAAAGGAAAAGGGAAAAGGGGAGCAAAGAAACCGTGAGTACTCATCCAAAGTACTCGCAAGCAAGGATCTACACTACATATGCATGGGTATATGTGTAAAGAGGCAATATCGGTGGACTGAACTGCATAATGCCAGAATAAAAGGGGGGATAACTAGTCATGTCGAAGACTACGCTTCTGACAGCCTCCATCTTGTAGCATGTATAAGAGAGTAGATGGTAAGATCACCAAGTAGCATCGCATAGCATAATCCTACCCGGTGATCCTCCCCTCGTCGCCCTGTGTGAGAGCGATCACCGGGTTATATCTGGCACTTGGAAGCGTGTGTTTTATTAAGTATCCGGTTCTAGTTGTCATAAGGTCAAGGTACAACTCCAAGTCGTCCTGTTACCGAAGATCACGGCTATTCAAATGGATAAACTTCCCTGCAGGGGTGCACCACATTACCAAACACGCTCGATCCCATTTGGCCAGACACACTTTCCTGGGTCATGCCCGGCCTCGGAAGATCAACATGTCGCAACCCTACCTAGGCACAACAGAGAGGTCAGCACGCCGGTCTAAATCCTATGGCGCAGGGGTCTGGGCCCATTGCCCATTGCACACCTGCATGTTGCGACCAGAAGCAGACATAGCCTAGCAAGCGTTCCAGTCCAATCTGGCGCGCGCTCGGTCGGCCACGCCAAGAAGGCTTCGGTGATACCATGACGCCGAGTGCCCATAATCGCTCCTGTAGTTGGTTAGTGCGTATAGGCCAGTGGCCAGACTCAGATCAAATACCAAGATGTCGTTAAGCGTGTTATTTTGAAGTAACCGCGAACGCCGACAAGGTCCAGGCCCACCTCTCTCCTAGGTGGTCTCAACCTGCCCTGTCACTCTGCCACAAAGTAACAGCCGGGGGCCGTCGGGAACCCAGGGCCACCTCTACCGGGATGGAGCCACCTGCCCCTTCAGCCCCCATCTCCAAACAATATCATAAGTAATGTAATAGTATAAAGTATATAGAATACGCCCGTGATCACCTCCCGAAGTGATCACGACCTAGTAGTATAGCATGGCAGACGGACAAGAGTGTAGGGCCACTGATGGAATACTAGCATCCTATACTAAGCATTTAGGATTGCAGGTAAGGGTAACAACTGTAGCAACAATGACAGGCTATGCAGCAGAATAGGATTAACCGAAAGTAGTAACATGCCACACTACTCTAATGCAAGGAGTAGAGAGAAGGAATAGGCTATATCTGGTGATCAAAGGGGGGGGGCTTGCCTGGTTGCTCTGGCAAGAGAAGGGTTCGTCGTCGATGTAGTCGATCATAGGGGCAGCGGTCTCGGGGTCTACCGGAAAGAAGTAACGGAGGGGGAACACAATAAATAACAGAGCAATCAAAGCATCACAAAGCATAACATGGCAGTACGCGGTGCTAGGGGCGACCTAACGCAGTAGGAGGTGATACCGACGAAGGGGGGAAACATCCGGGAAAGTATCCCCGGTGTTTTGCGTTTTCGGACAAATGAAACGGAGGAGGAAAGTTGCGTGTTTGCTATGCTAGGGATGTGTGGCGGACGAACGGGCCGCGTATCCGGATTCGTCTCGTCGCTCTGAGCAACTTTCATGTACAAAGTATTTTTATCCGAGTTACAGATTATTTTATATTAATTTTTCAAGTTTTAATCAATTTTGTGGATTAAATAAATTAATTTAATTCGAAAACTAATTAATACATCAGCATGACGTCAGCAGTCAACAGAGGTGTTGACTGGGTCAAACTGACGTGTGGGTCCGCATGTCATTGACTGAGATTAACTAAACAGGTTAATTAGTTTAATTGGTGATTAAGTTAATCTAATCAGGATTAAGTAACTTAATTAATTCTTTAATTAGTTAATCAATATTAATATTAGTATTAATTCCTTTTTTAATTCTTTTTTTACCGTTCCACGGGGTTGGCCCCACGTGTTAGTGGCTCACCAAGGGGGTTGGTAGCGCAATTAGCGCTAATGGCCTATTAGGCCGGTGATTAAACGCTGGTGGCTTTCAGCCACGGCAGAGGCATGTTGGATGGCCTCTATGGGCGGTGAGTCGAGTCGCGGTGGCCACCGGGGGCGAGCTCGCGCTCGCGCGGTTCCAGAAGAATCAGAGGGAGGCCGCGGGGTGAGCGGGGGACGACCATGGTGGAGCTGGGCGGCGCCGGCGCGGCGGATGCGTCCGGGGAGGTAGGGGAGGGCGCGGGTGAGCAGAGGCAGCCGCGGCAGACAGGGCAGCGGTGCGCGTTGCGCGCGTGTATGCAGGGGGCGCGGGAGGGTTGGCTTGAACGCGTCCCGGGCAGGAGCGACATGCGCGAGGGCGGGACCGAGGCGCAGCAGGGATGCTGGAACGACCACCGGGTGACACGTGACACAGTGGGAGGGGGAAGATGGGGTTCTCACCCTCGTTGCCGGTGTACGTCGGCGAGGCTCGATGTAGCCGAGCCGGTGAGGAGGCGGGGGCGCGATTGACGGGGACGAGGCAGTCCAGCGGGATCCAGCAACGGCGCGGTCACGAACGGCGCAGCGAAGCCCGGGGCAACGACGTCAAGGTGGCGGGGCGCCGCCTCGGGGTCGGGGAGGCGACGGGCATCGGCGGTCAGCGACGGCGGGCGTCGGGGCGGCGGGGTCCCGATCCAGATCGGGATCGTGGGAGGAGTGAAATGGGGGAGGGGGGAGTGGACCGAGAGGGAGAGTGGGGGTACCTGGGGGAAGTGGGGAGGGACTGCTAGGGTTCGGTCACCCCAGGGGGTGTTGTAGGCGCCAGCTGGGCCGGCTTGGTTGGCTCTGAGGCCATCTGGGCCGTGGCCCAGCGGGGGTTTCTCTATTTATCTTTTTTTTGTTATTTTGTTTTTCTTAATGTTTTATTATTGTTTTGTTTTTAGTTTCACTTTATCTTAGTTTTATAAACTATAAAAGTAGTCCCTACTTTATTGTTAATAAATAGGCTACTGCCACATAAGTTTGGGCAACTACTTAACATAGTTTAATATTTTATTTATTATAAAAGGCATTCAACTATTTTTTTTTGCTACTTTTTAAAACATTTTAGAGTCTTTTACACTTTTATAAAAGTGTGGTTTCTTCACCAAAATTACCTATGCAATATTTGGTTCACTCGAACATTTTAGTTTTATTATTTGAAAACTTTTATGGTTTGTTTGATTTTGAATTTGAATTTGAATCGGTTTCAAACTAACGCGAGATTAGCAACAGTAACGGAGGTGGCGTGGCATCGTTAATGTGGGATTATTGTAGCTTAATTATCCGGGCATCACAACGGAGGGCACCGTAGGACAATACCATAAATAAAATATACAATCATACCAACCAAGATCATGATTAACCCACAGCACAAAACAGATCTACTCAAACATCATAGGATAACCATATATCATTGGGAAATAATATATGGAGTTGAGCACCATGTTTAAGTAGATATTACAGTGGGGAGATCGAAGGGGTGTTACACCGCTGCATAGAAGGGGAGAGAGTTGGTGTTGACGGTAGCAAGATTGTTGATGTAGATCGCCGTCACAATCCTTGCCCTGGCGCCGTTCCGGCGCCACCGGGACACTACTAGGGAAAAGCCTAGCAGTAGCGCGGGTTTTAGGCCTACCAGTAGCGCGGGTGGCAGCGCTACTAGTACAGTGCTACAACTAAAGCTTAGCAGTAGCATGGTCTTAACCGCGCTACTGCTATATCCACTTAGTAGTAGCGCTTCGCTGAAAGGACACTACTGGTAACTACTAGTAGCGCCTCTTGCAGCCCGCGCTACTACTACTATTCCGTATTATATTTCTTTTTTATTTCATGTTGTATTCATACACCTTTATACAAGTTTTCATACAACAACAATTTAGAGATTATTTTTACATCATAATGAGTTATTACATCACTGGGTGAAAGAATCAGGATTAGTTTCAAGTGGATGGACATCCACTTGAAACTAATCCATGATTCTTTCACCCAATGATATAATAAATATCATCATCATCATATCATTAACAACTTATCATCATAATACATCATTGTCATATAACATCTACTCATGATCATCATTTTCATCACTGAGACATCATATAGCAAGTTGGTCACTAGTCATAATAACAAGTCCTCCTCCTCATCATCAACTCTAACACATTGTACCACATAATAACACATTGTATTTAGGACCTACTTCTCTCTCATAGGACCTACTACCTTCTCTTAGGTAAAATAGCATAAAACAAGATAGGCCCTGACTCTCCATTATGGAGAATGGAGATTATCTTGTCTCTAATTCTTGCCTTCCGCACAATGTTGCTTCCAAGTACCTCCTTACGACTGTCCATACATTTTTTCCATTCTTTGATTTTCATGTCTTCACCGGTTTTAGAAATCCGATATGGACAGGTGTGATTCGTATGATGACCTGGCCGTATGTTCAAAACATCAAGGCGACCATTCTGGTACATCAAATGAGGCACACAATCCTTCGGGATTTTCTATTGAAAAACATAGTAATAACTTCGTAGTTAGCAATGTAGTTCTGTTTTAGAAGAATTTATGCAAAAGATCCACAGATGTCGTAATAGTAGAAAATCTTACCATGGCATCTCCATGGATGTTACCATAGTTCAACACGTGCACTAGTGGCACGTATTGACCATAATGTGGAGGAGTTTGATAATAGATATTGTAATTCTCAAGATCAGTACAAGATGCAATCAGATGATTTTTCTCCTGATAGGTTAATTCTGAGCCATCGGTGTAGTAGGTTCTATCTACCATCTTTCGCACATTGTTTGAAGAATGAAAATAAGCCGTCAATGGAAATAAGCTGTCAACTATATTGAAATAAACAATATAAATTAGTTAATAACTATATTTGAGAAACTCACATAGCGGTAGAATTGGAAGCGTGTCAACAAGGACCCAAATGTCCATATTGTCTTGGTTGATGTCAGAATCACCAAGATCCATGGTGACAAGCATACCCTCATAAAAACCATACATATTGCAAAGTGCTTCCCAATTTGTGCAACCAAAATGGGTTACGCTCTCAGAATTGTACAGATTTACTTCAAAATCTATACCATGATGGGTCCTTAGGTGAATTTTCTTTGTTTTGAAACTTTCATGGTCTTCAAAACCCGTCCTCTCCAAGACATAGCGTCTTGCATGGCATGGGATAAGCTAGTCGAATTGTAAAAGATGAAAATTACACGTTGAAATAGTTGAAGTCATGCTTAATTACGAAAAAAACAATTGTCATTGTTGCGTACCGTTTCAACATCGAAGGTCTCCTGGAGCTTAATGCTGAGGCGCCAAGCTTCATCCAGGTGAGGCCTGTCGCACAGACCTCGGTCGTTGTTGCACCAGCCGCACTCCCCCGGGAGACTTTCATCGTCCGATGACGACATTTCCTATGTTCATAATTCAAAGATTAAACTTGTACAATTAAATATATGTACTACAAAAACTAAATTAGATCATTATTATTCATCATGGGTTGACTATCGGTCTGTCGAGTCTTTACTTGAAAACTCTCAGCTCACGTGGTGTATGTATTCGACCGTCGGTGACGGTCGCTCCTCCCTTCGTCCCCGAGTGCATTACACCAAAATTTCTAGCACACATGAACGAAGGAGAAGCGACCCCCACGACAATAGTCGGGATTCTTCGTCCTCTCATATATGGTGGAGCCTCGACAGACTTAAAGTCAAACCGAAATATCATTTAATTATCTTTCTAGAAAATCTAGGCCACTCGATATTTCCTACATATTCTAGCACAAGTCATGCCAAAATTCACGGAAAAATCCGGCATGACCTTTGCTAAAAAAGGGCATATCGAGCGCCTGAAATTTGCTGGAACGGAAATTAATCAACACTCCGCAAAACATAGGCCACTCGGAGGTGTAACCTGCAAACATGACCGGCCACTTGGGCAAGCACATATCCTATTTGAGCAACACAAGATATACATGTTTTTATCTACATCATATGAGCATTCAAACATGATGGTCATTGCATTTCAGTGGTTGAAAACATGAGCAAAAACATTTCAAAATATCTTATAGGACTCATATTGACATGGAGATTTGGCTGGTCCCACCTCGAGGTCGGAGGGGGTCGATGACGGGGACGACGGCGGGGATGATGGAGGGGCTCCTAGATTTTTGCAAAAACAAAAACCCTATAAGCTATCAACTAATCAAATGCATATGCCTAGCATAGTGGGGTCCAATTTGAGCATTCAAAATAGGAGTACTTCTCCAATTTGAGCATTCAATAAGCAAAACCAAATTGTAAAATAAATAAGTATTCAAATTAGCATGCATTTATAAATCATCTCTTGTGTCCGTACATCTTCGAATATTATCACTAATACATCTCGAATAGTATCATACATATAACATCACTAATACAACTAAAACCCTAGCGACCGACGGGTATCAGCGCGGGCGGTGGGCACCCAAAGAGAAGGAACCATCACAGGATCATAGCTCCAGTGAGATCCCTGAAGAACCTGCCAGGTATTGAAGAACCTGCCCTCCAACGCAACCATGTAGCGACGGACGTGCTCGTCCTCCTCGCTGACACGGTGACGTACCACCTCTGCGGGGTCCTCAAGCCTCTGCACCGTCACTAGCCCACGCGACCGCCACCAAAGAAGGTTCGGGTCAACGATGGGCTGGCTCCTCACCAAGCTGGGCCCCCCGGTAGGTAGCACCTCCCAGTACCAGCCCGGCAGAGCCCAGTCCCGGACATGGCCCCTCTGATCAAGCAGGTGTCCTCCGTCGAGTCAACGACGAGGATGCGGGAGAGGCATCGTCGACGTCGATGCGGGAAAAATTGCTTTAACTAAAGAAATAACAACTAAAGATAAATTTTCTTACTAAAAATAAACTAGTTCTATTAATTCAACTAAACACTTACTATAAATAAAAATAAACTAGTTCTTACTAAAAATAAACTAGTTCAACTAGTTCTATTAATTTTCTTACTAAAAATACACTAGTTCTAAACTAGTTCTTACTAAAAATAAACTAGTTCAACTAGTTCTATTAATTTTCTTATTAATTCTATTAAACACGCACTAAAAACAGTAAAAACAAACTACATTATACAATAGTAAAAAAACTACAGAAAGAATAGAAAAAATAGAGATGGAGGGAGGAGGGGTGGGAGGAGGGAGGAGAGAGGAGGAGGGGAGGAGGCCGGTGGGATAGGAGGAGGAAGGAGGAGGGAGGAAGGAAGGGTGGGAGGAGGAGGAGAGAGGAGGGGAGGGGCGGACGGAGGAGGAGGAGGAGGGGCGGGAGGAGGAGGAGAGAGGAAGGGAGGGGACGGACGGAGGAGGAGGAGGGAGGCGGCTGGGAGGAGGGATACCGGCGGAGGAGGGAGGAGGGATGAGGGGGCGGCCAGAGGAGGAGGGAGGATAGGGCTACCGGAGGAGGAGGGAGGAGGAGGGAGGGAGGAGGGAGGAGGAGGGATGGAGGGAGTACCTCGGTGGAGGAGCAGCGTGGCGGCGGCGCATTTACGGCGGTGTCAGCCAAGCGAGAGTGACTAAGAGGGAGAGTGAGTGAGAGGGTCGGCCGCATTGGGAGGATAAGGTAAGGTTAGTAGTAGCGCGGGTTCGTGAAAAGCGCTCTCGCTACACGGAGCATAGCAAGAGCGCGCTGCACGGGCAGCGCTCATCGCTAAGTGGGCTAGCCATGTGCGCCTAGTTCAAACTTAGCAGCAGCGCTGCTTTGCTAGTATCGCCATCGCTAAAATGATAGCAGTAGCGCGGTTTATTTACACGCGCTACTACTAAGTAGAAGTAGCGCACGATTTTGTCGAGCGCTACTGCTAAGATGTTGTGTATAAGGTTTTTCCTAGTAGTGGGAGGGAGGGGGAGAGAGCCCCCTCCTCCTTCTTCTTCCTTGGCCTCCCCCCTAGATGGGAGGAGAGTTCCCCCTCTGGTCCATGGCCTCCATGGCCGCGGGGGGCGTGAGCCCCTCCAAAATTGGATCTATCCCCCTGTTCTCTTCTGTTTCACGTTCCCGTTTTCTGGCCCTTCACTACAAGAAATATGTCAACTTGCGACCATCACTATTGGTCACTGAAAGGTCATTATTTTTCATTTGCGACCTTTTTGCGACAAAAATAGATGGTCAAAAGCTGGCGGTTGTAAACTGAAATTAGCGACCTTCTTTGTGATATGTAAAAGCTCATTGGTTCCACGACCAAATTTTTGGTCACTAGCAACCTCCGCAGGCCATGCAGGGATCCAGCGTGGCAAGCTGATGTGGATAAGAATCAGCCCGGTCCAATTCGGTGTTTGATACGTCTCCAACGTATCTATAATTTATGAAGTATTCATGCTATTATATTATCCATCTTGGATGTTTAATGGGCTTTACTATGCACTTTTATATTATTTTGGGACTAACCTATTAACCCGAGCCAGTGCCGCTTCTGTTTTTTCCCTTGTTTGATGTTTCATGGAAAAGGAATATCAAACGGAGTCCAAACGGAATGAAACCTTCGGAAAAGTTATTTTTGGAACGGAAGCAATCCAGGACTTGGAGTGCACGTCGTGGAATCAACGAGGAGGGCACGAGGCGGGGCGCGCCTCCACCCTCGTGGGCCCCTCGTGGCTCCCCTAACGTATTTCTTCCTCCTATATATACCAATATACCCTAAAACCATCGAAGAACATAATAGATCAGGAGTTCCGCTGCCGCAAGCCTCTGTAGCCACCAAAAACCAATCAGGACCCTGTTCCAAGACCTGGGGGGGGATCCTCACCGTGGCCATCTTCATCATCCCGGCGCTCTCCATGACGAGGAGGGAGTAGTTCACCCTCGGGGCTGAGGGTATGTACTAGTAGCTATGTGTTTGATCTCTCTCTCTCTCTCTCTCTCTCTCTCTCTCTCTCGTGTTCTTGATTTGGCACGATCTTGATGTATCGCGAGCTTTGCTATTATAGTTGGGTCTTATGATGTTTCTCCCCCTCTACTCTCTTGTAATGGATTGAGTTTTCCCTTCGAAGTTATCTTATCGGATTGAGTCTTTAATGATTTGAGAACACTTGATGTATGTCTTGCGTGGGATAACCGTGGTGACAATGGGTTATTCTATTGATTCACTTGATGTATGTTTTGTGTGATCAACTTGCGAGTTCCGCCCATGAACCTATGCATAGGGGTTGGCACACGTTTTCATCTTGACTCTCCGGTAGAAAATTTGGGGCGCGCTTTGAGGTTCTATGTGTTGGTTGAATAGATGAATCTGAGATTGTGTGATGCATATCGTTTAATCATACCCACAGATACTTGAGGTGACATTGGAGTATCTAGGTGACATTAGGGTTTCGGTTGATGTGTGTCTTAAGGTGTTATTTTACTACGAACTCTAGGGCTGTTTGTGAAACTTATAGGAATAGCCCAATGGATTGATCGGAAAGAATAACTTTGAGGTGGTTTCGTACCCTACCATAATCTCTTCGTTTGTTCTCCGCTATTAGTGACTTCGGAGTGACTCTTTGTTGCATTTTGAGGGATAGTTATATGATCCAATTATGTTATTATTGTTGAGAGAACTTGCACTAGTGAAAGTATGAACCCTAGGCCTTGTTTACTAGCATTCCAATACTGTTTATGCTCACTTTTATCATTAGTTACCTTGCTGTTTTTATATTTTCAGATTACAAAAACCTATATCTACCATCCATATTGCACTTGTATCACCATCTCTTCGCCGAGCTAGTGCACCTATACAATTTACCATTGTATTGGGTGTGTTGGGGACACAAGAGACTCTTTGTTATTTGGTTGCAGGGTTTTTTGAGAGAGACCATCTTCAACCTACGCCTCCCACGGATTGATAAACCTTAGGTCATCCACTTGAGGGAAATTTGCTACTGTCCTACAAAACTCTGCACTTGGAGGCCCAACAACGTCTACTAGAAGAAGGTTGCGTAGTAGACATCAGTGTTTTACATGGGCCGAGCCCAACAATTCAGCCTATTTGTGTTTTTTCTGTCAACTTTTGGTTGGGTTCATGGGCCAAACCAAATATTGCAGCCTTTTTATTGTTGGGCCATTGCCTTGTTGTCTCAACAGTTTCATTTTTTTTCTTTTTTTATAAAGTGGGTTCACTAGGCAGGTGGGTCCCCATTGTCAGGTTCTATTACTAGGTCCTAGCCGTCAGGGCAATATTCTTCAATTTTTTTAATTTAATGCAAATAAATACCTAGTATTTAAATTTGCACACAGAACACGAAATACTTCAAGTATTATCAACCATCAAAGTGCTACATCATATAACACACATACAAATGTGATCAGCATCAAGTTTACAATCAGATAACAACCTCCACAAGTGTACAATCACATGAGCTAGGTTCTTCTACATCATACACACATACAAATAGGAGCAGCATAAAGGGCTTCATTAATGCAAAACTTGACAGTTGACAACAATGATAGAACTATGCTTCCTCCGACTTCTTTGTCCTGATGCTCACGAAGAAACATGAAAGCCCAACATCTGCACATTACAGAACAAAATGTTTAGGAACAAAATAGAAGTCTAACAGCATATTTAACAATAAATAACAGAATAATGAAGTTAATGAGACATTTTAGAATCAACTTGACAGTTGACATCAATGTTTGCATTGGACACATTCAAAACTAAAATTATACATAAATGCCTAAATTCCAATGCCCAATGCCTTAGTTTAGTAAACACTAAGCATGGTACATAGTAAAGATTTGACATAACCAGAACTGAAAGCATTTACTCTATCAAGCAACAATGATGCAACATAGAAGAAAAGAGAGATGCACAATGGAGTAACATCGTATATCACACAATGTGGACACTGCCAGCTCACCGAAGAACTTGTGGTCACCGCCGTACACAACCACCATAACGCCGGTCACCTTGTTGATCTTATCCTTGAAGTTCTCTAACTCCAGGTTGTTCCACTACAGCTCGGTATTTGCTCAACCATATGTGTACATGCATCAGGGCATACATAAAATATTCTAGTCAATATTCTCGGCTAACTGTGATGTAATGAAAATAAATACTTAAGGAATTGGGGTAAAAATTGATTTTAGACATCAAAATTAGCAGCGCTCATTTCAACCATGTTCAGATAAACTTGAGGTAAATTAGCAGTAATGATATTAGTTACAAGCTAGGTGTGTAACTGCTGTCAACACCACCACCACCAGAGACACACAAGATAAGCATCAACACCACCATGATCTTGATATTAGCCACCCCATATCACCAGAGCATCACAGGGGCACATATATAAAGCAAGTACATGTGGGCAGCTACCGACAGACCCTAGAACCGCATGAATTTATCACCAGAGAGCTCCAGTAGGAGTTGATGCTTGGTTACAGCATCTAGCAGCAACTAGTAGAGCCCCACATCCAACCCAAATCATGGAGAAGGCCATGCAGGAGATACATCAGAGAAGAAGGAACAGGGAGGAGTTCACCAGAGGGAGTTTGTAGCCGTAGTAGAGGCTCAGCCACACCACGGCTATGGTGTGACCATCACCACATCCAGGAGAGGGTCTGGAAGCCGCCGAAGCACCACCGCGGCGACCAGGGCAAGCGTCGGGCATAGTGGCGCCACCCCAGGGACATCACCGCATGGACATCACCGGCCTCACCCTGTTTCAAGAAATGTTCACAACAACTTTGTCAGACTCGATCAATTCTGAAGAAACCACCTTCGTCGTCAGACACATACATACATACAGGAAGCAAAAAAAGAAGAAACAGAGCAGGGACTCGGTCGATCATGAGATAGTGTCCATATCATTAGGAAGAAATAGGTGCTACCTCTTGAGCACTGCGTTGGTTTTCCCTTGAAGAGGAAAGGGCGATGCAGTAAAGTAGCGTAAGTATTTCCCTCAGTTTTTGAAAACCAAGGTATCAATCCAGTAGGAGACCAAGCGTGAGTCCCACGCACCTACACAAACAAATAAGAACCTCGCAACCAACGCGATAAAGGGGTTGTCAATCCCTTCACGGTCACTTACGAGAGTGAGATCTGATAGATATGATAAGATAATATTTTTGGTATTTTTATGAGAAATAAAGATGCAAAGTAAAATAAACGGCAATAGAAATAGCTAAGTGTTGGAAGATAAATACGATGGAAGATAGACCCGATAGCCATAGGTTTCACTAGTGGCTTGTCTCAAGATAGCATAAGTATTACGGTGGGTAAACGAATTACTGTCGAGCAATTGATAGAATTGAGCATAGTTATGAGAATATCTAGGTATGATCATGTATATAGGCATCACCGTGACAAGTAGACCGAAACGATTCTGCATCTACTACTATTACTCCACACATCGACCGCTATCCAGCATGCATCTAGAGTATTAAGTTCATAAGAACAGAGTAATGCTTTAAGTAAGATGACATGATGTAGAGGGATAAGCTCATGCAATATGATATAAACCTCATCTTTTTATCCTCGGTGGCAACAATACAATACGTGTCGTTTCCCCATACATCCTTCGGGATCGAGCACCGCAAGATTGAACCCAAAGCTAAGCACTTCTCCCATTGCAAGAAAGATCAATCTAGTAGGCCAAACCAAACTGATAATTCGAAGAGACTTGCAAAGATAACCAATCATACATAAAATAATTCAGAGGAGATTCAAATATTGTTCATAGATAAACTTGATCATAAACCCACAATTCATCGGATCTCAACAAACAGATCACAAAAGAAGATTACATCGAATAGATCTCCAAGAAGATCAAGGAGAACTTTGTATTGAGATCCAAAGAGAGAGAAGAAGCCATCTAGCTAATAATTATGGACCCGAAGGTCTGAGGTAAACTACTCACACATCATCGGAGAGGCTATGGTGTTGATGTAGAAGCCCTTCGTGATCAATGCCCCCTCCAGCGGAGCACCGAAAAAGGCCCCAAGATGGGATCTCACGGGTACAGAAGGTTGCGGCGGTGGAAATAGGGTTTTGGCTCCGTCTCTGATGGTTTGGGGGTACGTAGGTATATATAGGAGGAAGAAGTACGTCGGTGGAGCAACAAGGGGCCCACGAGGGCGGAGGGCGCGCCTGGGGGAGGTGGGCGCGCCCCCCTACCTCGTGCCTTCCTCGTTGATTGCTTTACATAGACTCCAAGTCCTCTAGATCACGTTTGTTCTGAAAATCACGTTCCCGAAGGTTTCATTCCGTTTGGACTCCGTTTGATATTCATTTTCTGCGAAACACTGAAATAGGCAAAAAACAGCAATTTGGGTTGGGCCTGCGGTTAATAGGTTAGTCCCAAAAATAATATAAAAGTGTATAATAAATCCCATTAAACATCCAAAACAGAAAATAATATAGCATGGAACAATCAAAAATTATAGATACGTTGGAGACGTATCAATAGACCATTGTATAGCTCACATAAATAGATCTGCTACTATGCACAACACAAGCACCCACTTGCACTTGGTATACTTCTGTATCTAGGACACCCAGCAAGCTATTTTGTATTTGAGAAACTGAGAAATGCATGAACAATTTTTCAGAAGGTAACTCAACTTCTGTGCACGCATTTAGACAGGAAAACAAGGGCTTGTAGTCACATTAATTAGAACAGGATCGCAAGACACAAGTATAAGCTAGAATTGACAAGTACACATTAATTTTAACATAGCATTACTAGCTCTGTTGTTGTCTGCATATTACACCATATGGAAAAATGCTCAGGTCATTATTAATGTCATGAAAATGGTACATAGGAGGCTACAACTTTTCATCGAGGCATGATAGATAGCAACAAATGGACATTCTATATGAGAACAAAATAGCATTGATCAAACAGATGTTACGAGGACGGATATGTGACTGCTATAGATGAGTGAATTATCAAAAAAAAGGAAGATATGCACCTGCCTGCCAAATACACAGGACTAGTGCAGCTAAAGGATGATGGGAAATTTGCATCTGATGCTACCACTTAATTTCAGAGCATGACAAGACAAAAAGCATGGCATCAACAACATCATCAGTAGCATACTACCATCGTAAATAGATGGACTAAATTGATGGACGCTCATCCATCCATGAGAGAAGACAGTACCTCTGGTTGATGAAGAGAAGAGAAGACCTACTGTTCCTGCAACCAAACCATCCATCCATGCATCAGAGGAGACCAGCCCATCCACCATGAGAGAATCACACAAGTCAGACAAGGGAATGGAAGGAAGAATGGGAAACCGCAGGAAGAGAGGGGGTGCTGACCTTGATGGCGTCGGCTGCTTGACCTTGAGTAGCACTTGAGCGGGCAGAGCAAGACCATGGCATCGGGGATCATTTGGCCCATGACGAGGTGAGGAGGAGGGAGAGGGTCATGGCAAATAAGAGGGATGGACCAGAAACCCTCTGCTGTTGCGTGGTTGTGCTATGTCGATGAGGCGAGCTGAGAGATGGAGGTGAGGTGAGGGCGGCGGATCCTGTCGAAGAAGAGCGGAGTGGCTGCCGGCGACGCCAGCCCGAAACCCTAGCGCCGAATGGGTTGCAGACGGTGAAGAGGGCGTGCCGGTGAGCGCGCGCGTGACCTTGTCCGGCCCGAGCACAAGGACTGGGCGGCGCCATCGGGGAAGGAGGAGGCGATGGCGAGGTTGGAGAGGTGGTGCTGGAGAGGCGGCAGCGAGGGGGTTGGGAGGTGGGGAGGGGGAAGGGGACGTGCGGCGGCGGCGTGGATCTGAATCGGGGGAGAGTGTGAGAGGGGATAGATGGGAGTTAGGGTTTGGGGTAGTTGGGCTGCGGGTGGGGTTTTATTTTTCTTTTTTTCTCCTTTTTCTATAGATAAATGGGACAGATGGATCGGTGGATCGATGGATGTGTGCCACGTCAATCCGTGGCACAAGCGTTTCAACCAATGAGAACAAAGCTTATGTAATTGTATATTTTCTTTTTGTTTCTCTTGTATTTTTTGCACAAGGTTGTATCTTGGAATGGCATAGTTTTTTCAAAGGGCGTTGATATGCGCCGGTCGACCGGCTGAGTCGCTCTGTCGGTCTCCCTGCGTCCGCTGGACTCATCCATCCAGAGACGTTGGATCTGTGTTCTTTCGGTTATCTCTCAGCCCGCATCTCGCACGCACACATGAAAAAAAAGAGATGCATCCACCTTCTTCACAACTGCTCGTGCACAACTCCCCCCCAGCGTCTGCCCACGTTTCCTAGGACGGCGAACTGTGAAGTGCCCCTGCAACTCTCGGGCGGCGGCTTGCCGGCGTGGAGTCAAGGGAGGGAGGGGCCAGGTTGCGCGGCGGCTGGTGTGATCGGATTCTCAATCTGAAGTCAGGAAGACGAGACACACACACACACACACACACACACACACACAAGGGAGACGTAGTCTCAGACGCACGATGAGATTGGATCACACGATGCGCGTGTGACCGGAAAATCGTTGGACCGACGCGTCATTGCTAAACGTTTCCCTTTTCAAATGAGATCATATTTTGCACAAGTTTGCATCTCTGAATGGCAAACAATGTTGCTTAAGAAAGTTTTCATTATCTTTGCATAAAAAATTCATTTCACATTTTTCAAGTGCCCAAAGTGAGTTTTTTAAGAACCTACCAAATATTTGTTGAAAAATTGGACCAAATCATTTTTATAAAATATTAGGACATATTTAATGCATAATTGACCAAATGGTTGGGTGTCAAAAGCTTTGATCCACCTCTCGTGAAAAAGACAAATTACCGCCAATTTAACAGGAAGTGGGTCAAGTTTGAACTGCAGTTGCCTCATAGTTTGCTCATGAACTTTTCCAAAAATCATTTTTAGGTAGATAAGTATCTATTTAATAAGAGAAACATCAAAAGTTTTATAGGATTCAACCGCTAGCTAGGAACAGTCATGCCCGCCGTTTTAACCGCATTTTGAAATGGGCATAAAAAGTTCAGAAAAAATAAAAAAATTGGAAAACCTTCGTATTGTGTCATTATATTTGACCAAGTTTCCAGGAAAAATAATAAACTTGTAATACGGCAATTATTTTAAAAAAGTGTTCTCAGAAATGAGCTATCATGCGTGAAGATTCATGGCTTTTAGGCCAAATGATCAATCTTATGGCCACATTCATGTCATAGTTTGTTCAAATGATCTCATATTGTGCACAAGGGTGCATCTTGGAATTCCAAACAATGTTGCCTAAGGGAGTTTTCATTTTTTTTTGCACGGAAAATTCATTTTCCAATTTCCGAGTGCCCGAAATGAGTTTTTTTTGTGAAGGACCTACTGTATATTTGTTGCAAAATTGGACCAAATCGATTTTCTAAAATACTAGGCCATATTTAATGCACAATTGACCAAATGGTTGGGTGTCAAAAGTTTTGATCCACCTCTGGTGAAAAAGACAAATTTCCGCCGATTCAGTAGGAAGCGGGTCAAATTTGAACTGTAACTGCCTCATAGTTTGCTATTTATTTTTCCCAAAAATCATTTCTAGGTACATATGTATCTATTTAATCAGAAAAACATCAAAAGTTTTCCAAGATTCGATCACTAACTAGGAACGGTCAAGCCCGCCGTTTTGACCGCATTTTGAGACGGGCATAAAAAATTCAAAAAAAAACAAAAAATTGGAAGACCTTCGTATTGTGTCATTATATGTGACCAAGTTTCCAGGAAAATAATAAACTTGTAATACGGAAATTGTTTTTAAAAAAGTGTTCTCAGAAATGAGCTATCATGCGTGAAGATTCATGGCTTTCAAGCCAAATGATCAATCTTATGGCCACATTCATGGCATAGTTTGTTCAAATGATCTCATATTGTGCACAAGGGTGCATCTTGGAATTCCAAACAATGTTGCTTAAGGGAATTTTCATTTCTTTGCACGAAAATTCATTTTCCATTTTCTGAGTGCCCGAAATGAGTTTCTTTTGTGAAGGACCTACCATATATTTGTTGCAAAATTGGACCAAATCAATTTTATAAAATACTAGGCCATATTTAATGCACAATTGACAAAATGGTTGGGTGTCAAAAGTTTTGATCCACGTCTGGTGAAAAAGACAAATTTCCGCTGATTCAGCAGGAAGCGGGTAAAATTTGAACTACAACTGCCTTATAGTTTGCTCTTTATTTAAAAAAAATCATTTCTAGTTATATAAGTATCTATTTAAACAGAAATACATGGTTTGGTAAGGTTTGGACGGTGGCCCAGGGCCCCAACTCCAAAGGGCGTAAACTCGCATGGCCGCCGCGTGGTCACCGCGTGACTGGCGTTGTCATGCGTTCTGGGCGACCTAGGCATGTCTAGTGGGTTGGGAACTCCCCAGGTAGGTTCTAGGAAGAAAATGACAATAGAAGAATCTCAGGAGGAGACCGAACTATGCTCAAACATGAATTAGCAGCCAAATGTTTGATTAGCGGTACAGGGAACGCACATGGCCAATGGACTTGATTTTTGGATGAGGATGATCAGCTACTAGGGAGACTGTCTTGGCAAATTTTGAGCTCAAATGGAGTAGCTTAGATGGCACTTGCTTCGCAAAGTACCACATCGGGCAGAAATATGGATGTTGAAGCTGGGCTCAAATGGATAAATGGATTGAGATGAAATTTGGAGGAGGGTGATAATTTGGGAATATGAAGGGACTGTAAAAATTTCATTCCGTTTGGATATATAAAAATGGTACTTCTTTCACGATGCTCTCCACTGAACAGAAAATTGGGAAAAATATTGAGGGCAATTGGTTAAATTAAATGAGCTAAAATTTGGCGTTGTGAGTTTCTATGGGCAGGGTCATGTCCTGGTAAATTGGCTACAATTATAAAGCAATATAGAATGTAGTTGCTTCACAACCTAAAAATATTACTAGAAACAAAGATTGGATGGTGAGCTATCATGGTTTGTTAGATGGAGCTAAAACTTTCTGGAGAGATATGATATGGACATATAGAATATGTGGCAAAAATTCAACTCATTACGATATGCATAGCTAGTTCATCCTTCACAAAGCTTCTAGCTGAATGAAAACTTTGGAAATTTGCCGAGGAACATTTACTAGGAAAATGGAGCTGAAATTTGTCACGAGGTAATGATTTGGATAGGAAAGAGTGCCCAAAATTTTTGAGGTCAATCAAGTATATGTAAATAGAACTTCCTTCACAAAGTGTTGTTCTGAACAGAATAGGAAAATGAATATTGTTGAATTATATTTGAACTAGGTGAGGAAGGTTTTTTACATATTTGACGAAGATATGATCCAAAGAATTTATGAGAATTTTTTGGGGATTTTGGGAATAACATAAATATAGGTTGCTTCACAACCTAGGGCAAAAATTGACACATGGACATGACACATACGCAAAACTGATGAGGTGGTGCCTAGTCATAGCAATAAGTACCAATGCATCCACGTTCACAACCTCATGACCATTTATATTGGTCGTAATCAGGTAGAAATAAGGTCATCGACCACTCTTTTCTGCTTTATGACCATTTGGTGTAAGGCAATTTCAGGGTTTGAGCCCTTCCAAGCGAAATGGCCGTGGATTTACGACCAATTCAGCTGGGGTCACTAAGAGAAGGTCACTAGTTGACATATTTCTTGTAGTGCTTCACCGTTTCTTAAATTCCCGGAGATCCATAACTCCGATTGCGCTGAAATTTTTAGACGACTTTTTTCCATAAATTATCTTTCTTGCGCCAGAAGAAGGGCCCCAACCGCCTTACGGGGAGGGCACAAGACACCTGGGCGTTCCAGGGGGTGTCCGGCGCGCCCTGGTGGGTTGTGGAGGCTGTGGGCCTCCTTTAGCGTTGATTCCACCTCTCAAAAATAATATATATTCCAAAATAATTCTCCACTAATTTTTATC
Organism: Aegilops longissima; assembly: GCA_021605205.1. Lineage (NCBI taxonomy): Eukaryota > Viridiplantae > Streptophyta > Magnoliopsida > Poales > Poaceae > Aegilops > Aegilops longissima. Next base: position 407,684,188 of record CM038680.1, read on the forward strand.
CTGTTTGGACTTCGTTTGATATGAATTTTCTGCGAAACAAAAAGCATGCAACAAACAGGAACTGACACTGGGCACTGGATCAATAGACTAGTCCAATAAATCATATAAAAAGTTACCAAAAATATGTGAAAGTTGTATAATATTACCATGAAACAATCAAAAATTATAGATACGATAGACGTATCAGGTGGCACCTGTGATCTCATCAATAAGATCACAAGACAGTGTTTCTCAACATCTACGTGGGGTTGGATCTCCTTCTCTAACCTTTTACCTTCTTTCCAGGTGATTAGGTCAACGATCCGTGCTTCAGACTGTCATTGCTAGCATCTCCTCTCTCTCTCCGATAATGTCTGATGACTAGCCGGCCACAGTTAAATGACTTTTTGGCTTCAACGAGGTTAAGCAGGTATGGCATCGAGTTATGTGTAGGACGCACCGTCGGTTTTTACATGTTGAAGATGGCGACAAATTTCGTGTGGGTCTATATATCTATAATTTTCCTTGCTCATTTTTGTGTACATTAGAGCATATCTAGCCCATCTGACATAAGTTAATTCCCCATCCTTTAATTGCCTATATTTTAGGGAACTAAACTTTTGTCGATCTTATCCATCCCTCAAACTTAATCCCCCAAATGCACTTGACCCTACATAGAAGCCTTTAATTGTTCTTCCTTCTTCATCCTTGCACGCGGACAATGTTGACTTCTCACCACTAGACGATGTCCATGAGCTAGCTAGGGACTAGGATAGACGATCCATAAAATTAATTTGATAGGGACTCACTGTTGGCAACATACATGTGTGATGAAATCGTCCTCCAGAGACTAATCTATCGTTGGCCAAGGCAATGAGTGAGAAAAAGCAGCTTCCTTTGAGTCGAGCAATGGGATTATTAAAGGGAATTGATCAAGTTCTTAATTGAAAATCACACGGGTCCAAAGATCAAGGTTTTGCTTCCGTTGAGGAGAAATTGAGAAGAGAAGGGTTGTGGCATTCTTCCCATAAAAGGTGCACACCCGTCGATTCTAATTCCTTCAAAATGGCTTCTTATACTCTTCTTTCTCCTTGTGGTACGATAGCGTGGTCCAGAATGCAATGATTCATTGAATCGGCGATTGTGGCCGACAACCATGTTTGCGTTTGTAGGTTTCTCAAGGTTTGTCCTACGCTTGAAGTTTTTTCTCATTAAGTGCTCCTCCCTGTGTGGTGGTGCTTTGCATGGGGACGAGAACAACGGGAGGGAGAGGGGTCCCTGGGCCAGGACGACGAGGAGGAGGAGTGTTGCGTGGCCAGAGACAATGGGAAGAATGAAAAAAAAATGAAGAAAAGAGTCCGTCGAAGACGGTTGAGGGAGGGAGGCTATCGGAACGATCCCAAGATACCCGCGTGATCCTAAAAAAATTCATGAAATTTGAGGAGAGGAAAGACAAAACATCTTTGTCAAGAGGCCTCACCAGAGCGACGAAGGGACTGAGGAGTAAAAAGAATCCTACTCTCCGATATATATAATCCTAAGACCCAAAACATTTTTTTCTAGACTCGACAACGGCCAACAATCAAGGGGGCTCCTATGGTCGGTCGAGGCTCTGATACCAACTTGTCACGCCCAAGATGCGATCCTATCCTAAAGGAACTCGAAGGTCCCACCAAGGATAGAAGCGCATCTTGAAGATGCTTTTGCAAGGTGGATATCATCACATCAACATTACATAATAGTAGGGATACATCCAATACATACAAAGTCACATGAATACAACAATACAACATACAAGATCAACATCCGACTACGGATGAATCATAAACAGAAACTCAAACAATATCCACCCTGCTAGCCCAGGCTGCCGACCTGGAACCTATCCCCTCATCGAAGAAGTAGAAGGAGAACTCCAAAACAAGCAAACATCGCTCTTGCGTCATGATCATCGCATAACCTGTTCATGCAACTGTTTTTGTAGTAATCGGTGAGCCACGAGGACTCAGCAATCCCATTACCATGGGTATCAAGACTAGCAAAGCTTAATGGGTAAGGAAGGGGTAAAGTGGTGAGGTTGCAGCAGCGACTAAGCATGTATGGTGGCTAACTTACGCAAATAAGAGCGAGAAGAGAAGCAAAGCAAGCGGTCGTCAACTAGTAATGATCAAGAAATGATCCTGAACTCCTACTTACGTCAGACATAACCCAGAAACCGTGTTCTCCTCTCGATCAACCCGAAAAGAGACACTCACGATTCACGCATACGGTTGGTGTATTTTAGAAGAGTTTACTTCAAGTTTACTACAACCGGATATTAACAAATTCCCATCTGCCACATAACATGGGCACGCCTCTCGAAAGTTTATACCTGCAGGGTGTCCCAACAAGCCCATTATAAGCTCTCGCGATCAACGAAGGATATTCCTTCTCCCGGGAAGGCCCGATCAGTCTCGGAATCCCGGTTTACAAGACATTTCGACAATGGTAAAACAAGACCAGCAAATCCGCCCGATGCGTCGACAATCCCGATAGGAGCTGCACATATCTCGTTCTCGAGGCAACACGGATAGGTCAGCCTCGAGTAAAACCAGCCCTCGAGTTGCCCGAGGTGGCCCGTAGTCTGCCGGTTCAAACCAGCACTTAGAGAAGCACGGCCCGGGGGCTAAAATAAAGATGACCCTCGGGTTGGCCACCCAAGGAAAGGGTATAGGTGGTGGTGAGGCAAATGGTAAAACCAAGGTTGGGCCTTCTTGGAGGAGTTTTATTCAAAGCGAACTGTCAAGGGGTCCCATAAATCACCCAACCGCGTTAGGGACGCAAAATCCGGGAACATAATACCGATATGACAGAAACTAGGCGGCAAGAGTGGAACAAAACACCAGGCATAAGGCCGAGCCTTCCACCCTTTACCAAGTATATAGATGCATTAATAATATAAGAGATATTGTGATATCCCAACATAAACATAATCCAACATGGAGCAATCTTCATCTTCACCTGCAACTAGCAACGCTATAAGAGGGGCTGAGCAAAAGCGGTAACATAGCCAAACAACGGTTTGCTAGGAAGGGTGATAACGGTTAGGGGCTATCATGCAATTTGGGAGGCTTGAGCAGCAAGTAGTAGGTAACGCAGCATAGCGATAGAACGAAGCAACTAGCATAGCAATGATAGTAATGAGATCCAAGGTGACGGTCATCTTGCCTGAAATCCCGCTAGGAAGAAGAACGAGTCCATGAAGAAGATGAAGCCACGAAGACGAACCAAGCGTAGACGAATGAATCCTCACGATAGCAACAAAACATGAACTAAGAAGCAACACCGGAAAGAAGCAAACAACATGGTAAACGCACAAGCATAATCATGGCATGATGCACAATCAAGTATGATGCATGTCCGGTTTAGATAGGCATGGCATGGCAAAGTGCAACAAACAAGGCTACAAGTTAAGTGGAGCTCAGTATGCAACGAGTTGCATATTGACAAAACACCACATTGACTTATTTAGTTCTTTCTCGGTTATGTACCCAACAATATTAAATATTGTTAAACATGGCAAGAGGTGAAGCATAAGTAAACTAACTATTTAGGCAAGTTTAAATGAGGCCGGAAACAACAAACGAACAATTCTGGAAAATCCCCATATGCATATTTAGATTCGGTACTGTTCTGCCTATAACATAATTTTAAAGTTGTTAAACAGCAAAACAAAGTGCACCAAGTTAATCTATGCATTTTTCCACCCCATTTACATATAAAGTTTATTTAAAACGGAGCTACGGTTATTTAGTTATGAAATAGATCATTTTAGCATGGCATTTAAGCAAATTTAAACAAACATCATTTTAAACATTTTAACATGGATGAAAGTAGCATATTAAAAAACTAGATGAAAAACTAAGCATTTTCCATGTATAAATTATTTACATATGAAGCATGGTTAATTAGTTATTAGATGCATGAACATGAGGGTGCAATCTGTAAACATGCAATTTTCTGGATAATTAGCAAAATCGCAGACATGGAAAAAAAATACATCGGGCCAAAACTGGTGGGCGGACTGGGCTGCTCACCATGGGCTCTTGGCCTGGATGGAGGAGGAGGAGGCCAGGCAGGCCGGATCTGGCGCGGCTGGGCCTTGGCCAACAGACGAAGGGGAGGCAGCCCAGGTGCGTGCGGTCGGTCGTGGAACTTGACGCGGTCAACGCGAGCGAGGAGCGGGACGAGGCGCTGGTCGTCGTTGTAGAGGAAGCAGAGGTCGCGGCAGGGGATGGCGAGGCAGGGGACGACGGCGCTGGGGCTTGGCGCGGGAACCGCAAGGGCGGAGGAGATCCGGATCCGGGGCACGAGCGCGGCGGAGCTCCTGCTACAAGGCGCCATGGCGGTCCTGGGTTCCTGGACAGAGAGAGTTTGAGAGAGAGATACATGAGAAGGGAAAAGAAGACTGAGAGGGAAAAGAGCAGGGGCTTGGCGCTCATCTGCTGGCTGCTGGTGGTGGTTGCCGGCGACGAGGCTTGCAGGGAGGTCCGGCGACCTGGGGAACAGATCCGGGTGGCGAGGAGCTCCTGGTGGCTTGCACGGGCTGCATGAGGGAGTCGTGGGGCCGCGAGGCCAAGGCAGGGGGTGCTCGGGCAGAGGAGCAGATGCTCCTGGACGAGGGAAGGCGCAGGAGATCGGGTGCCGTGGTGATCTGCTCCCCGGCGAGCTCAGGCGAGGCAGAGGGGATCCACGGGCGCGTGGGGCTGCACTGGTTGGTCGGGGATGCAAAACGAGGAGGTGGTCGGGTCGGCCGGGTGGACTGGATGGATTGGATCGGGGATCCCGAGGAAGGGGGAGACCAGGTGGAGCTAGTGGCGGCGGAGAGGAGGGTGGATGGGACAAGCCTCCTAAAGATTAGGGTTGGACTAGTTTATATAGGTAGGGGATTAGGGTTGGGATTAACTCGGTACGTCCGATCGAAATCGGACGGTCGAGAAAAATAGGCTAGGGGGGTCCAAATAAGAAAACGGAGATGTTTTATAGATGTTTGGGGATGAACCGAATGCAACGGTGATGACTAAGCAGGTTGGGTTCGGGGCAAGTTTCGGACGCACGCGAGGGGGCTGCGAGCTGGCAAGAGAGGTTAGGTGGTCACAGTCAAGAGGGAAGCGAAAACCCGATTGGTCTCGGAACGGTCAAAGAAGGCAAGGGGAACGCGGCAACTACGAACGGGTGCAAGCTTTTAAGAAAACAATGCCGATGCAATGCGCATGATGCTATGAGATGAGATGCATGACATGAACAAAATGCAAAACAAAAGGCAAAAACCCAACCACGGAGGAAATAATATATCGCATCTCCGGAAAAGGCAAGAGTTGGAGTTACGAATATGGAAAGTTGCATCCGGGGCGTTACAGGGATGCACCATGGGTGACTGGCAGCGAGGTGCGTGGCAGCGGTGGTGACTACAGGAGCAAAGGGCATCTCCAAAACTAACCCCCAAACCAGACATCTCATCCTTCCGCGGACCGGGAGGGACCAGTCCATGGACACTGACGTGGGAGCCGTCCATCCAACCGTAGCCGCAAATGTCCGGTAACATTTTGGAAGAATTTTAATGAAAGTGAATAAATTTGATACATATTTAAACAAACCGGACGATATTCATTCATACTTGGATACTTTTTACATAAAACTGGATGTTTTTCATCTAAAGCGGAGCAAATTATTACATTTCGACATATTTCAACTAAGCCATACACTAAACCTAGTCTAAATGACCACTGATGGCCGTTCCCCATGTCGGGCCGGCCATGAGCCCCGGAAAATGAAGCTCCGCCTTCGTAGCCTGCTTGCGGTTAATCGGCCGACGATGATGAGCCCGCCAAGCTTGGTTTCAATGGGAGGGGAGGAGTGGTGGCCTTCCTGGGACTCGAGCACCGGCGGCCTCCCATGGTCTAGTCTTCCTACGCCAATATGAATGCGGCACTGACGCTCTGGAGAGGCGATGACTACTTTGGGCAGCAAAGGGCGCGGGCGAGGGAGAGGGCTTGGGTGGGCCATGGATGTCGGACGCTTGCATGGCAGCGGCCCGGACGCCCGCAAAGTACTCTGGTTTGCTGGAAAAATGACGTCTAGATCATCAAGCGGACCGATACAAAACCGCGTTGGATAGTAAAACACGTCCCGACCGCACGGTCCGGATGGTGATGGGCAGTTTGAGGGTCTGCGTTGGAGATTCCCTAATGTAGCTTCTCTGTTGTTGACGAGGCTTGCTCTCAAAATGGAAAATTAGGCTAGTGAGTGAATATTCGAAGAAAAGAAAAGTCAAATACGGTAACTAATGAAAATGAAGGGATGACGACGGGTACTTCAGAGACAGAGAAATAGTTATGGACAAGGTTGTGGAAGCTAAAAGTGGTGCCTAAAGTTCGTGTGTTCTGGTGGCGAGTTCTACGGGATATTCTTCCTGTCGAGCGAACACTGCAGCACAGACACATTGTCACCATGGCTAGATGTAAAGTCTACCTAGCTGCAGACGAGGACTTGATGCATGCGCGGATTAAGTGCACTCATGCAAATAGGTTCTGGGGGGAAGCGAGAGAGTGGCTACAAGTGAAACTTCCTGATCTCCACCCAGAAACATGGATGAAGGATATACTTTGCGACCCAAGGTTTCAAGAAACTGATAGGGAAAAATTGTTACTGTGATGTGGGAGATTTGGACTTCCAGAAACAATATTACACGTGATAAGGAAAGTTCAAACCCAGCCCAGTTTATGAGAACGATAAGGATGCTTTGGCGGTGCTAGAACTTCCTGTGGAGCACACCAAAGTCCTGACCGGCTACAGGTGGAGATCATCTGAGGGTGATTGGATTAAAATCAACACTGATGCAGGTATCTCCCGTGAGGAAAGTAAAGGGGGTGCAGGAGGGATCGCTCGGTCTTCGACTGCCTTCCTTGCGGCCTGGAGCAAGCCTTACCCTGGAGTGACAGATCCATTGGTAGCAGAAGCTTTGGCCCTGCGTGATGGTGTTCTTTTTGCTCATCTCCGAGGCTTCCTGCGAGTGGTTCTGGAGGTTGACTGCAAGGAGGTAGTCGATCTGTGGGCTTCGCGTACTTTTTCGCGCTCGATGGTAGCTGATACGTCCCCATCGTATCTATAATTTTTTGATTGTTCATGCCAATATTATACAACTTTCATATACTTTTGGCAACTTTTTATACTATTTTTGGGACTAACATATTGATCCAAAGGCTCAGCATGCAGTTCTATGCATTGCATGTTTTTTGTTTCAGAAAACCCATATCAAACAAAGTCCAAACGGGATAAAAATTGACGGAGATTTTTTTCTTGGAATATTTATGATTTTTGGGAAGAAGAATCAACGTGAGACGATGCCCGAGGGGGCCACGAGGCAGGGGCGCGCCCTGGGCCCTCGTGGCCACCCCGTAAGGCGGTTGGTTCCCTTCTTTCGCCGCAACAAAGCTAATATCCGGATAGATGTCGTGTCCAAAATTCATCCCAATCATAGTTAAGGATCTCCGGGAATTTAAGAAACGGTGAAAGGGCAGAATCAGGGAACGCAGAAACAGAGAGAGACAGAGAGACTGATCCAATCTTGGAGGGGCTCTCGCCCCTCCCACGCCATGGAGACCATGGACCAGAGGGGAAAGCCTTCTCCCATCTAGGAAGGAGGTCATGGAAGAACAAGAAGGAGGGGGCTCTCTCCCCCTCGCTTCCGGTGGCACCGGAGTGCCGCCGGGGCCATCATCGTCACCACAATCTACACCAACAACTTCACCGCCGTCATCACCAGCTCTTCCCCCCTCTATGCAGCGGTGTAACCCCTCTTTTACCCGCTGTAATCTCTACTTAAACATGGTGCTGAACACTATATATTATTTCCCAATGATGTATGGCTATCCTATGATGTTTGAGTAGATTCGTTTTGTCCTATGGGTTAATTGATGATCGTGATTGGTTTGAGTTGCATGTTTTATTATTGGTGCTGTCCTATGGTGCTCTCCGTGTCGCGCAAGCGTGAGGGATCCCCGCTGTAAGGTTTGCAATATGTTCATGATTTGCTTATGGTGGGTGGCGTGAGTGACAGAAGCACATACCCGAGTAAGTAGGTTGTTTGCGTATGGGAATAAAGAGGACTTGATACTTTAATGCTATGGTTGGGTTTTACCTTAATGATCTTTAGTAGTTGCGGATGCTTGCTAGAGTTACAATCATAAGTGCATATGATCCAAGAAGATAAAGTATGTTAGCTTATGCCTCTCCCTCAAATAAAATTGCAATAATGATTACCGGTCTAGTTATCGATTGCCTAGGGACAAATAACTTTCTTGTGTGACAAAAAGCTCTCTACTAAAACAAATTTAGTTCTGTCTTCATCTAAACAGCCCCTACTTTTTATTTACACGCTCTTTATTACCTTGCAAACATATCCAACAATACCTACAAAGTACTTCTAGTTTCATAATTGTTCTAGGTAAAGCGAACGTTAAGCGTGCGTAGAGTTGTATCGGTGGTCGATAGAACTTGAGGGAATATTTGTTCTACCTTTAGCTCCTCATTGGGTTCGACACTCTTACTTATCTAAATATGCTACAATTGATCCCCTATACTTGTGGGTTATCAAGACCTTTTTCTGGCGCCGTTGCCGGGGAATTATAGCGTGGGGTGAATATTCTCGTGTGTGCTTGTTTGCTTTATCTCTAAGTAATTTTTATTTGTTGTTCTTAGTTGTTCTCTATCTTTAGTTATGGATATGGAACATGAAATATCAAAAAAATTAGGTTTACTTGTTACTCATGGAGATGGGGAACCTCCTAAAACCCTCGATGCTCATTATGCGAAAGATATTATGTACTACTTTGGTAATCCCTAGAAAACCCCATTCAACTTTGTAATGGGAGACATGTTGGATCAATGTGAATACTTTAGGGATTATCGCTTGACTCAAAAAGGGAAACTATTATGGGATCAAATTCATATGTTGCATTGGTATGCTCGGGAACTGTGCTTGAGATATGATTATACTTGTTGCTCTAGGATGAAGGCTCCACACCTTCCCTTTTCATGCAAATTTAATGATGATAAAACCTTGGCTTCTTATGCTAATGGTATATATGATTACTATGATGTGGAACAAATAGAAGAATTCGTTGCTTTTATAGGTGCTTATGAAATTGAATCTTTGTTTAAAGAGTGTGAAAATCTTGATGATGCTGTTTACATACCTGAAAATTTTGCTATACTTAAATATTGCTATGAGAATTATGAATTCAATTCCGATATTGATGATTTTATTGAGAGAGTCTCCGCTGTCCAAGAAGAGACTAATATTTTGCAGGAGTCTATGGAAGAAGAAATTGATGAAACTGTGAGCTCATTGGATGAAAAAGATGAAGAGGAGAGCAAAGAACAAAAGAAGGAAGAGCGGATTAGCTACCCGTGCCCACCTTCTAATGAGAGTAACTCTTCAACTCATACATTTTTTAATTTCCCTTCATGCTTACCAAAGGATGATTGCTATAATAATTGCTATGATCCCGTTGATTCATTTGAAATATCATCCCTTTTTGATGATGCTTGCTATGCTTGTGGCCGAGATGCCAATATGAATTATGCTCATGGAAATGAACTTGCTATAGTTCCTTATGTTAAAAACATGAAATTGTTGCTATTGCACCCACGCATGATAGTCCTACTATCTTTTTGAATTCTCCCGACTACACTATATCGGAGAAGTTTGCACTTATTAAGGATTATATTGATGGGTTGCCTTTTAGCGTTGCACATGATGATTTTGATGAATATAATATGCATGTGCTTGCTGCTCCTACTTGCAATTATTATGAGAGAGGAACTACATCTCCGCCCCTCTATGTTTCCAACACGATAAAATTGCAAGAAACTGTTTATACTATGCATTGGCCTTTACTATGTGTGCATGAATTGTTCTTTTATGACATGCCGATGCATAGGAAGAGAGTTAGACTTCTTCATTACATGATATATGTTACTTTGTGCTCACTAATAAATCACAAATCATTGTTAATTAAAATTGGCTTTGATATACCTTGGGATCCGGGTGGATCCATTACTTGAGCACTATATGCCTAGCTTAATGGCTTTAAAGAAAGCGCTGACAGGGAGAAAACCCGGAAGTTTTAGAGAGTCATTTATTTCTGTTGAGTGCTTTTATATAGTTTAAAAACACAAAAATAAAGAGGGGAACCCAAAACTTTTTCAGAAAAGGAAAGTGAAAGTGAGAAAGACGAGCATTGTTAAAGTGGGAGCTAGCCTTGAACTTTGTTCATGCTCACGAAAACTTTGTGAATCTTGATTACAACAACTTTTAAAAAAATATCCCCTTGTACAATTCCATTGTATAATAAAAATAATGTGCCAAGGTTTGCCTTTAGGATGTTTACAATGCTTTTTGGTTTGTACGGTGCAGGACAGAAACTTTGGCTGTAGTGCGCGATTTTACATTTTTTACTGGAACGTCAAACGGTTCTGAAACTTTTTGCACTGTTTTTCTATACAAATTATTTAGTTTTCCTAATTTTGGCAGAATGTTTGGAGTACCAGAGGTATGGTGAATGTTCAGATTACTACAGACTGTCCTGTTTAAGACAGATTCTGTTTTTGATGCATAGTTTGCTTGTTTTGATGAAACTATCAATTTTTATCAGTGGATTAAGCCATGGAAAAGTTATATTATAGTAGCTACAATGCAAAAACAAAATATGAATTGGTTTGCAACAGTACTTAGATTAGTCATTTGCTTTATTATACTAACGGATCTTACCGAGTTTTCTGTTGAGTTTTGTGTGGATGAAGTGTTCAAACATCGAGGAGGTCACGATGTGAGGAGAAGGAGGAGAGGCAAGAGCTCAAGATTGGGGATGCCCAAGGCACCCCAAGTAAATATTCAAGGGGACTCAAGCGTCTAAGCTTGGGGATGCCCCGGAAGGCATCCCATCTTTCTTCAACAAATAACGGTATGTTTTCTGATTCGTTTCGTTCATGTGATATGTGCAAATCTTGGAGCGTCTTCTTCATTTATTTTTCACTTTTATTATATGCACCATGCTGGTATGAGATAGTCCTTGGTTGATTTATATAATGCTCTTTGCACTTCACTTAAATCTTTTGAGTATGGCTTTATAGAATGCTTCATGTGCTTCACTTATATCATTTGAAGTTTGGATTGCCTGTTTCTGTTCACATAGGAAACCGCCATTTGTAGAATGCTATTTTGCTTCACTTATATTTGTTAGAGCATGGGCATATCTTTTTTAGAAAGAATTAAACTCTCTTGCTTCACTTATATCTATTTAGAGAGATGTCAGGAATTGGTCATTCACATGGTTAGTCATAAAATCCTACATAAAACTTGTAGATCACTAAATATGATATGTTTGATTCCTTGCAATAGTTTTCCGATATAAAGATGGTGATATTAGAGTCATGCTAGTGGGTAGTTGTGGATTGTAGAAATACTTGTGTTGAAGTTCGTGATTCCCGTAGCATGCACGTATGGTGAACCGTTATGTGATGAAGTCGGAGCATGATTTATTTATTGATTGTCTTCCTTATGAGTGGCGGTCGGGGATGAGCAATTGTCTTTTCCTACCAATCTATCCCCCTAGGAGCATGCGCGTAGTACTTTGTTTCGATGACTAATAGATTTTTGCAATAAGTATGTGAGTTCTTTATGACTAATGTTGACTCCATGGATTATACACACTCTCACCCTTCCATCATTGCTAGCCTCTTCGGTACCATGCATTGCCCTTTCTCACCTCGAGAGTTGGTGCAAACTTCACCGGTGCATCCAAACCCCGTGATATAATACGCTCTGTCACACATAAGCCTCCTTATATCTTCCTCAAAACAACCACCATACCTACCTATCATGGCATTTCCATAGCCATTCCGGGATATATTGCCATGCAACTTCCATCATCATCATATACATGACTTGAGCATTTATCATCATATTGATTTGCATGATCGTAAGACAGCTAGCATGATGTTTTCATGGCTTGTCCGTTTTTTGATATCTTCGCTACGCTAGATCATTGCACATCCCGGTACACCGCCGGAGGCATTCATATAGAGTCATATCTTTGTTCTAGACATCGAGTTGTAATATTGAGTTGTAAGTAAATAAAAGTGTGATGATTATCATTATTAGAGCATTGCCTCGGTGAGGAAAGGATGATGGAGACTATGATCCCCCCACAAGTCGGGATGAGACTCCGGACTTAAAAAAAATAAAAGAGGCCAAAGAAGCCCAAATAAAAAAAAGGCCAAAGAAGCCCACCAAAATAAAAAAAGAACAAAAAAATGAGAGAAAAAGAGAGAAGGGGCAATGTTACTATCCTTTTACCACACTTGTGCTTACAAGTATCACCATGTTCTTCATATAGAGAGTCTCTTGAGTTATCACTTTCATATACAATGCAAGTGGGAATTTTTCATTATAGAACTTGGCTTGTATATTCCGATGATGGGCTTCCTCAAATGCCCGAGGTCTTCATGAGCAAGCAAGTTGGATGCACACCCACTTAGTTTCCAGATTGAGCTTTCATACACTTATAGCTCTTAGTGCATCCGTTGCATGGCAATCCCTACTCCTCACATTGACATCAATTGATGGGCATCTCCATAGCCCGTTTATTAGCCGCGTCGATGTGAGACTTTCTTCCTTTTTGTATTCTCCACACAACCTCCACCATCATATTCTATTCCATATATAGTGCTATGTCCATGGCTCAGCTCATGTATTGCGTGAAAGTTGAAAAGGTTTGAGAACGTCAAAAGTATGAAACAATTGCTTGGCTTGTCATCGGGATTGTGCATGATTTGAATATTTTGTGTGGTGAAGATGGAGCATAGCCATACTATATGATTTTGTAGGGATAACTTTCTTTGGCCATTTTATTTTTGAAAAGACATGATTGCTTTATTAGTATGCTTGAAGTATTATTGTCTTAATGTCAAATGATAGACTATTGCTTTGAATCACTCGTGTCTTAATATTCATGCCATGATTAGATTACATGATCAAGATTATGCTAGGTAGCATTCCACATAAAAAATTATCTTTTTTATCATTTACCTACTCGAGGAAGAGCAGAAATTAAGCTTGGGGATGCTGATACGTCTCCGTCGTATCTATAATTTTTGATTGTTCCATGCCAATATTATACAACTTTCATATACTTTTGGCAACTTTTTATACTATTTTTGTGACTAACATATTGATCCAGTGCCCAGTGCCAGTTCCTGTCTGTTGCATGTCTTTTGTTTCGTAGAAAACCCATATCAAACGGAGTCCAAACGGGATAAAGATTGACGGAGATTTTTTTTGGGATATTTATGATTTTTGGGAAGAAGAATCAACGCGAGACGATGCCCGAGGGGGCCACGAGGCAGGGGGCGCACCCCAGGGGGTCAGGCGCTCCCTGGGCCCTCGTGGCCACCCCGTAAGGCGGTTGGTTCCCTTCTTTCGCCGCAAGAAAGCTAATATCCGAATAGAAATCGTGTCCAAAATTCAGCCCAATCGGAGTTACGGATCTCCGGGAATTTAAGAACGGCGAAAGGGCATAATCAGGGAACGCAGAAACAGAGAGAGACAGAGAGACATATCCAATCTTGGAGGGGCTCTCGCCCCTCCCACGCCATGGAGACCATGGACCAGAGGGGAAAGCCTTCTCCCATCTAGGAAGGAGGTCAAGGAAGAATAAGAAGGAGGGGGGCTCTCTCCCCCTCGCTTCCGGTGGCACTGGAGTGCCTCCGGGGCCATCATCGTCACCGCAATCTACACCAACAACTTCACCGCCGTCATCACCAGCTCTTCTCCCCTCTATGCAGCGGTGTAACCCCTCTTTTACCCGCTTTAATCTCTAGTTAAACATGGTGCTCAACACTATATATTATTTCCCAATGATGTATGGCTATCCTATGATGTTTGAGTAGATCCGTTTTGTCCTATGAGTTAATTGATGATCGTGATTGGTTTGAGTTGCATGTTTTATTATTGGTGTTGTCCTATGGTGCTCTCCATGTCGCGCAAGCGTGAGGGATCCCCGCTGTAGGGTTTGCAATATGTTCATGATTTGCTTATGGTGGGTGGCGTGAGTGACAGAAGCACATACCCGAGTAAGTAGGTTGTTTGCGTATGGGAATAAAGAGGACTTGATACTTTAATGCTATGGTTGGGTTTTACCTTAATGATCTTTAGTAGTTGCAGATGCTTGCTAGAGTTACAATCATAAGTGCATATGATCCAAGAAGAGAAAGTATGTTAGCTTATGCCTCTCCCTCAAATAAAATTGCAATAATGATTACCAGTCTAGTTATCGATTGCCTAGGGACAAATAACTTTCTTGTGTGACAAAAAGCTCTCTATTAAAACTAACTTAGTTGTGTCTTCATCTAAACATCCCCTACTTTTTATTTACACGCTCTTTATTACCTTGCAAACATATCCAACAACACCTACAAAGTACTTCTAGTTTCATACTTGTTCTAGGTAAAGCGAACGTTAAGCGTGCGTAGAGTTGTATCGGTGGTCGATAGAACTTGAGGGAATATTTGTTCTACCTTTAGCTACTCATTGGGTTCGACACTCTTACTTATCGAAAGAGGCTACAATTGATCTTCTATACTTGTGGGTTATCAGTAGCGCCAGTTCTATTGGAGATAGAAGGACTAGCTTTATCTTTTTAGTCTTTTGTTATTCAATATGTATCTAAAAAAGCCAATACTCCAGCCCACCTTTGTGCCAAGTTTGCTTGCACATTAGGGGTTACGAGCTGTTGGATGGACTCCCCTCCTAGTTTTCTCATGACTAGCATTATGGCTGATCATGCATGAGCTAGAGATGATTTAAATAAAGTTCTTATTTCCCCGCAAAAAAACCTAAGCATTGTTTTCTCAAAGGCTAACGATTTAAATTGGCCCACCGGCTGCAAGCTGCGTCCGTCACTTTTCAACAACTCACACTCCCCGTATTCTTTGCGGCGTCGCTTATCTTCCGCGAAGAGGGAAATTTTTTCACGAAGTGAAAATCAACTAAGAGGTACCCCTTGAGGAGCCCCTGAGGGTCACTTTTACTGGGCTGAGAGCGTGTCATTTGGCGCACTCTCAGCCGTCGCCACATGTCGTGTCCTGAATGTTTTTAGGATTTTTTTTAAGTACGCGCTTCGTGGTTTATATGTTTTTTCAGGTTTTCTTTGGCTTTTCGGTTTTCTCAAGATTTTGGAGACAAAACAGTTCGAGAAAAATTACGCGAAAAACACGCTTTTTTTTTGTAAGAGGCACATATTCTTCTCAATGAGGAACAACTATGCCTCTCAGAAAGAGAAAGAAATGCAATTTTGTTCTTGCTTCTGCGATAGGCATAGGTTTGCTTCCGCAAGAGGCACAATTGTGCCTCTCGGAAAAGTAAAAGAACGCGTTTTTTTCTTTCACGAGAGACGAATATTTTCTTCTCTAGAGGCACAGATTTGCTTCCGCGAGAGGCACGGAAAGGAAAAGTACCTTTTTTTACTTCCACGAGAGGCACATGTTTGCTCTTGTGGATGCACAGGTTTGCTTCCGCAAGAGGCACAGTTGTTTTCCCGGTATAAAAAAAACATGTTTTTATGAGAGGCACGGATTTGCTTCTCATGGAGACACAAATTTGCTTCCGCGAGAAGCATAGTTGCGCCTCTCAAAAAATAAAAAAGAGTGAGGAAAAAGCGTGTTTCCGGCTATGCTTTTTTCAATCGGTCTTTTCTGATTTTGTGAAAAATATCGTTAAAACCTATTAACATGGGATCTATTTTTGAAGATCTCAATGTGAGGAATCCAACGGTGACAACGGTTCAGGATTTGGACGCACAGTATAAGAGATAAAAGTTTTGAAAATGAATCTATGAAAAAGGGGAAACTCCCAGGTTACCGCTTGTCAGCACGTGAGGAGGTGGGAGTGGCCTTTGCAAGGGATACCCCTTAACTAGTGATTTCACATGAAGTCTTATCTCTTGGGTCCCGATAACTGCCACACATCCGGTGTGTGGGGGGGTTGTGCCGCACGCCTCGTGTGGCATGGACAGCAACTAGCCCGCACGACCACGTTCGCGCGCACAACGGCACGACCCGCACATCCAGTGTGTGGCAACCCCGCCCGGACGTGCGGGCCAGAGGACCCAGCAGCCCGCACGATCCAGCCGTCCCGGCCTCTTCTCCCACCTCCCGAATCCCGACTGCCGCCATCCTCTCCCACCTCCCGAACCCCTACCTCCATCGCCGGCCTTCTCTGGTTGCCATGGCAACCAGAGCAGGTCCGTAGGGCATTCCCACCGCAAACCACACCCCCACCCTCCCCACCCACCCCCACCCCCCACCCCCTCCCACCCCACCCCAATCCAACAACTCCCTCCAAAGAAGACCAGCTAAAAGCAGGTGAATCTCCCGATCTCACTACTGCTTCTCATCCTTCTACGTGGCGCAGAAAATTGCAAAATTACCGACGAGGTTGGCAACTAGATCCATCCTACAGGGGTAATACACTACATAGGTTGTGTGTCTTCGCAGTTGCCAAGCAGAGTACACTAGATCTGCCATGTACTACGTTAGAGATAACCGTAAGTTCTCTGTAGATTGATGCACGTAGTTGGTAAATGAATGGATGTGTAGGAATCCATAAAAAGGTAGAGAAAATTGAGAAATTTGGAATAACGGAGGGTGTCAAAATTAATTGCCACTGGTGTCTAACGTCAGTTGCCACCTATCATTGTCGTCAACTTCCACCATGTCAACTTATTGCTTGCCATCCTATTGTAGTGGCTGATGCCATCGAATCGAACGGATAGCTAGCACCCATTAGAAAAAGATAGTGGATGTACATGTCCTACTAGCCATGATATGCTGGTTACCTACGCATGGAAATGTGATAACACTGACATGTTAACTTCTACATGCAAGCAGCACAAGGATACATTTTTTATGGATTGTTGATGCGTTCTTGTTCATGCAGTGATTGATAGCACGGTGGCAGAAACGAGACGCGGGAAAGAATGAGTCACGGAGATGGCACTGATCTTTTCGGTTCTCAAAGGCCAGAAACGCCCCCTTGGGATACATCAGAATACAGTCAACTCATTTCTGCAGGGCCGTTGCTGCCACTACTAGAACAGTATGCAGGCATTGGTATGATGCATGAAAAAAAAAAGAAAAAGAACATTTGCCATGTTCGCGACGATGAAGATGACATTCTACTTATGTCCTACACTGTCATTTTTTTGTAGATTCTTATGACCAAAACACACTCAGGGGGGCACCATGGCAAGTTCAGTCACAAGGCGCTAACACTGACAAATGTGCGGGCCGCCAACTTCAAGTAGCTAATGTGGCAAGTCAAGGTAACGCATACGAAAATGAAACATACTGGTCTGAACATGAAAAATAAACTTGCAAAGGATGGCAAAAGACTCACGAGTTATGTCGGGAAAAATGCGAGCCTTCGCAAAGACGTGGCGGCAGTCGGCACCCATGTACCTGCCATCGACGTCATACACAGGTTAGTCCATAAAAAGTGAAGTTGCGGACGATGAATTAGCAGAAGGAGCGTAGTTGACAACTGCATTTTCCATCCCATAACAACTGCAGTTGCCATCCCATAACAACTGCAGTTGCCATCCATGGACAAATGCAGTTGCCATCCATGGACAAATGCAGTTGCCATCCATGGACAACTTGCAGTTGCCATCCATGGACAACTTGCAGTTGCCACCCTGGACAACTGCATTTGCCATCCATGGACAACTTGCAGTTGCCATGCATTACCCATCTAATACCATGCTTACAGGTTATTACGATGCTTCTACCCCGACAAACGTCTCATGGCAAGCTTCACACAATGCAGATAGAGCACATCAATTTGGTGTTACAGACCACACAAGATGGGCACATACAACACAGCAAGGTAAAATGAAAATTTTGCATAGTGAGCTCGAGACTAGAATATAAAAAATTTGATGCTAGAACACACTAGTTTGCCATGTGTTGGCGGCAGTATTTGCCATGTATGCAGGACTACAGCTGCCATGCACATAAAATCCAAGTTTTCATACTGAAAAATGAGCTGGTTGACATGCATGACTGCTGCAACTACTGAAAAACCAGTAGTTGCCATGTTTGTTGGACAGTAGCTGCCATGACTAGACAACTACAGTTGCCATGCATGTCGACATGCAGACTAACAGCTTGCTTGTTTGAATGATGTCATGCCAAATCACTTGAAGTTGATGTACTCCGTTACGATAAACATGTCATTCAAGCAAAAGATCTTACGTTTGTCCCTGTTCTTTCTATTACAGGGCCTACAACTACAGTGAACAGTGGCGCGGAGGCATCTACTGCGGGAAGCTCTGAGCGCACGAAAGACGCGGTCCTCCAGCCAGCCACAAGTCATGCCGCAGACAATACCGAGTCAGAGTCAGAAATGGCAATCATTCCTGCAATGCCGACAAGCACCCCTTTGAACACAAGCACTGGAAACACTCAAGTAGATCAAACTGCCACCGATACTGAAGTGAATCATGAAACTGATGACGAAGCACAATGGGATGAAGATGGTGGGCAATCAGAGATCATGGTACTTCAGCCACCGTATGTTGGGCAGAGATTTGAATCGTTCGAAGAAGCAAAGGAATTCTACCAGACATATGTAAAGTTCCATGGGTTTGCGGTCAACACCGAATACCATAGGAAGATTAAGAAAACAAATGAGTACAGCAGAGGTGAGATGAGGTGCCACAAGGCACGAAGGAACAAGAAGGGGAAAGGCGTTGTGCTTGTCGTTCTGGAACGAAAGAGAGGAATCATTCTCAAGACGGAATGCCCTGTCCGGTGTAAGCTAAACGTAGATGGAGCACAGTGGGTGGTCACTGAATATTTTGACGAGCACAACCACCAACTCATAAAGAAGTTCGACCTGGTGAAGTTTCTGACCGCCCACAGAGGATTCACCCCACTCGAGAAGAAATTCATAAAGTTGCTACATGATTGTAACATCGGTCCATCAAGAATGGTCCAGATACTATCACTCATCCATAGCAAAAAAAAAGGGACTCTGAGTAGCATGCCCTACATACCAGCTGACGTCACAAACCTAAAGGCAAAGTACCGTAGAGAGAGCAAGTTGGCTGACACAATTGATATGCAAAATTGGTTGCCATGTTATGCAGCCAATTTGCCACATTGTCCTGTCTACAGTATGGCAACAGACATAGTGTGTTCACATTCTATTTTCCACAAGAATATACTATCTTTGTTCAAAAAAACAAGAATATACTATCCATGTGGCAACAGGCACAGTTGATGTGCACATTAGTTGCCGTCCACTGCAGTTGGTTACTGAAACTGCATTGACTACCGATTTACTACACTTTACCATTCATACAGTGTGGCAACTATCACAAATCATTCAGGAAAATTAGTTGCCACAATGAAAAGCATGTTTGTGGCTACTATCACAGTAATTCAGCAAATTAGTTGCCACATGGAAGAGCGTGTGTGTGGCAACTATCACGGTCATTCAATAAATTAGTTGCCGCATGGGAAAGCTTGTTTGTGGCAACTATCACGATCATTTCAGATAGTTAGTTGCCGCATGGGAAAACACGTTTGTGGCAACTATCACATTCATTCGGGAAGTTAGTTGCCATACGGTCATGATAGTTAATCAAACTACCACGTTTGCCTCATACTGCAGTTTCAAAAACAACTAACTAGATCTAGGGTTCAATGGCAACTCGGTGACTTCAAATTCAACCTCAAAGTTCTCCCCGAACTGATTGCAAACACCAATTCAACCAATGCGCAACTAACAAACCGGGAGACACCTGCCCAATCCCAAGGCACAACTAGTGCGTGCCTCGACAGGCATAACCACACGGCAAGGCCGCCCGCCCGTATGATTTAAACTGCTGGTGCCACCGAAAACAGCTAGCACAGGACTCCGCCACGGCCGAAAGCCGACGATCGCTAAATCGCTGAATCTCTACGAATCTCGAGCGAGGAATCGAACAGGGAGGAAAGAGGGGAAAATGCAGGAAGGGATTGTGAGAGTTGGAGCGAGCATTACCTTCAATCTACAGGCGCTCCGGCGAAGCCGCTCCGTTCCGGCGAGCACCACCGACGGACGCGAACACCGTCTATTCTTCCGCCTCCGCCGTCGCCTTCTCCCCTCGTCTTCTCCTCCAATGGTTTGAAATGCGAAGTGGGTGTGCCAGTAACTGCGGGGGTGAGTAAATGGAATCCTGAGGGAGAGGGGGGGAGGTGCGCGACGTGTTTGACGTCAACCGCGGTCGGCGCGTGGCGTGCGGGCGCATAGCAGTTCCACCGCACGCCCCCGAGTGGCAACCGCTGACCGCGGGAGGGCAACCAACGTGCGGGCGAACTGTCTCGCACACCGCACACGCGCCTCGTCCTACGTAGCGCAGAAAAACCACCGGATTGTGCCAAGATTCGTGCACAAAGTACCCAACGGTGATCGTTGCGTGTGGTCGAGATGGTGAACGCCCACACGTGTGGGCGTTAACATTTCCGTATCTCTTCAGTTTTCCTCCTGTCCACTCGTTCATCCCAGCTCTACCTTCCCGATTTTCTCATCCCATCTCCAATGGCTGCCCTCGCGTGTTGTTGCTTTGGTCGGTGCGCATGAGTGAGGCAACCTCCGACCACTGAAAGAGGACGGGGTTGCTACAATTCTCTTCGTTGTGTTATCCTCGTGCAAGGGTCGGTCATCGCGCACGAACGCTGCCTGAGCCAATCTCTCTATGCCGAGAGCGGTTCATCGATGCACAAGGTCAGCTGCTCCGACGGGGGAAGGCGGTGTTGCATCATACAGACGATAGAGTTGCAGCCAACAGAGGGGAGTTGTGACCAGAAATGACAATGTGTGTGGGCGGCGATGGGAGAAGATTTTTATGACTTGGTGCGACAACGCAAGGGGTGTTGGCGGAGCTATTGTGGAAAATGAGTTGCGACCGTCACAATGCCAATCTCTGACGGCGGTCGCACCATGCCGCAAAAAGCACGATGACAAGCTGCGACGATGGTCTTTTCATGCTTGGAACCAACAGAGTGGCGAACTACATCGGTGGTCGCGCCATGTTGCAACCGGCAGAGCGGCAAGCTACTACGGTGGTCTCGCCATGCTAGAACCAGCAGGATGACAAGCTGGGATGGTGATTGCGCCATGCTACAATCGACAAGGCAACGAGTTCGAACCAGCATGCCGATGACCTGCTACGGTGATCACGGTATGCTGCAACTGACAGAGTGGCAAGCTGCTTGGTGGTCTCGCTATGCTAGATCGGATAGAGTAGTGAGTTGCATCGGTGATCGCGCCATGCTGAAACTGGTAAGGAGGCGAGCTGCGACGTAGTCTTGTCATGTCGGAACCGGGAGCGTGGCGAGCTACGAAGATGGTCGTGCTAGGCTACAACTGGCACGACGGCCAGCTGGAACCGGCATGGCCGCGAGCCGCGACGATGATCGCGCCATGCTGCAACCGGCAGAGCTTCAAGCTGCTACGGTTGTCTCACCATGCTGGAACCGGCTGGGCGACGAGCTGTGAGGGTGATCGTGCCGCATGCTGGAACCGTTAGAGAGGCGAGCTGCGATAGTGGCATGTGTTGGCGTCGGTGATAACCCCACGTGACCGCAACGGCCAGCTGCGACGATGGCGTCCGCGTGCTGCAACGAGTGGTGACCGTGGGGTTGCACCGCCTGCTACGATGTGGAATCGGCTCGATGCTGCGATGCGACATTCGACGACCATAGCCGGTGACCACGCGAGCCTACGGACGATGCTGGGATGACCAACGGATGTTGAGCGCGTGTGGGGTGGTGCTGCATGCAGGATAGGACGAGGCGCAAGCTAGTGTAATACTCCCTTTGTCCGAAAATACTTGTCATCAAAATGGATAAAGAGATGCATCTAGAACTAAAACAAGTATTTCCGGACGGAGGGAGTAGTTGTCATCGTGGCTCACGTTGGACCGACGGGACCGTGCAAGTTTTTGTGCGTCCGTCGTGGGTGGGGCGAGGACATGTGGGGAAGGAGATAGAACAACACACAAGGAGAATGGACATGTTACGGAATCATGAAGAAGGGCGACGAGTTGCGTATGAATCAGGCAGTTAGTTGCATTCAAATCAGACGGATCACGAGGGGACCGATTGAGGCGTTCTGCCGGTCGATCGACGCCTAGTATTGCCCTTTCACAAATTATATTTTTCTTCCCCATGTTTGAGTTTTGGGATGGGCAAGAGATGCCTCATATTTAGAAAACTAGTACTGTCTCTGTCCAAAATTACTTGTCACAAAAATGGAAGTTACATCCATTTTTCGACAAGTAATTTGGGACGGATGAAGTATTTGGTAACCGATTATGTGCAATGGACGTTAGTATAGGTAATATATTAATATTGGATACTTCCTCTGTTTCTAAATATAAGTTATTTTCCAAAAAAAAATAACAAATAAATATAAGTTTTTTTTAGAGATTTTAATACGGAGTACATTTAGATGTATATAGACATATTTTAGAGTGTAGATTCATTTATTTTGCTTCATATGTAATTTATATTGGAATCTCTAAAAATACACTGGCATGAATGCTAGTATTAGGTAATATATTAGTTGCACATTAATATTAGATACGGGAAATAATTTATATTGATCGCTGTGGCATGAACGTTAGTGTTAGGTAATATTCTTCAGAATAAATATAAGAGCGATTAGATCACTACTTTAGTTATCTAAATGCTCTTATATTTTTTTACGGAGGGAGTATATAATTGTACATTAATATTAGATACAGAAAATATTTTATTGATTGCGCTGACATGAATATTGGATATGCTATTAACTGAGGAAGGACTGTGTGAGGTGGTCTCAAGTCAGTGAGTGGGTGGACAATCCTGTTCGGCTCTGCGGACTGAGTGGAGCCGAAAGGAAAGCCCAACAGCTGGACACCACCAAAGCGACGGCGTTCGCCAAAACCCGAGCGTTCACTTCCTCACATTTCCCAGAGGAGAAACCTCGGACCGCGTCACCGCGGGGTCCCTCACCCTCACGTGAGAAATGTCGACGAGGGGGCCGCGCCGGGCGGCCGAGGTCGCCGTGGCGGAGGCGGACGCCCTGATCTCGCTGCCGACGGGCGTCCTCGACGACATCCTCGACCGCGTCGGCCTCCTGGACGCCGTCCGCACGTCGGCGCTTTCCCGCGCCTGGCGACGCCGGTGGGAGGACCTCCCGTCCATCGATTTCTACTTCCCCCGCCCCGACGAGGCCCAGCACCTGAGGTCCGTCGACAGCATCCTCCTCCGCTGCCCCGGCCGCGTCCGGCGCCTCTGCGCCCACCTCGACGAGACCTCCCAAGGCCGCATCCACGACTGGCTCCTCGTCCTCTCCCGCCGGGGCGTCGACACCCTCAACCTCAGGCCCATCTCCTTCGACGCCGTGCTCGCGCTCCCCGCCTCCGTCTTCGCCTGCCGCCGCCTCACCAACCTCCGCCTCCACGCCTGCGCCATCCCGCCCCTGCCCGCGGGCTTCGAGGGGTTCCCGGAGCTGAGGAAACTTGCTCTCACCTGCGTCCGGTTCCGGGAGAACGGGGAGTACCAGCTGGAGGAGATCATCGCGACGTCGCCCTCGCTTGAGAAGCTGGTGTTCTGGGAGGTGAAAATCCTGGGCGACTTCAAGGAGTGGGTGATTCAGGGGCCCAATATCCAGGACATACAGATCAGTTCGTCCAAAGATCTGGGCTGGATCCTTGGGGAGCTTCCGTCCCTGCACTCTGCCAACATTGACATACTGGACTATTTAGGGGGCCGCGATTTCGCCAAATTCCTCGCCGGCTTTTCGAACATTACCAAGCTTGTGATATGTACTCGGCATTCACCGGTAAGTGCATATTCTCTCAGTTTAGTCTGTCTTACACTCTTGCTACTCCCTCCGTCGTAGTGTCAAAAATGCTCTTCGTTTGTGTACAATGTTCCTTGCCTATATCATTAGGGACTCAGCCATGTAAAGGTTCTTTTTATTTTTGGTGTGCCTAATCTTCCTAGTATATCCTCTCGGCAGACTTTGCCAATCTCATAATTTTGTTAATGCAAGATATTGTGAAAGTGATGTGGTTGTTGTCAAGTATTTGTCTGCTGGGGACAATCATGGTTCAACCTAACTTAATGCGAGCCGCCTTGTTTGCAACGTAAATTCAAAATTGCTTCCTACTCCCTCCGTAAACAAATATAAGGCGTTTTAGATCATTAATATTTGTTTACGGAGGAAGTAGTTGTTATGTTGCTTGTTAGTCACAAAGTTGTATATATTTAATAATCCAGTCGTGATCCTAGAAATATTTGTGTTTGAAACGTATTGCAATTTTTTTGTTGTACTTGTACAGACCTGTTTAATATGTATTTACAGATAAATTTTTAGCCTTTGCCGCCCGCCACTACTGATATTTCAAGTTTGTGTACAAGAGCTAATGTATTATTTATCATTTATCTTTACTACTTGAGCTGTCCTTTTTGTTTTGGGTGTTGAGACTTGAGAGCCTTTCAAAATTGTAACATCCCACTCTCCTACAGTTCTATAATTTTCTGAAACTGGGTTCACGCCTTTGTGAGTAGTGGATGCATGTGGCCCAAAGTTGTCTTATAGCTCTAGCACAATAGAATGACTTTGCTTACATGAGTAAAGAATGCAAAATGTTGCTCAACGATTCTAGGTTTACATGGAGTTTCAAACTTCTGACATTATGTCTTTTATCTTTTTCAGTTAAATGGGGCTATAATACTAGAGAGGCTTCAATGCAAATTTGGCAACTTAAAGAGCTTGACACTATATACACAATTTTGTGAGCTTCCCTCCATTCTATCAACCTATTGCTTACTAAGGAATGCCCCAAACCTTGAAAGACTCAAAATACTGGTAATGTTGAATGCTATGTTACAGGTCATCTATATTTATATTATGTGAAGGCCATCATTACTACTTTCAGTGAATGACTTCTACTTGTTTTCATGAAGATCGACAATAGTGCCGAGCAGAAATTTGAGGCACATGAAGAGTTTCAAAATTCACAGTGGACCGGTGGCATGTGTGCCAACCTTCAGTTCGTGCAGATGACTGGTATTCATTGGCTTCCAAATGAGATGACTTTTATAGAGCTTATTCTCTCTAAAGCAAGGCTTTTTCGCACATTATTTATTACTCATGGTGAGAATTGCTCAATGTCGAATGAGGATGCAATGAACAAGATACTAAGTTACAGAAGAGCTTCGACTTGTGCCGAGATTCTATTTAAAGGTAAACACTCTTCAGTCTTATCCTATTTTACTTTTTAACCTAATTCATTTTTCCAGAAGGTCCTGGTGTGTTTCACATCAGATTTCATTTTTCTTTTATCTTACGAGTTAGCCTAACTTACAGTGCCATGTTGTGATGAGGCTTTGCATTGCCTCTGTTGAAGTAACTGGACTGTTATATAGGTTAAATTAAATTTGAGTGCTCCACTTCCATTCCAGTCCATTATTCTTTACCTGTTCAAGGTTTTCAATATGCAACTTTGACCATTATTTTCTTAAATTTTTAAAACAGTACCCATACACCTTTTGAAGTCAGTCTTTGTGAACAATCTGACACTGTTATTTCTATTGGATTAATCTTGAGAAGTTTTACAACACGCATACCATAATAATTCGTAATACCAACAGGAATGGTGTCAGTACATAGAAGTTGGCAGGAAGACAACGTAGCACATATGTCTACACAACCGCACATTTGTCGATGCTTGTGTGTCATCTCCTTATATAGTCTTAACCCGATTTCTCGCTTTATGCATAAACACTAAACAGTGTGCTCCTCTTGCAGGGAAAGCCAGTGTCACATTTTTTCACAGCTGAAGCCTGCGTGTATGTAGAGCTGTCTCACCGGAATGCATCCAGAAAATCGCTTTCCCAAAGCACTGGCATAATTCTGTGTCCTGAGAGAAACTTTGCTTATGTCACTGGCACAAAATTTGTGATATACTTCAGTGCAGTAGCTTGTCGTGTCTGTTTTTTTGTTGTTGTGCTTTTTCTGAACTGAGCGTGTCTTGTTGGTACTTCTGCTGTTGCGGGTTAACTCTTCTATGAGATTCAACTTGGTCTTAAAACCTGGACTGGCTTAACCGGCGAACATTCGTTGGGGAGCATGGCAATATGTGTTGTGCGCGGATGGCAATTTTCTTTCGAGAGGATGGCAAATCTGCCCACTTCAGTTTTTGCCCAATATTTGCAATTCTTTGTGAAGAAATTTGCCGTCCTTGTGAGTCACGACAACATAAATTGCCATAAAAATGTTTGTTTTGCCATGCTCTCCCAGAGAACGTCATACAACAACATTATTGTAGGCGACTCGGGGGCGAACCCTAGATCCCCTCCGCGCCTCCCCCTCCCTCTTCCCTTCCTCCGCCGCCGCCTGAGGTGCTTGCCGGCGCGGCCGCGCGACGCCTATGAAGGTGGCGGCGGGGATCTGGCGGCTCCGCCTCATGGAGGGCCCCAGCGTCTGAGCGGCGGCTCGATGGGTGGTGCCGGCGTGGCGGTCTGCGGCGGTGCCGACGGGCTGCCTCCCCGCCGCAGGGCGGGCGGCGGCGGGGGGGGGGGGCAGCGGCGCTGGCGTTCTTGCACTCCGCGTGGGTCGCCATGCGCGTCTGGAGAAGCTCTGCCCCGACCTTGAGCTGCTCCGACCTGCTCTTGCTCCACCCCGGTGGCTTTCCGCCGTCTTGGGGGTCTGAACGGACGGATCTGGTGGTTGGGCGTGTTTCCGGGGGAAACCCCTGGCCGGCGCGGCGGCCTCACCAAAGGCGACGTCTTTCGGCGCCGCAGTCCTTCCTGGAGGCTTTGGTGTGGTACTCCCCTTCCCATCCTTCCTCGAGCACAGGTGAAGACCTGCCCTCCCCTTGCTTGGACAATGGCGGCATCCGGTGCCGTGCTCCTTCTTGAAGGCGTCTTCCGGGGATTGCTCGTGTGTGGTGGAGCTGTTGGTGGTGCGGTGACGGTGCAAGGCGGTATGTTCTTCTCAGTGGCTGCCGCCGTGGTCTCGGGTGCGGAGTTCCAATCCCTGACCACCGCTTGGCTGTGCCCCTTTTTGGCCTTCTCCGTGGATCTTCGCCTTCGTTCGACGACTCGCGGCCGACGTCTTGTCCTACGGCTTCCGGCGACGGTGCTCTGTGGTCGGCTTCCGGTGCGTGTGGGTCTGCCTCTGCTGTCCCCCCACGGTGGCTGGGCGCCCTGGTCTGGGTTCATGTGGAACCGCTCTGCCGGCCGCCGGTGCGGCTCCCGTCGAGCCCGGGTGAAAGGGTTGTGGCCCTTTGCGGCGGCAGAGACAGATCTGGTGTTGCTCTTGTCTGCCCGTGCGATTGCAGTCAGCGGCACAATACATGTCCGGAGTTGCCTTCCTCCTAAAGCCTTAGTTTGGTTGCTTGTTTGACATTGCGGTGGTCGTTGGCAACACTGTGTGTTGGTGCCTTTTGAGCCGTTCCTCTTAGCGCTATGTATTTCTGCTCCGCTTTGTTTTCTTTTCTTGTAATGTGGTACTATGTAATCCTGGCCTGTTGATGGCTTTGTTAATTCAAAGCCGGGCTAGGTTCGAGCCTTCCCTCAGGCTCGGCCGATGCCTTTTCTCTAAAAACAACATTATTGTAAAACTTTGCTTTTTTTTTGCGGGGGTTGTAAAACTTTGCTTGACTCCACACAAGAAAAAAGAGGTGGCCACCGGCTTAGGAGAACGTAAGCAAAGCCTCCAAGGCTGAATAAGTGCATCTCCATTGCAGGGTGCTTGTGCAGACACTCAAGGAGACAAAAAAAATGCGGTAAAATGAAAATCAGCGAAGCGTTTTCTTATCCAATGTTGAGCGCTAATTAATCTCGAAGCAGCCATAAAACTGATCATTTGACAGTTTGGCACACCTTTTTATCTCGCGCGAAGAACAAAAACTGACTAAGCGCTTGGCTCCGTCTTTTGCGTAGGTGTTGAGTGAGACGCCATGATAAGTTGGCCCAACGATCGGGAAGGAAATTAATCCTAGCGCCTCGCGTTGTAGGTGCCATGTGCTGCTTCACTTGAGGGCGTTCATGACAACCAAATTTTCCGGTAAGGATTGGCAAGGTAATGTTGCATTCGCTCTTGCAACCACTTAGCAGAATCTAATGAGGGTTAGAATTTTTTTTCTGAGAAACACAATACAAACATAAAAGCTCATATACAAGTACACATATTTAACCCTATCTACAGATGCACGCACTCCCTATTTTTATGAGCGCCCTTGAGATATTGAGCTGGCAGATTTTGAGATCGATGAAGTTGTTACAGACGCCTCGTGATTGACGGGCACGCCATACCGCTGAAAGAATAACATAGGAAAACCTGAAAATAAATCCAGAAAATATGAGAGCATCCATGTCAAGTTTAAGACTTGAATCCAGGTGAGTTGATTCTAGCACGAGGAACCTAGCCATCTAATCTATACTTAGTTTCACATAATGATGGTAAGATTGAGACAAGTTATCATAATCTTGGGCCCTCTATAGATTGTATTCAAGAATTTGCACGGGTTATCTATCATTTCATCACCGACACCAATCCGGCAGGCAATTGTAGAAAAATGATGTGAATTATCAGAAGATACGAGATATTAGAAGAGATCGGAACACATTAGTTTTGATGATTTGCAGCAATATTTCAGGATATCGCATCATAGTATTTTAAGAGATATGCAAGATCCCTCGCAAAAAAGAGAGAAAAATGCAAGATGTTTATCTTTCTCACTTTCGCTTTTCTTTTTGAATTTTTTTAGGTTCCAGTGGTCAGGGAGGATACTTGCCCCATGATGCTCATCTTTCTCACTTTCGCTTTTCTTTTTGAATATTTTAGGTTCCTCACTTTATTTTTATTTTGTTTTTGAAAAGTTTGAAGACACACAAAAGTTATAAAATTTCCGAGTTGTCTCACTACAAGAAAAGGACACGTCCCCTAAGGGCCTGGGTTTGAGTCCCAGGGAACGCAAGGTTCTCCGTTTTATTTTCCTTCATACGCCGTTACCATGGTCTGTGAGAAAAAACCTGGCCAATTTGCAACTAGTGTTGCATTTCACTCTGAAAACTTTGTAGAGGTTTGTACAACCATTTTCTGCAACATTGTTTCTGCGCGGTAGAACAATTTTATTTCTTCCATTCTCCTGCTCTTTCTTCTCCGCTGCTTGTTGTGTGCTTTTGTGACAGTGGGCTTCATCTTCTTCTCTCGAGCCGCCGGGCGGCCATTTCATTCTTACTTGGACTCGAAATCATGTTTGTAAAATGCTCTTATATTATGGGAGGAGGGAGTAGTTCCCTACATATAAAATAAATCTCTTGATCCTCCCAGCTACGCTTTTGAAAGTCTTGACTACAATGGACTTGGGGTCTTCATTTCTCAACTTAGCAATCGTCAGGTTCGAGTTGAATAAACAGTAATAGGTACTCAGCGAGGACTGAGGAGTTCTACGGGAGAAACAGCAATAATTGAGTTATGTTACCTGTGATAAATAGTTATCTGAAGTTCCTGCAGGCTCTTACACTTGTGCCTTGTCCCTCTTCTTTCCAAAATCCATAAGCACAAAGGGTTCTTCGTCCCTGGGGATATTACAACACAAACACAATGATCATATTTAATCACTTCACTATGTTTGTGACCATTGAAGAACATGAATTGCCTAAAAAAATTATGACATAATGATAACCCAACAAGAAAATGATGTATCTCATACCCTGTAACATTCGACAGTATATACTCGAAAAGACGAAAGGTGGGAATCCGGATCTCATCGCACTAACCCATCTTGTGGATTTCAGAGTAACCTTGGAAAGCATACAGTTGGTTCACATTCCTCATCCACTCACACATTCTTCTGGCCTCCTTGGCAATACCCTTGAAACCAACATGATGGTTAGCAGAAAAGATTGAATGCTAGTACAAGTTTAATTTTTTTTTGTTGGCAAATTGGCAGGGCGCGCACATACCACCATAGCAGCAGCAGAGGCATCGGAATGCGGCCCTGTCATGTACATAAGACTCAGCGCGCACTGGCGGATGCAGTTGCATCGAAATTGCTTCGCAGACGACATATTCCGCACGATCGGCGAACGATAGTGTCATCGCGTCCAAATCTGCTGCTTGCACGCTCGCTGTGAAGCTGCCATGTAGGATCGTTCACGCATCGGGCGCTAGTATGTCGTGTGTATAGCAGCCCTCTGGATCTCCACGTCGGTGGCTTCAGCCCCACGTGTCAGCAGCTCACAAGCCAAAGCCGCCTCGTTGGCGATGCACTGAAGTCCACCTCAAAGTTTAGACAAGAAATAGTACAACAGATCACAGGCTGAAAGGTGATCGTTTGGGTTAGGCAACTGGGCTGCCCGCACATACCACCAAGCTGGCGGCGGCGGGTTCAGAGAATTCTCGCCCCACGACGATGAGGTGACAGGCGCGCTCCTGGATCTTCTGGCTCAGGAGTTCCACGTTGCGCACGGGTCGGCTCTTCCACACCGACATGAACCGCAGCTCCATGTCCAGGCACTTCAAATTGGTGAACACGAACAAAATAGTACGGATGAACCATCATCGGTTAAAGGCATATATGCAGGCAGGACGTTACAAATCTGGCGGCAGCAGTGAGGGCATCGTTCCCATCCGGGAAGCATCCGGTGATAACAGCATCATCAACGGGTGGTCGGGCTTTGAGCGGCCACTCCTCAGGCTTGCCGTCGGCGGCGGCGACCGGTGGGGCTGTTTGGTTGCTGCCCTGAGAGAAATTTGCCTGGCCAAAGGCTAGCCGGACAATTGCAGCACCTTGTTTGGTTGGTGCCTGAGCAATAATTAAACCAGCCTGACCTGAGCTCGTCCGGCAGGTAATTAGCCGGTGCCAGGCCATCAAAATTGGAGGCCTGACTCAGGCAGAACCAGTGAATGCGTGCATGCATGTACTTTAACTTGTTTGGTATCATTTAAATATGAGAAAAATTCACTTTAGGTCACAAAACTTGAGCCGGCTGACACTTAAGTACCACTACTTCAAAATACCTGAACTACAGTCCATATACTTGCGCAGCGTTAATACTAGATGGCTGGAGCTTTTTTTTTGCAAATGCGCGCACACCTGGTCATTAAACATCTCGCACCTGGTCGGACCACACTGTGTCGCTCCCTACCGCACCTGTCTCCTCCCTCCCGCAACCTCTCTGCTCCCGCACCCTCTCTGCTCGTCGTCGCTGCCGAGGTAGTGCGTGTGCTCGTCGGCATCGACGACGGCTCCATGAGCACGTCGTCGGACGCTGAGCCGCCGCCGTCCGCGCCGTTCGGGAGGGGCCTGCGCGACGTGCCTCTTGCTCCTTCGCGTCGCCGTGATGATGCCTCGCCGCCCAGACGGTACATCGCCGTCGCCGCCAAGAGCTCCTTTGCTCGATCAGTGCAATTTAGCTCCCGTAAAGAGTTCTTGGCCGCATCAATTGCACGTACGAGCTAGGGTTTGGCCGTTCGTTCTACTCTCTGACGGATTGGGTGTGGGGTTGTAGGGTTTTAGCAGTTTGTGAAGATCTTTCTGACAGGCCAAAAATAGGGATGCGTCATGGGGGGTTTGCAGTAGATGGCCATGTTTGCAGAGATCTGGAGTGGTTATGGTTCTTTCTCCCCCCAATTTTTCATCGGTCCAGGGGTCTAGGGTTTAAGCAGTAAAGTTTGCTTTTAGTGTCAGAGTGTTAATTGGACCAAAAAATTGTTGTAGTTTGCAATTACATTGTCTCAGATTGACCAAAGATGGTTGCTTTTCGACCTGTAAGATCATAAATTTGTTAATTGGAGCCATGAATCTCTGTTTTTCTTTCTGAAAAAGTAAAAAAGTCTGAATGTTTGAACTGTAGTCTGAAATGTCTGAACCTCTCTGTAGTCTGAAATGTCTGAACTTTTTCAACTTGATTGTTTTGCAGGTCACTTAAGCAACCACTTCTCTGTTGAGGTCGTACATGGTGGCTACTTTCTGTGTGCTGGCAAGCATAGGGGTTATCACAAAGGTCACTCCATTTGGTATGATTACTATGACATAGATAATTGGACACCTAATGTTGTTGCCAGTCTAGTGGAGGAAATTGGATATGAGTTTGAGGGCAGGATCAGGGCTTATTGGTGTGTTCCTGGATTGACAGTGTATAAGAATGGATTAAGAGAGATCAAAATAGGGGACAACACTATTACAGAAAACATGAAGGATTGTGTTCTAAATGACAACCACTTCCAACAGATATTTCTTGATCATGATGAGAGCATGAGATCATATATTTCTGTTGTTCAAGTCCACTCTGATGATGAGGATCCACCAATTGTCAGGTTCAGTGGCATTAGGCCAAAGAAGGAGAATGCACACCAACAGCAAGCAGAGCAGACATAACAGCAGCAAGAGGAGCAGGATCAGCTCACTCTAGTGGAACAGGAGCTGGCTCAGCATGATCAAGAGCATGATTCTGATCAAGAGCATGAGCAAGATGAAGCAGAGTCAGAAAGTGGAGCAGAGTCAGAAGAAGATGATTTCATACCAAGTCCACCCCGGCCTGGAACTACTTACCTTTCATCTCAGTTTGGGTTTAGGGCAAGGAAATCCTGTAGGTTTTTAAACATGGATGCAGCAGACACAGTAGTGCATGATTCAGATGAAGATTACATTCCACAAATTGTTGATTCAGACATTGATCTGCAGGATGATGATGACTTGTTTGACAAACATGTTGATTATGAGAAGGGCAAAGGACCAGCAGTCCAAGAAGAAGTTGATGATCCTACTGAAGATGTGGATATTTGTCTGCCATCCTCTGATGAAGATAAAGTGAAGCTGAATTTCAAAAGTTTTAGAGAGGAATACCTGACTAAACCACAGTTTCAAGTTGGCCAGACCTTTGGATCTGTTGAGTTCCTGAGGAAAGCTATCAAAGAGTACAGCTATCAGGAGAGAGTTGACATTAGATGCCCTAGAAATTATAGGAAAAGACTGAATGCCATTTGTGAAGATGGGTGCCCTTGGACCTTGTCTGCATCATTTGATGGGAGGATCAACTGCTTCAAGATCAATAAATACAACCCAAAGCATACATGCACAAAGAAATGGTGTGTTAAGTCATTCACTGCTCCTTTTATGGCTGGAAAATATCTTGATTCTTTCAGAGCAGATGAAAACATGAACATGAAAATTTTTGCAAGGGTGGTTCAGAAAGATTGGAACATGACAGCAACAAGAAGCAAGCTTAGAAGGGCTAAGAGGTTAGTGAAGAAAGTTATTGAAGGAGATGAGTTGGAGCAAGACAACAAAGATGTGGGATTATGCACAAGAATTGTAAGATCAAACCTGTGGAGTTCTTTCTATGTGGGTGTCGAGAATGGCATATTTGCAAGTTGTTATTTCTCTCTAGATGCCTGCAAAGGGGTTTCATGCAAGCTTGTAGGCCTGTCATTTGTTTGGATGGATGCCACCAAGACAAAGTATGGAGGTGTTATGATGTGTGCTGTTGGCATGGATCCTAATGACTGCATTTACCCTCTAGCTTTTGCAGTTGTTGAGGTAGAGAACACGACACATGGAAATGGTTTCACAAATCTGAAGAGTGACTTGGGAATTGTAAACACAGACCCATGGACTATAATGTCAGACAAGCAAAAGGGCCTGATCAAGGGAGTGAGGCAGCACTTTCCTGATGCAGAGCACAGACACTGTGTTAGGCATATATGGCAGAATTTTCAACAAACACACAAAGGAGATGTTCCTAAAAACCAGCTATGGAAGTGTGCAAGGAGCACAACACCAGAACTATGGGCTGCAAGCATGGAGGAAATGAAGGTCATAAGCCTAGAAGCATACAAGTGGCTTGAGCAGCTACCACCCAACACTTGGGTTAGGGGCTTCCAAAGAGAATTGGTCAAGTGTGATATCCTTCTGAACAACAACTGTGAGGTTTTCAACAAATATATTCTTGAGGCTAGGGAGATGCATCTTAGATCAATGATTGACAAGATCAAAACACAGCTCATGGTCAGGTTCTACAACAAAAGAAAAAAGGCAGGGACCTGGCCTGGCTCAATATGCTCAAAAATTAGGAAAAGAATTGAGAAGAATATAGAGCTGTCAGCTACATGCATGGTTTCAGGGGCTGGTGATGGCATCTTTCAGGTTGACAACAGGAACAAGACATACATTGTTGACCTGAAGGAAGAAGGCTATACATGCAAAAGGTGGGATCTTAGTGGAGTTCCATGTCACCATGCAATTGCATGCTGCAGACATGAGAGGATTGATCCTGAGAGTTTGGTGCACTCTTGTTACAGTATAGAAGCATTCAAGCTAGCATACAAACCCATTATCAAGCCTTGCAGAGATAGGAGTGAGTGGCAGAAGATGAATGGTTGTGAAATCAAGCCACCTGTCTTGGAAAAAAAGTAGGGAGGCCTTCAAACAAGAGTAGGAGAAAGCAACCTTATGAGATTGAAAAGAAAGATGGAACCAAGGTGATGAGCAGACATGGAATCACAATAACATGTTCATACTGCCATGAAACAGGCCACAACATCAAAGGATGTAATCTCAAAAAGGCTGGCATTTTGCCAAATCTAGCAGAGAGAACAACAAGAAGGGGTCCAAGGGCCATTCCTGATGATGTGTCAGATGATGAAATTGTTTTGGCACAACAAGATGATGGCCAAGGTACACAGGAGGAGGTTCAGGTCACACAAGAGGATGGTCAACTTACACAGGAGGAGGTCCATGTTGATGGCCAAGTTACACATGAGGAGGCCCATGTTGATGGCCATGATACACATGAGGAGGTCATTGTCACACAAGATGATGAGGTCATTGTGTCACAAGATGATGGAGCAGATACACCAGTTGTTTTTCAGGCAAATTCTCCACTTTTGTTAATTTTGACCTCTTTTGTCCAGTCATTTTTGTTGTACTGATGTTATCATGTGATGCTTGTTTTGTACAGGTGCAGGACTTTGGATTTACAATGCTTCATAGGATGCAACAATCTAGACATGTTCCTAGAGAAGAAACTGAAACCATTTTGCCAATCTCTTCATTCATCTCAAATGCAGCTAGTTCTCACACTGCAGCACAGACAACAACAGCTATAAATGAAGGCAACCTGACCATGAAGTTGCTGAAGATGAAGAGAGACAAATAAAGACAGATGGCATCCAGGAGAGATGCAGCACTTGAGGCCATGAATAAGATGGCAGAGAAGAAAGCAGAGGAGGCAGAAGCAAAAAGGCAAGAAATTGCAAGGAGGAAAGCAGAGTCTTCACAAAGAAGAAGAAGAAGAGCAGCACAAGAGAAGAAAGCTCTGGAATCTGCAGCAAGGCAGGAAGCTGCAGCAGCAAGAAAAGTTGCATTGCAAGAAGAGAAGGAGGCCAGAGCCCTTGAAGCAACGGCAGCTAAAGCAGAGGCAGCACTGAAGAGAAAAGAAGATCAAGAAGTAAATAGAGCTATGGCAGCACTGAAGAGAAAAGAAGATCAAGAAGCAAAGAAGAAACAACAAGAAGAGGCCAAGAGATTAAGAGCTGAGCTGAGGAAGCAGGCAGGACCAAGTGGACATGTGCCCAAGAAGCTGAAGAGAGTGAACATGTTTGATGAGTTTAGATGATTCAGTGCTTTTGCACTTGTAATTTTTTGGCAAAAAACTTCAATGAGACTCTTTGAAACTGTTGGAGTTGGGATGATTCAATGCTTTTGCACTTGTAATATTTTGGCAAAAACTACAATGAGACTCTTTGAACTGTTGGAAATGTGAAGATTCAGTGGCTTCATACTGCCATTCAAAATGAAAACTTTTGGAGTTCAAAATGAAAACTGTTGGAGTTCAGTGGCTTTATTATTCAGTTGGAGTTCATTGATTTATTCACTGTTGGAGTATAGATAATTAACTACATAAAATTTAAAAATTAAAACAAAAAAGGTTGGCCTGGGTGTCGAACCAAGGACCTGTGGTGTGATAAACAGCGTGCAATGCCAGTGTGATAGGAACGGTGCTTTGCTCAAGTGTTACTTGACAACCTACTTATTATTCTTCCACTCCCCTCCAACCTACTTAACTGAATTTTTACAGTTCACTGAATTCAAAGTTATCTGAATTTTTATAGTTGTCTGAATTTAGTTTGAAAAGCTAACTGATTTGATTATAGTTAACTGAATCTTAACAGTTGTCTAAATTTAGTTAAGACAGAATTCAGTTAAGACAGAATTCAGTTAAGATAGAATTCAGTTAAGACAAAGATTCAGACAAAAATTCAGTTAAGATTCAAAACCTTAGCAGCTACTTCTTTTGGAATTATTGCCTTATATAGCAACAAGAGAATTTTGGATTGTTGCCTTATATAGCAACAAGACTGCATCAACACCATTACATACCAACAAAACACTTTTGATTACTGCCACTTTTGCATCAACACAGTTCAGCACATATATAGCATCACAGCCAGTTCAACACTTATATAGCATCAACAGCCAGTTCAACAGACAGAAATTACAAATAACG
Source organism: Aegilops longissima (assembly GCA_021605205.1). Lineage (NCBI taxonomy): Eukaryota > Viridiplantae > Streptophyta > Magnoliopsida > Poales > Poaceae > Aegilops > Aegilops longissima. The sequence goes on from CM038680.1 coordinate 407,720,827, forward strand.
TATGTGCTTAATATACAAGCACACCTAACAAACTAATATTTTATAACTTATATTTTAGTGAGCCAACGCGCAATGGATTCGGCTGGCGCGGCGCGGTGGCGGACCGGTACATCCACCACCGGGCTCGCTGCCCCGGGTCGTCGGAGCGCGTCTCCTGCATCGCGAAGCGGAGGACGAGCGCAGGAGGGATACCTTGGGGGTCGTCGCAGGCGCGGTCCAGCTCGTCGTCGGTCATCACCTTCAGGAGGCCACGCGCATGGCGACACAGCATCCCAATGCTGGGGAACCACTTCCCGATCTCCGTCAGGTCTGTGCGCATCGCCTTGTCGTCGCCTGCGAGGTCATCGATGACCCTCTTCCAGGCGGGGTTGTTCTCCATGTCCGCGGCGGCAGTGTGGTGGTCGGCGGCGAGGGTTTTCTTGACGGTTGCGTGGGGGTTTGGTGCGGGGTAACCGAGGCGACGCGGTGGACTGAGTGGAGAGTGGAGAGTGGAGCAGTGGGTGGGTGGGCTTAAAGAGCAGACAAGGAAACGAAGAGGCGTGAGCCATTGGGCCACTAGCAACTGCTAAATAGGTAGGTTAGTACCTGCCCTTGATCAAAGCACTACTACTTACCACACTGGCATTGCCACCAACGTTCAATACCACAGGTCTTGGGTTCGAGACCTAGGCAAAACTCTTTTTGTGTATTTTTTTTTCTTTAAGAAAAATTTGTTACAGGCATACAAATTCAGTCATATAAAACAGCTACTGCAGACATATAAATTCAGACAAATTCAGTCATATAAAACAGCAACTGCAGGCATATAAATTCAGGCAAATTCAGTCATATAAGACCGAGACAGTTAACTTCATTTTCTTATCTGAACCAACTTCAGTTTCTTATCTTAACCCACTTCAACTTCAATATCTTATCTTAACACAATTTAGTTGACACAAATCCAGGAGGAAAGATACAAAGTGTTTTTTTTTACAATGACACAGATTCAATCAAATTCATTCAGCATGCCCTTCAGCTTCCTTATCTTCTCCTTGGTGGCCACTTTGTGTCTGAATAGGTCACCAATCATGTACTCGAGCTTCCTTTTCTCATGCTTCAAGTCATCCCTCTCTTGAGTCACTTGGTCCCTCTCCTGCACTGCTTGGTCCCTCTCTTTCTCTGCTTTAACCCTGAATACCTGATGAATGTTGGTTACTGACTTGTCTGCAACCTTCTTCTTCTCAAGTTCTTCCTTTAGATCAGTCAGAGTAAGTTGTGTGCTGCCTAGTTGGCTCATTGCCTGCTCCTTCTCAGCCACCATCTTAGCAAAATCAAGCTTGAAATGCCTCAACTCATTCTCCATCTTCTTCTTCTCTTCAAGAACCTTCAAATTTTCTTCAAAGACTCACAACATTCATGCGAGCCTGCTTTTTCTCCTCTTCATACATGGTCCATATAGTAGCTAGGCTCATCTTCAGAGCATCAGGCCACTCAGGGTCAACCCACTCAACATATCTGCATTTAGGTACTTCCTAACAATTTAGAACATACAAAAAAGAGATTCAGTTAACTTCCAAATTCAAGATCAGGTGCTCGATGATGGAACTTAAAACATACTACAAATCACTTCCTGTTTAACAGTGCCAAATGCAAAAAAATTATTAACCTTCTGTGCACAAGCTAGAAACCTTCTGCCAGTATCAACATATTCGAATGCCACATTCTTCTCACACAAAGAGCCATGCCCACATCTAAAGCTAGGCAAATCTGTAGCCAAGCCACTCCATTCCTCACAGGATATTGTGGTAGGTGGCTAAACAAAGGAGAGACATTTGGAATCAATTGAGAGAGAAACCCTAGCTGAGAAACCCTAGACTGGATTTGTGTGAGATTGAGGAGCACACTAACCTTGCTGGTCACAGAGTCATCTTCAGTAGAACTGGGAAGATCATCCCAGGACACCATGGTTGCTGCTAGCTGAAGATGACGGATCTGTTGGGGCTATTGGACAGAGGAGAGAAGGGATCTGGTGGTGCACGAAGTTGAAGATGAAAGATGAGGAAGAAGAAGGGGATCTAGTGGTGGTGGTGGACTGGTGGTGGAACAAAGCTACATGTAGAGTGCAAGTTGCTGGGTGGGTGTTTGCAGTAGGTGCAAGTACATGCTTGCTTTTGAGTTCAGTTGTGCTGAGATTCACTTACTTCATTTAGTACAGCAATTAGTTTGCAAAGTTAGTTCAGTTCTGACAGGAATTTCTGTCAGTAATTTGAAAGCAATGAGGTTAAGTACAATCCAGTTAACTTTGCAAACTAAATTCAGTTAACAATTAAAATTAAGTGAACTGCAAACTAAATTTAGTTAACTATAAAAATTCAGTGAACTGCAAACTTTCTGTCAGAATTAGTTTAACTACACTTCTGACATGAAATACATCTGTCAGTTTTTTCAATTCAATTAGGTCTATAGCATTTCAAAGCAAGTAGGTCAAGCAGGTGTCACATCCCTAGCCTTGCAATGCACTAGTGCTAGCTTGGTTGTTGCATCATGTCTAAATTTATTGAAAGTTGAAATGGGGATTGCTCAAACCCTAGCACCAGATCAAATCAACTAGGTTAAAATAAAAATATTCTCAATAAACCAAAATGCCCTTCGGAAAAGTTCATCATTATTGGATTAGTCTAGAACCTCTCCCAAAAACGGTGCACATTTTTCTAGGCCATTCTGGATTTTTGAATTAATTCATAAGTATTTGAATTTGGACATTTAAATTTTATAATATTTTTTTAAATGTCCAAATAATCCTGAAAGTACTTGGGGCTATTGGAAATAATTCAAATAGTGCCCACAAATTTTGTCAGGATTTTATAAAATGAGTTAGTATTTTTACTAATTCAAAACATATCAAAAATATATAGAAAACAAAACAAAAGTAGAAAGAGAGAGAGAGAGTACTGGCCACTTACGGCCTTACAGAGCCGCCCATTAGGCAGCCCAGCCCACCAGGGCACTGCTGTCTTCAACCTCCGCCTCTTGGCGAGGCGTGTCGCCACGCCCGTGCCCGAGCCTCCACCTCATGCTTCGAGCTGGCGGCCTCTCCTTCGGGCCTATCCGCGCCTGGAGACGCCCAGCACCCCCTCGCCACTCCCCCGCCTCTCTGGCCTCTCCCCACCGCTCCGGCTCTCTCTCCCGCAGCCGCCCGAACACACCCGCAGCGCGCAGCTCACCGCCGTCGTGCCCACTGGCCTCCCCTCGCCTCCCCACTTGTCTGGAAGCTCCGCACTCGTCGCTTACATCGTCTCCGTCAACACACACGACGCCGGGAGCCCTGCAGTGACGCCATCATCGTCATCTTCACCGACGGGCACCGAAGATCGCCGGCTCCGATTCACCGTCTCCAAGTCGTCCCCGAGCTCGCTGACCATCTCCTCTGCCTCCCTGTGAGCTCCTGCACCTCTCACCCCTCTCCCCGTCGGCGATTTTCTCCTCTAGCCACCGCCCTATGAGCAACCGGGGCCGCCGTCCGCCATGGCCGGCGAGCCCGCGCTCCCGAGCTTCCCCTGCTTGCCCCCGTGGCACAGGTGTGATTATGCCGCCCCTAGATGCCTCTTGTGCCACCCCGTTCACCGTACGCGAGCTGCAGCCCTGCGCCCACTGGAACCCGAGCCCCGCCGCTGCTTGACCTCATCGCCGAGCCCAACTCCGGCAACCCTAGGGCCTCCCTCCACCTCCGTTGGATGCGGCCGAGTGCCAGCTTTCCAACGGTACCGTCCGCTGCCCAAACGGTCTCCTGTAGATGAAACCCGAGCCACTCCGGTGAACATCCGCCGCGCTCTTGGTCGCCGCCGGCTGAACTCCGGCGACTGCCGACGTGGCCGTGATTAGGGCCTAATCACACCGCTAACCACCCCCCCCCCCCTGCGCCACTGACGCATGGGCCCCGCGCCCTAATTAATCCCAGTTTTGTTTATTTTTAGGTTAGTTTAAAACCCAGCGGGACCCACATGCCTGAGTTGACCCGCTGACGTGGCCGTTGACTGAGCCCACACGTCAGCGACCTAACCAAAGACCGTGACATCGACTAAGAGGGACCCCCGGTCGTTTGACCCGGCAGCCTCATTGACTCTGCTGACGTCATGATGATGTCAGGCTGACGCAGTAATCCTTTTCTGGAATTTAAATAGATCTTAAATGATTTGTTTAATTCAGAAAATATCCAAAACTTTGAAAATTCATAGAAATTCAACCGTAACTCCAAATGAAATAATTTATATATGAAAAATTATCAGAAAATGCAATCTATCCATCTGTACCATTTTCATGCATTTTAGAACAACTTATAGCTGCTGTTTAGTACAATTCAATTAAATGGCATTTAAATAACCACATGTGGAGTTTGAATTTGAATCTTGGATTCAAACCAACTTCATTTAATCTGGTTTAGTTGCATTAGCTCAAACCACAGCATATTGCCATGTCACATTCATGCATCATATTGTTGCATTGCATTGATTGTGTTCTCCCTTGTTTGCGGTATTTGTCCCTCTCGAGAGCGACGCATCGACGATGAGTTCGATGACACCGATGAAGAACTATATTATCTTCGAAGTGCCGTGCAAGCAAAACCCCTTGTTCATTCCGATATAATCCCACTCTCTCGCTCCTGCTCTATTTTATGCATTAGGACAACAACGACTCATGTGTTATTTGCTGCGGTAGCTGAACCCCTTTATCCTCTGCATGACCTGTCATTCCACAAGAATTAGATGAAACCCACTAGCATGAGTAGGAGTTGTTTGAGCCTCGATGTGTCTACTCATTCATGCTTGTTTGTCATGCCTGCTATTGCTTAGAGTTGTGTTAGGTCCGATTCATCGGGAATGAATTGGAAAGTGGTGAACATGTCCTCTGTGTGTGAGCTAAGTGTGTGAACACGATTTGGTAAAGGTAGCGGTGAGAGGCCATGTAGGAGTACATGGTGGGTTGTCTCATTGCAGCCGTCCTCGTGAACTGAGTTCGTGTTTGTGATCCATGAATAGCTACTACCACACATTGGGTTCCGAACTCGACCCCTCTCGACTTATTAATCAACTTGATCTCTGTCCGGGAGTTGCAACTAGTTTCGGTGTTTGTAGGTAGTGTTAGTAGTCTACCAAGTGGCACCCGTGCACAGTGGGCTTGGGATGACTAGGCACCGTGGCACGGTGTACCAAGCGTAGATCCACCCGTCGAGGTGGGCTTGGGAACCCTGCTCACATCGCTTGGGGCCGTGGCGACACCCCGGCCGGATCTCCTTGCGGATGGAACCCGAATAGGCGATAAACCTGGACTAGAGACTTGTGTGGTTAGTCGGTCGTGGCCGACTCCCTCGCCTGCTTCCGCTTGAAGGTTGCCGAGGTACATGACGGTCTGAGGCGATAAGTGGCGAGCGCGTGTGAAGAAGTACACCCTGCAGGTTAATATGATCTATTCAATAGCCGTGTTCATGTAAAGGACTTCTCGTTGCCTATAACAGTTCATAGACAAGTGAAAGTGGATACACTAAAATGCGCAAGATAAGCGTGAGTGCTATGGATGGCGTTCTCGTGGGGAGACGGGAGTGGATCCATAGTGGTGTATTGATATGGTGAATATGTGGACTCGTAGCGCCACCTCAAAAGAGTTACTTGCAAATGTAGTTCAGGATAGCCACCGAGTCAAAGCTGGCTTGCTGCAACAAACTCCACCACCCCTTTTGATAATGATGCATATGTAGTTAGTTACGATGTAAGTCTTGCTGAGTACAATTGTACTCACGCTTGCTTATTTTATGTTTTGCGAGATACGTCGGTCTCGCTAGTAGTTCCGTGTGGACTTGACGCTTAGCTTGTTACCTCAGCTACGATCTTGTGCCCTCGGCAGATCTCGGTAGATAGTCGCTTCTCACCTTTTTCATTTATAGTTGTCCGTACTCGGACATGTTAAGCTTCCGCATGTGTTTGACTTGTATGTTTTGATTGTTGGGTCATGAGACCCATGTTTGTAATATCTCGCTCCTCGGGCCTAATGAATAAATATTTGAGTCGAGAGTTATGTTGTGATGCCATGTTGTATTTACACATATTGAGCATATTGAGTGTATGTTTGAAATGCTTGGTATGTGTGGGATCCGACAATCTAGTTGTTTATCCTTGGCAGCCTCTCATATGGGGAAATGTAGTCTAGTGCTTCTGAGCGATAGTAGTCCGCTTCTGGGCGGTTCACCGAGTCCTGCTAGCCCAGCACTACTGCTTTGGACACTTGATGGCGGCATGTGTTTCACTTCGTTCCTATGTCCGTCCCTTCGGAAAATGTCACGCGGTGATATTCGAGTCTTTGTTGGGAAACGAGTAATTTCAAAAATTTCCTACGATCACGCAAGACCATGGTGATGGCATAGCAACGAGAGGGGAGAGGTCCGCCCACGCACTCGTGAGACCGAAAGCGGAAGCGTTATAACAACGCTGTTGATGTAGTCGACGTCTTCACGATCCGACCGATCCAAGCACCGAACGTCACGGCACCTCCGAGTTCTCGCACACGCTCAGCTCGATGACGATCCCCGGACTCCGATCCAGCAAAGTGTCGGGATGAGTTCCACAACCGACGGCGTGGTGACGATGATGATGCTCCACCGACGCAGGGCTTCGCTAAGCTCCGCGACGATATGACTTCTCCAGCGCAGGCTTCGCCTAAGCTCCGCGATGATATGACCGAAGTGGAATATGGTGGAAGGGGCACCGCACACGGCTAAGGAACGATCCGTAGATCAACTTGTGTGTTCTAGGTGCCCCCGCCTCAGATATAAAGGAGCCAAGGGGAGGGGCTGGCCGGCCAAGAGGGGGCGCCAGGAGTCCTACTCCTCCGGGAGTAGGATTCCCCTCAATCCTAGTTGGAATAGGATTCCCGGGGAAAGAGAGAGAGGGGCGGCCCACCTTTCCTAGTCCTAATAGGACTAGGGAAGGGGGCGCGCGCCACCTAGGGCTGGCCCTTTCTCCTTTCCACCAAGGCCCACTATGGCCCATATAGTTCCGGGGTTCCGTAACCTCCGGTACTCGGTAAATTCGATTTCACTCGGAACATTTCCGATGTCCAAATGTAGGCTTCAATATATCAATCTTTATGTCTCGACCATTTCGAGACTCCTCGTCATGTCCGTGATCACATCCGGGACTCGAACTACCTTCGTACATCAATACTTATAAACTCATAATGAACTGTCATCGAACGTTAAGCGTGCGGACCCTACGGGTTCGAGAACTATGTAGACATGACCTAGAACCATTCTCGGTCAATAACCAATAGCGGAACCTGGATGCCCATATTGGTTCCTACATATTCTACTGAAGATCTTTATCGGTCAAACCGCATAACAACATCGTTGTTCCTTTGTCATCGGTATGTTACTTACCCGAGATTCGATCGTCGGTATCCAATACCTAGTTCAATCTCGTTATCGTAAGTCTCTTTACTCGTTCCGTAATACATCATCTCACAACTAACTCATTAGTTGCAATGCTTGCAAGGCTTATGTGATGTGTATTACCGAGAAGGCCCAGAGATACCTCTCCGACAATCGGAGTGACAAAACCTAATCTCGATTCATGCCAACTCAACATATACTTTTGGAGACACCTGAGAGTACCTTTATAATCACCCAGCACGTTGTGACGCTTTGGTAGCACACAAAGTGTTCCTCCGTAAACGGAGTTGCATAATCTTATAGTTGCAGGAACTTTGTATAAGTCATGAAGAAAGCATAAGCAACATACTAAAAGATCAAGTGCTAAGCTAACGAAATGGGTCATGTCAATCACATCATTCTCCTAATGATGTGATCCCATTAATCAAATGACAACACATGTCTATGGTTAGGAAACATAACCATCTTCGATTAATGAGCTAGTCTAGTAGAGGCATACTAGTGACTATCTGCTTGTCTATGTATTCACACATGTATTATGTTTCCGGTTAATACAATTCTAGCATGAATAATAAACATTTATCATGATATAAGGAAATAAATAATAACTTTATTATTGCCTCTAGGGCATATTTCCTTCAGCTCCCACTTGCACTAGAGTCAATAATCTAGATTACACAAGAATGATTCTAACACCCATGGAGTCTTGGTGCTGATCATGTTTTGCTCGTGGAAGAGGCTTAGTCAACGGGTCTGCAACATTCAGATCCGTATGTATTTTGCAAATCTCTATGTCTCCCACTTGGACTTGGTCCCGAATGGAATTGAAGCGTCTCTTGATATGCTTGGTCCTCTTGTGAAATCTGGATTCCTTTGCCAAGGCAATTGCACCAAGATTGTCACGAGAAGATCTTCATTGGTCCCGATGCACTAGGTATGACACCTAGATCGAAATGAACTCTTTCATCCAGACTCCTTCATTTGCTGCTTCCGAAGCAGCTATGTACTCCGCTTCACATGTAGATCCCGCCACGACGCTTTGTTTAGAACTGCACCAACCGACAGCTCCACCGCTTAATAAAAATACGATCCGGTTTGCGATTTAGAATCGTCCGGATCGTGTCAAAGCTTGCATCGACGTAACCATTTACGACTAGCTCTTTGTCACCTCCATATCGAGAAACATATCCTTAGTCCTTTTCGGTATTTCAGATGTTCTTGACCGCTGTCCAAAGATCCACTCTGGATTACTTTGGTACCTCCTGCCAAGCTTACAGCTAAGCATCGTCGTGTCTGTACACAAGATTGCATACATGATAGAGCCTATGGCTGAAGCATAGGAACATTTTCATTTTCTCTATCTTCTGTTGTGGTCGGGCATTGAGTCCGACTCAATCTTACACCTTGTAATCTGGTAAAAACCTTTCTTTGCTCGATCCATTTTGAACTTCTTCAAAACTTTATCAAGGTATGTGCTTTGTGAAAGTCCAATTAAGCGTCTTGATCTATCTCTATAGATCTTGATGCCCAATATGTAAGCAGCTTCACCGAGGTCTTTCATTGAAAACTTTTATTCAAGTATCCTTTTATGCTATCCAGAAATTCTATATCATTTCCAATCAACAATATGTCGTCCACATATAATATCGAAATGCTACTGAGCTCCCACTCACTTTCTTGTAAATCAAAGCTTCTCCAAAGTCTCAGATAAAACCATATGCTTTGATCACACTATCAAAGCGTTTATTCCAACTCCGAGAGGCTTGCACTGCACCATAAATTGATCGTTGGAGCTTGCACACTTTGTTAGCACCCTTTGGATCAACAAAACCTTCTGGTTGCATCATATACAACTCTTCTTCTAGAAATCCATTCAAGAATGCAGTTTTACATCCATTTGCCAAATTTCATAATCATAAAATGCGGCAATTGCTAACATGATTCGAACAGACTTAAGCATCGCTTCTGGTGAGAAAGTCTCATCGTAGTTAACCCCTTGAACTTGTCGAAAACCTTTTGCAACAAGTCGAGCTTTGTAGACAGCTACATTACCATCGGCGCCGGTCTTCTTCTTAAAGATCCATTTATTCTCAATAGCTTGCCGATCATCGGGCAAGTCTACCAAAGTCCATACTTTGTTCTCATACATGGATCCCATCTCAGATTTCATGGCTTCAAGCCATTTTGTGGAATCTGGGCTCACCATCGCTTCTTCATAGTTCGTAGGTTCACCATGATCTAGTAGCATGACTTCCGAATAGGATTACCGTACCATTCTGTGCGGATTTTATTCTGGTTGATCTCTGAAGTTCAAGGACAACTTGATCTGAAGTTTCATGATCATTATCATTATCTTCCTCGCTAATTGGTGCAGGTGTCACAGAAACCGATTTATGTGATGAACTACTTTCCAATAAGGGAGCTGGTACTATTACCTCATCAAGTTCCACTTTCCTCCCACTCACTTCTTTCGAGAGAAACTCCTTCTCTAGAAAGGATCCATTCTTAGCAACGAATGTCTTGCCTTCGGATCTGTGATAGAAGGTATACCCAATTGTCTCCTTTGGGTATCCTATGAAGACACATTTTCCGATTTGGGTTCAAGCTTATCAGGTTGAAGTTTTTTCACATAAGCATCGCAACCCCAAACTTTCGAAGCGACAACTTTGGTTTCTTGCTAAACCATAGTTCATAAGGCGTCGTCTCAACGGATTTTGACGGTGTCCTATTTAACGTGAATGCGGCCGTCTCTAAAGCATAACCCCAAAGCGATAGCGGTAAATCGGAAATAGACATCATAGATCGCACCATATCTAGTAAAGTACGATTCGACGTTCGACACACCATTACGCTGTGGTGTTCCCGGTGGCGTGAGTTGCGAAACTATTCCGCATTGCTTCAAATGTAGACCAAACTCGTAACTCAAATATTCTCCTCCACGATCAGATCGTAGAAACTTTATTTTCTTGTCACGATGATTTTCAACTTCACTCTGAAATTCTTTGAACTTTTCAAATGTTCAGATTTATGCTTCATCAAGTAGATATACCCGTATCTGCTTAAATCATCTGTGAAGGTGAGAAAATAACGATATCCGCTACGAGCTTCAACATTCATCGGACCACATACATCTGTATGTATGATTTCCAATAAGTCTGTTGCTCTCTCCATACAACCGGAGAACGGTGTTTTAGTCATCTTGCCCATGAGGCACGGTTCGCAAGTACCAAGTGATTCATAATCAAGTGATTCCAAAAGTCCATCTGTATGGAGTTTCTTCATGCGTTTACACCGATATGACCTAAACGGCGAGTGCCACAAATAAGTTGCACTATCATTATCAACTCTGCATCTTTTGGCTTCGACATTATGAATATGTGTATCACTACTGTCGAGATTCAACAAGAATAGACCATTCTTCAAGGGTGCATGACCATAAAAGATATTACTCATATAAATAGAACAACCATTATTCTCTCGATTTAAATGAATAACCGTCTCGCATCAAACAAGATCCAGATATAATGTTCATGCTCAACGCCGGCACCAAATAACAATTATTTAGGTCTAAAACTAATCCGAAGGTAGATGTAGAGGTAGCGTGCCGATCGCGATCACATTGACTTTGGAACCATTTCCCACGCGCGATCGTCACCTCGTCCTTTGCGATGCTCGTCTATTCCGTAGTCCTGCTTGAGTTGCAAATATTAGCAATGAACCAAGATCAAATACCAGTGCTACTACGAGCTCTAGTAAGGTACACATCAATAACATGTATATCACATATACCTTTGTTCACCTTGCCATCCTTCTTATCCGCCAAATACTTGGGGCAGTTCCGCTTCGAGGTCCATCGCTTGCGGTAAAAACACTCGATTTCAGGCTTAGGTCCAGACTTGGGTTTCTTCTCTTGAGCAGCAACTTTCTTGCTGTTCTTGAAGTTTCCTTCTTCTTCCCTTTGCCCTTTTCTTGAAACTAGTGGTCTTGTTGACCATCAACACTTGATGCTCTTTCTTGATTTCTACCTCCGCTGCTTTTTAGCATTGCGAAGAGCTCAGAATTGTCTTAGTCATCCCTTGCATATTATAGTTCATCACGAAGCTCTTGTAGCTTGGTGGCGTGATTGGAGAATTCATCAATGACACTATCATCCGGAAGATTAACTCCCAGCTGAATTAAGTGATTATTATACCCGGACATTTTGAGTATGTGCTCACCGATGAACTATTCTCCTCCATCTTGCAGCTATAGAACTTATTGGAGACTTCATATCTCTCAATCCGGCATTTGCTTGAAATATTAACTTCAACTCTGGAACATCTCATATGCTCCATGACGCTCAAAACGTCGTTGAAGACCCGGTTCTAAGCCGTAAAGCATGGCACACTGAACTATAGAGTAGTCATCAGCTTTGCTCGCCAGACGCTCACAACTTCGGCGTTGCTCTCGCAAAGAGGCTCGCACCCAGCGGTGCTTCCAGGCGTAATTCTTCAGGCAGCAATGAGGATAATCCTCGTTACGGACCCAGTCCATGTAATTGCTACCATCATCTTTCAACTTTGCTTTCTCAAGGAACGCATTAAAATTCAACGGAACAACAGACGAGCCATCTATCTACAAACATAGACAAGCAAAATACTATCGGTACTAAGTTCATGATAAATTTAAGTTCAATTAATCATATTAAAAACTCCCACTTAGACAGACATCTCTCTAGTCATCTAAGTGTTTACGTGATCCAAATCAACTAAACCATGTCCGATCATCACGTGAGATGGAGTAGTTTCAATGGTGAACATCACTATGTTGATCATATCTACTATATGATTCACGTTCGACCTTCGGTCTCCGTGTTCCGAGGCCATATCTGCATATGCTAGGCTCGTCAAGTTTAACTCGAGTATTCTGCGTGTGCAAAACTGGCTTGCACCCGTTGTAGATGGACGAGAACTTATCACACCCGATCATCACGTGGTGTCCGGGTACTACTGAACTTTTAGCAACGGTGCATACTCGGGAGAACACTTCTTGATAATTTTAGTGAGAGATCATCTTATAATGCTACCGTCAATCAAAGCAAGATAAGATGCATAAAGGATAAACATCACATGCAATCAATATAAGTGATATGATATGGTCATCATCATCTTGTGCTTGTGATCTCCATCTCCAAGCACCGCCATGATCACCATCGCCACCGGCGCGACACCTTGATCTCCATCGTAGCATCGTTGTCGCCTCGCCAACTATTGCTTCTCGACTATCGCTATCGCTTAGTGATAAAGTAAAGCAATTACATGGCTTTTCATTTCATACAATAAAGCGACAACCATATGGCTCTCGCCAGATTGCCGATAACTTCGGTTACAAAACATGATCATCTCATACAATAAAATATAGCATCACGTCTTGACCACATCACATCACAACATGCCCTACAAAAACAAGTTAGACGTCCTCTACTTTGTTGTTGCAAGTTTTACGTGGCTGCTACGGGCTGAGCAAGAACCGTTCTTACCTCGCATCAAAACCACAACGATAGTTTGTCAAGTTGGTGCTGTTTTAACCTTCGCAAGGACGGGCGTAGCCACACTCAGTTCAACTAAAGTGAGAGAGCAGACACCCGCGGTCACCTTTAAGCAACTAGTGCTCGGGCGGTGAAACCAGTCTCGCGTAAGCGCACGCGTAATGTCGGTCGGGCCGCTTCATCTCACAATACCGCTGAACCAAAGTATGACATGCTGGTAAGCAAGATGACTTATATCGCCCACAACTCACTTGTGTTCTACTCGTGCATATGACATCAACGCATAAAACCAGGCTCGGATGCCATTTGTTGGGGAACGAGTAATTTCAAAAATTTCCTACGATCACGCAAGACCATGGTGATGGCATAGCAACGAGAGGGAGAGGTCCGCCCACGCACCCTCGTGACCGAAAGCGAAGCGTTATAACAACGCGGTTGATGTAGTCGACGTCTTCACGATCCGACCGATCCAAGCACCGAACGTCGGCACCTCCGAGTTCTGCACACGCTCAGCTCGATGACGATCCCGGACTCCGATCCAGCAAAGTGTCGGGATGAGTTCCACAAGACGACGGCGTGGTGACGATGATGATGCTCCACCGACGCAGGGCTTCGCCTAAGCTCCGCGACGATATGACTTCTCCGGCGCAGGCTTCGCCTAAGCTCCGCGATGATATGACCGAAGTGGAATATGGTGGAAGGGGCACCGACACGGCTAAGGAACGATCCGTAGATCAACTTGTGTGTTCTAGGGTGCCCCTGCCCCAGATATAAAGGAGCCAAGGGGAGGGGCTGGCCGGCCAAGAGGGGCGCGCCAGGAGTCCTACTCCTCCGGAGTAGGATTCCCCCAATCCTAGTTGGAATAGGATTCCCGGGGGAAAGAGAGAGAGGGGCGGCCCACCTTTCCTAGTCCTAATAGGACTAGGGGAAGGGGAGGCCATGACACCTAGGGCTGGCCCTTTCTCCTTTCCACCAAGGCCCACTATGGCCCATTGTGCACCCACCATAATTAGGTTTGCTATTTTAGACAACCCCGAACATTTTAGATTTAGTTTTGAAACTTTTCGTTTGCTTTTGTTTTGATTTTGTTTGACGGGTTGAAATCAGCGTGAGGTTAGTCACGATGGCAGGGGTGATTCTTGTTCCTAATCATCCGGTGTTACAAATCTCTCCACTACAAAAATCTCGTCCGAGATTTAGAGTAGAAGGAAAGAGTGCAGGGTATTCATCTCGAAAGGCGATCCTCGCGTTCCCGGTAACGTCTTGAGTGATTCGACCTTTGGACTTTGAGGAACGATGTAACCACGGCGTGTGCGGCGTTCACGGTCGAGAATCGGACGGATGCTCTTTATAGGAAGGTCTGTTGCAATTCGAGCACTTCATGGTCCCTTTGCCGGATTGGGTCCTTGAAGCAGCGTCGGAGTTGGGACACGTGGAACACCGTGAACACGAGAAAGGTTCGACGGAAGCTCGGTTGATAAGCCACTTTTCCGCCTTTCGGAGAATAGTGAATGGGCCAATATAGCGAGGAGCTAACGCCCTTGATCCGGCGGTGAGCACCCTTCATTGGTGTAGCGAAGATAGGCCTTTCGCGGAGTTGATAGACCATGTCCTTGTGATGCGGTCATAATTACTCTTTTAGCGGTGGCGTCTTGAGATCTCGCGAATAATGCGGACTTGTTCTTGACATGTTGGATAATATCCGGACGAAGAGTGGGCGTTCCCGATTTCGACCAGTTCGAGGTTCGGCACTTTCGTCCATATAACACTTGAAGGGCCATCTTGAGACTAAGATAGCTATTATTATAAGAGAACTCAGCATCTGGAAGATTCCTCCCATTTCTTGCGAAGAAAGCGACACAAGCTCGAAGCATGTCTTGAGAATTTGATTGACGTTCAACCCTTGAGACTGCGGATGAAAGCATGATCTTGAAAGATAAATGAGTACCCATAGCTTCTTGAAAACTTGCGGAATCTTGAAGTGAATAAGCTGCGGTCAAGGCGATAACCGATGGAATACCGTGAAGTGAAACAATCTGGACATATAGGCGTTGCAAGCTGGCTAGCGATGATCGTTTCTTTGACCTTGAAAATGAGCAACTTTAGAGTCGGTCAATGGCGACAAGAATAGCATCATTACCTTCTGCGATTTGGGAAATCCGGTGGCGAAGTCCATTTCAACATGGTCCCATTTCCATTCGGAATAGAGATAGGTTCGAGAGTTCAGCGGGCCTTTGATGTTACGCTGTCTGACGACAAGCGTCTTTCGGAAAACATAGATGTCTTGCTTCATATTAGACCACGGAATCTCGGCGAATGTCTTGATACATCTTTGTACTGCCGGGATGGATACATAGAGGCGTATCATGAGCTTCTTTCATAACCGAGTCATATTCAGGTTTTCCTTCTTACGGCACCACTAGGCGGCCTTTGAAGTACAAAGCGCCATCATCGGCAATAGTGAAGGATGAGGATTTCCTTTCTTGATGTCTTGTTTAAGCTTGTAGACTTGAGTCAAATCCTGCATTGTCTTTATGGTGCCAGATCGGGTTCAACAGCCAGGTATAGAGAACCACAGGGAACAACAGGAGATTCATCTTGCGGAACTCGGAGGAGGGCGAAGTGCACGGAGGAACAATATGGAGGTTCAGCTTTCAGATTTTTCAACAAGTGGGCTGAACTTGGTGAACTCGAAGGTGGTTCTTGATGACTTGCGGCTCAAGGCATCAGCCATTACATTAGCCTTGCTAGCGTATAGGAATACCCAAATCAAAGTCATAGCATCTCCATCCATCTCTGGCAGCGGAGGTTCAGGTGCATGAGTAGCGATGCAGACTTTGGTGGTGGGTGAAGATCTCTAGCGATTACCGAGAAGGTAATGTCGCCTTCTTGATGCATGAATGGCAAAGAAGTGAGGTCATGGTGGGTAGTTCTCGTGAGGCATGGCCAGCGAGAGGCATAAGCAACCACTTTCGCTCTTGCATTAGGACACCGCCTAATCCTTGACGAAGCGTCGCGATAAATGTGAAGTCCTTCTTAATGTCGGGAGGAGCTAGCCTTTGGGCAAAGTCAACTTGTCTTTGAGTGCAGAAACTTTCGACATTATCATCCATTGGATTTGGCCCTTATACAGCAGGTTAGTCGGAGGCACAGCAATCTTGGAAGTTCTCGGCGAATCGTGACAATAGTTGGCGAGACCGAAAACTTCGACTTATGCGTTCTTGGAGGAGTCAATCGAGAATAGCTGAACTCGTTCGGGTTGGCTACAATACCATCCTTAGAGATGACATGCCCAAGATAGGTTACTTGGGAAGCCAGAATTCACATTTGGAGAACTTGGCATAGAGTTGATGCTCTTAGCTTTTCGGCACAAAGCGAAGATGTTCAGCATGTTCTTCTTCATTCTTGGAAAAGATCGGGATATCATCCGGATAAACCACGACGAACTTGAGGTAATCCATGAATATATAGTTCATCGGGCGAGAAGGTGGGTGGAGCATTGGTTAAGCGAAGGACATGGCGGTGTACTCGTATGAACCATAACGAGTCACGAATGCGGTCTTGGGGATATCCTCCTCACGAACACGGATCTGGTGGTAACCCAACCTCAAGTCGAGTTTGAGAACAGCGAACCAGCCAATTGATCATAAAGATCATTGATCCGAGGAAGAGGATACTTATTACGAATGGTAGCTTGATTTATGGGACGGTAGTCTTGGACCAATCGGTTTGTCCCATCCTTCTTCTTGACAAAGAGAAGGTGCTCCCCAGGAGAGAGCAACTTGGTGAATGAAACCACTAAGAGATTTGTCGATTTCCTCCTTTAGCTCAAGGAGTTCATGCGGCGGCATCTTGTAGGGTAAACAGCTATAGGAGTGGTGCACGGTTTCAAGTCGATGGCCAATTGACAGCTCTAGCGGGGAATCCTGGAAGTTCTTGGGAAGAGCGTCTTGGAAATCGCGAGCAGCGAATGTTTTCAATACCCTCGAGTCGGCGTTCAATGCATTCAATGCATAGAGCCTTGCCTCGGCATTTTGCACAGATGAGCTTGTAAGTGACTATTTCATCGAAGGGTGTAGCGGATGGGCGGTCTTAGTGGCGCAAGCGATTGGCGCGTATGCGCTTTCAACAATTCATTCCCAAAATGAGGTGATGCTACAAGACTTGACGCGATGGGAGAGACAAGAATTCAGTCCTTGATTTCCAAGGGGCGTCGTTGCCAAATCATGGAGGTTGACATTGGCCCATGGGGTGTGTACTAATAGTGAAGCATTCATGTCTTCACTTTTAATACCATGCATGAATGCAAAATCTTGAGACATGAATGAATCGATGCCCAATATCAAATAAAGCGCATCTTTGTACTGAATTCTGAAGTGTACCCATCACGATGGCGAGGTTGGTCTTGAGCTTCGTTCGGATCAGGTTGGCTTGACTTGACCATAAGACTTGGCGGTGTTGTTGGGGCTGGGTGTTTCACGGCCAGCTCTGGCCCGTTAATCAAATGACAACTCATGTCTATGGTTAGAAACATAACCATCTTTGATTAACGAGCTAGTCAAGTAGAGGCATACTAGTGACACTCTTTTGTCTATGTATTCACACATGTATTATGTTTCGGTTAATACAATTCTAGCATGAATAATAAACATTTATCATGATATAAGAAATAAATAATAACTTTATTATTGCCTCTAGGGCATATTTCCTTGATCTCCCACTTGCACTAGAGTCAATAATCTAGTTCACATCATCATGTGATTCAACACTAATATTCACATCTCGTATGTGATTAACACCCATAGTTCACATCGACATGTGACCAACACCCAAAGGGTTTACTAGAGTCGATAATCTAGTTCACATCGCTATGTGATTAACACCCAAAGAGTACTAAGGTGTGATCATGTTTTGCTTGGGATAATTTTTAGTCAGCGGATGCATCACATTGAGAGTCGTAAGTATTTTGCAAATTTCTATGTCTACAATGCTGCGCTTGAAGCTACTCTAGCTAATTGCTCCCACTTTCAATATGTATCCAGATTGAGACTTCGAGTCATCTAGATCAGTGTTAAAACTTGCATCGGCGTAACTCTTTACGTGAACCTTCTTTCACTTCCATAATCGAGAAACATATCCTTATTCTACTAAGGATAATTTTGACCGCTGTCCATTGATCTACTCCTAGATCACTATTGCACTCCTTGCCAATCTTAGTGGTAGGGTATGCAATAGATCAGTACACAACATGACATACTTTATAGAACCTATGGCTGATGCATAGGGAATGACTTTCATTCTCTTTCTATCTTCTGCCGTGGTCGGGTTTTGAGTCTTACTCAATCTCACACCTTGTAACACAGCAAGAACTCTTTCTTTGACTACTTCCATTTTGAACTACTTCAAAATCTTGTCAAGGTATGTATTCATTGAAAAACTTATCAAGCGTCTTGATCTATCTCTATAGATCTTGATGCTCAATATATAACAACTTCACCGAGGTCCTTCTTTGAAAAACTCCTTTCAAACACTCCTTTATGCTTTGCGAGAATAATTCTACTTCATTTCCGATCAACAATATGTCATTCACATATACTTATCGAAATGTTGTAGTGCTCCCACTCACTTTCTTGTAAATCAGGCTTTCCAAAATGCAGTATAAAACCATATGCTTTGATCAACACATCAAGCGTGTATATTCCAACTCGAGATGCTTACACCAGTCCATTGATGGATCCTTTGGAGCTTGCACATTTTGTTAGCACCTTTAGGATTGACAAAACCTTCTGGTTGCATCATATACAACTCTTCTTTAAGAAAACCATTAAGGAATGCAGTTTTGACATCCATTTGCAGATTTCATAAAATGTGGCAATTGCTAACATGATTCGGACAGACTTAAGCATCGCTACAGAGTTGAGAAAATCTCATTGTAGTCAACACCTTGAACTTGTCGAAAACCTTTTGCGACAAGTCGAGCTTTGTAGATAGTAATACTACTATCAGCATCTGTCTTCCTCTTGAAGATCCATTTATATAATATGGCTTGCCGATCATGAACAACTCATCAAAGTCCACACTTTGTTCTCATACATGGATCCATCTCAGATTTCATGGCCTCAAACCATTTAGCGAATCTGGGCTCATCATCGCTTCCTCATAGTTCGTGAGTTTCATCATGGTCTAGTAACATGACTTCCAGAATAAGATTACCGTACCACTCTGGTGCGGATCTTACTCTGGAAGACCTCGAGGTTTGGTAACAACTTGATCTGAAGTTTCATGATCATCATCATTAACTTCCTCACTAATTGGTGTAGGAATCACTTGGAACTGATTCTGTGATGAACTACTTTCCAATAAGGAGAAGGTACAATTACCTCATCAAGTTCTACTTTCCTCCCACTCACTTCTTTTCGAGAGAAACTTCTTCTCTAGAAAGGATCCATCTTAACAACGAATGTTTTGCCTTTGGATCTGTGATAGAAGGTACCCAACAGTTTCCTTTGGGTATTCTATGAAGACGCACTTTTCGATTTGGGTTCGAGCTTATCGGTGAAAACTTTTCACATAAGCATCACAACTCAAACTTTAAGAAAGCGACAGCTTAGGTTTCTTGCTAAACCATAGTTCATACGGTGTCATCTCAGCGGATTTAGATGGTGCCCTATTAGCGTGAATGCAGCTGTCTCTAATGCATAACCCCAAAGCGATAGTGGTAAATCGGTAAGATACATCATAGATCGCACCATATCCAATAAAGTCTTGATTCTGACGTTCGGACACACCATTAAGTTGTGGTGTTCGGGTGGCGTGAGTAGTGAAACTATTTCACATTGTTTTAATTGAAGGCCAAACTCGTAACTCAAATATTTTCCTCTGCGATCAGATCGTAGAAACTTTATTTTCTTGTTACGATGATTCTTCACTTCACTCTGAAATTCTTTGAACTTTTCAAATGTTTCAGACTTGTGCTTCATTAAGTAGATATACTCATATCTGCTCAAATCATCTTGTGAAGGTCGAAAATACGATACTTGCGTGAGCTTTAACACTCATCGGACCGCATACATCGGTATGTATTATTTCCAATAAGTCATTTGCTCGCTCCATTGTTCCGGAGAACGAGAGTCTTTAGTCATCTTGCCCATAAGGCATGGTTCGCAAGCATCAAGTGATTCATAATCAAGTGATTCCAAAATCCATCAGCATGGAGTTTCTTCATGCGCTTTACCAATATATGACCTAAGCGGTGATTGCCACAAATAAGTTGCACTATCATTATTAACTTTGCATCTTTTGGTTTCAATATTATGAATATGTGTATCACTACGATCGAGATCAACAAACCATTTTCATTGGGTGTATGACCATAGAAGGTTTTATTCATTTAAGCGAACAACAATTATTCTTTGACTTTAAATGAATAACCGTTAGAAAACTATTTTCATTGGGTGTATGACCATGAAGGTTTTATTCATTTAAGCGAACAACAATTATTCTTTGACTTTAAATGAATAACCGTTTTGCAATAAACATGATCAAATCATATTCATGCTCAGCATAAACACCAAATAACATTTATTTAGGTTTAACACTAATCCGAAAGTATAGGGAGTGTGCGATGATGATCATATCAATCTTGGAACTACTTCCAACACTCATCGTCACTTCCTTCAACTAGTTTCATCCATTCCGCAACTCCGTTTGAGTTACTACTCTTAACAACGAACAAGTATCAAATACCGAGGGGTTACTATGAACACTAGTAAAATACACATCAATAATCTGTATATCAAATATACCTTTGTTCACTTTGCCATCCTTCTTATCCGCCAAATACTTGGGGTAGTTCCGCTTCGGTGACCAATTCCATTGTAGCAAAAGCACTTAGTCTCGGGCTTAGGTCCAGACTTGGGCTTCTTCACTCGAGTAACAACTTGCTTGCCGTTCTTTTGAAGTTCCCCTTCTTCCCTTTGCCCTTTTCCTTGAGACTAGTGGTCTTGTCAATCATCAACACTTGATGCTCTTTTCTTGATTTCTACCTTCGTCGATTTCAGCATCACGAAGAGCTTGGGAATACTTTTGTCATCCCTTGCATATTATAGTTCATCCAAGTTCTAGTAACTTAGTGATGGTGACTAGAAATTCATCAATCACTATCTTATCGGAAGATTAACTCCCACTTGATTCAAGCGATTGAAGTACTCGGACAATCTGAGCACATGCTCACTAGTTGAGCGATTCTCCTCCATCTTTTAGCTATAGAACTTGTTGGAGACTTCATATCTCTCAACTCGGTATTTGCTTGAAATATTAACTTCAATTCTGGAACATCTCATATGGTCCATGGCGTTCAAAACGTCTTTGAAGTCGATTCTAAGCCGTTAAGCATGGTGCACTAAACTATCAAGTAGTCATCATATTGAGCTAGCCAAGCGTTCATAGCATGTATTCGCTCATATTGAGCTAGCCAACATTCATAACATGCATCTGCTCACCAATATCTGTCACCTAGCGGTGCATTAAGGACATAATTCTTACTGCAGCAATGAGGATAAACCTCAGATCACGGATCCAATCCGCATCATTGCTACTAACATTTTTCAACATAATTTTCTCTAGGAACATATCAAAATAAACATATGAAAGCAACAAACATAGGGAAGCAACAACGCGAGTATTGATCTACAACATAATTTGCAAAATACTACCAGGACTAAGTTCATGATAAATTAAAGTTCAATTAATCATATTACTTAAGAACTCCCACTTAGATAGACATCTCTCTAGTCATCTAAGTGATTCGTGATCCAAATCAACTAAACCATGTCCGATCATCACGTGAGATGGAGTAGTTTCAATGGTGAACATCACTATGTTGATCATATCTACTATATGATTCACGTTCGACCTTTCGGTCTCCGTGTTCGAGGCCATATCTGTTATATGCTAGGCTCGTCAAGTTTAACTTTGAGTATTCGCGTGTGCAACTGTTTTGCACCCGTTGTATATGAGCGTAGAACTTATCACACCGATCATCACGTGGTGTCACGGGTACTCTCGAACTTTGGCAGCGGTGCATACTCGAGAGAACACTTCTTGATAATTTTAGTGAGAGATCATCTTATAATGCTACCGTCAATCAAAGCAAGATAAGATGCATAAAGGATAAACATCACATGCAATCAATATAAGTGATATGATATGGTCATCATCATCTTGTGCTTGTGATCTCCATCTCCAAGCACCGTCATGATCACCATCGTCACCGGCGCGACACCTTGATCTCCATCGTAGCATCGTTGTCGTCTCGCCAACTATTGCTTCTCGACTATCGCTACTCCTTAGTGATAAAGTAAAGCAATTACATGGCGTTGCATTTCATACAATAAGCGACAACCATATGGCTCCTGCCGATTGCCGATAACTTCGGTTACAAAACATGATCATCTCATACAATAAAATATAGCATCACGTCTTGACCATATCACATCACAACATGCCTGCAAAAACAAGTTAGGCGTCCTCTACTTTGTTGTTGCAAGTTTTACGTGGCTGCTACGGGCTGAGCAAGAACCGTTCTTACCTCGCATCAAAACCACAGCGATAGTTTGTCAAATAGACTCGTTTAACCTTCTCAAGGACGGGCGTATGCACACTCGATTCAACTAAAGTGAGAGAGCAGACACCACCGGTCACCTTTAAGCAGCGAGTGCTCGGGCGGTGAAACCAGTCTCGCGTAAGCGTCTGGCGTAATGTCGGTCGGGCGCTTCATCTCACAATACCGCTGAACCAAAGTATGACATGCTGGTAGTATGACTTATATCGCCCACAACTCACTTGTGTTCTACTCGTGCACATGACATCAACGCATAAAACCAGGCTCGGATGCCCTTTGTTGGGGTGCGTAGTAATTTCAAAAAATTCCTCACGAACCGCAAGACCATGGTGATGGCATAGCAGCGAGAGGAGAAGTGTCCGTCCACGTACCCTCGTGGACGAAAGCGGGGCGTTATAACAACGCGGTTGATGTAGTCGTGCGTCTTCACGATCCGACCGATCCAAGCACGAGCGTCACGGCACCTCCGAGTTCGCACGTTCAGCTCGATGGCGATCCCGGACTCCGATCCAGCAAAGTGTCGGGGATGAGTTCCGTCAACCTGACGGCGTGGTAGCGATGTTGATGCTCCACCGCGCGGGCTTCGCCTAAGCTCATGACGATATGACTTCTCGGCGCGGGGCTTCGCCTAAGCTCTCTGACGATATGACGAAGTGGAATATGGTGGAAGGGCACCGCTTGCGGCTAAGAGCGATCCGTAGATCAACTTGTGTCATGGGGTGTGCCCCCTGCCCGTATATAAAGGAGACAAGGGGGAGGTGGCGGCCAGGGGAGGCGCGCAAGGAGGAGTCCTACTCCCCGGAGTAGGACTCCCTTCTTTCCTAGTTGGACTAGGACTTGGGGAAGGGGAAGAGAGAAGGTGCGGCCCTCCCCTAGTCCATTCGGACTAGGCCATGGGGAAGCGGCGGCCTGCCCTAGGCAGCCCCTCTCTCTTTCCCTGAAGGCCCAATAAGGCCCAATACTTCTCCCCGCGAATTCCGTAACTCTCCGGTACTCAAAAATACCGAATCATTGGAACCTTTCCGAACTCGAATATAGTCGTCCAATATATCGATCTTTCGTCTCGACCATTTCGAGACTCCTCGTCATGTCCCGATCTCATCCGGGACTCCGAACTCCTTCGGTACATCAAAACTCATAAACTCATAATATAAGCATCGCCGAAACCTTAAGCGTGCGGACCCTACGGGTTCGAGAACTATGTAGACATGACCTAGAACTATTCTCGGTCAATAACCAATAAGCGGAACCTGGATGCCCATATTGGTTCCTACATATTCTCTGAAGATCTTTATCGGTCAAACCGCATAACAACATACGTTGTTCCCTTTGTCATCGGTATGTTACTTGCCGAGATTGATCGTCGGTATCCAATACCTAGTTCAATCTCGTTACGGTAAGTCTCTTTACTCGATTCAGTAATACATCATCTCACAACTAACTCATTAGTTGTAATGCTTGCAAAGCTTAAGTGATGTGCATTACGAGAAGGCACAGAGATACCTCTCCAGAGCAATCGGAGTGACAAAACCTAATCTCGAAATCGCCAACCCAACAAGTACCTTTGGAAACACCTGTAGTACTCCTTTATAATCACCCGATTACGTTGTGGCGTTTGGTAGTACCAAAGTGTTCCTCCGGTAGCAGGAGTTGCATAATCTCATAGTTATAGGAACATGTATAAGTCATGAAAAAGCAATAGCAACATACTAAGCGATCATGTGCTAGGCTAACGGAATGGGTCATGTCAATCAGATCATTCTCCTAATGATGTGATCCGTTAATCAAATGACAACTCATGTCTATGGTTAGGAAACATAACCATCTTTGATTAACGAGCTAGTCAAGTAGAGGCATACTAGTGACACTCTGTTTGTCTATGTATTCACACATGTATTATGTTTCCGGTTAATACAATTCTAGCATGAATAATAAACATTTATCATGATATAAGGAAATAAATAATAACTTTATTATTGCCTCTAGGGCATATTTCCTTCAATACAAGCATCATAATACAAGCGAGGGGCCTCGAGGGCTCGAATACAAGTGCTCGATCATAGGCGAGTCGGCCGGAAGCAACAATATCTGATACTGAGACATAAGTTAAACAAGGTGCCATAAGATGGCTAGCACAAAGCTGGGATCTGAGATCGAAGAGGAGCAGGCCTCCCGCCCGCAGGATCCTCTAGGTCACTCCGGTCGAGTTGGGGGCTGCCTGCGTAGTAGTAAGCGCCTCCAGTAGTAGTCGTCATAGGCGGCGTCGCTCTGGGCTCCATCGTGTCGATTGCAGCAATCGAGTAGAGATAGGGAAAAGGGGAACAAAGGCAACCGTGAGTACTCATCCAAAGTACTCAAAAAGCGAGAACTACTACATATGCATGGATATATGTGTAAAAGGCCATATCGATTAGACTGAACTGCAGAATGCGAGAATAAAGAGGGGGATAGCTAGTCTTAACGAAGACTACGCTTACGGACACCGGTCTTGCAACAAGCAGAAGAGGTCAGCGGAAGTCCTCCAAGTAACATCATATAGCAATAATCCTACCGGCAATCCCCTGCTCATAACCACAACGCGAGGCGACCACGGTTGTATCTCGGCACTTGGAAGGGTGTGTTTTATCAAGTATCCGGTTCTAGTTGTCATAAGCTCAAAATTACAACTCCAAGTCGTCCTGTTACCGAAGATCCACGGCTATCCGAATAGATTAACAGGAAATATGCCCTAGAGGCAATAATAAAGTTATTATTTATTTCCTTATTTCATGATAAATGTTTATTATTCATGCTAGAATTGTATTAACGGAAACATAATACATGTGTGAATACATAAGACAAACATAGTGTCACTAGTATGCCTCTACTTGACTAGCTCGTTGAATCAAAGATGGTTAAGTTTCCTAGCCATAGACATGAGTTGTCATTTGATTAGCGGGATCACATCATTAGGAGAATGATGTGATTGACATAACCCATTCCGTTAGCCTAGCATGATCGTTTAGTATGTTGCTATTGCTTTCTTCATGACTTATACATGTTCTGTAACTGTGAGATTATGCAACTCCGTTTACGGAGAACACTTTGGGTGCTACCAAAGCGTCACAAGCGTGGCGGGTGATTATAAAGGAGTACTACAGGTGTCTCCAAAGGTACTTGTTGGGTTGGCGTATTTGATTAGGTTTTGTCACTCCGATTATGGGAGAGGTATCTCTAGGCCTTCTCGGTAATACACATCACTTAAGCCTTGCAAGCATTATAACTAATGAGTTAGTTGTGAGATGATGTATTACGGAACGAGTAAAGAGACTTACCTGTAACGAGATTGAACTAGGTATTGGATACGGACGATCGAATCTCGAGGTAAGTAACAGCACCGATGACAAAGGGAACAACGATGTCGTTATCGCGGTTTGACCGATAAAGATCTTGGTAGAATATGCGCAAAGGAACCAATATGGGCATCCAGGTTCGCTATTGGTTATTGACGAGAATGGTTCTAGGTCATGTCTACATAGTTCTCGAACCCGTAGGGTCCGCACGCTAACGTTCGATGACAGATTCATTATGAGTTTATAGTATTGATGCACGAAGTTTGTTAGAGTCCGGATGTGATCCACGGACATGACGAGGAGTCTCGAAATGGTCGAACATAAAGATGATATATTGGAAGCCTATGTTTGGACTTGGAAGGGTTCCAGTGGAAAACAGGAGTTATCTGGAACACGGGGGTTACGGAACCCCGGGGGCATATGGGCCTTCATGGGCCACAAGGGAGAAAGAGGAAGGGCGGCCAGGTGGGCTGCGCGCCCCTCCCCCTCTAGTCGAATAGGACAAGGAGGAGGCGGCCCCTTCCCTCTTTTCCCTCCCAATCCTACTCAACTAGGAGAGGGGGAGTCCTACTCCGGTGGGAGTAGGACTCCTCCCGAGCCAGCGCCTCTCCTAGGCGGCCTCACCCCCCCCTGTCTCCTTTATATCACAGGCAGGGGCACCCCATGACACAAGTTGATCTCACGGATCTTTCCTTAGCGTGTGCTGGTGCCCCTTCCACCATATTCCACCCGGTCATATCGTCGCGGAGCTTAGGTGAAGCCTGCGCGGAGAGTCATATCAGCAGAGCTTAAGCGAAGCCCCTAGCGTCAGTGGAGCATCAACATCGTCCTGCCCTTGCGCCGTGTTGTGACGGAACTCATCCCGACACTTTGCTGGATCGGAGTCCGGGGATCGAGTCATCGAGCTGAATTGTGCGAACTTCGGAGGTGCCAGAAAATGATGGTCTCGGATCGTGAGCGTGTGCTTGGATCGGGTCTGCATCGGATCGTGAAGACGAGTTTACAAACTACATCAACCGAGCAAATCGATCAGTTGTTAGAATTATGTCCTTAATGCCTTGGATCCGAGGTAGCACGGAGGACCTATGCCGAGGGTGACAGCGCAGATGCATGCGTTATGAGCGTTTGGCTAGCTCAATATGATGACTACTTGATAGTTTAGTGCACCATGTAGCGGCTTAGAATCGGGACTTCAAAAGGCGTTTGAGCGTCATGGACCATATGAGATGTTCACAGGAGTTGAAGTTAATATTTCAAGCAAATACCGAGTTGAGATACTGAAGTCTCAACAAGTTCTATAGCTAAAAGATGGAGGAGAATCGCTCAACTAGTGAGCATGTGCTCAGATTATGCAGGTACTTCAATCGCTTGAATCAAGTGGGAGTTAATCTTCGAGATAAGATAGTGATTGACAAATTCTCGTCACCATCACTAAGTTACTAGAACTTCGTGATGAACTATAATATGCAAGGATGACGACAAAGATTCGAGCTCTTCGTGATGTTGAAAATCGTGAGTAGAAATCAGAAAAGAGCATCAAGTGTTGATGATTGACAAGACCACTAGTTTCAAGAAAGGGCAAAGGGAAAGGGAGACTTCAAGTAGAAAGACAAGTAAGTTGTCACTCTTCTTGAAGAAGCCCAAAGCTGGACCATAGCCTGAAAGCGAGTGTTTTACTGCTGCAAAGGAAATGGTCCTTTGGGCAGAAATGCCCTGAATATTTGGTGGATAAGAAGGATGGCAAAGTGAACAAGAGTATATTTGATATCTGATTATTGATGTGTGCATTACTAGTGTTTATAGTAGCCCCAATTATTTGATACTTGTTCGGTTGCTAAGATTAGTAACTTCGAAGCAAGGAGTTCTGAGAATAAGCAGAGACTAGTTGAAGGAAAGTGACGATGAGTGTTGGAAGTAGTTCCAAGATTGATATGATCATCATCGCACTCCTATTTTCGGGATTAGTGTTAAACCTAAATAAATGTTATTTGGTGTTTGCGTTGAGCATGAATATGATTTGATCATGTTTATTGCAATCTGATTATTCATTTAATGAGAGAATAAATTGTTGTTCTACATTTACATGAATAAAACCTTATATGGTTACACCCAATGAAAATGGTTTGTTGGATCTCGATGGTATGATACACATATTCATAATATTGAAACCAAAAGATGCAAAGTTAATAATGATAGTGCAACTTATTTGTGGCACTTTGCGTTTAGAATCATATTGGTGTAAAAGCGCATGAAGAAACTCCATCTTGATGGATTTTTGGAATCACTTGATTATGAATCATTTGATGTGCGAACCGTGCCTTTTGGGCAAGATGGCTAAACTCGTTCTCGGAACAATGGAACAAACTCTTGACTTATTGGAAATAATACATACCGATGTATGCGATCAATGAGTGTTGATGCTTTCGTGTAAGTATCGTTATTTTCGACCTTCACAAGATGATTTGAGCAGATATGGGTATATCTACTTGATGAAACACAAGTCTGACATTTGAAAAGTTCAAGAATTTCAGAGTGAAGTGAAGGATCATCGTAACAAGAAAATAAAGTTTCTGGATATGATCGGAAAGGAAAAATATTTGAGTTTGAGTTTGGCCTTCATTAAAACAATGTGGAATAGTTTCACAGCTCACGCCACATGGAACACCATAGCGTAATATGGTGTGTCCGAGCGTCATAACGGCTCTTTATTGGATATGGTGCAATCTATGATGTATCTTACCGATTTACCACTATCGTTTTGGGTTATGCATTAGAAACAGCTGCATTCACGTTTAATAGGGCACCATCTAAATCCGTTGAGATGACACCGTATGAACTATGGTTTAGCGATGAACCTAAGTATGTCGTTTCTTAAAGTTTGGAGTTGTGATGCTTATGTGAAAAAGTTTTCACCTGATAAGCTCGAACCCGAATCGGAGAATGTCGTCTTCATAGAATACCCAAAAGACTGTTGGGTACACCTTCTATCACAGATCTAAAGGCAAAACATTCATTGCTAAAATGGATCCTTTCTAGAAGGAGTTTCTCTCGAAAGAAGTGAGTGGGAGGAAAGTAGAACTTGATGAGGTAATTGTACCTTCTCCTTATTGGAAAGTAGTTCATCACGGAATCAGTTCGATGATTCCTACACCAATTAGTGAGGAAGTTAATGATGATGATCATGAAACTTCGGATCAAGTTGCTACTAAAACCTCGTGAGTCTTCGGAGTAAGATCTGCACAGTGGTGCGGTAATCTTATTCTAGAAGTCATGTTACTAGACCATGATGAACCTCTGAACTATGAGAGCGATGATGAGCCGATTCAGCGAAATGGTTTGAGACCATGAAATCTGAGATGGGATCCATATATGAGAACAAAGTGTGGACTTTGATGGAGTTGCCCGATGATCGGCAAGCCATATTATATAAATGGATCTTCAGAGAGAAGGCAGAATCTTAGTAGTATTACTATCTACAAAGCTCGACTATCGCGAAAAGGTTTGACAAGTTCAAGGTGTTGACTACAATGAGATTTACTCAAGCATAGCGATGCTTATATCATCCGAATCATGTTAGCAATTGCCACATTTTATGAAATCGGCAAATGGATGTCAAAACTGCATTCATTAATGGTTTTCTTAAAAAGAGTTGTATATGATGCAACCAGAAGGTTTTGTCAATCCTAAAGGCTGCTAACAAAATGTATAGCTCCGACGATCCATCTATGGTGGTGCAAGCATCTCGGAGTTGGAATACGCACTTTGATAAGTTGATCAAAGCATATGGTTTTATCGGACTTACGGTGAAGCTGTGTTTACAAGAAAGTGAGTGGGAGCACTAACATTTACGATAAGTATATGTGAATGACATATTGTTGATCGGAAATGATGTGAAATTATTACTGAAAGCATAAAGGGTATTTGAAAGGAGTTTTTCAAAGAAGGACCTCGGTGAAGCCTTACATATTGAGCATCAAGATCTATAGAGATAGATCAAGGCGGCTTAATAAGTTTTCAATGAATACATACCTTGACAAGATTTTGAAGTAGTTCAAAATGGAACAGTCAAAGAAAGAGTTCTTGCTGTGTTACAAAGTGAGAATTGAGTAAGACTCAAAACCCGACCACAGAGATAGATAGAAGAAGGAAAGTCATTCCCTATACATCGACCATAGGTTCTATAAAGTATGTCATCTTGTGTACAGGATCTATTGCATACCCTACCACTAAGATTGGCAAGGGGTGCAATAGAGATCTAGGAGTAGATCAATGGACAGCGGTCAAAATTATCCTTAGTAGAATAAGGATATGTTTCTCGATTATGGAAGTGAAAAAAGGTTAAATTAAGTAAAAGGTTACGTCGATGCAAGTTTTAACACTAATCTAGATGACTCTGAGTCTCAATCTGGATACATATTGAAAGTGGGAGCAATTAGCTAGAGTAGCTCGTGCAGAGCATTGTAGACATAAATTTTGCAAAATACTTACGACTCTGAATGTAGCAGACCCGTTGACTAAAATTATCTCACACCATTTGGCCGGACACACTTTCTGGGTCATGCCCGCCGCGGAAGATCAACACGCCGCAGCCCCACCTAGGCACAACAGAGAGGCCAGCACGCGGTCTAAACCTAAGCGCGCGAGGGTGCGGGCCCATCGCCTGAGCACACACAAGACGTTAAGTAGGGCGGCCGGAAGACCCTAGCCTAACAGCGTTCCCAGTCCAATCCGGCCGCCCGCTCTTCCGGACGTCTGAAGTACTTGGCCGATACCACGACGGGATACCCATAACTACTCCCGCGTAGATGGTTAGTGCGTATAAGCTCGTAGCCAACCCAGATCAAATACCAAGACCTCATTAAGCGTGTTAAGTAACCGCGAACGCCGAACAGGGCCAGGCCACCTCTCTCCTAGGCGGTCTCAACCTGCCCTGCCGCTCCGCCACAAAGATCCACTCGCGGGTGCTCCATCAGCCGACCCGACTTTAGTCTCACATGTATCATGTATAAGTATATAGTATATACCGTGATCAACTCCCGAGTGATCACGGCCGATAGTATAGCACGCGAGACGGACAAGAAAGTAGGGCCACGGATGAAAGTACTAGCATCCTATACTAAGCATATAGGATTGTAGGTAAGGTAACAATGAAGTTACAAAGGCAGGCTATGCAAGAGTATAGGAGTATCCAAAACAGTAACATGCTATACTACTCTAATGCAAGCGGTGTAGATAAGAGTAGGCGATATCCGGTGATCAAGGGGGCTTGCCTGTTGCTCGGCAAGAGAGAGGGTCGTCAACACCGTAGTCGAACCGCCAGCAGCAGCGTCGGTCTCGTAGTCTACCGGAGAGAAGAGGGGAAGAAACAATGAATACAAGTAAACAGATGCATATCGATGCATGACATGCTAAGAAGCGATGCTAGGCGTGCCCTAACGTGGTATGGGGTCTTGGTTAAGGGGAAACATCCGGAAAGTATTCCGGTGTTTAGGGTTTTCAGGCGAGGAGGCGGAGGAAAGTTGCAGGTTCGATAGGTTAGGGGTGTGTGGTGGACGAGCAATTGCGTATCCGGATTCGTCTCGCTGTTCGAGCAACTTTCATGTTGAAAATATTTTAATCCGAGTTATGGATTAAAAGATATGATTTTAAAAGAATTTAATAATTTACGGAATTTCATTAATTATTTAATTAATTGAAAATGCATTTATGACGTCGGCATGATGTCATGCCGACATCAAGCGATCAACAGGTTGGTGAGTCAACCTGACAGTGGGTCCCGCATGTCATTCTTCATTATCTAATTAACCTAATCAAAGTTAATTAACATTAGTTAATTAGGGTAATTAATGATTAGGGTTAATTAATCAGAATTAATTAGATTAATTAATTACTTAATTAATTAATTAATTAATTAGTTAATTAGTTTTATTTAATTTTTCATTTTCTTTTTACTTCTAAACCGCTTACGTGGGGTGGGGCCCCATGTCATCGACCGAGGGCCAAACAGGCGTGGTCTAATCTGGCGGCGCGCGGCGGATAGGCGGCCTTGGCACCAGCCAAGCAGGCGCAGAGGGTCACACGCCTGGCGGCGAGGCCATTCGAGGCGATAGGGGCGGGCGCGAGCGAGGTGGCCGAGGCCAGACGCCCGGCGGAGGGCGCAGAGCCACGGCGAGGGTGGCCGGCCGCAAGCGGCGCCGGCGGCGGCGACCGGCGGTGGTCGGGGCAGCGATGGGCAGGCGTTCGGAGGTGGCGGCGCCGTGCGAAACACGTGTGGGGTCGAAGCGGCCGCCTTGCAGAGATGGTGCGGAGGCGTCGGCCAAGCGTCGGCCGGCGTCTTGTCGCCGAAATGGGGGGAGAACGTCGGAAGGGCCGGGGGTTCGGTGGCGTGGAAGTGCGAGGCGCCCGGCGACGATGGAGTCCGGGTGCAGGCGTCGTCGGCGGGGAAGAGAGGGAGGAAGGGCCAGGCGGGCGGCGGGGCGGGTCGGGGCGGAGACGGAGCTCCGGCGACGGCGCCGTTCGGGAGAGGAGAGGAGAGGGGGCAGAAGTGAGGCGGCTCACAGCGGCGTGGGGTCTAGGGGAGCGGGCTCGGTGGAGCGTGATGAGTCCGGGCGAGGAGGCGGGCGAAGCAACCGCCACGGCGTCGGGAGGCGGGGCGATCCGTGGCGGCCAGCGCCCGCAGTGGCGACGGGGGGGGGGTCCCAGGCGGTGGAGAGGAGGAGGGGGGCGGAGGAGGCGGTTGGGGGCGGGGGGCCACACGAGGGCCCGACGGGATCTCGCCCGATCTGGATCGGGCAGCAGGGAGAAGGGATCGGGGTGAGGAATGAGGCGCGGGGGGCTGGTCGGCTAGGGTTTCTAGCAGCGGAGGGCTAAGTGGCGGCCAATTGGGCCGCCTGTGAGGGCTGGGCCAGGGGTGAGGGGCCCAGGTGGGGAGGGGCTGGCTGGGCCAGGTGGGAAGGGCTGGCCCAGATGGGCCAGGGGGTTCCCTCTCTCTTTTTGTTTTCTTTTTCTTTTCTTATTTTCTTCTTTTACATTTTTAGCTTATTTAAAATGCCAAAGCATTTTACAAAATTTTGTGCACCCCACCATAATTAGGTTTGCTATTTTAGACAACCCCCGAACATTTTAGATTTAGTTTTTGAAACTTTTCATCGTTTGCTTTTGTTTTGATTTTGTTTTAGAGCGGGTTCGAATCAACGTGAGGTTAGTCACGATGAATCGGGTGATTCTTGTTCCTTAATCATCCGGTGTTACAAATCTCCTCCACTACAAGAAATCTCGTCCGAGATTTAGGAGGTAGAAGGAAAGAGTCGCGGGTATTCATCTCAAGGCGATCCTCGCGTTCCCGGTGGCTTCGTCTTGAGTGATTCGACCATCGGACTTTGAGGAACTTGATCGCCTTCGGCGTGTGCGGCGTTCAGCTTGGTCGAGAATCCGGACGGATGCTCTTTATAGGAGAGGTCCTGTTGCAATTCGAGCACTTCATGGTCCATTGCCGGATTGGGTCCTTGAAGCAGCGTCGGAGTTGGGACACGTGGAACACATCGTGAACCCGAGAAAGGTTCGACGGAAGCTCCAGCTTGATAGGCCACTTTTCCACGCTTTCCGAATAGTGAATGGGCCAATATAGCGAGGAGCTAACTTGCCCTTGATCCCGGCGGTGAGCACCCTTCATTGGTGTAACGAAGATAGGCCTTTTCGCCAAAGTTGATAGACCATGTCCTTGTGATGACGGTCATAATTACTCTTTTAGCGCGTTGGCGCAGTCTTGAGATTCTCGCGAATAATGCGGACTTGTTCTTGGCATGTTGGATAATATCCGGACCAAGAGTGGGCGTTCCCGATTTCGACCAGTTCGGAGGGTTCGCACTTTCGTCCATATAACACTTCAAGGGGGCCATCTTGACTAGCTTGATAGCTATTATTATAAGAGAACTCAGCATACGGAGAGATTCCTCCCATTTCTTGCGAATGAAGCGACACAAGCTCGAAGCATGTCTTGAGAATTTGATTGACACGTTCAAATTGCCCTTGAGATCATGGATGAAACGCAGATCTTGAAAGATAAATGAGTACCCATAGCTTCTTGAAAACTTGCCCGTAATCTTGAAGTGAATAAGCTGCCACGGTCCTAATCGATAACCAAAGTGGAATACCGTGAAGTGAAACAATTCGGACATATAGAGCGTTGCAAGCTGGCTAGCAATGATCGTTTCTTTGACCGCCGTAAAATGAGCAACTTTAGAGAGTCGGTCAATGACGACAAGAATAGCATCATTACCTTTCTGCGATTTGGGAAATCCGGTGGATGAAGTCCATTTCAACATGGTCCCATTTCCATTCGGAATAGAGATAGGTTGCAGAGTTCCAGCGGGGCCTTTGATGTTCTGCTTTGATCTGACGGCAAACGCCACACTCGTAAACATAGCGAAGCGATGTCTTGCTTCATATTAGACCACGGAATCTCGGCGAATGTCTTGATACATCTTTGTACTGCCGGGATGGATACATAGAGGCGTATCATGAGCTTCTTGCATAACCTTCTCGAGTCATATTCAGGTTTTCCTTCTTACGGCACCACTAGGCGGCCTTTGAAGTACAAGGCGCCATCATCGAATAGTGAAGGATGAGGATTTCCTTTCTTGATGTCTTGTTTAAGCTTGTAGACTTGAGTCAAATCCTGCATTGTCTTTATGGTGCCCACGAGATCGGGTTCAACAGCCAGAGTATAGAGGGAACCACAGGGAACAACACGGAGATTCATCTTGCGGAACTCCGGAGGAGGGGAGCGAAGTGCACCGGAGGAACAATATGGAGGTTCACCTTCTGAATTTTTCAACAAGTGGGGCTGAACTTGGTGAACTCAAGGTGGTTGCAGAAGACTTGCGGCTCAAGGCATCAGCCATTACATTAGCCTTGCCTAGCGTATAGGAATACCCAAATCAAAGTCTGCAGCAGTCTCCATCCATCTCTGGCGACGGAGGTTCAGGTCTGGCTGGGTAAACAGATACTTCAGACTTTGGTGGTCGGTGAAGATCTCTAACGATTACGAGAAGGTAATGTCGCCATCGCTTTGATGCATGAATGACAGCAGAAGCTCGAGGTCGTGAACTGGGTAGTTCTCTTCGTGAGGGCGAATCGACGAGAGGCATAAGCAACCACTTTGCGCTCTTGCATTAGGACACCGCCTAATCCTTGACGAGAAGCGTTGCGATAAATGACGAA
This sequence comes from Aegilops longissima, assembly GCA_021605205.1. Lineage (NCBI taxonomy): Eukaryota > Viridiplantae > Streptophyta > Magnoliopsida > Poales > Poaceae > Aegilops > Aegilops longissima. The sequence goes on from CM038680.1 coordinate 407,755,947, forward strand.
GTCCTTCTTAGTATCGGGAGGAGCTAGCATCGGGCAGAAGTCAACTTGTCTTTGAGTGCTGAAACTTTCCCGACACTTATCTCGTCCATTGGAATTTGACGCCTTATGCAACAAAGTTAGTCGGAGGCACAGCAATCTTGGAGAAGTTCTCGGCGAATCGACGGCAATAGTGGCGAGACCGAAAAACTTCGACTTATGCGTTCTTGGAGGAGTCAATCGAGAATAGCCTGAACTCGTTCGGGGTTGGCGGCAATACCATCCTTAGAGATGACATGCCCAAGATAGGTTACTTGGAAGCCGAAATTCACATTTGGAGAACTTGGCATAGAGTTGATGCTCTCGTAGCTTTTCCAAAGACAAGACGAAGATGTTCACATGTTCTTCTTCATTCTTGGAAAAGATCGGGATATCATCCGGATAAACCACGATTTAACTTGTCGAGGTAATCCATGAATATATAGTTCATCGGCGAGAGAAGGTGGCTGGAGCATTGGTTAAGCGAAGGACATGACGGTGTACTCGTATGAACCATAACGAGTCACGAATGCGGTCTTGGGGATATCCTCCTCACGAACACGGATCTGGTGGTAACCCAACCTCAAGTCGAGTTTCGAGAACAGCGACGAACCAGCCAATTGATCATAAAGATCATTGATCCGAGGAAGAGGATACTTATTCGAATGGTAGCTTGATTTATGGGACGGTAGTCTTGGACCAATCGGTTTGTCCCATCCTTCTTCTTAACAAAGAGAGAAGGTGCTCCCCAAGGAGAGCAGCTTGGGCGAATGAAACCACTCAAGAGATTTGTCGATTTCCTCCTTTAGCTCAAGGAGTTCATGCGGCGGCATCTTGTAGGGTCGCCATTATAGGAGTGGTGCTGGTTTCAAGTCGATGACGAATTCGACAGCTCTAGCGGGGAATCCTGGAAGTTCTTCAGAAAGACGTCTTGGAAGTCGCGAACAGCGTGAATGTTTTCAATACCTTCGAGGGTGCGGCGTTCAATGCATTCAATGCATAGAGCCTTGCCTCGGCATTTTGCACCGATGAGCTTGGTAAGTGACTATTTCATCGAAGGGTGTAGCAGATGGGCGGTCTTAGTGGCGCAAGCGATTGGCGCCAGATCGCTTTCAACCAATTCATTCCCAGAATGAGGTCAATGCTACAAGACTTCAAAGACGATGGGAGAGACAAGGAATTCCATCCTTCGATTTCAACGGGACGTCGTTGCAAATCATGGAGGTCCGACATTGGCCCGCGGGGTGTGTACTAATAGTGAAGCATTCATGTCTTCACTTTTAATGCCATGCATGAATGCAAAATCTTGAGACATGAATGAATGCGATGCCTGTATCAAATAAGACGATCTTTGTACTGAATTTACGAAAGTGTACCCATCACGATGGCAGGTTGGTCTTGAGCTTCATTCGGATCAACGTGGTTGGCTGAACTCACCATAAGGCTTGGCGGTGTTGTTGCGGGCTGGGTATTTCCACCGCCAATTCTTTGGAAGGGCCAGTGATTCGGTTCTGTTGCATTCTCTAGCACGGTGCCTGGTTGTCCGCTTTGAAGCACAAACCATTATTGGGAGTGGGAGCAGGAGCTTGGGGTGGTGGAGCTGGAAGCTTTGGCTGCTTAGTTGTAGGCGCACGAGGTGCAGCATAGTTCTGCCTTGGAGCAGTGCATTCGGTGGTACATCTTGTTGGGAATCCATATCTTGCGCCTGCGAGGACGGGCCCAAGATGAGCCCGTGTCACAGTTCGCTGTTAGAGCTCTGGTATTCCTGCGCACCAGTTTCGACATTGATAGCTTTGTTCACCAGGGTGGCGAAATCAGCAAAGTCGTGCACTAGAAGTGCGAGCTTGATGTCAGCTTGAAGACCGTCACGGAACTTCTCCTGTCTGCGTGAATCAGTTGCAATGTCCTCTTCAGCATAGCGAGACAAGTCCAGGAACTCTCGCTGATAGGCTTCAACAGTCTTGTTGCCTTGGGTGAGGTTGCGGAACTCACGCTTCTTCCGTCCATGACCCTTGAGGGATGAAGGGCACGAAGGCAGCTTGGAAGTCGGCCAGTGATGAGTGTTCCAAGCTGGCGAGTCGCGGTGGCTGTCCCACCATTGAGCTGCGGGTCCCTTCAGAAGAAGGATGCAAAGGTGACATAGTGGCGGGGCTACATCAGCGAGACTCCATCTCATAGGTGATGTCACGGGCTACCATCGACATCCAAAGGCTGGGTTGAGCTGCGGTACACGCTGGGGTTCAGGCGTATGAAATCCTGCAGAGTTGTTCCGTTTGGGTGCTGGTTCATATTGGGGCGAGGAAACTGAGCCATCATGTTCTCCATGAACTGGCGATTCATCTCAAGCTGTTGGACCATACCAGCCATGTACTCAGGCGGTGGTGGGAAGTTGGCACCACGACCACGACCTGCTGGCCTAACCATCCTGCTATTATATAACGAGGTAGTTCAGACATTTGAGAAATTAAACAAGAGACAGGAATCATTCATGATGAAACATGCATAATGAAAGCAGCATGATGGGAACTACATAGTAGTTGGCATATCTTACAAAAGGAATCATGCATAGAGTTCGATACATAGAGTCCAGTACATAGACTACTACATCATAGGCGGCACGCAGCTCATGGCGAATACATCAAACACTAACAAGCAAGTCTACATCAGTCCCACGCGGTATCGCGGAGGTAGCAGTAGCTGAAAGTCGATAGTGCGGCGGTGGATAGTCCTCCACGTCGGTGACACAGGGGCCGGGATACTCGGTGCTGAATCCGGCGCCTGTGGCGAAAAAGGGCCAAGTCTTGGAGAGTAGCCTCCACGTCCGCCAACCGACACCACCGGGCATCACGGTCTGGCTGGGTAGATCGCAGAACGCGCAGCTCTCCGGATCGGACAAAGGGTGCATCAGCGTCGAGCACGGTAGAGGTGCCGACGGGTGATGTACAACTCGTGGCGAAGAGCTCGGTTAGCTCGATCCAGCCCATCGGCATGCGAACAAAGTTACGATGGTGGAAGGCTCTCTGGTAACGATGGTGTAGGCAGCAGTGTAGTAACCCTCCTCACCAACATCGACGCGATAGCAATGTGCCCGAAGGGGAGGTGTCCAACTCTCGATACTCGCGAAGGCGTGTCGAGCAGCATAAGCGACATCGTGGACTGCCATATCGATAGTCACTCCAACACCATGTGCGGTGTGCGGCCGATAGTGGACTCATACTCCGAGAGTAGAGGTGGGCGATGGCGCTGATCGCTCTGGTTATAGTCCCGGTACTCCTCATAGGCGGTGTACTCGGGGTGCCAGCGATAACCCGATAGGTCATCATCTCGGCTAGCACCGCAGTGATCCCGAGCACCAATGGCCGTCGTGTGGCGCCGACCTGCCTCGTGGGTTCCATCCGAAAACAAAGACGTTTCAAAGGAGTCAAATGACGGTGTGGAAATTGCTCAAATACAATTCCAAAAACAACTAAGGCTATATCTAACTTTGGGGTGAATGCGGTAACGGGATCCTAGTGATAGTTAGTAAAATCGTTTAACCCGAGTAGAAGAGAGTTCAGAGTCCTAGAGTAAAGGTCGAGGAGTAAAAGATCCTAGTACCACCCGATGGCGACGTGGGCCCGTAAGGCACACAGCCAAGTTAGTAAAAGTGTTTGCAATGTCTAGACTCGACTTGACCAAGGAGTGTGCAAGGGGATTCCTACAGCGATGGCTCGATACCAACTTGTGACGCCCTCGATTCAATCGTACACTAATCATGCACGCAAATGTGTACGATCAAGATCAAGGACTCACGGAAGATATCACAACACAACTCTACAAATAAAATAAGTCATACAAGCATCATAATACAAGCCGGGGGCCTCGAGGGCTCGAATACAAGTGCTCGATCATAGACGAGTCAGCGGAAGCAACAATATCTGAGTACGTACATAAGTTAAACAAGGTGCCATAAGATGGCTAGCACAAAGCGGGATCTGAGACGAAGAGGAGCAGGCCTCCCGCACAGGATCCTCCTAGGTCACTCTGAGTGGTCGTCGGCCGGGCTGCACGTAGTAGTAGGCGCCTCCAGTAGTAGTCGTCATAGGCGGCGCGCTCGCTCTGGGCTCCATCGTCGATTGCAGCAATCGAGTAGAGATAGGGAAAGGGGGAACAAGGCAACCGTGAGTACTCATCCAAAGTACTACGCAAGCAAGGAACTACACTACATATGCATGGATATATGTGTAAAGGCCATATCGATGGACTGAATCTGCAGAATGCCGAGAATAAGAGGGGATAGCTAGTCTTAACGAAGACTACGCTTCGGACACCGTCTTGCAACAAATGTAAGAGGTCAACGGAAGTCCTCCAAGTAACATCATATAGCAATAATCCTACCCGCAATCCCGCTCATAACCACGAGCGAGAGCGACCACCGTTGTATCGGCACTTGGAAGGGTGTGTTTTATCAAGTATCCGGTTCTAGTTGTCATAAGCTCAAGGTACAACTCCAAGTCGTCCTGTTATCAAGATCACGGCTATCCGAATAGATTAACTTCCTGCAGGGTGCACCATCTTACCCAAGACGCTTGATCCCATTTGGCGGACACACTTTCTGGGTCATGCCCGCCGCGGAAGATCAACACGTCGCAGCCCCACCTAGGCACAACAGAGAGGCCAAGACGCGGTCTAAACCTAAGCGCGCAGGGTCAGGCCCATCGCCTGAAAGCACACACAAGACGTTCGAGGGCGGCCGGAAGCGCACCTAGCCTAACAAGCGTTCCAGCCAATCCGCGCGCGCCCGCTCGTCGTGACGTCTGAAGTACTTCGGTGATACCACGACGGGGATACCCATAACTACTCCCCGTAGATGGTTAGTGCGTATAAGCTCGTAGCCAACCCAGATCAAATACCAAGACCTCGTTAAGCGTGTTAAGTAACCGCGAACGCCGAACAGGCCAGGCCCACCTCTCTCCTAGGCGGTCTCAACTCGCCTGCCGCTCGCCACAAAGATCCACTCATGGGTGCTCCATCACCGACCGACTTTAGTCTCACATGTAGCATGTATAAGTATATAGTATATACCGTGATCAACTCCCGAGTGATCACGGCCCGATAGTATAGCACGGCAGACGGACAAGAAAGTAGGGCCACGATGAAAGTACTAGCATCCTATACTAAGCATATAGGATTGTAGGTAAGGTAACAATGAAGTTACAAAGACAGGCTATGCAAGAGTATAGGAGTATCCAAAAGCAAGAACATGCTATACTACTCTAACGCAAGCGGTGTAGATAAGAGTAGGCGATATCCGTGATCAAGGGGGGCTTGCTGGTTGCTCTGGCAAGAGAGAGGGTCAACACCGTAGTCGAATCGGCCAAGCAGCGGCGTCGGTCTCGTAGTCTACCGGGAGAAGAGGGGAAGAAACAATGAATACAAGTAAACAGATGCATATCGATGCATGACATGCTAAGAAGCGATGCTAGGCGTGCCCTAACGTGGTATGGGGGTCTTGGTTAAGGGGAAACATCAGGAAAGTATTCCGGTGTTTAGGTTTTTCGAGGCGGAGGAGAGGAGGAAAGTTGCAGGTTCGATAGGTTAGGGCGTGTGGTGGACGAACGAATTGCGTATCCGGATTCGCCTCGCTGCTACGAGCAACTTTCATGTTGAAAATATTTTAATCGAGTTACGGATTAAAAGATATGATTTTAAAAGAATTTAATAATTTACGGAATTTAATTAATTATTTAATTAATTGAAAATGCATTTATGACGTCAGCATGATGTCATGCTGACATCAGCAGTCAACAGGGTCGACCGAGTCAACCCTGACAGGTGGGTCCCGCATGTCATTCTCTATTATCTAATTAACCTAATCAAAGTTAATTAACATTAGTTAATTAGGGTAATTAATGATTAGGGTTAATTAATCAGAATTAATTAGATTAATTAATTACTTAATTAATTAATTAATTAATTAATTAGTTAGTTTTATTTAATTTTTCATTTTCTTTTTACTTCTAAACCGCTACGTGGGGGTGGGGCCCCATGTCATCGACCGAGGCCAAACTGGCGTGGGTCTAATCTGGCGGGCGGCAGTGCGGCGGCACCAGCCCAAACAGGCGCAGAGGGTCACATGCAAGACGGCGAGGCCATTCAGAGGCGATAGGCGAGCAAGAGCGAGGGTGGCCGAGGCCACGACGCCGGCGGAGGGGTCAGACCCACGGCGAGGGTGGCCCGGCCAACAAGCGGCCCGGCGGCGGCGAAGGCGGTGGTCGGGCCGGCGATGGCCGGCGTTCGGGAGGAGGCTGGCGCCGTCTTGGGGCATGCTGGGGTGAAGCGGCCACAAGCGAGATGGTGCGAGGCGTCGGCCATGGCGTCGGCACAGCAGTCGTCGCCAAGTGGGGAGAACGTCGGAAGGGCGAAGTCGGTGGCGTGGTGGTGCGAGGGCGGCATGACGATGGAGTCCGGGTGCGAGGCGTCGTCGACGGGGAAGAGAGGAGGAAGGGCGAAGCGGCGGCGGGGCGGGTCGGGGCCGAGACGAAGCTCCGGGCGGCGGCGCCGTTCGGGAGAGGGAGAGAGAGGGAAGCGGGGGAGTGAGGAAGCTCACAGCAAGCGGCGTGGGGTCTAGGGGAGCGGGCTCGGTGAGCGTGACGGAGTCCGCGAGGCGGCGGCGGGGCAACCACCGGCGTCGGGGGCGGGCGATCCGCAGCAATGAAGGCCGCGGGGGCGACGGGGAGGAGGGGTCCCAAGGTGGAGAGGAGGAGGAGGGAGGAGGAGGCGGGGGGGGGGCGGCAGACGAGGGCCCGACGGATCTCGCCCGATCTGAATCAAGCAGGCGGGAGAAGGGATCGGGTGAGGGAATGAGGCGCGGGGGGGGTCGGCTAGGGTTTCTAGCCAGGAGGGCTAAGTGGCCGGCCACTGGTGGGCCGCCTGTGGGAGGGCTGGGCCAGGGGTGAGGGGCCAGTGGGGAGGCTGGTGGGCCGGGGAAGGGTGGCCCGGATGGGCGAGGTTCCCTCTCTCTTTTTGTTTTCTTTTTCTTTTCTTATTTTCTTCTTTTCTGTTTTTAGCTTATTTAAAATGCCAAAGCATTTTACAAAATTTTGTGCACCCCACCATAATTAGGTTTGCTATTTTAGACAACCCCTGAACATTTTAGATTTAGTTTTTGAAACTTTTCATCGTTTGCTTTTGTTTTGATTTTGTTTTAGAACGGGTTCGAATCAACGTGAGGTTAGTCACAGTAACCGGGGTGATTACTGTTCCTTAATCATCCGGGTGTTACAAGACAGGTGCGGTAGGGAGCGACCCGGTGCGGCCCGACCAGGTGCGGGATGTTTAATGACCAGGTGTGCGCGCATTTGCAAAAAAAACCTCCAACCATCTAGTATTAACCCCCCCCCCCCCCCCCACCAGGTGCTGCACATGTGGCGGTCAAAGCATAGCTGGCAACGGCTGACTCGGCCAAGTCAGCAAATACGAGCTCAATTTGTATATACGGACCAAAGTGAACCCCCTGCGCAAGTATATGGACTGTAGTTCGGGTATTTTGAAGTAGTGGTACTTAAGTGTTAGCCGGCTCAAGTTTTGTGACCTACAGTGAATCTTTCTCTTTAAATATTACTCAGGCACAGGGAAGGCTCCAGGGAATAAACCAAACAACATCTGTTCAGGCTGCCCTCGGAGGCAAAGTCGTGAGAACGTCATGTGCCTGTCAGGCGCTCATTTTTTTCAGGCAAGTTCCTCAGGTCTCCAACCAAACAGCCCCGTAGTCCATGAGGCGATTGCGCCGGTGGTACTCCTCGAGGTAATCAAAATAGAGGCGCGAGGACGTGTAGTCTTGTGGCAGCAGCCGGTCCCAACCCCACGCTCTCTCGAATATATCTGGCCACAGAGAAGACGACGACGGCTGGTTGTTAGATTGGAAAAAAAACTGAACTCAAACATGGATGGAGAAGGCAGCGACGACAGGTAGGTTACCTGGGTACAGGAGGATCCGTGTCGGCGGTATCTTGCAGATATCATCCGGACCTCGCCGATATTTGACCCACGTTTCCATGTACAGCCTATCGGCTTCTTCGTCTTGACGGGCACGGGCTCCATTGTCCATTGGGACCATTCCCAGTCGCCCACCCCAGAGTCTGATCTAGGGTTTCCTCCGCGGAAGTTGGAGAGCAATTTCGGAATTTGTATGCGGGCGGGAGCTGGGAGATACTGCTAGGCCGCTTGATGTCATCATGATGGGCCAGCCCATAAATAGTACACACTTATTACGTTGATGATTCCCTTTAAAAAACTATTGCGTTTTTCTTTCTTTTTTAGGGATAATTTTTTTTATTACGTGGCGATGATTCCCTCCTGCCGAATATCTGCAGGGCTGGTCCTTCTCGAAATAAAAATAAAAAACTACCGGGCTGGCCACTCCGGAGCTCATTATCACGTGTTTTTATATAAATCCAAAAAGGTTTATATTTAATAGAATTTTAAATATAATGCTAAATAATCATTTTTAAAATTTAGTATTTTTAATATACGAAAAATAAAAAATATATATACCTACAAATAAATGTCCATATATATTGAAAAATACATATACATATATAAAGCTGTTCACGAAAATTCATATTTTTTAAAAAAAACATGCTTTTCGGAGTCCTCGTTCACATGTCAACCGTTGTAATATATGATAATTTAATTTCAAAAAGGTGTTCCCATATTTCCTCAAAAATAAAATTAAAAAAATAACAGAAAAATTATGTATATATTTTCTCACACGACAGAATAACTGGTGCCCTGGACCCTCATGTGGTGCAGCAGGGCTATTTTTCGCCAGTCGCTAGAGTTAGTTTAGTGTCGCCTCTCACCCGACGCTACTGGGTCAACCCAGCACAGTAGTTGTGCTAAAAAAAATCTATGATTTACTTGTCGTTTTGTCATTGTGGCATCAGATTTTTCACTGGTTTCTTTCATCTTTTTTTCTTCATTTTTTCTTTTTTGTTCTGTTTCTTATTCATTTTTCTACATTTCTGTACATCAAGTACATTTTTTATACATGTTTCACATTTCCAAACTACATGATAACATTTTTTCAAGCATATGTTTTGATGTCTGTTTTTTCATACACATTGTACATTTTTCGCATACATCTAAAGCTTTTTATACACATTTAACATTTTCCAAATATATCATTAACATTTTCCAAATATATCATTAACATTTTTAAACATGTTTCTGAACATTTTTAATACATTTTAAACATTTTTCAAATACATATGAAACTTTTCTTTAATGATACAAAACAATTTTCAAAATGTGAACCTTTTTGCATTATATAAACTCTTTTAAAATGTCAAGAACATATTTTTGAAACTCTTATTTAATAAATAAAATGCAATGTACATTTTTGGAATGGTACAAACATGTTTTTGAATTACGAACATATTTTTACATTGCATAATTTTTAAAAGAAAGTGTCCCATACATTTTTCTGAAGCGCCTGAACATTTTTAAATGTCACAAACATTTTTTTGAATGCTACAACGTTTCTTAAAAGTTGCACAAACATTCTTTTTACACTACATAAACATATTTTAGATGTCTGAGAACTTTAAAAAAATAACTAATGTAATGTTATATGTATATATATTTGGAATATCAAAATAAAAAACATAGCAATGGAAAAAAAAACTTGTTAGGTAGATGTGAGGCGTTGATGCATGCACACGTCTATTGTGACGGCCATACATCCCTCGTTGTAGCCAAGGGCGAAGTGCAACTCGCATTTGTGACATATCCCGTCCTCATGTGGTATGACCACACGACCAACTTCCTAGGATCACGTGGCTAGGCTACGTGGGATCATGTGTGGCCCCTAAGGCCCATTTCTTGGGCAGCTAAACATTCTCGAAGAATAATAACACCTATTTTTCTCAAGTTTTGGCGTAGAGGGTTCCAATATCACTAGCATAAAAACATGCAATTTCACCCTCTACAAGTTATTAGATATTGAACATGATAACAAAATTGCATGAAAAATTCAAAAGTTACATAAGTTTTCGACTTTGTATATAATTTTGGAACGACCTCCAGAAGCAGGCGGATTTGTGCCAACACTTATTGGAACCTTCAGATAAAATTTGGTCGGATCCTCCAAGCTATTTGAAAAGTTTCTTATTTATAATTCAGTCGAAGCCTCCGAGTTGTAAGAAAAAGTGTGTAGCGGTCTAATCTTTTGGGTCCAGCCTATATGTACCCCCTTGGCCTCTTCTATCCCACCAATTAACTCAAGAGCTTTCTTTCAAATACAATTTGAATGAGAGAACCCCCAAGTCTTGTGTTGAGTTCAAAGGGCACTCTACGAGGGGTTGAGTGTGAAGGAGATTACATCTTGACACATAAGCAAGGTATTCATCATCAAACAACCTTATATTGCTACTTTTGGAGAGTATGTGCCTCCTAGGTTGGCTAGGTGTCATTGAGAGCCTTAAAGGTGTGAAGGAACCAATAAATTTGTTAGGGATTAAAGATCGCCTACTTTCTGAAAATCTATCACGTGTGAGGCTTGACCTTGGTGGTCCATACACCATGGTGATATAGGTTAGTAAGAGTTTTGTGGGCCCTTGGCGGGTGACAACCCACAAGTGTAGGCGGATGAATTGTAAATCCTTTCGATCAGTAAAAATGTCGATCCTACGAGAAACAGAAGGAATTGTGAGGTGCAAAAATGGCAAGGATTCACTATAAATGCTAAAAGGTGTAGCAGTTTTGTAGTTTGTGATGGTGGAGTAGCAATGAAACACAACTTTAATAGAGTACAACAAGTGTCCAATCCTTAGTGATGGTGGACAAGCCATTGTGTTACTTATGGTGATCGAATGTTCTTGAGGACGATGAGAATATTGCATAGTTGTTAATTCCATAATCATTTCCAATGATTATTGTTGCTTGGTCGATGTTGTGTGGATTGAGCCTAACTATATGTGCTGCAAAACTATTGACTCGCACATACTTATGATTATCCTCTCAGCAAGCATAAAAAAATACAATTATTAAAGCATAAAGCCCAACCATAGCCATCTCATTTAGGGTATATATTCACGCCTCCTGTTATAATCCAGTAACTTATATGACACTTAAAACTAGATTTCCCCCATGTCCTCAAGAACGCTATGGAACTACTCGTGGAGCATCATGGTGAACATGTTAAGAGGTATAATGATAAATATGACAACCTGGAAGTAAAGATCTTTTGCCAATGAAACACACAACATAAACTATGAATACACCAATGCACACCGAGAGCTAATAACGTCAATTGATTCATACCAATTGTACATAAAATGGATGGAGATGGAAATGGGGCAATGGTGTTGTTGATGGGAGTGATGAAGATGACATAGATGAAGAGGTTCCCCTTCGTGCACGAGAGTTGGTGATGATGATTGCTTCAAATCCCCCCTGTCAAAGGGTGTAGATCTTGCATAAAATAGAGCTAGGGTCCTACCTCTAAGAGGCGGTGGAGAAACTCCCGAAAATATTGACATGAAGTTCACATCTCGGAGGAGAGACAAACACCCGGGAGAGCAACAAGGGGTGCATGTGGGCTATATGTCACTACTAGGGAAAAGCCTAGCAGCAGCGCGGGTTTTAGACCTATCAGTAGCGCGGGCAGGAGCGCTACTGGTACGGCGCTATAGCTAAAGGTTAGCAGTAGCGTGCGTTAACCCACACTACTGCTATATCGACTTAGTAGTAGCGCTTTCTCCAAAGAGCGCTATTGGTAATTATTAGTAGCGCTTCTCCCTGCCCGCGCTACTACTATTATTTCATATTTTATTTCATGTTGTATTCATACACCTTTATACAAGTTTTCATACAACAGAAATTTAGAGATTGTTTTTACATCATAATGAGCTATTACATCACGGGGTGAAAGAACCGTGGACTAGTTTCAAGTGGATGGACATCCACTTGAAACTAATCTGCGGTTCTTTCACCCAATGATATAATAAATATCATCATCATCATATCATTAACAACTTATCATCATAATACATCATTGTCATATAACACCTCCTCATGATCATCGTTTTCATCAATGAGACATCACATAGCAAATTGGTCACTAGTCATAATCACAATTACTCCTCATCATCAACTCTAACACATTGTACCACATAATAAACATATTGTACCTCATAGGAGCTACTACGTTCTCTTAGGACCTACTATATTCTCTAAGGTAAAATAGCAAAATACAAGATAGCCCCTGACTCTCTATTATGGAGAATGGAGATTATCCTGTCTCCAATTCTTGCCTTTCGCTTAATGTTGCTTCCAAGAACCTCCTTACAACTGTCCAAACATTTTTTCCATTCTTTGATTAGCATGTGTTCACCGGTTTTAGAAATCCGATATGCACAGGTGAGATCCATAGGATGACCTGGTTGTATGTTCAGAACTTCAAGGCGACCATTCTGATACATCAGATGAGGCACACAATCCATCGGGATTTTCTGTTGAAAAACATAGTAATAACTTCGTAGTTAGCAATGATGTACTAGTTTTAGAAGTATGCAAAAGATGCACGGATGTCGTAATAGTAAAAAATCTTACCAGGGTATCTCCATAGAGGTTATCATGGTTCAACACGTGCACTAGTGGCACGTATTCACCATAATTTGGAGGAGTTCAATAATAGGTATTGTAATTCTCAAGATCAGTACAAAATGTGATCAGATGATTTTTCTCCTTATAAGTTAATTCGGAGCCATCGGTGTAGTGGATTTTGTCTACCATCTTCCGAACATTCTTTGAAGAAGCAAAATAAGTTGTCAATGGAAATAAGTTGTCAACTATTTTAAAATAAACAATATAAATTAATTAATAACTATGTTTGAGAAACTCACATAGCGGTAGAATCGGAAGCGTATCAACAAGGACCCAAATGTCCATATTGTCTTACTCGATGTCAGGATCACGAAGATCCATGGTGACAATCATACCCTCATAAAAACCATACATTTTGCAAAATGCTTCCCAATTTTGGCAACCAAAATGGGTTAAGCTCTGAGAATTGTACAGATTTACTTCAAAATCCATATCATGATGGGTCCTTAGTTGTATTTTCTTTGTTTCAAAATTTTCATGGTCTTCAAAATCCATCCTCTCCAAGACATAGCGTCTTGCATGCATGGGATAAGCTAGTCGAATTGTAAAAGATGAAACTTAGACGTTGAAATAGTTGAAGTCGTTCTTAATTACGAAAAAACACTTGTCGTCGTTGCGTACCGTTTCAACATCGAAGGTCTCCTCGAGCTTAATGCTGAAGCGACGATCTTCGTCCAGGTGAGGGCACCTGTCGCACAGACCTCGATCGTCGTGGCACCAGCTACACTCCCTCGGGAGACTTTCGTCGTCCGAGTACGACATTTCCTACGTTCATTATTCAAAGATTAAACTTGTAAAATTAAACATATGTACTAAAAAACCTAAATTAGATCATTATTTTTCGAAAAAATCCAGGCCACTCGATATTTCCTACATATTCTAGCACAAGTCATGCCAGAATTCACGGAAAAATCCGGCATGACCTTTGCTAAAAAAGGACATATCGAGCGCCTGAAATTTGCTGCAACGGAAATTAATCAGCACTCCGACAAAACATAGGCCACTCGGAGGTGTAACCTGAACATGACCGGCCACTTGGGCAACCACATATCTTATTTGAGCAACACAAGATATACATGTTTTTATCTACATCATATATATCTTATAGGACTCATATTGACATGGAGATTTGGCTGGTCTTACCTCGAGGTCGGAGGGGGTCGGTGACGGGGACGACGACGGGGATGATGGAGGGGCTCCTTGATTTCTGCAAAAGAAAAACCCTATAAGTTACCACTAATACATCCCAAATAATTGCTTAAACTAAAAAAATAACAACAAATATGACATGTTCAACTAGTTCTATTAATTCAACTAGTTCTTACTAAATATAAAATTACTATAAATAGAAAAAAAACTAGTTCTTTCTAAAAATAAAGTAGTTCAACTAGTTATATTAATTTTCTTACTAAAAATACATTAGTTCTATTAATTCAACTAGTTCAACTAGTTTATTAATTTACTTACTAAACTAGTTCAGCTAAAACTAAACTAGTTCAACTAGTTTATTAATTTACTTACTAATTATTTTAAACACTTACTAAAAACAGTAAAAAAACTACATTATACAATAGTAAAAAATATCTACTACTCCCTCCATTCCACAATGTAGTGCCTATAGATTTTTGTGAAAGTCAAACTTTGCCAACTTTGACCAAATGTATAGAGAAAACTGTCTACATTTACAATACCAAACATGTACATTCTGAAAATATAACTCACGATGTATCTAATAATGTGCATTTGGTATTCTAGATGTACCTACTTTTCTCTATAAACGTGGTCAAAGTTTGTAATGTTTGACTTTTGTAAAAATCTATAGGCACTACATTATGGAACGGAGGGAGTACTAACCATACTGTCCTAGTTAACTAGTACCATCACTACTACTAATTAACATCTACTACTAGAAATCATTATCTATGAACCCTAAATTAACATCTACTACTAGAAATCATTATCTATGAACCCTAAATTAACATCTACTACTACTAAAAAACATTTACTAACTAAGCAGAAAGAAGGGGTGGGGGAGGGGTGGGGGGCTTACAGAGAGGGAGAGCAGTGGCGGGGAGGTGCTCGGCGACGGAGAGGTAGGGGCGGTGAGGGCGGGCTCGGGATTGGGAGGCGGCGGTCCTGGGCGGGCTCGGGCGGCGGCGGTGAGGTCGAGGGCGGCGACGGTGAGGTCGAGAGCGGCGGAGGTGAGGTTAAGGGCGGCCTCGGGCGGCGGCGGTGAGGGCAGGCTCGGGCGGCGGCGACAGAGGAGTAGGGGAACAGGGGGGAAAGGAGGACTTAGCAAAATTTTGAGCCCGCGGGTGGTTAAGTCGAACTAGCAGCAGCGCACTTTAGGAAACACGATATAGCTAATTTAGCTATAGCACGTTTTAGAGAAAAACGCTACTGTTAAGTCCAAGCACGCATCAAAAATATATATTAGTCATCATTGATCTTTTTGTGTAGAATCTATATAGTCAACATGAATCCTCACAGTACTTGTATAGGCACTGGTGAAGATTCATATTGCAGCCACAAATCCTACACATATAGTTCAATGAAGACCAAGTGCTCGAGATAGTTTGAGAAGTAACTGTTGGGTAACGTAGTAATTTCAAAAAATTTCCTACGAACACGCAAGACCATGGTGATGGCATAGCAACGAGAGGGGAGAGTGTCCGTCCACGTACCCTCGTAGACCGAAAGCGGAAGCGTTATAACAACGCTGTTGATGTAGTCGACGTCTTCACAATCCGACCGATCCAAGCACCGAACGACGGCACCTCCGAGTTCTCGCACACGTTCAGCTCGATGGCGATCCCGGACTCGATCCAGCAAAGTGTCGGGGATGAGTTCCGTCAAGACGACGGCGTGGTGACGATGTTGATGCTCCACCGACGCAGGGCTTCGCCTAAGCTCCGCGACGATATGACTTCTCCGCGCAGGCTTCGCTAAGCTCCGCGACGATATGACCGAAGTGGAATATGGTGGAAGGGGCACCGCTGCACGGCTAAGGAAAGATCCGTAGATCAACTTGTGTGTCCTAGGGTGCCCCTTGCCCCGTATATAAAGGAGCAAAGGGGGTGCGGCCGGCCCTAGGGAGGCGCTGGAGGAGTCCTACTCCCACCGGAGTAGGACTCCCCCTTCCTAGTTGGAGTAGGATTGGGGAGGGAAGAGGGAAGGGCGCCCCCTCTCCTTGTCCTATTCGGACTAGAGGGGAGGGGGCGCGCCTGCCCCGGCCGGCCCTTCCTCTTCTCCCTTGTGGCCCATTAAGGCCCATATACCCCGGGGTTCCGTAACCCCGGTGTTCCAGTAACTTCCGCTTTTCATTCGAACCCTTCCAAGTCCAAACATAGGCTTCCAATATATCAATCTTTATGTCTCGACCATTTCGAGACTCCTCGTCATGTCCGTGATCACATCCGGGACTCGAACAACCTTCGTGCATCAATACTTATAAACTCATAATGAACTGTCATCAAACATTAAGCGTGCGGACCCTACGGGTTCGAGAACTATGTAGACATGACCTAGAACCATTCTCGGTCAATAACCAATAGCGGAACCTGGATGCCCATATTGGTTCCTACATATTCTACTGAAGATCTTTATCGGTCAAACCGCATAACGACATACGTTGTTCCCTTTGTCATCGGTATGTTACTTACCCGAGATTCGATCGTCGGTATCCAATACCTAGTTCAATCTCGTTACGGCAAGTCTCTTTACTCGTTCGTAATACATCATCTCACAACTAACTCATTAGTTGTAATGTTTGCAAGGCTTAAGTGATGTGTATCACCGAGAAGGCCTAGAGATACCTCTCCGACAATCGGAGTGACAAAACCTAATCTCGAAATACGCCAACCCAACAAGTACCTTTGGAGACACCTGTAGTACTCCTTTATAATCACCCGATTACGTTGTGACGCTTTGGTAGTACCAAAGTGTTCCTCCGTAAACGGAGTTGCATAATCTCATAGTTACAGAACATGTATGAGTCATGAAGAAAGCATTAGCAACATACTAAACGATCAAGTGCTAGGCTAACGGAATGGGTCATGTCAATCACATCATTCTCCTAATGAGGTGATCCCATTAATCAAATGAAAACACATGTCTATGGTTAGGAAACATAACCATCTTTGATTAATGAGCTAGTCCAAGAGAGGCATACTAGTGACTATCTGCTTGTCTATGTATTCACACATGTATTATGTTTCCGGTTAATACAATTCTAGCATGAATAATAAACATTTATCATGGTATAAGGAAATAAATAATAACTTTATTATTGCCTCTAGGGCATATTTCCTTCAGCTCCCACTTGCACTAGAGTCAATAATATAGATTACATAGTAATGATTTTAACACCCATGGAGTCTTGGTGCTGATCATGTTTTGCTCGTGGAAGAGGCTTAGTCAACGGATCTCGCAACATTCAGATCCGTATGTATTTTGCAAATCTCTATGTCTCCCACTTGGACTTGGTCCCGAATGGAATTGAAGCGTCTCTTGATATGCTTGGTCCTCTTGTGAAATCTGGATTCCTTTGCCAAGGCAATTGCACCATGTTGCCACGTAAGATCTTCATCGGTCCCGATGCACTAGGTATGACACCTAGATCGAAATGAACTCTTTCATCCGCACTCCTTCATTTGCTGCTTCAAGCAGCTATGTACTCCGCTTCACATGTAGATCCCGCCACGACGCTTTGTTTAGAACTGCACCAACCGATAGCTCCACCGCTTAATAAAAACACGTATCCGGTTTGCGATTTAGAATCGTCCGGATCGGTGTCAAAGCTTGCATCGACGTAACCATTTACGACTAGCTCTTTGTCACCTCCATATACGAGAAACATATCCTTAGTCCTTTTCGGTATTTCAGGATGTTCTTGACCGCTGTCCAGATGATCCATTCTGGATTACTTTGGTACCTTCCCGCCAAGCTTACAGCTAAGCATACGTCGGTCCGGTACACAACATTGCATACATGATAGAGCCTATGGCTGAAGCATAGGAACATCTTTCATTTTCTCTCTATCTTCTGCTGTGGTCGGGCATTGAGTCGACTCAATCTTACACCTTGTAATACAAGTAAAAACCTTTCTTTGCCTGATCCATTTTGAACTTTTTCAAAACTTTATCAAGGTATGAGCTTTGTGAAAGTCCAATTAAGCGTCTTGATCTATCTCTATAGATCTTGATGCCCAATATGTAAGCAGCTTCACCGAGGTCTTTCATTGAAAAACTTTTATTCAAGTATCCTTTTATGCTATCCAGAATTCTATATCATTTCCAATCAATAATATGTCGTCCACATATAATATTAGAAATGCTCTGAGCTCCCACTCACTTTCTTGTAAATACAAGGCTTCTCCAAAAGTCTGATAAACCCATATGCTTTGATCACACTATCAAAGCGCTTATTCCAACTCCGAGAGGCTTGCACCTGACCATAAATTGATCGCTGGAGCTTGCACACTTTGTTAGTACCCTTTGGATCGACAAAACCTTCTGGTTGCATCATATACAACTCTTCTTCTAGAAATCCATTCAAGAATGCAGTTTTACATCCATTTGCCAAATTTCATAATCATAAAATGCGGCAATTGCTAACATGATTCGGACAGACTTAAGCATCGCTTCGGGTGAGAAAGTCTCATCGTAGTCAACCCCTTGAACTTGTCGAAAACCTTTTGCAACAAGTCGAGCTTTGTAGACAGTTATATTACCATCGGCGCAGTCTTCTTCTTAAAGATCCATTTATTTTCAATGGCTTGCCGATCATCGGCAAGTCAACCAAAGTCCATACTTTGTTCTCATACATGGATCCCATCTCAGATTTCATGGCTTCCAGCCATTTTGCGAATCTGGGCTCACCATCGCTTCTTCATAGTTTGTAGGTTCGCCATGGTCAAGTAACATGACTTCCGAATAAGATTACCGTACCACTCAGTGCGTATTTTACTCTGGTTGACCTCTGAAGTTCAAGAGTAACTTGATCTCAAACTTCATGATCATCATCATTAGTTTCCTCACTAATTGGTGTAGTTGTCACAGAACCATTTCTTGTGATGAACTATTTTCCAATAAGGGAGCAGATCTGATTATCTCATCAAGTTCTACTTTCCTCCCACTCACTTCTTTCGAGAGAAACTCCTTCTCTAGAAAGGATCCGAATTTAGCAACGAAAATCTTGCCTTCAGATCTGTGATAGAAGGTGTACCCAACTGCCTCCTTTGGGTATCCTATGAAGACACATTTTTCCGATTTGGGTTCGAGCTTATCTGGTTGAAGTTTCTTTACATAAGCATCGCAGCCCCAAACTTTAAGAAACGACAACTTTGGTTTCTTGCCAAACCACAGTTCATAAGGCGTCGTCTCAACGGATTTTGACGGTGTCCTATTTAACGTGAATGCGGCCGTCTCTAAAGCATAACCCCAAAACGATAGCGGTAAATCGAAATAGACATCATAGATCGCACCATATCTAGTAAAGTACGATTCGACGTTCGGACACACCATTTCTCTGTGGTGTTCGGGTGGCGTGAGTTGCAAACTATTCCACATTGTTTCAAATGTAAACCAAACTCAGAACTCAAATATTCTCCTCCACGATCAGATCGTAGAAACTTTATTTTCTTGTTACGATGATTTTCCACTTCACTCTGAAATTCTTTGAACTTTTCAAATGTTTCAGATTTGTGTTTCATTAAGTAGATATACCCATATCTGCTCAAATCATCTGTGAAGGTGAGAAAATAACGATACCATGGCGTGCCTCAACATTCATTGGACCACAAACATCGGATGTATGATTTCCAACAAATCAGTTGCTCGCTCCATAGTTCCGGAGAACGGCGTTTTGGTCATCTTGCCCATGAGGCACGGTTCGCAAGTACCAAGTGATTCATAATCAAGTGATTCCGAAGCCCATCAAGATGGAGTTTCTTCATGCGTTTTACAATCGATATGACCTAAACGGCAAGTTACCACAAATAAGTTGCACTATCATTATCAACTCTGCATCTTTTGGCTTCAACATTATGAATATGTGTATCACTACTTGTCGAGATTCAACAAGAATAGACCATTCTTCAAGGGTGCATGACCATAAAAGATATTACTCATATAAATAGAACAACCATTATTCTCTGATTTAAATGAATAACCGTCTCGCATTAAACAAGATCCAGATATAATGTTCATGCTCAACGCCGCACCAAATAACAATTATTTAGGTCTAAAACTAATCCCGAAGGTAGATGTAGAGGTAGCGTGCAACCGCGATCACATTGACTTTGGAACCATTTCCCACGCGCGATCGTCACCTCGTCCTTTGCGATGCTCGTCTATTCCGTAGTCCCTGTTTGAGTTGCAAATATTAGCAATGTAACCAGATCAAATACCAGTGCTACTACAAGCTCTAGTAAGGTACACATCAATAACATGTATATCACATATACCTTTGTTCACCTTGCCATCCTTTTTATCCGCCAAATACTTGGGGCAGTTCCGCTTCGGTGTCGATCGCTTGCGGTAAAACACTCGATTTGAGCTTAGGTCCAGACTTGGGTTTCTTCTCTTGATCAAGAACTTTCTTGCTGTTCTTTTGAAGTTTCCTTCTTCTTCCCTTTGCCCTTTTCTTGAAACTAGTGGTCTTGTTGACCATCAACACTTGATGCTCTTTCTTGATTTCTACCTCTGCGGCTTTTAGCATTGCGAAGAGCTCGAGAATTGTCTTAGTCATCCCTTGCATATTATAGTTCATCACGAAGCTCTTGTAGCTTGGTGGCGTGATTGGAGAATTCATCAATGACACTATCATCCGAAGATTAACTCCCAGCTGAGTTAAGTGATTGTTATACCCGCACATTTTGAGTATGTGCTCACCGATGTAACTATTCTCCTCCATCTTGCAGCTATAGAACTTATTGGAGACTTCATATCTCTCAATCCGGGCATTTGCTTGAAATATTAACTTCAACTCTGGAACATCTCATATGCTCCATGACGCTCAAAACGTCGTTGAAGACCCGGTTCTAAGCCGTAAAGCATGGCACACTGAACTATTGAGTAGTCATCACTTTGCTTTGCCGACGCTCACAACTTCGGCTCAAGACTCTGAGCAGGCTCGCACCCAGCGGTGCTTCCAGGGCGTAATTTTTCCGTGCAGCAATGAGGATAATCCTCAAATTACGGACCCAGTCCGTAATTGCTACCATCATCTTTCAACTTTGCTTTCTCAAGGAACGCATTAAAATTCAACGGAACAACAACACGAGCCATCTATCTACAAGAAACATAGACAAGCAAAATACTATCGGTACTAAGTTCATGATAAATTTAAGTTCAATTAATCATATTAAAAACTCCCACTTAGATGTACATCTCTCTAGTCATCTAAGTGATCACGTGATCCAAATCAACTAAACCATGTCCGATCATCACGTGAGATGGAGTAGTTTCAATGGTGAACATCACTATGTTGATCATATCTACTATATGATTCACGTTCGACCTTTCGGTCTCCGTGTTCGAGGCCATATCTGTTATATGCAAGGCTCGTCAAGTTTAACTCGAGTATTCTGCGCGTGCAACTGTTTTGCACCGTTGTAGATGGACGAGAACTTATCACACCCGATCATCACATGGTGTCCGGGTACTCGAACTTTGGCAGCGGTGCATACTCGAGAGAACACTTCTTGATAATTTTAGTGAGAGATCATCTTATAATGCTACCGTCAATCAAAGCAAGATAAGATGCATAAAGGATAAACATCACATGCAATCAATATAAGTGATATGATATGGTCATCATCATCTTGTGCTTGTGATCTCCATCGCCAAGCACCGCCATGATCACCATCGTCACCGGCGCGACACCTTGATCTCCATCGTAGCATCGTTGTCGTCTCGCCAACTATTGCTTCTCGACTATCGCTACTCCTTAGTGATAAAGTAAAGCAATTACATGGCGTTGCATTTCATACAATAAAGCGACAACCATATGGCTCCTGCCATTGTCGATAACTCGGTTACAAAACATGATCATCTCATACAATAAAATATAGCATCACGTCTTGACCATATCACATCACAACATGCCCCGCAAAAACAAGTTAGACGTCCTCTACTTTGTTGTTGCAAGTTTTACGTGGCTGCTACGGGCTGAGCAAGAACCGTTCTTACCTCGCATCAAAACCACAACGATAGTTTGTCAAATAGACTCTGTTTTAACCTTCTCAAGGACCGGGCGTAGTCATACTCGGTTCAACTAAAGTGAGAGAGAGACACCGCGGTCACCTTTAAGCAACGAGTGCTCGGGCGGTGAAACCAGTCTCGCGTAAGCGTCTGCGTAATGTCGGTCCGGGCCGCTTCATCTCACAATACCGCTGAACCAAAGTATGACATGCTGGTAGGCAGTATGACTTGTATCGCCCACAACTCACTTGTGTTCTACTCGTGCACATGACATCAACGCATAAAACCAGGCTCGGATGCCATTTGTTGGGTAACGTAGTAATTTCAAAAATTTCCTACGAACACGCAAGACCATGGTGATGGCATAGCAACGAGAGGGAGAGTGTCCGTCCCGTACCCTCGTGAGACCGAAAGCGAAGCGTTATAACAACGCTGTTGATGTAGTCGTGCGTCTTCACGATCCGACCGATCCAAGCACCGAACGACGGCACCTCCGAGTTACGCACGTTCAGCTCGATGGCGATCCCGGACTCGATCCGGCAAAGTGTCGGGGATGAGTTCCGTCAAGACGACGGCGTGGTGGCGATGTTGATGCTCCACCGACGCAGGGCTTCGCCTAAGCTCCGCGACGATATGACTTCTCCGGCGCAGGCTTCGCCTAAGCTCATGACGATATGACCGAAGTGGAATATGGTGGAAGGGGCACCGCACGGCTAAGGAAAGATCCGTAGATCAACTTGTGTGTCCTAGGGTGCCCCTTGCCCCGTATATATAAAGGAGCAAAGGGGGTGCGGCCGGCCCTAGGGAGGCGCTGCTGAGGAGTCCTACTCCCACCGAGTAGGACTCCCCTTTCCTAGTTGGAGTAGGATTGGGGAGGGAAGAGGGAAGGCGCCGCCCTCTCCTTGTCCTATTCGGACTAGAGGGGAGGGGGCGCCCCTGCCCTGGCCGGCCCTTCCTCTTCTCCTTGTGGCCCATTAAGGCCCATATACCCCGGGGTTCCGTAACCCCGTGTTCCCAGAACTTCCGCTTTTCATTCGAACCCTTCCAAGTCCAAACATAGGCTTCCAATATATCAATCTTTATGTCTTGACCATTTCGAGACTCCTCGTCATGTCCGTGATCACATCCGGACTCGAACAACCTTCGTGCATCAATACTTATAAACTCATAATGAACTCATCATCGAAGCGTTAAGCGTGCGGACCCTACGGGTTCGAGAACTATGTAGACATGACCTAGAACCATTCTCGGTCAATAACCAATAGCGGAACCTGGATGCCCATATTGGTTCCTACATATTCTCGAAGGTCTTTATCGGTCAAACCGCATAACGACATACGTTGTTCCCTTTGTCATCGGTATGTTACTTACCCGAGATTCGATCGTCGGTATCCAATACCTAGTTCAATCTCGTTATCGCAAGTCTCTTTACTCGTTCGTAATACATCATCTCACAACTAACTCATTAGTTGTAATGCTTGCAAGGCTTAAGTGATGTGTATCACCGAGAAGGCCTAGAGATACCTCTCCAGACAATCGGAGTGACAAAACCTAATCTCAAATACGCCAACCCAACAAGTACCTTTGGAGACACTGTAGTACTCCTTTATAATCACCCGATTCGTTGTGACGTTTGGTAGTACCAAAGTGTTCCTCCGTAAACGGAGTTGCATAATCTCATAGTTACAGGAACATGTATGAGTCATGAAGAAAGCATTAGCAACATACTAAGCGATCAAGTGCTAGGCTAACGGAATGGGTCATGTCAATCACATCATTCTCCTAATGAGGTGATCCCATTAATCAAATGACAACACATGTCTATGGTTAGGAAACATAACCATCTTTGATTAATGAGCTAGTCCAGTAGAGGCATACTAGTGACTATCTGTTTGTCTATGTATTCACACATGTATTATGTTTCCGGTTAATACAATTCTAGCATGAATAATAAACATTTATCATGGTATAAGGAAATAAATAATAACTTTATTATTGCCTCTAGGGCATATTTCCTTCAGTAACATATTTAAGGTGGTAAACACCTTGTTCGCTTAGCAGTATGGGACTAAACTTAACTAGGTGCAATACTTAGCAGCAGTGAGTTTTGAAGAAAAACGCTGCTACTAAGTACTTTAGCAGTAGCGCGTCCAAGGAAGGGCGCTACTACTATATCTAGCCTGGAGGCGACACCGTGGCCATTATAGTAGTAGCGCTTGTTTCACCTAGAGCGCTACTGCTACCAGGTTAATAGTAGCGTGGTTTTCTCAAGCTCGCTACTGCTAATTAGCAGTAGCCTTTGTTTTTTAAACCGCGCTGCTGCTAAGATTCTGTGTATAAGATTTCCCTAGTAGTGTGTGCTCGTTGTAGGCACCCTAGGAGGGGAGGAACCTATACTAGGCGCAGACCCACCAGGGCCCACTAGCAGCCTCTTTGTGGCCCGTGACCTTTTTTATGTATGATTTATCATTATATTTTTGTTGTATGTTTTTGGGCCCCTGAAAATGCACTTGTTCACGAAGCTCCAATTTCTCAGATTATTATGCCATCAATTAGTTCTCTCCATTATAAGATAAACCAAAGTTAGATTGATGCAAATGTTAATAGCTTTTTTTAAAAAAAAATAATACATTTTTTATTAATTTTTATAAATATTATGCTAGATAAAAAAAATTCAAAAATAATACACCGTCGGCCCGCTGCAGGCCGACTGGGCCTAGTCGGCGCACAGTAGGCCGATTGGATTCCAGTCGGCCTACAGCTCGCCGACTGGCCCCTGTCGGCCAACTGTGGGCTGATTGCGTCCTATCGGCCCACTATGGGCCAACAGGAGCTAATTGGCTCGATGTGGGCTAATTGTTTTTGCAAAAAAAGTAGGCATAAAAAATATATGTTTTAAAAAATGTTAATCATGTAATTAAAAATTGTTAATCGTGTATAAAAAAATGTTCCTGATGTATACAAGAAATGTACCATATATATGCAAAAAAGTTGACATAAAAAATATGTTTTGAAAAGTGTTAAGCATGTATTTAAAAATTGTTAAATGTGTGTATAAAAATGTTCCTTATTTATACAAAAAATTAGAATGTGTATGAAAAAAAGTTGACACCAAAAAATTATGTTTGAAAAATATGTTTGAAAAGTTGACATTTTTTCAAATACATGATTAAAAATTGTTAAATGTGTGTATAAAAATGTTCCTTATCTATAAAAAATATATAGAATGTGTATGAAAAAAAGTTGACACCAAAAAAATATGTTTGAAAAAAATGTTCCAGTTCCATACAAAAAGAGCAACCAATCATACTTAAGTCCGTGATGCTCCCATACCGGATTCGGAGCTGGAACATTTTTTTATACACGTTTAACCTTTCATTCCAATACATTAAACATTTTTGTGTACTCGTTGAACATTTTTACAAATACATGATTAACATTTTCTTCAAACATAATTTTTTGGTGTCAACTTTTTTTTATACACATTCTATATTTTTTGTATAGATAAGGAACATTTTTTCAAATACATGATTAACATTTTTCCAAACATATTTTTTTGGTGTCAACTTTTTTTCATACACATTCTATATTTTTGGTATAGATAAGGAACATTTTTTACACACATTTAACAATTTTAAATACATGATTAACACTTTTAAAACATATATTTTAGTCAATTTTTTGCATATATATTGTACATTTTTGTATATATCAGGAACATTTTTTATACATTTTTAACATTTTTTAATTACATGATTAACATTTTTTTAAACATATATTTTTTATGCCTACTTTTTTTAAAAAACAATTAGTCCACAGCGAGCCAATTAGCTCCACTCGGTCCACAGTGGGCCGACAGGACCCAATCAGCCCACAGTGGGCCGACAAGGGCCAGTCGGCCAGCTGTAGGCCGACTGGAATCCAATCGGCCTGCTGTGGGCCGACTAGGCCGACGGTGTATTATTTTGAAAAAAAATTACCCAGCATAATATTTATGAAAAATAATTTAAAAATGTATTATTTAAAAAAATTAACATGTTAATAAGCATGAAGTGTAAAACTAGAGACCGCATGGGACATGTGGTTAGCAAAATAAAAAAAGTGTAAAACTAGAGTATTTATCCTCTGAAATTATGATGCAAAATGTGGTTGACCAGTAAGAACAGTGCAAACAAACTATGTTAATTTCATTTTGCCTATAGGTTGCTGTGTTCGCCGCCATTGATTCGGATGTGGATGTGACTCACGGGTTCCCGTTCTGGGTGGAGTTCGCCGATAGCCTAGCCCAGACGACTCATCTTGGCTCAGAATGTTTGCCCGATCCATCATGTACCATGTGGGTCGTCGTCCGACCAACGGCCACCTACCATCATAATAGCACAAGCTATCATGAAAACATAACAGCCGTTGCGATCCCGGGACTATTTGTGCTTGTGCACGGAAACACATTTTCGAGGTCATATTTCAATACCCAATCATTTTGTTCTGCTCTAATATTTGAGAAAACTCCTAGCGTATGCTCTTCCATGATTTTTCAACTTTATTTTCTTAGAATTTTATGGATTCATATTGTCGAGTACCTATATCAATGTTTTTTTTACAAGAAACTTTCAATCTATTCATATTCAATCATGGCAGTACAAAGAACAAAAGAGGTAATACAAATTACAATCATGTCCGTGGACCACCTAGCGACGACTATCAGCACTGGAGCGAGCCGAAGGCGCGCCGCCGTCATCTCACTCCCTTGCCGGAGCCAGGCAAACCTTGTTGTAGTAGACAGTCGGGAAGTCGTCGTGCTAAGGCCCCATAGGACCAGCGCACCAGAGTAGCAACCATCGTCGATGAAGAAAGTCGTAGATCAGAAGGATCAAATCTGTAAACACCTAAACGAAGACTGGATCCAAATAGATCCACCGAAGACCAGCACCGACCGAATCCCGCAAAATCCGACGAAGACAACCTGCACACGCCCTCCGATGATGCTAGATGCACCATCGGGAAGGGGATAGAGCGTGGGAGACATTATTCATACTATGGGACGTCGCCATCGCCACATAGCCCCAACCAAGAGGCTGAATCTAATAAGAACGAGAACGGGATCCCTCCCGCCGGCGGAGGGCCAAGATCCTCCGCACCCCCATGGCCTAGAGGCCATCGAAGATGGGACAGACCGGTGGCAGTGCAGACGGGAGGAGAAGAGCTTTTCTTGCGGAGGATACCTATATCAATGTTGCTACTTTGTCTTGGTTTCATACATTCAAGAACATGTTTATGCATGGTCACGGAAACACATCCTTGAATGATACAGGATGTTAGATAATAAAGTGGTTGTAACATGCACAATTCAAAATCATTTGTCTTGTTTATCCTTTTAATCGTAATTCCAATTTTTCTGCTGATATGTATTTGCTATCTTTGAGATAGCTAACAATGCAAGATTTTTCTACTTTTCAAACTCTGTTTTTCTGAGCATTAGAGCCAACAAACTAACTCCATCTGATGAACTCCTGCTGCAACTCGTTGTCAAACTGCACAAGGAGGCCATCTTAGAGCCGAGTTAGGTTGTTGTCCCCGGGCTCATCGCCACAAAATTTCCTCCATGGCTTCCCCTTATGCGTCATGTTCTTTTCTCTACTATAAAACGAGAGTTAGTATGTTCTCCTTACCTCCTTCCCTGCCCCCTCATTGTTTTTGTCTCCACAACCTGCTTGGAATAACTATCTATAACAAATCGATAATTCGTTTCATTATACTGCTAGAAACCATGCCCTGCATTAAATCAATCAAATATTACCAAAATTATGCCATGTATTACTGCAGTCAAATCAAATCAAAACTCTCATTGTGTTTTTAAAAAAGAAGAAGAATATATATGCACCTTCAATTAGTTAGTGCTGGATAAAATGTCACATCTTTGATTCTCTAAAAAAATGTCACATGTTTGATCGAGAGTTGGGACAAATGGCATATGATATTTCTTCTCTATTTCCAGGTCTGAGCCCACCCGTCATATTGCTCTGGATGATTTTGACCTCCATTTCCTTCTCCCCTGGTTCGATCCTCTCCCGGTCGAGCGAAGTGTGCCACAATGGAGCCCTCGCCCCGCCGCGCTAGGGCTGGCGAGCCGGCGGCGGACCCGCTGACGTCCCTCCCGCCGCCCCTGCTCGACGACATCCTAACCCGCCTCGACCTCCCCGACGCGGTCCGTACCTCCGCCCTTGCGCGCGCCTGGCGCCGCCGGTGGGAGGCCCTCCCCTACCTCTGCCTCTCCTTCGTCGACAACCCCGGCACGGCCCCGGTGGCTGTCGACCGCGTTCTCGCACGCTACCCCGGCCGCATCTCCAACTTCTCCTTCCACGTCGACGGGCACTCCTTCGACCGCGTCGATGACTGGCTCGTCGCCCTCTGCGACCGCGGCGTCAAGTCCATCAACCTCCGATGCGCCTCCCCCTTCATCCTCCATTCCTCCCTCTTCCTATGCGCCCAACTCACGCACCTGAAGCTGCACCAATGCGGCCTACCGCCTCTCCCAGTGGGATTCACTGGATTCCCCATGCTCAAGGATCTAAAACTCAGCTTTGTCGAATTCCCGGAGAACGGGGAGAGCCAACTGGAGGCGATTCTTGTCGGGTCACCTTTGCTTGAAACCCTGAATCTTCACTTTGTGGATATCCGTGGGAACGATGCATACTCAAATGTGTGGGTGATTCGCGGGGCCAACCTCCGGAGCCTAACGATAAATTCTGATTTTGACTATGACTGGCAAGTTAAGGAGCTGCCATACCTCGATGAAGCCGACATCGATGTGGGAAACTATGTGAGCTCTATCAATTTCAGAGGATTTCTTGCCAGCTTTGCGCAAGTTAGGAAGCTCTCTCTCTCTGTGCGTGCTACGCATCGGTAATTTTCTGTTCTTACCATAAAAAGTGCCAATTATGAATAGTTCTGATCCACATTTGCATTGAGATTCACATGCTTAATATTTGTTTCTTTTACAGTCTACTGGAGGCAGTCTCCTGGAAACACTTCCATTTACCTTTGACAACTTAAAGAGTTTGACCCTCTGGACACGTTTCTATGAGATGCGTTCCATTGTGTTAACCTTTTGCGTACTAAGGAATACTCCTAATTTAGAAGAACTTGAAATTACGGTATGAAATAAGAACACCGCCTTGCAAACTATCGTAGTTGTTATGCTTGGAGGTCATCATTGCTATTTTTGGTGCTTGACATGTGTTGTTTATTTTTCAAGATCTATGGTGATGGTGGTGCAGCTACAACAAATGCAGAGTTTCTAAATACACAATGGACTGAAGCCTTATGTGCCAACCTTCAGGTTGTGAAAATGAATAATATTGGCTGGTTGCGATATGAGATGTATTTTATAGAGCTCGTTTTATCCAAAGCAGCAGTTCTTCACACAATGCATCTTAGTCTTGGTTGCAGAAGATCAATGTCAAATGAGGATGCACTCTGTGAACTAATGACATATAGAAGGGCTTCACCCCATGCTCGAGTCTTCTTTGATGGTAAAAAAAAATCTTGAACTTCAGTCAGTAATTATCTGTATTCCTTAGCCTATGTTTATGTTGAAGAATATATGGAGTGTCGTACAAGTTTCACATTCTTAATTAGCCCTTGGGTTGATATATTATGTGCTACCATTATTGTCTATACCGGAGAGGAGGGAATATGGATGGAAATAGGATGAACACTTGTGTCAATAGAAATCACATGTGAACATGGAAAGCTTGAAAATGAGTTTGGATCTATACCCAAGGTTTTCTTTACAAGATCATGACTCCCATGTTTTCTTTACAGGATGATAACTTGAGTCGTTGATCATTTTTCTAAACGACTACCTTGTAGCCAGATTCCATTACCATCACATAACAGAATATGAATTTTGTACTACTGCCTTTAGCTTAGTTGCCGCCTAACGCTAGCAGCCTCCCTGTAGTCTTAACAAAGGGAGGATAGGGACAAAACGTTAAGTGCAAATTATCAATACTGGCCACAGAACAAACCAATTCGTGATAATTTAGCTTTCGAGTAAGGCACATTGGGATAAAGAGTGATGCATTGTGCTAAAGCTGTATGGATTTATCTCATGGGCCAAAAAGTTGATAGTAATCCGACACCTTGTTGATTACAGTGGGAATGGGAATCGAGAGTTTCATTTTTGCTTCACTGAATACATTACATATTTGTTCATTATTACACATGCTGCTACATCATTATTATTACTTTTTATGTTGTTTATTCAAGTTTATGTTTTCCTCCTGTTATATCACCTGCTTAATAGTATCTTGTAGCGAGTTGCACAAATTCAGAAAGTGTCTGTTATCCTTTTGCAGGTAAAATGAAATGAGCTGTTAGATAGAGACGTGTCTTCTATGCAATTCTGGGAATGGGTGCTGATTACGTTCAGTTTGCTCACTTGCGTAAGATGGTGTCTGTTTATCCCTTTGACCTTCTCTAACTATGTACCCTGGGTGGCTGGGCTGTTAGAGATGTGTATCCTGAAGAAAATGGTTGTCGTCATGAGCTACTGTACCGCTCCGTTTGGCGCATAATTATGTCTTGTATGGCTCCTTAAGAGAGAACACTTGCTATGTGATTTTCCAATGAAAACTTGTTGTGGACCATTAGTTTAATTTGCTTAGAAAATGTTTGTAAGAGCCTACGAGTGAGACATTAGCAATGACAAATAGTAAACTCATAGCCTTGTGTTGCAACATGCCTTGAAAAAATTAAAAAAAAGCAGGAGAAAAGCAACAGCTTGTATGTTACTATTAGTGTGAACAGGTTGGATCATCACGTTTTCCCCTTTTGGGTGAACCATTTTTACCATTTGAGATCTACCCCTTTCATCATTATCATTTCAGTACTTCAAGACTAATGACTAGTATATTAATTTGTTATCATCGAGTTTTTTTCTTTTTTTCCTTTGAAGGTACTAAGGTTCATCTCTTTGTAATTTCTGAAAATGCATTCCATTTGTTACCTGGTAAGCGACCATGATAACATAATTTGAATGAAAGCGGTAATCCCCCTTAATTAATGGGAACATAGATGTTAAAAACTGTGCAACACATGGTGTCCTTGTTTCTTTTAAGATCTGGGTTGTGTGGTACCTGCACATTTCTTAAACTAGATGATAATCGATTGTATTGATCCTTTGCATTTCATTAACATCCTTACCAACGTGAAACTACATTTGATCGAAGTATCTATAAACGGAAACTATGTTTGGTTAGGAAATTGGAATCAATACAAATAACCATCACAATTAATTTGGAACCGCATTCGTGACAAAATTGGCATCTTGAAATGTCAGCGTATGACAGAAAACGATGAATGGACTTGATAACCACCAGCATATGTATCTTATGAAAATACAACAACAACAACAACAACAACAACAACAACAACAACAACAACAAAGCCTTTAGTCCCAAACAAGTTGGGGTAGGCTAGAGGTGAAACCCATAAAATCTCGCAACCAACTCATGGCAAAAATTACAAAAAAACAAACTTGTTTCGGCTGTGAAACATGACATATCCTAAAGCATCGAAACAACTGCACTGAACACTAAATTTGCAAGAAGCATCTCCAACAAATCAGTGGAAAAAAATTACTGTATCACCTTAATAAGGGGACTCACAAACAAATGATGGATGAGTTACCTTTGGCACATCAGACATGATAACTATCATAGATTATGTGTATCAATGGCATCGTGTTCCCACTGGATGGATGCGAACTAAACATAAATTTAATTGTGTGGAACCAATAATAGATCAAGAAACTACAAGATGTGACCATTAAAACCATATATAGTACTAAAGAAATAAATCTCTAAAATTGAAAGCTAACCTTAGCATCTTGAAATGGTTCAACGGTTCTTCTTAGATAAGCAACAACCACATATATATACATTCTGCAAGGAATAAGTAAGTGCAAGAAAATTCGCCTAAGGGAGAATAGAGTGTTTGACAAAAAACTACCAGAATTGGGGCTTCCGTCCCACAGAACTACCACTTTTTTAAAAGTGGCTGATAACTACCAAAAAATTGGAAGCGCGTGACTAAAAACTACCAAGTTGACCAATTGATCGTTTTAGAGTGTTTAAACCTGTTTCTGACAGCAGTGGCCCACATGTCAAGTGGACGCCAGCGGTAACGGCTAACGGCGCTCCGTCCCAGCCGTTAGAGCCGCTCGCTCGTCGGTTGCACCTGGTCGACCGGGCCGACCGGGCCGCATCGGACCAGGTATAAGCTGGCCGACCGGGCTCGTCCCCACCTGCTCCCTCACTCTCCCCCGAGCTCACTCCCCACTTTGCTCTCCTCTGCTTCTTCTCGCTCTCCGGCGACGCCACGACCGACCATGCCGTCCTGGCCCAATAGTAACGAGACCTCGGACGACGATGATGAGTTCATGAGCGAGTTCAGCAGCATGCAGATGGAGTATTTCGTAAGTCAGCTAACTCTATCCTCTCCTCTCCTTCCTGTGTGTTCTAAGGTTAGGGTTAGGGTTTGAAGATAATTGAGATTTCTTCCATTTAAGTTCATATATGTGAGCTGTAGTTGATACATATATGTTTTTGCTGCTGCAGCAAACTCGACAACATGTGATAGACCCAAGCTTACGTGGGCTTGTGGTGAATCTGACGAAGGTGCATCCTGCATGCAGGCAGAGGCGAGCAAGTTTGTGGCATTTGAAGGCACCGACACCGGCAGGAGATTCATCGGATGTGCTACTGAGGAATGGACCAAGTTGGTGTGAATTTGATTAGCTTGATTTTCTGCTATGTAGTGGAAACAGAGTAGCGTTTAGTTGTTGTTTTTCTGAATTTTCCTTAAGTGTGAAACTTATGTATGTCTGAATATTGTACTTGTAGCGAGAAAGCTTTGAAACATATTGATGTGTTGTATTTTGAGTATAGAGCTAGCTAGTGTACCTATGTATAGCACATGTGTTTATGATTTGTTATTCTGAATTTGCTTGTTATCCGTGGTGTTCACCGCAAATATAATTTGATTTTCGTGGATGGTGTGAACTGTGGTGTTCAGGTGGGTAGATGCCCCGGCTGTAATTACGAAAGGTGCTTAACCAAGCTCGGGATATGTATCATGAGCAGAACCTTGGTAGAGCCCAGGATAATGAGGCTCATGGGACGAGGTTGCAAAAGCTGCGAGAAGGAGCTTGATTCTCTGCCAATCAAGTATAGCCACCGGAGTGGGTAGATGCCCCCGGCACGTAATTCGCAAAGGTGCTTAACCAAGCTCGGGATATGTATCATGAGCAGAACCTTGGTAGAGCCCAGGATAATGAGGCTCATGGGACAGAGGTTGCAAAAGCTGCGAGAGGAGCTTGATTCTCTGCCAATCAAGATAGCCACCGGTGGATGATGTGTCCAACTTGTTTGATTATCGGGATGGAATCAAATCTCATGACATGGATTGCACAAGCCAGGCAATCAATGAACTGAAGGAGAATAAGAATCAACTTGAGGAGCAGGCAAAGATTGAGCTTCAAATGGAGAAGCTTAAGCTCAAAAAAGAACATAGGTGCATCCTTCAGAGTCAAGCTGATATAATCCAAAACACAAGGAAGGCCATGAAGGAGATAGAGGTGGACAGAGACCACCTTAAAGAAGAGAAGAAGAAGCTGGAGAATGTCATTGCTGAGCTCCTGAAGGTTGGTCATGGGTGCAAGGAAAAGCTGGACAAGATCAAGGAAGTTGTGATGGAGGAGTGAAGTGGCAGCTCTGGATGGTAAGTATATATGAGGCCTATATATATAACTGGTCTTGCTATGTTATCTGATGCAAATATGCATCTTAGCTAGCTATAATACTATATATGAACTGCCTATGAACTGTCCTGATTTCAGATCATTTTGGGGATTTGTTTTGTGGTGCCCATGGCACTGCATGTGATCTATAATGCTTTAAGATATTAACTGCCTATGAACTCCAAGTTGTAATGCCAAGTATGGATAGTAAGTTAGCTTATGAACTATAGTCCATGATGATGTTAAATTTCTATATTTGTTATCGTAATCTGTTGCATCCAGTACTGACCTATATATAGCACATAGATAGCACATTGAATTATCTGATCTTGGATACACCAGAGATAGCACATATTCTCTGTAACATAGATAGCACATAGTCTCTCTAACATAGATAGCACATACATGCAAATCAAGTTTCAGATAAACATAATCGGCGATCTTGAACTTGTGAACAACGACGCCTGAATTAGCTAACACTAATTTCAGAGCAGGTTTCAGAGATAGGTTCACTTAGGCAACTTAAATAACATTGGATCTACTGCTCATCTTTAGGATTTGCTAAGCGTGCAGAGCGACACTTGATTTGCTTGATCTGCCTTGGATCTGTCTGCTTCTGCACTTCCTCCTCTTCATCGACTTCGTCGACGATGATGATGGGAGGGGGACGGCGGCGAGCCTGCTCTGCAGGTGGCGCAACTATCTGCAAGTCATCGTCGTCCTCTTCCTGCACTGCTACATCAGTTGCAGCTTGTGTCTGAGCAACATAGCGGTGGGCTTCCCATCGCTTACGCTGGCCATCATCGGAGGACTCTGCCTCTCTCATTGCCCATAGTAGAGTGTCGATGGGCAGGATACCCTTACCTTTAATTCCATAGCTCTGCTGCATGCACTTCTTCTCTTGAGGCGTCGCCTTCTTCTGGACTAGGTCAGCAGCATCTACTAGTCCATCCGCGCTGTTGTATCTCGTAGCTATCTTCATGTAGTCCAGGGATAGATCCTGGTCACCGCGCGCGGAACCAAATAGCATGGCAACCCAGCCCTTGCCAGTGGGGAATGGGTTGAGCCATGGGTCTGGAATGGAGGAGGAACCAGCCATGGGTGCAGAGAGGATGTGGTTGTGAGAGAAGTGGCGAGTGAGGTGAAGTTGTGGAGATCCAGTGA
This sequence comes from Aegilops longissima, assembly GCA_021605205.1. Classification (NCBI taxonomy): domain Eukaryota; kingdom Viridiplantae; phylum Streptophyta; class Magnoliopsida; order Poales; family Poaceae; genus Aegilops; species Aegilops longissima. Next base: position 407,790,780 of record CM038680.1, read on the forward strand.
GGTTGATGTTAAGTAGTTGAAGAAAGAGGAGACGTAGTAAAGAGAGGTGGAGTGATGCAGTAAAGAAGTTGAATTCAGTGAGACTTGGTGGTAGTTGTGCTGTAGTTATTGCATGGTGAAACTTGTGCTGTTTAAAGTTTACAGAAGCTTGTGCAGATTCAGAGGCAGTGCATAATAATTCAGATTCAGAGGTAGTTCAGAGCAGGTTTCATTCACATAGATCAACCATGCTAACTTAAAACATAGTACTTCACAGGATCACATACAATTGATCTAAGTTGCTAAGCTTAAAACATGCAGATCATACACTGCACCATCATCATCTACATTGCAGCATCCTCAGTACTAACGCAGCAGACGAAGACGCTCTGAACGACGAACAGGACCTTGGAAGCTCTGTTTTTTGGCCTTGTTTTTCTTGCTAGATGAGCATGCTTCCTCCTCCTACACTGGTGGCCGCTCCAACTCCGGCAGCGCCTGCTCTGACCGCATCTCCATCATCCTCATGAGGGGCAGCATTGGCACTATGCGTTCCGCTAGGTGATCCACCGGACGCAGATTCAGGCGGTCTTGGTACATATACCAACGGGCTCGCTGAAAAGGGTCCGTGAATCCTAGCTTCACCCATTGCCAGTGAGGTTTTCAATCAAGGCGATGGAGGTCGGCAGCGCCCCTCTCCTCGTCTGTGGTGGCTGCCACTGACGGCGAGCGCTTGGTTCTGCAGCATGGTAGGGCTGCTGAACCAAGAACTCACCTCACGCGCATACTCCAGCTTCTTGGCGTCGCCAGCACACAGCTCCCGTAGGGCCCTATTCCAACACTCTCCAAATGCCATCGTCGGCGTGAAGGTGGTTTTTTGGATGGGAAGTTGGATAGGCTAATGGTCGAGTAGAAAGAAAGAGAGGAGAAGTGGAGAATACACGTTTTGGGTGTTGTCTTTAAAGACATGGCTGGCCACTACTTGTGTGTGGATGCTTCTAGACCTACATTAACTACCATGAACCACCACGCACAAACAATTACAGAGCACAAATTAAGAAAATTCAGTTAACTTCGCATACATTCAGAGAAATTGATAAGAATTCATACAAGCTGACATTTATTCAAGAGAGAAATCCATATCAAGCATTAGTGAGAATAGATTCACCACGCCGAATCAAGAATTCTACTCCACCTCGCTCTGGTGACTTGATATCGATGGAAGTTTGCCCTCTCTCTAGCCCACCAAATGATCAGCTCATCAGTGATGTTGGTTCCAACTGGGAACACCTCGTTGAACTGCCTCACGTTGTTGGAGTTGTGTTCTGCCATGATTCTGGCAGCCAGCCGTCGTCGTCGCTCATGTCGATGGGCCCTCCTTTCTTCTCTTGCAGCCCTTCTTGCTGCCCTACCCAACTCCTCCTGGTCATCAACAACTTCTCCATGGCTGGGATCCATCTCTTTGGCTGGCGGCTGGGTTGTAGTGGTCTTTGCGGCTAGGTTTTGGGTAGGGGAGAGAGGGTTCGCCTTCTTATAGACAACACAGAAGGCTTCGGGAGTTTGATCCAATAACAAAGCCCAATCAAAGGCCCATTTTCACAGGTTCAGACAAATTCAGAAATAGCCAAACATGTTTCAGAGCACAGAACATGTTCAGACAGATTAAAAAATAGCCAAACATGTTTCAGAGCACAGAACAGGTTCAGACAAATTCAGAAAGTGCCAAACAGGGTTCAGACCACATAATAGGTTCAGACAAATAAAGAAAGTACCAAACAAGTTTCAGACCACAGAATAGATTCAGACAACTTGACCACAGAACAGGTTTCATCTCAGCTTACCTGTCACTTTAGTAGTTACCACTGCAATAGAAATAACCTTTTAATTTGGAGCTTGTCATTCTCTTCCTCTTGGTCCCAACTTGATTATCTGAAGTGATTGCAGCTCTTGGAGCAGTGAATCCATGAGTCCTCCCTCTACCTGCAGGCCTACCTCTTTTAGCTCTTGGTGCAGGGCTTGGTGCAAGTCTGAGAGGGGCTGGGCGAGATCTGAAAGGGGCTGGTGCAGATGCAGATGGAGTTGCAGCAGGAACTGTTGTGGTTCTTGCAGTTGCAAGAGGAACTGTTCTAGATGAACCAACTATGTCTTCATAAACTGCCATGTTTTCCTGCTTGTAACACATAACATTTCTTTAAAAATTATTTTTGGATGAAAAAGTATGTCTAGAGGAACTAAAATTGTTATAACAGGTTCAGAAAAATTACCTGATGTTCTGTCTTCCTCATCTGAAGCCTAGGCCTTAGAGTCTTGTTGCAATTTGTATACCTATGTCCCTCCAAACCACAATTTCCACAGGTGATAGTACCCATCCTACTAGTGTCTCTAGGAGCTGGAACCTCAAACTCACCCTTCCTCCTTGTTGTCTGCTTTTCCCCTGCCTTTTCTTTGAACACAGGAGGCTGGATAACTAGAGTGTTTGTATCAGGCCAGCAATCTGGACCAGGGACAGGAAAAATTATTGCTTTGTATGCCTCCAGGTACAGTGGCTTCTTGAAGAATTCATTAACATAGTCTTCAGGATGGAGCTTTTGCTTTGTCAATGCAGATATGGCATGACTGCAAGGACAACCTGTCATGTCCCATCTCTTGCAGTCACATGTAGATGTTTCCATGTCCACACAATATTGGTTTTCTTTGCTTGTTACTTGACAAATTGTCTCACCAGCTTTGTCAGCCTGGCAGTGCTTGGCATACTTTTTGTTCTCTTCTAAAATCTCTGAGTAATTTGGTGTGATTGTCCACCTGCATGTCTGCAACTTCTCCCTAGTCTGTTGCCTCTTTATCATCTGCTTGGTTCTAATCCCTTCAAACATTGTCCTTAATGGTTTGGATCTAACATCAAGTATCATCTTGTTGAAGACTTCACTAAGGTTGTTCACAACTAGATCTGTTTTGCAAGTATGATCCATAGCATACCTAGCCCAGCAGAGACCTCTATATTTTAAGCCATTTCCAAGCATCCTCGGTTGTGCTTTCAGAGCTGCCGTCCTAATTCATGCCCATGCCTAGTGTAAGAGTAGCTAGCCTGGTCAACACACTTTGCTTTAGTTCTTTGCTTCTATACCCAAATGCTTGGAAGTTTGCATATATGTGCCTAAGATGAATCTTTGAGGTGAATCGGGAACACCTCATTTATTGCCTTAAGTAACCCCTATACATTCGAAAACAGGGTCACACATGAACACACTGAAATAATTCCATGAAGTACAATACTATAGCAGCAATGATCAATGATTTACTTGCTAACCTTTTGCCTGTCAGATATTATTGTGCATGTTCCAAATTTGTTACCACTACCAATGCAAGATCTCAATGAGTTAAAACCAAGTCCAACTTTCTCCATCTTCCTTGTCAACCACACCAAAAGCTATGGGGTAGATGTTGTTGTTGCCATCACTTCCTGTGGCAGCAAGAATTTGTTGTCCAGTGGTTAACTTGATGAAACACCCATCAAGCCCTGGATGCAGTAAAACATTAGCTACAGGCCAAATATGACCCAAAATTCAGAACAGTAAATTCAAAAACAATTACCTATAAATGGTCTGCAACCATTTAGAAACCCTTCCTTTGATGCTGCTAGACAATAGAACACGTACTTGAATCTAGGAGTGGGTGCAGGATTTTCTGGGTCAACAAATGTTGTTACAATACATCTGCTCCCAGGGTTTGTGTCAAGAACAGCTTGAAGATAATCCCTCAGTCTCAAGTATTGTTGCTTGTGGTCATCTTGCACCACATCAACAGCCTTCCTCCTTGCCCTATATGCCACACTTCTTGAGACATCAACTGAAAACTTAGTCTTAGTCTTTTTTATTAATGCACCCACAAGAGCTCTAATGTCATCTCTCAATGCTGGTTGTACTGATTTGGACAACCACTTTGTAGTAACCTTTGTGTTCTCTGCACATGCTCCACAAGTGTGCAACATATCACACTTCTTGATGCAGAAAGTTTGCTCATGAGCTATCTTAGAGGCACAGATATAAAAATCACATCCATGTGCTCTCTCTGAGCACCAAACGATAATCCTATCAGGGGCATTTCTATGATACTAGAAATTCCTCAAAGTCCTGATGTGAAAATCCCTAAGTGCATCTCTGAACACATAAACATTGGTGAAGCACGGTCCCTTACAAAACTATTCTTGTGGATCTGGAAGCTTTTCATTGAACCATACCCTTTCCTTCATCTTATTCAACCTTCTCTTCCTACCACTTGGTAGTTTGAAAGCTCCTTCAATCTCATCTTCTTCATCACTAATTCCAGGATCACCAGGAAAACAAAATTCATCTGCTTCAGGAAACCAGTCTGATTTTTCCTTCTTCTCAACCTCATGGTGTGATCTACTTGTTGGACCAGGATTTCTCACTGCCTTCAGCTTCTGGACCATTGATCTATTTTGTTTTGCAGCTTCTTCTTCAGAGGAGGAGCCTGTATGTAATTCCACATTGTTGCCATCTTCATCAGAAAGAAATTCAGACACATCAGTGTCACCTTCAAAATGGTTAAGGTCAGCTTCTCTCTGAAGATTGTTGTTCTTAAGCTCATCCTTTCTGTCTTTGGTTGCATCCACCAGCTTCGTGCAACTTTGTTGTGTGTTAATGCAATGTTCAGGAAAATAACTATCTCTATTTTCATCTGCATTAGAAGGCTCATCTGCTCTGACAACTCGTATGTTCACAATCTTTTCCTTATCTAATTGGATCAACATCTGCTGCACATCATCTTCACAACCAACATGCTCTAGACCTTCTATTCCTTTCTCCTCATCAACAACATAGTACATATAACCATCAGCTCCACAGCCCTCAGACGCAATAAGAGAAACCAGAGTAATATATGATATGTCTGACAGGTAAATTCTTCTAACCACAGATTCTCTGGCTAGGAAATGAAACCAAATTTCCCACTTTGGGTCATCAATACTGCAACATAGATTAAGATAGTTATAATTAAACGGCCTGGACAATATTAAGATTTCTGACGGTTAACTGTTTTTTAGTTCTTCGACAGCTTGGATTCACTGAAAACACAACGCAATGTTAAGGTTGCTAACAGATTTCAATTTACCATTGTGCACAAACAGGGTTGTAATCTGAATCTAAGTGTGCAACTAGCCTATATATCATGCTTCTAAAATTAACCTAAAATTACATAAACATTATGAGAAATCAGATGCCATACCTCGCTCCGCCAGCAGGACGAGGAAGCTTGCCCCGGCCTCGACCTACGCTTCTTCTCGTCGACGGTACTACAACCGGAGGCGGCCTCATCGACATCTGGGACGGCTGAGATTGCGGTTGGGAGGGCTGTGGAACCACGAAGCTTGTGCTGCCTAGCCAGTTATCAACCTCCGAGAAGCCGGCAACATCGCCTCCCACCACGTCGGGGGGGGGGGGGGATGCCTCCAAGCGATTCGGCGCCGGAGTTTGCATCCACCGTCACCATGAACGCCGCCGGCTAGGGTTAGGAGAAGAGCTCGGGGGAGAGTGAGGGAGCGTGGGGACGAGCGGCCCGGTCGGCCAGCTTAGTCCTGGTCCGACCAGATGCGACCGCGACGACCGACTCTAACGGCTGGGACGGAGCACCGTTAGCCATTACCGCTGGTGTCCACCTGACATGTGGGCCACTATTGTCAGAACCGGGTTTAAACGCTCTAAAACGGTCAATTGGTCAACTTGGTAGTTTTTAGTCACGCACTTCCAATTTTTTGGTAGTTATCAGCCACTTTTAGAAAAGTGGTAGTTCTGTGGGATGGAAGCCCCAATTCTGGTAGTTTTTTGTCAAACACTCGGGAGAATAGGGTGCATTTTGTAACAAAGATGAAGAAAACAAAGCAAAACACAATCGTATAGATGAATGGCAGTAAATAGGTTGGTGTGGTAATAATTTAATATACCTCATCCAAATGGGCAGGATGCATCTGACAAGATTAAATGCATACAAAGTATTAGAGAAAAAGAAGAACATATTTGTACTGCATAAAATAACTTATTCGGCCACATCAGTAAATCATTTGATGAATCAGTTAATATGAATCTACTTATATGTGTGCCATGAAGAGGTAAAATCCGAACATATTTCGACTTCAAAAAAAAGTCATAACATGTTTAAGATATGTATAGATGTTGAATTCTGATGCTTCTATGTCTATCCTAATTTTGCAAAAGCATACCAACCGATGGATTGAAGTTGCAACACTTATATGATAACCTGTTGGGAAGAGCACTTGTGTACTAACATGTTCAATTGAGAAATTTGCAAACTCGCATACTGTTAGACACATTTCTCGTAGTTCTAAATTCGGAGGGAGGGATGTCAATCAATATGACGGAAAATAATGAGCAACTAAGGCAGTAAAGTTGAAAGGCCTAATTGTGAAGGAAGCAAAATTAAATCTTGGTAGGCATCACACCATTACACGTTAGTAATTCGTAAAAAAATCATAAGAAAAACAAAGACATATATTAGCAATCAAACAATGTATACTCAACAAAGATATTTGTTACCTTATGTCCAAGTGAAAGTGCATCTTCGTGAAGTCTGTGTGCAAAGACACAGATCGTTGGTAACCTGAACCAGTGAGTGTACAACACGGCGGTACAGCTGATGGTGCGGCGGGAGGACTCAGGAATGAACCGTGAAGTCACAAACACAACTGGGGTTGGGGTTTGGGTGGCCACCATGGAATGGGAGGCAGGAAGAGGAGGTAAGAGCAACTTGCCTGGGTATAGTAGGACAGCGTTATTTTGGCATGGAGGTGTTGAGCAGAAGATTTTATAGGAAGTCGACTGCTCGCCTGCCTCGTCGGTTACATGACAGAATCGTTGTATTGATTCGTTCCCATTGCATGGAGAAGTGTCTTACTATCTCTGCCCTCAACTCCACCTTCTTCCAAGTCGTCTCTTACTCACACCTAACCTTCTCTTCTACCCTACTCCTACGCACAGCTGCCTACGCCCAACCCATTGCTATCACAAACATCTACGCTCCATCATCACGACCACTCAAGCAAGCTTTCTTAAGCGAGCTCTCGTCCATCTCACAACCTGACGACATGTAACGCCCTCGATGCGGCTATATCTCCCACGTGTTGAAGCACGACTTAGAGGCATAACCGCATTGAAAGCAATGTCGCAAGTGAGGTAATCTTCACACAACCCATGTAATACATCAGGGAAGGAGATAAATAGTTGGCTTACAGTCGCCACTTCACACAATACATAAATAGACATCCATCATCCAGATTACACTCAAGGTCCGACTACGGAACCAAAATAAAAGAAGACTACCCCAAATGTTACACAGATCCCCGATCGTCCCAACTGGGCTCCACTACTGATCATCAGGAAAAGACACATAGTAACGACCACGTTCCTCAACGAACTCCCACTTGAGCTCGGTTGCGTCATCTGCACTGACATCGTCGGCACCTGCAACTGTTTTGGTAGAATCTGTGAGTCACGGGGACTCAGCAATCTCACACCCGCGAGATCAAGACTATTTAAGCTTATAGGAAGGACAGAGTTGTGAGGTGGAGCTGCAGCAAGCGACTAGCATATATGGTGGCTACATTCGCAAAAGAGAGCGAGAAGAGAAGCAAGGCACGGTCGTGAAGCTAGTAGCGATCAAGAAGTGACCCTGAAACTACTTACGTCAAACATAACTCCAACATCGTGTTCACTTCCCGGACTCCGCCGAGAAGAGACCATCACGGTTACACGCGCGGTTGATGTGTATTAATTAAGGTCAACTTCGGGTTTTCGACAACCGGACATTAACAAATTCCCATCTGCCTCATAACCGCGGGCACGGCTTTGAAAGATAATACCTGCGGGTGTCCCAACAAGCCCATTATAAGCTCTCACGGTCAACGAAGGATATTCCTTCTACCGAAGACCCGATCGATCTCGGAATCCCGGACTACAAGACATTTCGACAAAGAATAAAACAAGACCAGCAAAGCCGCCCGATTGCCGACAAATCCCGATAGGAGCTGCACATATCTCGTTCTCGTGGCACATCCGGATGAACACTACGTCGGCAACCGAAGATACCCCAAGTTGCCTCGGGGTGGCACCGCAAGTGGCTCTAGTTTGGACCAACACTCGAGGAGCATTGGCCCGGGGTTAAATAAAGATGACCCTCGGCTCGCGAAACCCGGGGAAAAAGGCTTAGGTGGCAAATGGTAAAACCAAAGTTGGGCCTTCTTTGGAGGAGTCTTATTCAAAGCGAACTGTCAAGGGGTCCCATAAATCACCCAACCGTGTAAGGAACGCAAAATCAAGGAACATAACACCGTATGACGGAAACTAGGGCGGCAAAAGTGGAACAAAACACCGTGCATAAGGCCGAGTCTTCCACCCTTTACCAAGTATATAGATGCATTAATTAAACAATAGATATTGTGATATCCCAACAAGTAAACATGTTCCAACAAGGAACAACATCTCCATGTTCCAACAAGGAACAAACTTCATCTTCACCGCAACTAACAACGCTATAAGAGGGCCGAGCAAAGCGGTAACATAGCCAATCAACGGTTTGCTAGGAAAGGATTGTCAGAGGTTTGACATGGCAATATGGGAGGCATGATAAGCAAGTGATAGGCATCATAGCATAGGCATAGCAAAAGAGCGAGCATCTAGCAAGCAAAGATAGAAGTGATTTCGAGGGTATGGTCATCTTGCCTGCAAAGTTCTCAGAGTTGTCGAAAGCTTGATCCTCGTAAGCGTTCTCAACAGGTTCCTCGTTCACGTACTCGCCTCCGGCTCTACCCAAAGCAAGAACACAAACAATGGAACCACAATAAATCACAGGCGATGCACAAACAACATGATGCAAGACATGGCATGATATGCGAGATGTGAGATGCAATGCATATCGTGCTCGGAAGGAAAATGATGAACCAGGCATCAACTTGGCAAACCAAGTATGCCGCTGGAAAGGGAGATGATTTCGTTGAAATTGATATAAAGATCACCGAATCGGATGCACGGTTTGCAAATGACAAGCAAAACAAGAATGACACAATTACGCCATTAACAAAGATGATGCCACTTAGCAAGCAACAAGAAATTAAGCTACTGCACCTAAACGTACCAACAAAGCATATGGCAGTGATCTACTCAAGATGCTTGACAAAAGATGAACACTGAGCTACGGCTAAATCACACCATAACAGGTCCAAACAAGCATGGCAAAAATGCAAAATATATCACTTCACAGACTTAGAGAAAATATGAACATGGCGTAATCAGCATCGAGGAAGCAATGTTCGTGAGCAAGCAAACTACATGCTACAGGAACTTATAATAGCAAAACAAGGCATGGCATGAATCTACTCAAATCATAGAACAAACATCCCTTACTGACCATGAGCCAAAAGGGATCAGAAAATGTAATAGCAACCATGGCAATATAGCAAGTTTCGTTAACAGATTCAGACTTGGAGAAATTTCAGGACATAGCAGAAACAGATTCAACATGGCATCTTTACAAGCTTGATTAACTCACTACAAGGCATGGCATGGCATGGAACAAAATCTAGCATGAAGTAGACATGAAAATGAAGCTCTCCATGTGCAAAGAAACCTCATGGCATGTTTGAATTAAATCGCACGAAAATGACAAAACAGCATCATGATGTAAAATGACATGTTCATGAACTTGCTCAAATGCAGAAACTAATGCCACCACTGAGTTGGTGGGATTTTTCTACCCCAAAAACATATATAATATGTTAGGGTTGCTGTAGAAAAATCATCACAAATGCACAAAGATAAAACCTGCCTAAAATGGTAAATAACAGAAATGGCATTTTCCATATTTGGAAACATCCAGAAATGGACTTGCCCGAAAAGGACAGACTCCATATGCCAGAAATGGAATATTCGCTGGGAAAATAAAACAAATCGGAAAAATAAAATAAATAATAATAATAAAAAACAAACATCTAAGAGAGTATGACAGGTGGGGCCACCCTGTCATACTAACAGTGCAAGTAAATGGGAAAAAGGGGGGGGGGGAGAAATATGCAGCCGCGGGGGATCGAACCCGGGTCTCCCCGGTGTGGCTCTGCATCAGCAGCCACTGGGCTAGGCGGGCAGTTCTGATAGGAAAGGGCTTCAGCCCCTTTTAGGTAAGCAGCCGGTCGAGCAACTCTGTTGCCAAACAGAGAAGACGACGGCGCCAGCGAGGGAAACGGCGGCAATCCAGCGGGCACGGGGCCTTCGGCGGCCGTGCGGAAAGGGGAATTGACGCGTGCATCTATGAGGGAAAGCAGGGCGCTCGAGCTCGAGCAGTTGCTCGACTCGGGGCCATGGCGTCCGCGGCGACCGGCAGCAGCAGCTACGGCGTCATCGGGAAAGGCCGGGTGCACGCGGGAGCGCGAACGAGCGGCGCGAGCGCGCTACGGGAGCACGACGAGGGTGAACCAGAGCGGGGACACGAAAACCACGCACGGGCGAACATCACTGAACAAATACATTCAGAGTACGCCGGAGCACGGCGAGCGCGGGAAGGACACGGATCGGACGCGCCCTACGGTTGCCTAAATGCCATGGAATGGATGGGAGAGGGAGGTGCGTTACCAATCTCACCCAAGGACACGGAGTGGTCGACGGAGACGAGCTGACGGCGACGAATCGGAGCTCTGAACCTTGGCGCGTTTCTGACCGAGAGGAAGGAGGAAGCAGGGGACGTCGAGGAACTTGTCGTCCGGGGCACCGTAGTCGACGTCGTGGAAGGAGACGACGACGGGGAAGAAGATGGACACGATATGCAGGGTTGGGAGTGGCCGGAGAGCACGCCGGCGACGAGACGCGCCCTCAGTGCGCTTCGGGGCGGAGCGGTTATGTGGATCTGGTGGTTCTACTCACCTGGCGGCGGCGGCGAGAGGAAGAGGGAAACCCTAGGGGGCGTGAGGACAAGGAGAGGGGATAAGTAGGGGCTAGGGCGACGGATCGAGCTCATGCGCTCCCGTGCTCGCGGTCCCCATGGCGACGGCGAGAGGAGAGGGAAAAGGTGGGTGCGGGGAGCAGGGTAGGCACTGACGAGCGGGTCCGGGATGGCCACGTGGAGAGGGGCTAGCGGGGGTGCACGCGCGCGCAGGTGCAAGAAGACAGGGAGGAGGGGAACGAGCGGGCTGGCGGTGCACTTCTGAGGCTCTTGGGCTGCCTAGCTGGGCGGCTTGGAGGCCGGAGCCAGTGGCTGCCACGCTGCTAGGCAGCTCTCTGCACTCCTTTTCCAATTTTTCTTGAGATGAAACAAAAGGAAAAGCACAGGGTTAACAGAAGGATTTTGAGAAATTTGACAATATTCTCAAGGTCCTGAATTTGTGTAGTATTTGATAAAATTGCTCGGTATTTTTAGGGAAGTAAAATATTTCAAGTTGAATTGAGTTCAAACTTGAACCATTTTAAAACCCAACCAAAACAACTTCAAATGAGCTGTAATTTAGCAGAGAGGCTAGGTACATAGGGTTAGAATATTGGGGAAAAGATGAACATTTATGGTGGAGGCAAAATGGCACTTTCAAAAGAATGGAAGAAAAGGGAAAGAAGGAGAAGTGATGGTGCAATGGTTGAAAAAGGGGGGAACAAGGCCATGCCCATGATGCTCATGGCAACAACATGAATGACAAAATGCAACATGACAAGCACAAAGCTATACTTGATATGACCAAAATGCAACATGAGATGGCATGAGATGAAAATGCACTATATGATGATGACAAGAAGCACAAATGCAATATGGCTAAAAGGAATATGACAAAGAAAAGAATCAAACCACACAACCAAACAAGATGAGGCCAAACATGATAAAACCCACAAGAATTGGATGAGGTCAAGTTGATATATTGCCAAAAGGGAAGTTTTACATCCGGGGTGTTACAACACTCCACCACTACGAAAGGATCTCGTCCCGAGATCTAGGACTGAAAGAACTCCGGATATTCGGAACGGAGGTGATCCTCGCGCTCCCAGGTGGCTTCTCGGTCGGAATGGTGTGACCACTTCACTTTCAGGAATTTGATTGACTTGTTGCGAGTCTTGCGCTCGGTTTCTTCAAGAATAGCAACGGGGTGCTCATGATAAGAGAGGTCTTCTTGGAGGTCAATTTCTTCGAAGTTGATAGTGCGCTCAAGTGTCTTGAAGCACTTGCGAAGCTGTGACACGTGAAACACATCGTGCACGTTCGCGAAGTTGGACGGAAGCTCAAGTTGATAGGCGAGATCGCCTCTTTTGCCAATGATCTTGAAAGGAACCACATATCTAGGGGCAAGCTTCCCTTTGATACCGAAGCGACGAGTGCCTTTCATTGGAGAGACGCGGAGGTAGACATGGTCTCCGATTTCAAAAGCCACATCACGGTGCTTGTCATCATAATAGCTCTTCTGGCGCGATTGCACGGCTTTGAGATTCTCACGGATGACTTTGCACATTTCTTGACTTCGTGATCAAGTCGTTGCCAAGAAGTTGGCGTTCACATCTCGGACCAATTGAGAGGAGTACGACACTTTACGCCATAGAGAATTTCGAATGGGGCCTTGCCCGAACTCGCTTGGAAGCTGTTGTTGTAGGAGAACTCGGCATATGGAAGACAATCTTCCCACTTCATACCGAAGGAAAAGACACAACACCTGAGCATATCTTCAAGGATTTGATTGACTCGCTCGACTTGGCCACTTGTTTGAGGATGGAAAGCTGTGCCGAACGAATGTTGGTGCCCATGGCCTTCTGAAAAGAATCCCAAAACTTGGAGGTAAAGATGCTGCCACGGTCGAAGAGATCAATTGTGGAATGCCATGCAAGGAGACAATCTCGAGGTGTATAGCTCGCCAACCGAGCTGCTGTGATGGATTCTTTGATTGGAAGAAAATGAGCCACTTTAGTAAGCTTGTCAATGACAACGAAGATAGCATCATTTCCACGCTTGGACTTAGGAAATCCATCCACGAAGTCCATTTCGATATGATCAAACTTCCATACCGGAATAGCAAGAGGTTGGAGGAGACCAGCTGGTCGTTGGTGTTCTCGCTTTCACTCTTCTGCGCAGACATCACACTCATTCACGAATTGAGCAATTTCGCTTCATTCGAGTCCACCAATATGACTGCTTGAGGTCATGGTACATCTTCGTACTTCCAGGATGAATGGATAGAAGGGAATTGTGTGCCTCGTTCATAATGACTTTACGTAGATCACCCTTAGGAACCACAATCCGGTCCTCGAAGAAAAGAGTATCTTTGTCATCAATGTGGAAGCACTTGTACTTGGAAATGCCCTTGTCGATACCACGCTTCACCTTTTTCACCATGGTATCCAGGAGTTGAGCCTCACGAATCTGATCTTCCAAAGTAGGAGAGACTATGAGGTTGGCAAGAAAGCCTTGAGGAACAACTTGAAGATTCAGCTTGTGGAAAGCTTCACAGAGATCCGGTTGGAAGGGCTTGAGGATTAAACTGCTTGCGATAAGCCTTCCTGCTCAAAGCATCTGCAATCACATTGGCCTTGCACGAGTATATTCAATACTTGGGTTGTACTCTTGAATCATTTCGACCCATCGAGTTTGCCTGAGGTTGAGGTTGGGTTGAGTGAAGATATACTTGAGGCTCTTGTGATCGGTGAAAATGTCCACTTTCCTTCCCAACAAGAGATGTCTCCAAGTTATCAATGCATGGACAACTGCCGCCAACTCAAGATCGTGAGTGGGGTAGTTCTTTTCGTTGGGCTTCAACTGACGAGAGGTATAGGCCACAACTCTCTTCTCTTGCATTAACACAGCACCGAGACCTTGAAGAGAAGCATCACGAAAAACTTGAATGGCTTGGATTCATCAGGGAGGAGTCAAGGCAGAGCTGTGACGAGTTTCTCTTTGAGAGTATTGAAAGTAACGTCACACTCAGGAGACCAGACATACTTCACATGCTTTTGGAGGAGGTTGGAAAGAGGCTTTGCAATCTTAGAAAAATTCTCAACGAATCTTGACAATAGCTTGCAAGACCAAGAAAATCTGAAGTTGCTTGACATTCGAGGAGGTTCCCAATTCACAACTGCAGACACCTTCTCGGGATTAGCAGCGGTGCCTTTGGCGGAGATGATGTGACCAAGGTAAAGAACTTCATCAAGCCAAAATTCACATTTGGAAAACTTCGCATAGAATTGATGCTCTCTGAGCTTGTCGAGCACCAATCGCAAATGTTTAGCATGATCCTTCTTATTCTTGGAGAAGACCAAAATATCATCAAGATAGACCAAGACGAATTCATTGGTATAGGGGTTGAAGATGAAGTTCATCATTCGAGAGAATGTTGGAGGAGCATTGACAAGGCCAAAAGACATGACAATATATTCATAAGAACCAAAGCTTGTTCTGAATGCTGTCTTGGGAATATCTTGTTCACGAATGCGAATTTGATGATAACCCATACGAAGGTCAAGCTTGGAGAAAACTTTAGCACCTTTGAGTTGCTCGAAAAGCTCATTGATGTTGGGAAGTGGATACTTGTTCTTGATAGTCTTCTTGTTCAATGGACGGTAATCGACACAAAGTCGGTCCGTGCCATCCTTCTTCTGGACAAAAAGAACACCACAACCCCAAGGAGATGAACTCGGTCTGATCAAACCCAGATGCTCTTGTTCATCGAGCTGCTTCTTCAATTCCTTCAGCTCATTAGGTCCAAGCTTGTATGGGCGCTTGCAAGCGGGTTCGTGCGGGCTCGAGATCGATAACGAATTCAAGCGGCGGTGAGGAGGCATTCTGGAAGCTCTTACGGAAAGACATCTTGATACTCACAAGCGATTTGGAATCGAGAGATAGCATCCAACTCGCCCTTCTCATTGAGAGAAAACAACCGAATGGTTTCATCACGAGCGGCATAGATGATCACATCCTCAGAAGAGTGAGTCAATTGAATTTCCCTGGCAGCACAATCAAGCTGAGCTTTGTGCTGATAAAGCCAGTCCATTCCGAGAATTAGATCAATATCCGAGTCACCCAGGACAATTGGTTTAGCCAGAAATCTATAGTCGCCCATCTTTATAGAAACATCCGGGACGCAAATATTAGATGTCATTTGCTTACCAGGGGACACAATCTTCAACGGAATAGGAATCTTTTCCGTCACAAACTCGTGCTTGGCAAATGAAGGTCTCAAATGAAAGAAAGCGATGCACCAAGATCAAATAAGACTTTTGCAGAATATCATTAATCGAGAGATTACCCATTATCACATCGAAGAATCCTATGCTTGCGCTGCATTCATCATATTCACCTTGGCATGCTTTGGATTATGCTTGACCACCGCATTGCTTGGAAGATCTCACAGAGGAGGAGGCGGAAGGCGCCTTTGGTTGAAGCACTTGTTCGCATAGTGACCTTCTCACGACATTTGTTGCAAGTCACCTCGAGAGCGGACGGTGATAAGGAGCATTTGACCTTGGAGCTTGAGAATTAGACTTGTTACGATAGCTTTGGGTTGGGTGGGTGGGAAGATCCACGACCACCTGAGTTCTTCTGGCGATAAAGGCCGACGAAGCGGAGGAGGAGGAAGGTAGAACTTCTGCTTAGCTGCCACTTGAGAGGAAGAAGAAGACTGAACTGCATCCACGATTCTCTTCTTAGAAGCCTCACATTTGAGCTGGGCAGCTTCTTGCTTCAGTGCCATGTTGTAGAATTCATCATACTTTTCTGGCTCAAAAAGCATGAGAGCTAATTGCAGATCTTCTCTTAGGCCACCTCTGAATTGATAGATCATACTCTTTTCATCAGGGACGTCTTGCTTAGCAAAGCGAGCGAGTTTCGAACTGGATATTGTATTGATACACGACATGTTGCCTTGCTTGAGATTGCGGAACTCCTCACGCTTGCTCTCAACAACACTTTTGAATGTGGTGAGCTTTGAAGTCTCGGCGAACTCATCCTGTAATTACACGGCCTCCTCTGGAATCTTTGTATTGCTGGAACCACTCAAAGAGCTTGGTCCTTGAGTTGAAGCGAAGCAAACTTGACAAAGTCCTCGGGTCGACATTGCTACATTCAAAATGTTTGCAGATGTCCACAAGCCAATCGTCGGCGTCTGTGGCCTCGACACAGAAACTGAAAGACTTCGGCTAATTAGCAAGGAACTGATTGAGGGTAGCAAAGTGCGGCTGGTTGTTGCCTTGGCCTTGATTTCCTTGATTGCCTTGCCCTTGGGTACGCTCTTGCAAGAGTTGCAAAATCATCGAGCATTGGCGTTGGTGGCTGCCATGATAGCTTGCCATGCCTCCGGAGGCGGAGGTGGAGGTGGAGGGTTCGATGACTCCCATCATTGCGATCCGGATTCAGACGTTGGCGGAGCCATCTGAAGAGGGTGACATCCGTTAGCACTTTGATAGACAGATAGACAAGTTGAATCAACGGATAGAAATTGCAACATATAGTCTTCACAATAAACATTCAACAAGGATGAGCGAATGAATTCCAAAAGCTAACATCACACGTCCATTAAGGTGAGAAGCCACTTGATTAAGGGTTGATGAGAAAAATAACAAGGTACGATCGGAACAAATAAGTGGTAAGGATTACCCAATCACAAACCAAATATCTGCGGGAAGAAATGCTAGGAGCTACTTGAATCCCACCTATAAACTCCCAAACTTTCTGGTTATGCAATCTGTGTTGGGGATACAGGGACACAAAATATATCACCCAAACTAACAATACCTAGATCCAATGTATCCATCCGTCAACACATAACCAAGAAACCTTCGAAATCGTGTACCTCGACCTTGAAAAGCATCCGTTATACG
This sequence comes from Aegilops longissima, assembly GCA_021605205.1. Taxonomy (NCBI): domain Eukaryota; kingdom Viridiplantae; phylum Streptophyta; class Magnoliopsida; order Poales; family Poaceae; genus Aegilops; species Aegilops longissima. The sequence goes on from CM038680.1 coordinate 407,807,615, forward strand.
AGTCATGGCAATACTCCCGAGCTCGCCCAATCTTCGGGTTATCGGGTTATCTCACCAACAACTGTACAAAGAGATTTTCGATGTCGGCAAAGCTCAGTATTCGAGCTGCAACGATAAAATTGTGACGACAACACCTTGGAGCTCGACTCCCGGGACACCGCCACAACCCCTAAATGTCGAGGCACCAAAAAATGTTCTCGTCACAAAACCATCGAACGATTCCAAGATACCAGCGTGATCCTAAATTTTTTAGTGAAATTTGAGGAGAGGAGAGTCAAAACTTCTCGTCGGGAGACCTCACCAGAGCGACGAAGGGACCGGGGAGTAAAAAGAATCCTACTCTCCGATATATATAATCCTAAGACTCAAAACATTTTGTTCTAGACTCAACAACGCCAACAACCAATCAGCGGGGGCTCCTAAGTCGGGATGGCTCGATACCAACTTGTAACGCCCTCGATGCAGCTATATCTCCCACGTGTCGAAGCACGACTTAGAGGCATAACCGCATTGAAAGCAATGTCGCAAGTGAGGTAATCTTCACACAACCCATGTAATACATCAGGGAAGGAGATAAATAGTTGGCTTACAGTCGCCACTTCACAAAATACATAAATAGACATCCATCATCCACATTACACTCAAGGTCCGACTACGGAACCAAAATAAAAGAAGACTACCCCAAATGTTACACAGATCCCAGATCGTCCCAACTGGGCTCCACTACTGATCATCAGGAAAAGACACATAGTAACGACCACGTTCCTCATCGAAATCCCACTTGAGCTCGGTTCGTCATCTGCTTTGCATCGTCGGCACTTGCAACTGTTTTGGTAGAATCTGTGAGTCACGGGACTCAGCAATCTCACACCATGAGATCAAGACTATTTAAGCTTATAGGAAGGATAGAGTTGTGAGGTGGAGCTGCAGAAGCGACTAGCATATATGGTGGCTACATTCGCAAAAGAGAGCGAGAAGAAAAGCAAGGCACGGTCGTGAAGCTAGTAGCGATCAAGAAATGACCTCAAACTACTTACGTCAAACATAACTCCAACACCGTGTTCACTTCCGGACTCCAGAAGAGACCATCACGGTTACACACGCGTTGATGTGTATTAATTAAGGTCAACTTCGGTTTTCTACAACCGACATTAACAAATTCCCATCTGCCTCATAACCGCGGCACGGCTTTGAAAGATAATACCTGCGCAGGGTGTCCCAACTTAGCCCATTATAAGCTCTCACGGTCAGCGAAGGATATTCCTTCTACCGAAGACCCGATCGATCTCGAATCCGGACTACAAGACATTTCGACAACAATAAAACAAGACCAGCAAAGCCACCCGATTGTGCCGACCCGATAGGAGCTGCACATATCTCGTTCTCGTGGCACATCTGGATGAACACTACGTCGGCAACCGAAGATACCCCAAGTTGCCTCGGGGTGGCACCGCAAGTGGCTCTAGTTTGGACCAACACTCGAGGAGCATTGGCCCGGGGTTAAATAAAGATGACCCTCGGGCTCGCGAAACCCGGGGAAAAAGGCTTAGGTGGCAAATGGTAAAACCAAAGTTGGGCCTTGCTGGAGGAGTCTTATTCAAAGCGAACTGTCAAGAGGGTCCCATAAATCAGCCAACCGTAAGGAACATAAAATCAAGGAACATAACACCGTATGACGGAAACTAGGGCGGCAAAAGTGGAACAAAACACCAGGCATAAGGCCGAGTCTTCCACCCTTTACCAAGTATATAGATGCATTAATTAAACAATAGATATTGTGATATCCCAACAAGGTAACATGTTCCAACAAGGAACAACATCTCCATGTTCCAACAAGGAACAAACTTCATCTTCACCTGCAACTAACAACGCTATAAGAGGGGCTGAGCAAAGCGGTAACATAGCCAATCAATGGTTTGCTAGGAAAGAATGGTTAGAGGTTTGACATGGCAATATGGGAGGCATGATAAGAAAGTGATAGGCATCGTAGCATAGGCATAGAAAAAGAGCGAGCATCTAGCAAGCAAAGATAGAAGTGATTTCGAGGGTATGGTCATCTTGCCTGCAAAGTTCTCAGAGTTGTCGAAAGCTTGATCCTCGTAAGCGTTCTCAACAGGTTCCTCGTTCACGTACTCGTCTCCCGGCTCTACCCAAAGCAAGAACACAAACAATGGAACCACAATAAATCACGGGCGATGCACAAACAACATGATGCAGTACATGGCATGATATGCGAGATGTGAGATGCAATGCATATCGTGCTCGGAAGGAAAATGATGAACCAGGCATCAACTTGGCAAACCAAGTATGCCGCTGGAAAGGGAGATGATTTCGTTGAAATTGATATAAAGATCACCGAATCGGATGCACGGTTTGCAAATGACAAGCAAAACAAGAATGACACAATTACGCCATTAACAAGATGATGCCACTTAGCAAGCAACAAGAAATTAAGCTCACGCACCTAAGCGTACCAACAAAGCATATGGCAGTGATCTACTCAAGATGCTTGACAAAAGATGAACACTGAGCTACGGCTAAATCACACCATAACAGGTCCAAACAAGCATGGCAAAAGTGCAAAATATATCAGCTTCACAGACTTAGAGAATATACTGAACATGGCAGAATCAGCATCAGGAAGCAATGTTCAGAGCAAGCAAACTACATGCTACAGGAACTTATAATAGCAAAACAAGGCATGGCATGAATCTACTCAAATCATAGAACAAAAATCCCTTACTGACCATGAGCCAAAAGGGATCAGAAAATGTAATAGCAACCATGGCAATATAGCAAGTTTCGTTAACAGATTCAGACTTGGAGAAATTTCAGGACATAGCAGAAACAGATTCAACATGGCATCTTTACAAGCTTGATTAACTCACTACAAGGCATGGCATGGCATGGAACAAAATCTAGCATGAAGTAGACATGAAAATGAAGCTCTCCATGTGCAAAGAAACCTCATGGCATGTTTGAATTAAATCGCATACGAAATGACAAAACAGCATCATGATGTAAAATGACATGTTCATGAACTTGCTCAAATGCAGAAACTAATGCCACCACTGAGTTGGTGGGATTTTCTACCCAAAAACATATATAATATGTTAGGGTTGCTGTAGAAAAATCATCACAAATGCACAAAGATAAAACCTGCCTAAAATGGTAAATAATGAAATGGCATTTTCCATATTTGGAAACGTCCAGAAATGGACTTGCCCAAAAAGGACAGACTCCATATGCCAGAAATGGAACATTCGCTGGGAAAATAAAACAAATAGGAAAAATAAAATAAATAATAAAAAAACAAACATCTAAGAGAGTATGATAGGTGGGGCCACCCTGTCATACTAACGATTAAAGTAAATGGGAAAAAGGGGGAGAAATATGCACCATGGGGATCGAACCTGGTCTCCCAGTGTGGCTCTGCATCAGCAGCCCCACCGGGCTAAGGCGGCGGTTCGATAGGAAAGGGCTTGGCCCTTTTAGGTAAGCAATGGTCGAGCAACTCATGCAAACAGAGAAGACGACGGCGCCGGCGAGGGAAACGGCAATCCAATGAACACGGGGGCCCCGGCGTCAAGGGAAGGGGAATGGACGCGCATCTCGAGGGAAAGCAGGCGCTCGAGCTCGAGCAGTTGCTCGACTTCGGGCTATGGCGTCCATGGCGGCCGCGGCGGCTCTGGCGTCATCGGGAAAGGCTGATGCGCTGGGAGCGCGAACGAGCGCGCGAGCGCTTCACGGAGCACAACGAGGTGAACCAGAAAGGGACACGAAAACCACGCGCGGGCGAACATCACTGAACAAATACATTCAGAGTACGCCGGAGCACGGCGAGCGCGGGAAGGACACGGATCGGACGCGCCCTACGGTTGCCTAAATGCCATGGAATGGATGGGAGAGGGAGGTGCGTTACCAATCTCACCCAAGGACACGGAGTGGTCGACGGAGATGAGCTAACGGCGACGAATCGGAGCTCTGAACCTTGGCGCGTTTCTGACCGAGAGGAAGGAGGAAGCAGGGGACGTCGAGGAACTTGTCGTCCGGGGCACCGTAGTCGACGTCGTGGAAGGAGACGACGACGGGGAAGAAGATGGACACGATATGCAGGGTTGGGAGTGGCCGGAGAGCACGCCGGCGACGAGACGCGCCCTCAGGTGCGCTCGGGACGGAGCGGTTGCGGTGGATCTGGTGGTTCTACTCACCTGGCGGCGGCGGCGAGAGGAAGAGGGAAACCCTAGGGGGCGTGAGGACAAGGAGAGGGGATAAGTAGGGGCTAGGGCGACGGATCGAGCTCATGCGCTCCCGTGCTCGCGGTCCCCATGGCGACGGCGAGAGGAGAGGGAAAAGGTGGGTGCGGGGAGCAGGGTAGGCACCCTTGAGCGGGTCCGGATGGCCACGTGGAGAGGGGCTAGCGGGGGTGCACGCGCGCGCAGGTGCAAGAAGACAGGGAGGAGGGGAACGAGCGGGCTGGCGGTGCACGCTACAGGGCTGCGGGGCTGCCTAGCTGGGCCGGCTTGGAGGCCGGAGCCCAGGTGGCTGCCGCTGCTGCTAGGCAGCTCTCCTGCACTCCTTTTCCAATTTTTCTTCAGACAGAAACAAAAGGAAAAGCACAGGGTTAACAGGAAGGATTTTGAGAAATTTGACAATATTCTCAAGGTCCTGAATTTGTGTAGTATTTGATAAAATTGCTCTGGGTATTTTTAGGGGAAGTAAAATATTTCAAGTTCGAATTGAGTTCAAACTTGAACCATTTTAAAACCCAACCAAAACAACTTCAAATGAGCTGTAATTTAGCAGAGAGGCTAGGTACATAGGGTTAGAATATTGGGGAAAAGATGAACATTTATGGTGGAGGCAAAATGGCACTCGCAAAGAATGGAAGAAAAGGGAAAGAAGGAGAAGTGATGGTGCAATGGTTGAAAAAGGGGGGAACAAGGCCATGCCCATGATGCTCATGGCAACAACATGAATGACAAAATGCAACATGACAAGCACAAAGCTATACTTGATATGACCAAAATGCAACATGAGATGGCATGAGATGAAAATGCACTATATGATGATGACAAGAAGCACAAATGCAATATGGCTAAAAGGAATATGACAAAGAAAAGAATCAAACCACACAACCAAACAAGATGAGGCCAAACATGATAAAACCCACAAGAATTGGATGAGGTCAAGTTGATATATTGCCAAAAGGGAAGTTTTACATCCGGGGTGTTACACGACACCCCCTGGATTATTGCTGGGGACTTTAACCTCATCCGCTTCCCGTTTGAGAAAAACAACCCTGCTGAAAGTGCAACTATCCCTAGGTGGTTTTGGTAATACATAACAACATATAGCTCATTGAGCTAATGCTATTCTAAGACAAATATTTCAGGAAAGCTCAATGAATGGCATGGCATGGATGATGAAAGTGGATCCCTCAAAATATTAAGGACAAAGGATTGGCTCAAGCTCAAAAGCTCAAGACTCTACATTTTACATTTTAGTGATCCAAGATCACATTGAGTCTATAGGAAAAGCCAATACTATCAAGGAGGGATGAGGTGTTGCTTAATGAGCCTTTTGCTTCATGTGCTTAGTGATATGCTCCAAAACCCCCAACTACTTTCTCACATCCACATATGACCTAAACCTAAAGTCAAACTCGGCCCCACCGATTCTTTCTATCCGGCATCACCGAGTTCAAATGTCATAGCCACTGCCACAAACCCTAGGCAAATCGGTTTCACCGATAGGGATCTCGGTCTCACCGAGATGGGATTGTAATCTCTCTGTTTCCCTTCGTAACGTTTCGGTCCAACCGAAGTGAGCGATCGGTCCCACCGAGATTGCAATGTAAACTCTCTGTTTCCCTTTCGTAACTTTTCGGTCTCACCGAAATAGCGAATCGGTCCCACCGAGTTTACCTGACCAACTCTCTGGTTAGCTAATTACCAAAATTGGTCTCACCGAGTTTGTGTAATCGGTCTCACCGAGATTACGTTATGCCCTAACCCTAATCATATCGGTCCTACCGAGTTGCATGTCAGTCCCACCGAAAACCCTAACGGTCACTAGGTTTACTGAATCGGTCCGACCGAGTTTGTTGATTCTGTCCCATCGAGTTTGGTAAATTGTGTGTGACGGTTAGATTTTGTGTGGAGGCTATATATACCCCTCCACCTCCTCTTCATTCATGTAGAGAGCCATCAGAACAAACCTACACTTCCAACTTACCAGTTCTGAGAGAGAACCACCTACTCATATGTTGAGGCCAAGATATTCCATTCCAACCACATGAATCTTGATCTCTAGCCTTTCCCAAGTTGCTTTCCACTCAAATCTTCTTTCCACCAAATCCAAATCCTGTGAGAGAGAGTTGAGTGTTGGGGAGACTATCATTTGAAGCACAAGAGCAAGGAGTTCATCATCAACACACCATTTGTTACTTCTTGGAGAGTGGTGTCTCCTAGATTGGCTAGGTGTCACGTGGGAGCCTCCGACAAGATTGTGGAGTTGAACCAAGGAGTTTTTAAGGGCAAGGAGATCGCCTACTTCGTGAAGATCTACCGCTAGTGAGGCAAGTCCTTCGTGGGCGACGGCCATGGTGGGATAGACAAGGTTGCTTCTTCGTGGACCCTTCGTGGGTGGAGCCCTCCGTGGACTCAAAGCAACCGTTACCCTTCATGGGTTGAAGTCTCCATCAACGTGGATGTACGATAGCACCACCTATCGGAACCACGACAAAAACATCCGTGTCTCCAATTGCATTTGAATCCTCCAAACACTTCCCTTTACTTTCTTGCAAGTTGCATGCTTTAATTTATGCTGCCTATATACTCTTTGCATGCTTGCTTGAATTGTGTGAAGATTGCTTGAGTTATGCAAAGATAGCTAAAATCTGCCAAAGTCTAAAATTGGGAAAAGGTTAAGTTTTTAATCGGTCAAGTAGTCTAATCACCCCCCCTCTAGACATACTTCAACGTCCTACAAGTGGTATCAGAGCTTTGGTCTCCATTTGCTTTGATTTCCATAGCTTTTGGTGGTCATAGCCTTGGTTTCACAACCTAGGAGAGTATGGCGTCTAGCGAGGGAAATTATCACCGTAGAGGTCCTTACTTTGATGGCACTAATTTTGCTAGTTGGAAGCATAAGATGAAAATGCATATTCTCAGACATAACCCCGCCGTTTGGGCTATTGTGTGTATTGGCTTGCAAGGTGAATTCTTTGATGGGAGAGAACCAAACCGTGAAGCTAGCGCGGAAGAGTTGAAGATGCTGCAATACAACGCTCAAGCTTGTGATATCCTCTTCAATGGCTTGTGCCCCGAAGAATTCAACAAAATCAGCCGTCTTGAGAATGCAAAGGAAATTTGGGATACTTTGATTGATATGCATGAAGGTACCGACTCCGCCAAGGAATCCAAGTTGGATGTGCTCCAAAGTCAGCTTGACAAGTTCAAAATGAAGGATGGTGAAGGTGTCGCTGAAATGTACTCTAGGCTTGCTCTTATCACAAATGAGATTGCCGCCTTAGGAAGTGAAGAGATGACCGACATATTCATCATCAAGAAGATCCTAAGACCATTGGATGGAAAATATGATATCGTGTGCACATTGATCCAAATGATGCCAAATTACAAAGATCTCAAGCCAACGGAAGTCATTGGAATAATTGTTGCTCATGAGATGTCACTCAAGGATAAGGAGGAACTTCACAACAAGTCAAGTGGTGCTTACAAAGCCTCATGTGAAGCCCCCACATCATCAAGTGAGAAACCAACCTTCAATGAAGAATTGAGCTTAATGGTGAAGAACTTCAACAAATTCTACTAGAGTAGAAGCAAAGAAAGAAGCTCTAAGTCAAGGTCCTACAATGACAAAAGATCTTCTAGTCGAGAGCGCAATTGCTACAATTGTGGGAAACCCGGACACTATTCCAATGAGTGTACGGCACCCTACAAAAGAAGAGAAGATTCTCCCAAGAGAAGAAGTAGAAGAATCACCACCAAGAGAGAGATGGAGTAGAGATGATCGTTATGAGCGAAGACCCTCATGGAGAAGCAAGGATTCGAAAGGAAGGACAAGTCATCAAAGAGCTACACAAAACGAAGACATCAAGCTCACGTTGGTGAATGGGTATCCGCTCCGACTCGACAATCACTCCGAGAGAAGCTATCACTCCGACTCCTAATACACTCAAGATGAAGGTGTTGCCGGTCTAGCACTTGTGTCAACCAACTCCTACGACATATTTGATTCACCAAATGAAGGAATTGGAAGATGCTTCATGGCCAAAGGTCCTAAGGTAACACACCCCGAGTATGTGGATTTTAATAGTGATGAAGATGACTTGCTAGGTGATGATGATTTACTTGTTGACAACTCTAGTGATGAATACTATGATGAAACGTCAATTAATCATGCTAATCAAGATGAAACGAATGACAATGATAAGGAGAAGATTGAGCTTCTAACTAAAGAACTAAACACTCTTAAGTTAGCTCATGAAACCATCTTCGAAGATCATCGAGAACTTTTAAGGGCTCATGAGAAGTTATGCTTTGCAAAGCTCAATCTTGAGCAAGAGCATGAGTTCCTAAAAGCAATCAATGATGATCTCCGTAAGAAAAGTTCTTCTTACATTGCCAAGCGTTTACTCTTATCTACTTACATGCCTCAAGTCAAGTCTAGTAACAAGAACAAGAAAGATTCTTTCTCTAGTAGTAACAAAAATAATGCTAAATCCAATATTGTTGCTTCTAGTAGTTCTCTTGATTCCACTAATGATTCTCTTAGCCAAGTTACTCTTGAGCAAGAAAATAGCTTATTGAAGGGAATTATAGAGAAAGGTGTATACAAGAGCCTTGCCGGGAGTAAGCAATTTTAGGAAATTGTACGCAAGCAAGGAAGGCACCGGAAGAATCAAGGTGTTGGTTTTGAACGAAAGTTCAATGCCAATGGAGTAGAGTGGGAAGAAGATCAATACCCCAAGACGAAGTTTGTTCCTCAACAAGAGAAGTATGATCCTACTTCCTTCAAGGGAACACAAGCACAAGATGATCTTCCACCACAAGACCACAAGAACAAAGGCAAGGACACGCTTCAAGAGGAGATTGATGCATTTGAAGAAGCATCTAAGGCCTTGGTCAAGTGGGTTCCAAGACTACGTCAAGTTCTACTTCATCAAGTACAACTACTACACCAAGGATTCTCATCAAGATGATGTGGATCCCGAAGAAGAAGAACTAGAGTGTTCTTGAGGGTGACTCCGCCAACATTCTTCACTCATATCATTATGGCAAGGACAAGTGCAATCAACTTCCACATCTTGCACTAGTTCAAGGAGTCACAAACCCTCATGTTGGTAAGGCAAGGGACAAGGTAACCTAATGTTTTCATGGACATCATTTTGTGAATGCATCACTCTATGTCTATGGATATTCTTGTTTGTTCCTTGTGGGACTAACCCATGTAGGTATTGAAAGTGCAAATCACTCCAAAGGTTTGCTCCAAAAGATCTACATTGAGCATCCACATCTTCAACACCTACATGAAGTCATCATCGACAAAACCCAAGGTTAATTCATCCCTCTAAGGGGGGATCTCACATCTAGGGGGAGCTTAACTCTAAGAATTGAGTCAAAGCAACTCTAATTATGTGAACACATAAACGCTTTATGTAAAAGTGGTAACCCCACTTGAGCTTAAACGATGAGTATGACCTATGATCAAATGTTCTCATTTGACTCCTAAGTCAATATACTCATATATAGATGACCTAGTCATCGCCAATTGTTTGATAGATGCTAGAATTGGTTGTGCATGCTTTGTCACATATTTCATTTGTCATTTTATTGTGTGAGCATGTTGGTTGCATATTTTACTCATTCGAGGACATCCACTTGCTGTTTTGATTGATTGGCTTCTTCTTCTTTGGCCAAGTGGATGGACAAGAATGCCTAAGAACCCTCTCTAGCTATCTATGCTTTTCTTGTCTCAAACTCTATTCATGCTACATCACAAAATTTGATCAAGTCAGATTCGAACCACTATGTGTGAGGAGCACTCGGAGTCCCCGATTCGTCATAGACTTAAAACTTCCAAAACTTCTTTGTGATTTTTGGTCTAACCGATTCATCCATTTCGGTCATACCGAGATCACTAAATCGATCTAGGTTTTCATCTCGGTGCAACCGATTTGAACTTTTCGGTCACACCGAGTTGCTGTAACTATTAACAGTTATGCATTTCGGTGCCACCGAGTTGTTCTACTCGGTCACACCGACAGTGTTGGGCTATATATTCACACGGGCAATTTTTGGAAAACTTTCTCCGAAACTCTTCGCCGGCGCATAGCTCGCTCTGCCTACTAGGTCTCCGGATCATCGTCTTCGTCGCCAGCCGCCTCCTGTCGCTGGTCTCCGCCGCCGTCAACGGATTTCATCTCCACCGTTGCCGCCGTAGCGAGTTCACCGCCGAACTAGGGTATGAACTCGATCATAGTGCTATCCTCGTCTGATTATCAGCACATTGTGTTCATTAAGCTTCTTGCCACGATTGAAACACCTCTATCCAGTCAATACAATCCTTAGAATATATGTGATTCGAAAATTTAGGGTTAGGTTTCTGCCGAAACCATCTCGGACCCACCGAGTTGAAAAACTCGGTCCCACCGATTTGGCTAACGCCATTGCACTAGTAACTCTCGGTCTGACCGAGAATTGCTAATCGGTGTGACGGATTTTAAAACTTTGTGGAACCCTAGCAGTCTCGGTGCCACCGAACTGTGACTCGGTCTGACCGAGTTCATTAGTTTAGGTTCCAAAACTGCTTCGGTATCACCGAGTTTGAAAATCGGTAGATCCGAAATACTTTCTGTGGAAAACTAAAACTAAGTTTTGTGAATCATTCTTTTGCAAAAATCTCTGCATTTTGTGATGCTCATCCACTCTATCTCATCTATAACTATTCACGTGGTCAAGCGATCGATGTGTGCAGCATGTCGGACCAAAGTGACAGCCGAACAAGTCGGAAGAGCAGATTCACATGAGTGAGGGCACTAGTCCCTCTAGCAGCTCAGATGAGGGGAGCAGAAGCACTCCCAGCAATTTGCCCAAAGCTGCCACTAGGACAAGGAAGAAGAGAACCTCAGAGTCTGAGGATGAGGATTATGTGGCAGTTGAGGATGAGGCTATTTCAAAGAAGAAAGTACTCAAGAAGGAGTATATCTCAACCGCAGTAAAGCCAGGGATGAAGATCAAATGGCCTGTAGGAAGACAGCCAATGTCTAGAGCCAGAGTCTCCACTCAAGCTTCTTTGGAATCCCAACCCAAAGAGCCTGCTGCAGAAGAAAAGAAAAGGAAGGAAAGGGTCAAGAAGACCATGGCAAGAGTAATAGGAAAGCCTTCCATGATGGAAGAAGAGGAAGAAGAAGAGGTTGCTGCACCAGCACCCAAGGCACAAAAGCTGATGGGTGATGCTATAAAGTCAGGGGCTGCAACTTCAAAGCCCAAAGAAGCACCCAAAGCTGCCTCCAAGCCCAAGAGTGCACCTAAGAGGAATACCAGGAGTATACCAGCTGCTGAAAAGAACAAGGCCCCAATGTCTGATGTTGCTACTGAAGAATATGATGAAGGGCAAGTCCTAAGGAAGCTCAAACCCAAGATTCCAGACCACAATGATGCTCATCCTGTGGCTGAAAACATGAAGATCAGGAGAGACTTAGGGTTGAGGCTATGGAGAGAGTCAGATCCATATGCCACCAGGAGAAGGACTGCTGTTGATTACAGGTTCCACACAAAGGAGCAGCAGGACTTCTATGAGACTATCTTGTTGGATAAGAAGCCCATAGTTTGTGATATGAGGTGGGTCGACTGGACCTACATACAGGAAAATGAAGAACACTATCCTGGAGTGTATGACAGCTTCAGTGCATGTGGAGTTGCAGATTTTTTTGGGCAGAAGCTCATAAACTGGAATGATGAGCTCATTATGCAATTCTACTCCACAACACATTTCTATCCAGATGGCAGGATAGTTTGGATGTCTGAAGGAACGAGATACCAATCAACCATTGAGGAATGGGCAAGTCTGATCAATGCCCCAAAGGAGAGTGAAGATGACTTGGATGTTTATGCCAAGAAGAAGATGGATCACAACTCTATGTCACAGATGTACAAGGAGATCCCAGATGAGGCACTTGAGACTTTCAAGTTTGGGTCAGTTCATTTTCTTCTGTCAGGGCTGTCAACGATCAACTGGATCCTAAGGCACACTCTGTTGCCCAAATCAGGTGACCACAACATGATGAGAGGGCATGCAATTAATTTTATACACATATTTGATGTGCCCCAGAAATTCAAGGTCATGAGCCTCATAGTTGAAACTATCAAGAGGACAGCAGCAGACCAAAAGAGGAGCTGTGGATATGCCCCACAAATCCAGGAGTTGATTAACTCAAAGATGGGCACAGGGAAGTATCTGTTGGATAAGGAACACTTAGTTCTCTATCCTGATTTTGAGGACAATCAAGTTGTCATGACTGAGAATGAACCATCATCAGTACAAGCTCAAGAGAAGAAGGAGAAAGTAAGGAAAGAGAAGGCTGCCAAGATGCCAACTCTAGCAGAGGCATCTGAGTACTTTTTGAAGAACAAGCAGGACCAGCTTGGTTACTTGATAGCATCAACTCTGCGGATTGAGAAGGGTTGGCCACCCTAACTCAAAACCAGAGAGCACAGGAAAGAATCATGGAACAAAAATTCTATGATCTTGATGTCAAAATGGCTGAGATTCATCGGTTGTGGAGCAGCTACAGGATGACATGCAGGAGAGGAAGGCAGGACAACAAGCGATGCATTTGCCGAGTGCCTCGAGCTCGAGATCAGCTGCAGAGCCGATGAATGACACCAGAGTCACTTCATCTGCTCCAGCTACAGCTCCAGCACCAACTCCTTCAGCTCCTTCCACATCAACTAAAGTCTTCGTCCAAGGAGCCATCTCTACGCCACTAGCTGAAGACCAAGCCTGAGAGACGATATTGTCCTATGCATTTTCTAGGAACTTTTTGGTAACTTGTTGCCAAAGGGGGAGAAAAATGTATAGATCATAGGGCTTCGAGAGAGAGTTTACTTTTGTTCTCTCTTGTCTTCTTGGTTGAACTTTGTTTGCCTTTGATTGCTTGAGATACTATGCTATTACCTGTGAGACATTGATGATCATGTGTTTGATCATAAGCTACACTTATGCTTGTTAGATGATATTATCTTACTTATCCTTATATGATCATTCATTGTGCTTGGTGATGAGTGCATGTATTCAATCATTATTATTTTGAGCGCTCCACCAAGATGTATGTGACATGGAAGAGTAACCCATGAGCCTAATTCCTTGTGCATTTGCAGTCCAAAGCAAATCTTAAAATATGCACAAATTTAGGGGGAGCTCTTGCTTATCACATACTTCTCAAAGCGACAATGTTTTTCAATCTTATTATCATTTGTCGAAGCTTTGATCTATATGTTGTCATCAATTACCAAAAAGGGGGAGATTGAAAGTGCAACTATCCCTATGTGGTTTTGGTAATTCATAACAACATATAGCTCATTGAGCTAATGCTATTCTAAGACAAATATTTCAGGAAAGCTCAATGAATGGCATGGCATGGATGATGAAAGTGGATCCCTCAAAATATTAAGGACAAAGGATTGGCTCAAGCTCAAAAGCTCAAGACTCTACATTTTACATTTTAGTGATCCAAGATCACATTGAGTCTATAGGAAAAGCCAATACTATCAAGGAGGAATGAGGTGTTGCTTAATGAGCCTTTTGCTTCATGTGCTTAATGATATGCTCCAAACCCTCAACTACTTTCTCACATCCACATATGAACTAAACCTGAAGTCAAACTCGGCCCCACCAATTCTTTCTATCCGGCGTCACCGAGTTCAAATGTCATAGCCACTGCCACAAACCCTAGGCAAATCAGTTTCACCGATAGGGATCTCAGTCTCACCGAGATGGGATTGTAATCTCTCTGTTTCCCTTCGTAACGTTTTGGTCCAACCGAAGTGAGCGATCGGTCCCACCGAGATTGCAATGTAAACTCTCTGTTCCCTTTCGTAACTTTTCGGTCTCACCGAAAGAGCGAATCGGTCCCACCGAGTTTACCTGACCAACTCTCTGGTTAGCTAATTACCAAAATCGGTCTCACCGAGTTTGTGTAATCTGTCTCACCGAGATTACGTTATGCCCTAACCCTAATCATATCGGCGTTGGAAATATGCTCTAGAGGCAATAATAAATTAGTTATTATTATTATATTTCCTTGTTCATGATAATCGTTTATTATCCATGCTATAATTGTATTGATAGGAAACTTAGATACATGTGTGGGTACATAGACAACACCATGTCCCTAGTAAGCCTCTAGTTGACTAGCTCGTTGATCAAGAGATGGTTACGGTTTCCTGACCATGGACATTGGATGTCGTTGATAATGGGATCACATCATTAGGAGAATGATGTGATGGACAAGACCCAATCCTAAGCCTAGCACAAAGATCGTGTAGTTAGTATGCTAAAGCTTTTCTAATGTCAAGTATCATTTCCTTAGACCATGAGATTGTGCAACTCTCGGATACCGTAGGAATGCTTTGGGTGTACCAAACGTCACAACGTAACTGGGTGGCTATGTAGGTGCACTACGGGTATCTCCGAAAGTGTCTGTTGGGTTGGCACGAATCGAGACTTGGATTTGTCACTCCGTGTAACGGAGAGGTATCTCTGGGCCCACTCGGTAGGACATCATCATAATGTGCACAATGTGACCAAGGGGTTGATCACGGGATGATGTGTTACGGAACGAGTAAAGAGACTTGCCGGTAACGAGATTGAACAAGGTATCGGGATACCGACGATCGAATCTCGGGCAAGTACAATACCGATAGACAAAGGGAATTGAATACGGGATTAACTGAATCCTTGACATCGTGGTTCATCCGATGAGATCATCGTGGAACATGTGGGAGCCAACATGGGTATCCAGATCCCGCTGTTGGTTATTGGCCGGAGAGTTGTCTCGGTCATGTCTGCATGATTCCCGAACCCGTAGGGTCTACACACTTAAGGTTCGATGACGCTAGGGTTATAGGGAATAGATATACGTGGTTACCAAATGTTGTTTGGAGTCCGGATGAGATCCGGACATCACGAGGAGTTCGGAATGGTCCAAGGTGAAGATTGATATATTGGACGAAGGGTTTTGGAGTCCTAAGTGTTCGGAGGTACCGGTGATGACCAAAGATGACCGGAAGGTATTTGGGAGCCCGGCAAGTGTTGGGGGCTTCATGGGCCAAGGAAGGGGCAAACCAGCCCACTAAGGGGCTGTCGCCCCCTCACCTAATCCCACGTGACCGGGGGTTTGGGCGCCCCATCTAGGGTTCCCACCTCCGGCTTGGGGGCCAAGTCACCCAAGGGGAAGATCCCATCTGCCTTGGCCGCCACCCCCCCTAGGGGAAACCCTAGGGCGCCTCCCCCCTCCCCTTCCCTATATATACTTGAGGTATTGGGGGCTGCAAACACATGAGTTTTTCCTCTCCTTGGCGCAGCCCTACCTCTCTCCCTCCTCGTCTCTTGCGGTGCGTGGCGAAGCCCTGCTGGAGTACCGCGCTCCTCCACCACCACCACACCGTCGTGCTGCTGCTGGAGGAGTCTTCCCCAACCTCTCCCTCTCTCCTTGCTGGATCAAGGCATGGGAGACGTCACCGGGCTGCATGTGTGTTGAACGCGGAGGCGCCGTTGTTCGGCGCTTAGATCGGAATCAACCGCGATTTGAATCGCTACGAGTACGACTCCTTCATCCGCGTTCTTGCAACGCTTCCGCTTAGCGATCTACAAGGGTATGTAGATGCACTCCTCTCTCTTGTTGCTAGTCTCTCCATAGATAGATCTTGGTGACGCGTAGGAAAATTTTGATTTTCTGCTACGTTCCCCAACAATCGGTCCTACCGAGTTGCATGTCAGTCCCACCGAAAACCCTAACGGTCACTAGGTTTAATGAATCGGTCGATTCGGTCCCACCGAGTTTGGTAAATTGTGTGTAACGGTTAGATTTTGTGTGGAGGCTATATATACCCCTCCACCTCCTCTTCATTTGTGGAGAGAGCCATCAGAACAAACCTACACTTCCAACTTACTAGTTCTGAGAGAGAACCACCTACTCATGTGTTGAGGCCAAGATATTCCATTCCAACCACATGAATCTTGATCTCTAGCCTTTCCCAAGTTGCTTTCCACTCAAATCTTCTTTCCACCAAATCCAAATCCTGTGAGAGAGAGTTGAGTGTTGGGGAGACTATCATTTGAAGCACAAGAGCAAGGAGTTCATCATCAACACACCATTTGTTACTTCTTGGAGAGTGGTGTCTCCTAGATTGGCTAGGTGTCACTTGGGAGCCTCCGACAAGATTGTGGAGTTGAACCAAGGAGTTTGTAAGGGCAAGGAGATCGCCTACTTCGTGAAGATCTACCGCTAGTGAGGCAAGTCCTTCGTGGGCGGCGGCCATGGTGGGATAGATAAGGTTGCTTCTTCGTGGACCCTTCGGGCGGAGCCCTCAGTGGACTCAAGCAACTGCTACTTACCTTCGTGGGTTGAAGTCTCCATCAACGTGGATGTACGATAGCACCACCTATCGGAACCACGACAAAAACATCAGTGTCTCCAATTGCGTTTGAATCCTCCAAACCCTTCCCTTTACTTTCTTGCAAGTTGCATGCTTTAATTTCCGCTGCCTATATACTCTTTGCATGATTGCTTGAATTGTGTGAAGATTGCCTGACTTGTGCAAAGATAGCTAAAATCTACCAAAGTCTAAAATTGGGAAAAGGTTAAGTTTTTAATCGGTCAAGTAGTCTAATCACCCCCCCCCCTCTAGACATACTTCAAGGTCCTACACCTGCGTTCCACCACGCGGAAGCCACTGCCTTTAACCAAACCTTGGATGATCTAGCCCTCGTCGAACTGCCCCTACTCGATCACAGGTTCACCTGGTCGAATAATCGAGCTACTCCCACTTTAGAACGCCTCGATCGGGTTTTCTTTAACCTAGCATGGGAAGATGCCTTCCCTAACACCTCCTTGTCCTCTCGCACACGCTTCATGTCCGATCACGTCCCACTCCTCATCCATGTCACCACCACCATCCCATGTTCCAACTTTTTCAAATTTGAACCAGGCTGGGCCACTTCACGGCCCTGCGGCGACATCATCAACCAAATTTGGGCCTCTCTGCCCTCACCACCCTCCAACGCTGCCGCTTCCCTCGTCGCCGCGCTCAAAAAATCACGTTCCCGCCTCAAAAAATGGGCGCTCGCGCATTCACCCCCCCCCCATGAAGCACGCTGCCACGCTGCCATCTCTGCCCTAGATCTCATGGAGGAAAACAGACCTCTATCTCCCTCAGTGTCTCTCACGCACAAAATCATCGTATCCATACTCAAATGCACCATCCAGGAAAAAATGTCATATTGGCGCTGGCGTGCCAAGATGTAATAGCCTGGCTTATTAGGGATGATAGACTACTCATATCAATAAGGAATTCCTTCTTTTCCGGGATCCCATTGGACGAAACTCCAAAGTTAACCGTGCTCAGCTTGGAGTAGTTTCAGGATGGGTGACCGATCGAAGTTGCTCCGGGTGCGCACGCAGTGAGGACAAAGTCGCGAGAAAAGACTAGTATTGATCTGTGGGGCGATCTAGATCCCGCCAGAATAACGACCACCGGCGGGTGTGTTGGGCGCTACAAGTTGGTATCGAGCCGACCCTCGCGGTTACGGATGGTTGCGACAGGTCTTGCGATCATGTTGTTCATGACGTTTGTGACCCGTCATGGCACGCGGCATGGCACATGTACGGACTGGATGCACTGACGGTTGTGCCAAGAGGAACGTTCCTGTGGCCCGACGAGGACGTCGGTTCCTCTGAGTGGGGGTGTATGTAATAGCCTGGCTTATTAGGGATGATAGACTACTCATATCAATAAGGAATTCCTTCTTTTCCGGGATCCCATTCGACAGTAACTCCCAAGTTAAGCGTGCTCAGCTTGGAGTAGTTTGAGGATGGGTGACCGACCGAAGTTGCTCCCTGCGCGCACGAGTGAGGCCAAAGTGCGCAGAAAAGACTAGTATTGATCTGTGGGGCCAGTCTAGATCCCGCCAGGAGTAACGACCACCGGCGGGCGTGTCCGGGGTGTTACACAAGGTTTCATGTGCCATAAACGATGGTGAGAACACTAAGTTCTTCCACATGTCTGCCTCTCAACGCCTACGCAAAAACAAAATCTTCACCCTCTCTCGAGATGGCTCTGAATACTCTGCTCACCAACAAAAGGTTGAAATCCTACGTGACTTCTTCGTGTCACTAATTGGCACCGCTGTTCCAACATCCTGGGCCTTTGATCTAAATTCTATTTACCCACAGGCGGTGGCCGGGTTACACACCTTAGATGAGCCCTTCTCCGAAGAGGAAATCAAAGTCGCCTTCTTCACAATGAATCCCCAAGCCAGCCCTGGACCAGACGGGTTCGGACCCTCTTTCTACAGATCCTTCTGGCCTCTAGTCAAAAATCCAACCCTATCCTTCTTCTCCTTATTCCATCAAGGCTTAGCAGACACTGAATGCCTAAATCATGCCCACATTGTCCTCCTCCCCAAAAAGGAGGCGCCAACCACGCCGTACACCTTTAGTCCCATCTCACTACAAAACTGCCCGATCAAAGCTGTCGCCAAAGTGATCACTTCTCGTCTAAAACCGCTCATCCCTCTGCTGGTTCATGGCAACCAGACTGGCTTCATCTCTGGAAGAAACATCACCGAAAACTTTGTGTTTGCAGCAGATCTTATTAGCTCTTGTCACACGCGAAAAAAACCAACGATGGTCTTCAAGTTAGACTTCAAAAAAGCCTTGATTTCAGTAGCATGGCCTGCCTCGACAAAATCATAGAAGTTCGTGGGCTCTCACTTCTCTTCCGCAGTTGGATACAAAATCTTCTCCACACAGGCAAAACGGTAGTACTTTTGAACGAGATCCCATGCAATTGGATTCAATGCAAAAATGGGTTGAGGCAAGGAGACCCTGTCTCACCCTACCTCTTCCTCATTGTAGCCAACCTTCTCCAGCAGCTCATCGTCCAGAACTCTGACCCGTCCCTCCACCACCCCATCTTCTCCCACCTGCCCCCACTGTCCTCCAATACTACCGATGACATACTCATCGTCGCAGCCGCCTTCCCTCAGCCGCCTCAACCCTTAAAATTCTCCTAAACAATTTCGCTCACGCCACGGGCCTCACCATCAACTTCTCCAAAACTACCCTAGCCACTCTACACAGACGATGACACCACTGCTTCCATCGCCCTTGCCATGGGGTGTTCATGCGCCTCCTTCCCGCAAATATACCTCGGTCTCCCTCTCGCTCCGACCAAACCTCTCACCAATGTTTTCAACCCCCTAGTAGAGCGTGCTAGGAAACTTCTTACTGGCTGGCGGGCCAAACTTCTCGATAAAGGCGATCGACTCATACTCATCTCCACGGTTCTGGATTCAATCCCCACCTACTTCATGTCTGTCTTTCGCATCCCAAAGAGAACAATCAAAACTTTGGACTCGCTGAGAAGAGGATTTTTTTGGCAGGAGAGGATGCCTGCTCAGGTGCTCAATGTCTTATTGCTTGGAAAAATGTCTGTTTACCAAAAAAAATCGATGGTCTAGGGCTTAAAAACTTACATGTTCAAAACAACTGCCTTCTCATGAAATTTGCAGCTAAAGCTCTCTCCACCGCCCAAATACCCTGGCTTGAGTGGCTTGATCTTCAACATTCGAACGCCTTAGTATCCCCTCCACCACAAACGTCCTTCCTGTCCGCACCATTTCACAGCAAATAACCACTCTCCAAAATATTTCCTTCATGCTCACAAATAGCGGCTCACATACTTATTTTTGGTTAGACACGTGGCTCGCCCCTCAACCACTCGCCAACACCTTCCCCCACCTATTCTCACACTCCACCTTAAAGCTGGTTAAAGTGGCTAATATTTTGCGTTTCGGTATTGAAGCTAACCTCCGTAATCGCCTCTCTCTAACGGTAGAACAAGAGCTTGTGTCGCTTCTGGCTATTTTGCAGGACTTCGTGTCGTCGGCGGGGGAAGATCAACGGTTCCTATGACATGGCATTTGCTTCTCCACCAAGCATGCATACGGTGTCCTCATGGCTCGGCTGAGACCGATCTCATGGCCCCTCTCATATGGAGTGCCAAGGTTCCTCGGAAGCTAAAAGTATTCGCATGGTTACTCTTCAAAGACCGGCTCAGCACTAGAGTTAACCTTGCACGCAAGCATATCATCAGACTCAGACATATGCCCTCGATGTGCTATGACAACCGAAGACTCCAACCACCTCTTCATCACATGTCCTCTTGCCAATAGGATTTGGCAACGGTTGGGGCTCCTACCAACTTCCAGCAACATCACAGATCTATGGGACGTCCCTACCCCTCCTCACCTCCCAACCACAGCATGGCCCTCGATCCTGGCCTTGCTTTGGATGACTTGGACAGCACGTAATTGAAGGAAATATGCCCTAGAGGCAATAATAAAGTTATTATTTATTTCCTTATTTCATGATAAATGTTTATTATTCATGCTAGAATTGTATTAACCGGAAACATAATACATGTGTGAATACATAGACAAACAGAGTGTCACTAGTATGCCTCTACTAGACTAGCTTGTTAATCAAAGATGGTTAAGTTTCCTAACCATAGACAAAGGAGTTGTCATTTGATTAACAAGGTCACATCATTAGTTGAATGATCTGATTGACATGACCCATTCCATTAGCTTAGCATCCGATCGTTTAGTATGTTGCTATTGCTTTTATCCATGACTTATACATGTTCCTATAACTATGAGATTATGCAACTCCGTTTACGGAGGAACACTTTGGGTACTACCAAGCGTCACAACGTATCGGGTGATTATAAAGGAGTACTACAGGTGTCTCCAAAGGCGATGTTGGGTTGGCGTATTTGAGATTAGGATTTGTCACTCCGATTGTCGGAGAGGTATCTCTGGCCCTCTCGGTAATGCACATCACTAAGCCTTGCAAGCATTACAGCTAATGAGTTAGCTGTGAGATGATGTATTACGGAACGAGTAAAGAGACTTGCCATGCTGAGATTGAACTAGGTATTGGATACCGACGATCGAATCTCGGGCAAGTAACATACCGATGACAAAGGGAACAACGTATGTTGTTATGCGGTCTGACCGATAAAGATCTTCGTAGAATATGTAGGAGCCAATATGGGCATCCAGGTCCCGCTATTGGTTATTGACCGAGGCGTGTCTCGGCCATGTCTACATTGTTCTCGAACCGTAGGGTCCGCACGCTTAAGGTTTCGATGACGATTATATTATGAGTTTATGTATTTTGATGTACCGAAGGAGTTCGGAGTCCCGGATGTGATCACGGACATGACGAGGAGTCTCGAAATGGTCGAGACATAAAGATTGATATATTGGACGGCTATATTCGGACACGGAAAGGTTCGGAAGTTTCGGAGAAAACCGGAGTGCTTGGGAGGTTACGGAACCCCGGGAAGTAATGGGCCCTATTGGGCCAAGAGGGAGAGAGAGGGCTGCACCGGGAGGTGGCGCCCCCCATGGGGAGTCCGAATAGGACAGGGGGCCCTTTCCTCTCCTCTCCCTCTTTCCTTCCCCTTCCTCCTTCCTAGTTGGACTAGGAAAGGGAGTCCTACTCCCACTAGGAGGAGGACTCCCCCTCCTGGCGCACCTCCTAGGGCCGGCCGCCCTCCCCTTGCTCCTTTATATACGGGGCAGGGGGCACCCTAGGACACACAAGTTGATCCTTGAGATCGTTCCTTAGCCGTGTGCGGTGCCCCCTCCACCATATTCCACCTCGGTCATATCGAAGCGGTGCTTAGGCGAAGCCACAGGTGATAGAACATCAAGATCGTCACCACCCTGTCGTCGTCTTGTGGAACTCTCTCTCCCGGAGCTTTGCTGGATCGGAGCTGAGGAGCGTCACCGAGCTGTCGTGTGTCAAGAACTCGGAGGCGCCGGAACAACGGCGCTGGATCGGTTGGATCGCGAGGAGAACGTCGACTACTTCCTCTACGTTGTGATTGCTTCGCTTTGGTCTCACGAGGGCGTAGACAACACTCTCCCTCTCGTTGCTATGCATCACCATGATCTTGCGTGTGCGTAGGAAATTTTTGAAATTACTCGTTCCCCAACAAAGTGGCATCCGAGCCAGGTTTCTATGGTTTGATGTTTTGCACGAGTAGAACACAAGTGAGTTGTGGGCGATACAAGTCATACTTGCCTACCAGCATGTCATACTTTGGTTCAGCGGTATTGTGAGATGAAGCGGCCCGGACCGACATTACGTGACGCTTACGCGAGACTGGTTTCACCGTTCGAGCACTCGTGCTTAAAGGTGGCTGGCGGTGTCTGTCTCTCTCACTTTAGTTGAACCGAGTATGGCTCGCCCGGTCCTTGAGAAGGTTAAAACGAGTCTATTTGACGAAGTACGTTGTGGTCTTGATGCGTAGGTGAGATTGGTTCTTGCTTAAGCCCGTAGCAGCCACGTAAAGTTTGCAACAACAAAGTAGAGGACGTCTAACTTGTTTTTGCAGGGCATGTTGTGATGTGATATGGTCAAGGCGTGATGCTATATTTTATTGTATGAGATGATCATGTTTTGTAACGAAGTTATCGGCAACTGGCTGGAGCCATATGGTTGTCGCTTTATTGTATGAAATGCAAGCATACATAATTGCTTTACTTTATCACTAAGCGGTAGCGATAGTCGTAGAAGCAATAGATGGCGTAAACGACAACGATGCTACGATGGAGATCAAGGTGTCGCGCGCGGTGGCGATGGTGATCACGACGATTAGCCGGAGATGGAGATCACAAGCACAAGATGATGATGGCCATATCATATCACTTATATTGATTGCATGTGATGTTTATCCTTTATGCATCTTATCTTGCTTTGATTGACGGTAGCATTATAAGATGATCTCTCACTAAAATTATTAAGTAGTGTTCTCCCCGAGTATGCACCGTTGCCAAAGTTAAATCGTGCGAGACACCACGTGATGATCGGGTGTGATAAGCTCTCGTCCATCTACAACGGGTGCAAGCCAGTTTTGCACGCGAGAATACTCGAGTTATACTTGACGAGCCTAGCATATGCAGATATGGCCTCGGAACACGGAGACCGAAAGGTCGGCGTGAATCATATAGTAGATATGATCAACATAAGATGTTCACCATTGAAAACTACTCCATCTCACGTGATGATCGGTTATGGTTTAGTTGATTTGGATCACGTGATCACTTAGATGACTAGAGATGTCTGTCTAAGTGGGAGTTCTTAAGTAATATGATTAATTGAACTTAAATTTATCATGAACTTAGTACTGATAGTATCTTGCTTGTCTATGTTTGTTTATAGATAGATGGCTCGTCTTTGTTGTTCCGTTGAATTTTAATGCGTTCCTTGAGAAAGCAAAGTTGAAAGATGATGGTAGCAATTACACGATCGGGTCCGTAACTCGAGGATTATCCTCATTGCTGCACGAAAAAGTTACGTCCCGGATGCACCGCTAGGTGCCAGACTCTTGTTGATGCAACCGACGACGTTAAGAACGTCTGGCGAGCAAAGCTGATGACTACTCTATAGTTCGAGTGTGCCATGCTTTACGGCTTAGAACCGGGTCTTCAACGGCGTTTTGAGCGTCATGGAGCATATGAGATGTTCCAGGAGTTGAAGTTGATATTTCAACAGAATGCCCGGATTGAGAGATATGAAGTCTCCAATAAGTTCTATAGCTGCAAGATGGAAGAGAATGGATCATCGGTGAGCACATACTCGTAATGTCCGGTATTACAATCACTTGACTCAACTGGGAGTTAATCTTCCGGATGATTGTGTCATTGATGAATTCTTCAATCACTGCCACCAAGCTACAAAGGCTTCGTGATGAACTATAATATGCAAGGGTTAGTAAAGACTATGCAGAGCTCTTCGCAATGCTAAAGGCTGCGGAGGTAGAAATCAAGAAGGAGCATCAAGTGTTGATGGTCAATAAGACCACTAGTTTCAAGAAGAAAGGCAAAGGGAAGAAGAAGGAACTTCAAAAGAACAGCAAACAAGTTGTTGATCAGGAGAAGAAACCCAAGTCTGGACCTAAACCTGAAACTGAGTGCTTCTCCGCAAGCGACTGTCCTTTGGAAGCGCAACTGCCCCAAGTATTTGGCGGATAAGAAGGATGGCAAGGTGAACAAAGGTATATGTGATATACATGTTATTGATGTGTACCTTACTAGAGCTCGCAGATAGCACTGGTATTTGATACTGGTTACATTGCTAATATTTGCAACTCGAAACAGGGACTACGGATTAAGCAAGCAGCGCAAAGGGCGAGGTGACGATGCGCGTGGGAAATGGTTCCAAAGTCGATGTAATCGCGGTCGGCACGCTACCTCTACATCTACCTTGGGATTAGTTTTAGACCTAAATAATTGTTATTTGGTGCGGCGTTGAGCATGAACATTATATCTGGATCTTGTTTGATGCGAGGCGGTTATTCATTTAAATCGAGAGATAATGGTTGTTCTATTTATATGAATAATATCTTTTATGGTCATGCACCCTTGAAGAGTGGTCTATTTTAATGAATCTCGATAGTAGTGATACACATATTCATAATGTTGAAACCAAAAGATACAGAGTTGATAATGATAGTGCAACTTATTTGTGGCACTTGCCGTTTAGGTCATATCGGTATAAAGCGCATGAAGAAACTCCATACTAATGGACTTTTGGAGTCACTTGATTATGAATCACTTGGCACTTATGAACCGTGCCTCATGGGCAAGATGACTAAAACCCGTTCTCGGTACTATGGAGAGAGCAACAGATTTGTTGGAAATCATACATACTGATGTATGTGGTCCGATGAATGTTGAAGCTCGTGGCGGATATCGTTATTTTCTCACCTTCACAGATGATTTAAGCAGATATGGGTATATCTACTTAATGAAACATAAGTCTGAAACATTTGAAAAGTTCAAAGAATTTCAGAGTGAAGTTGAAAATCATCGTAATAAGAAAATAAAGTTTCTACGATCTGATCGTGGAGGCGAATATTTGAGTTCTGAGTTTGGTCTACATTTGAAACAATGCGGAATAGTTTAGCAACTCACGCCACCGGAACACCACAGCGCAATGGTGTGTCGAGCGTCGTGTCGCACTTTACTAGATATGGTGCGATCTATGATGTCTCTTACAGATTTACCGCTATCGTTTTGGGGTTATGCTCTTGAGGCGGCCGCATTCACGCTGAATAGAACACCATCAAAATCCGTTGAGGCGACACCTTATGAACTATGGTTTAGCAAGAAACCAAAGTTGTCGTTTCTTAAAGTTTGGGGATGCGATGCTTATGTGAAAAACTTCAACCTGATAAGCTCGAACCTAAATCGAGAAATGTGTCTTCATAGGATACCCAAAGGAGACAGTTGGGTACACCTTCTATCACAGATCCGAAGGCAAGACATTTGTTGCTAAGAATGGATCCTTTCTAGAGAAGGAGTTTCTCTCGAAAGAAGTGAGTGGGAGGAAAGTAGAACTTGATGAGGTAATCTGTACCTTCTCCCTTATTTGAAAGTAGTTTATCACGAAACCGGTTTCTGCGACATCTACACCAAATAGTGAGGAAGTTGATGATGTTGATCATGAAACTTCAGATCAAGTTACTCTGAAACCTCGTAGATCAACGAGTAAGAACCGCACTGAGTGGTACGGTAATCCTGTTCGGAAGTCGTGCTACTAGATCATGATGAACCTCGAACTATGAAGAAGCGATGGTGAGCCCAGATTCCATAAAATGGCTTGAGGCCATGAAATCGAGATGGGATCCATGTATGAAAACAAAGTGTGGACTTTGGTTGACTTGCCCGAGGGTCGGCAAGCAATAGAAAACAAGTGGATCTTCAAGAAGAAGACCGACGCAGACGGTAATATTATCATCTACAAAGCTCGACTTATCGCAAAGGGTTTCGACAAGTTCAAGGGATTGACTACGATGAGACCTTCTCACCCGTAGCGATGCTTAAGTCTGTCCGAATCATGTTAGCAATTGCCGCATTTTATGATTATGAAATTTGGCAAATGGATGTAAAGACTGCATTCTGAATGGATTTACGGAAGAAGAGTTGTATATGATGCAACCGAAGGTTTTATCGATCCAAAGGAGCTAACAAAGTGTGCAAGCTCCAAATGATCCATTTATGGACTGGTGCAAGCATCTCGGAGTTGGAATAAACGCTTTGATAGTGTAATCAAAGCATTTGGGTTTATCTGACTTTTGGAGAAGCTTGTATTTACAAGAAAGTGAGTGGGAGCTCAGAGCATTTACGATATTATATGTAGATGACATATTACTAATCGGAAATGATATAGAATTCTGGATAGCATAAAGGGATACTTGAATAAGAGTTTTTCGATGAAGGACCTCGGTGAAGCTGCTTACATATTGGGCATCAAAATCTATAGAGATAGATCAAGGCGCTTAATTGGACTTTCACAAAGCACATACCTTGACAAAATTTTGAAAGAAGTTCAAAATGGATCAAGCAAAGAAAGGGTTCTTGCACGTGTTACAAGGTGTGAAGTTGAGTAAGACTCAATGCCCGACCACCGCAGAAGATAGAGAAAATGAAAGATGTTCCTATGCCTCAGCCATAGGCTCTATCATGTATGCAATGCTGTGTACCAGACCTGATGTGTGCCTTGCTATAAGCTTAGCAGGAGGTACCAAAGTAATCCAGTGGATCATCGGACAGCGGTCAAAAACATCTGAAATACGAAAAGGACTAAGGATATGTTTCTCGTATATGGAGGTGACAAAGAGCTCATTATAAACAGTTACGTTGATGCAAGCTTTGACACTGATCCGGACGATTCTAAATCGCAAACCGGATCGTATTTACACTAAGCGGAGGAGCTTTCGGTTGGTGCAGTTCTAAACAAAGCGTCGTGGCGGGATCTACATGTGAAGCGGAATACATAGCAGCTTGAAGCAGCTAATGAAGGAGTGCGGATGAAGGAGTTCATATCCGATCTAGGTGTCATACCTAGTGCATCGGGTCCAATGAAAATCTTTTGTGACAATCTTTGGAGCAATTGCTTTAGCAAAGGAATCCAGATTTCACAAGAGAACCAAACACATCAAGAGACGCTTCAATTCCATCCGGGACTTAGTCCGGTGGGAGACATAGAGATTTGCAAGATACATACGGATCTGAATGTAGCAGACCCGTTGACTAAGCCTCTTCCACGAGCAAAACATGATCAACACCAAGACTCCATGGGTGTTAGAATCATTACTATGTAATCTAGATTATTGACTCTAGTGCAAGTGGGAGGCTCAAGGAAATATGCCCTAGAGGCAATAATAAAGTTATTATTTATTTCCTTATTTCATGATAAATGTTTATTATTCATGCTAGAATTGTATTAACCGGAAACATAATACATGTGTGAATACATAGACAAGCAGAGTGTCACTAGTATGCCTCTACTAGACTAGCTTGTTAATCAAAGATGGTTAAGTTTCCTAACCATAGACAAAGGAGTTGTCATTTGATTAACAAGGTCACATCATTAGTTGAATGATCGATTGACATGACCCATTCCATTAGCTTAGCATCCGATCGTTTAGTATGTTGCTATTGCTTTTATCCATGACTTATACATGTTCCTATAACTATGAGATTATGCAACTCCGTTTACGGAGGAACACTTTGGGTACTACCAAGCGTCACAACGTAATCGGGTGATTATAAAGGAGTACTACAGTGTCTCCAAAGGCGGATGTTGGGTTGGCGTATTTGAGATTAGGATTTGTCACTCCGATTGTCGGAGAGGTATCTCTGGGCCCTCTCGGTAATGCACATCACTAAGCCTTGCAAGCATTACAGCTAATGAGTTAGCTGTGAGATGATGTATTACGGAACGAGTAAAGAGACTTGCCGATGAACGAGATTGAACTAGGTATTGGATACCGACGATCGAATCTCGGGCAAGTAACATACCGATGACAAAGGAACAACGTATGTTGTTATGCGGTCTGACCGATAAAGATCTTCGTAGAATATGTAGGAGCCAATATGGGCATCCAGGTCCCGCTATTGGTTATTGACCGGAGGCGTGTCTCGGCCATGTCTACATTGTTCTCGAACCGTAGGGTCCATGCACGCTTAAGGTTTCGATGGCGATTATATTATGAGTTTATGTATTTTGATGTACCAAGGAGTTCGGAGTCCGGATGTGATCACGGACATGACGAGGAGTCTCAAAATGGTCGAGACATAAAGATTGATATATTGGGCGGCTATATTCGGACACGGAAAGGTTCGAAAGTTTCGGAGAAAACGGAGTGCCGGAGGTTACGGAACCCCGGGAAGTAATGGGCCCTATTGGGCCAAGAGGGAGAGAGAGGCTGCACCGGAGGTGGCGCGCCCCCCATGGGGAGTCCGAATAGGACAAGGGGGGCCCTTTCCTCTCCCTCTCCTCTCTTTCCTCCCCTTCCTCCTTCCTAGTTGGACTAGGAAAGGGAGTCCTACTCCCACTAGGAGGAGGACTCCCCCCCTTGGCGCGCCTCCTAGGGCCGGCGGCCCTCCCCTTGCTCCTTTATATCTGAGGGCGGGGGGCACCCTAGACACACAAGTTGATCCTTGAGATCGTTCCTTAGCCGTGTGCGGTGCCCCCTCCACCATATTCCACCTCGGTCATACCGAAGCGGTGCTTAAGCGAAGCCTGCGTCGATAGAACATCAAGATCGTCCTGCACGCCGTCGTCTTGTGGAACTCTCTCTCCCGGAGCTTTCTTGGATCGAGCTGAGGAGCGTCACCGAGCTGTCGTGTGTCAAGAACTTCGGGCGCCGAACAACGGCGCTGGGATCGGTTGGATCGCGAGGAGAACGTACGACTACTTCCTCTACGTTGTGATTGCTTCCGCTTTGGTCTACGAGGGTACGTAGACAACACTCTCCCCTCTCGTTGCTATGCATCACCATGATCTTGCGTGTGCGTAGGAAATTTTTTGAAATTACTACGTTCTCCAACAGTAATGACATGGTTTTTAGATCGATAGACCAAAGCTCTGTAATAACCTTAAGGAACCTTATTTCTGCTTTGGACCTTTGGTCACATCGTCTTGTGAGTTCACAAGACAAGGTGGACATCTTCTCATGGCGTTCCTACCTCTCTGCATGTTGCACCGTGCCTATGCTTTGGATGACTTGGACAACACGTAATGACATGGTTTTTAGATCGATAGACCAAAGCTCTGTAATAACCTTGAGGAACCTTATTTCTGCTTTGGACCTTTGGTCACATCGTCTTGTGAGTTCACAAGACAAGGAGGACGTCTTCTTATGGCGTTCCTACCTCTCTGCACGTTGCACCATGTCTATGTAATTCTGTACTTACTGCCACGGTGATTCTCAAAAAAATAAAAATTGAATGACATGGTGACCCGGTGAACTCATGTATGGGCGTTCCTTCCACGCCAAAAAGAGAAAACCTCCACGCCATTGTTGAGGCCTTGCCCGGCGGCACACTAATGTGTTCCTTCCATGATAAAAAAGGAAAAAAAAAATGAAAATTAGATGACATGGTGACCCGGTGGACTAATTTGTACACCGGGTGTTCCGTCTAGGCAGAAAACAAATACCTTCACGCCAAAAGAAAACAAATACCTTCACGCCATGGCTGAGGCCCTGCCCAACGATGCACCAATGATCGAGTTCCTTCTGAGGATGAAAAGAAAGCCAACTTCAGATTAGAAACCCACCAGCCGCCGATCTGATTCTGCTGGAACCGGCCGACATCGGCCTCCCCAATGGCTGTGCAGCTACCTAGTCACGACGGAGACAAACACGGGGAGTGGAGGACCAGCGCATGTATCGCAATACACCGGCAAGGAGATTCCTAGAGAGCCGCCGAGGGGAGCACCTGATGCAGAGATCGGCTCCCCGCCGCCGTAGCGAGGTGAGAAAACTGGTGTTCTTTTTTGTGGGGGACAGAGGGGTCGATCGTTTTGTGTTTTTTCCAATGAAGGGATATGTCCGTGCGTTACGGCTGGAAGTGGAAACAAAGAGAAGGCAGGTGTACAGGCGGACGCTGGTAATGAAACGTTGCATGTTAAGAGTTACAAATACGTGCCATGTACTAGCATTGTAGTAGAAATTATTATAGGACTATTACATGGAGAAGAAAAACCTTTCTATATGTGGGACCTACATGATGACGTAGATAGCTTGTATGTTTAAATAAATAAATTAGCGGGATGAATCTTTTAGGTATATAAGATGTGGATTCTTTTCATTCTTGTACTGATATTTGTACGCCGGCAATGCTACCTTCACGGGCAGAATTTTTTACAAACTTCACGGGATAGCAAACGTGGAGGATTAGGATTGGGTTTAAAGGGTGAGAAGGGCCTCACCCCTCCTGAAAATCAGGGGGCGCTAGTTTAATTAGATGAAATAATCCCGTATTAGTCCCGTAAAAGCCCGTGACTCTAGCACCGGATATTCTTCCCGCTTCGTCACGCGCCGAATCATCCCGCCGCAACGAAAAGCGCGCGGCATTTCCAGACCACCCAAAGCGGCGCTCCGCCTCTGAAAACCCTAGAACCGCGCCGCCGCGCCATCACCGGAGAGATGCCGCCCCCGCGTCGACGCCGTTACAAGAAGCGTCGTCGGCTGGCTGACGTCGCTGCGGCGGAGGCGGACGCCCTGATTTCGCTGCCCGCGGACGTCCTCGACGTCATCCTCACCCGCCTCGACCTCCGCGACGCCGTCCGCACGTCGGCGCTCTCCCGCACCTGGCGATACCGATGGGAGGCCCTCCCGTCCCTCGATCTCCACTTTCCCCGCCTAAAAGACGACGAGGGAGCGCCCAAGGGGCTGAGGGCCGTCGACGGCATCCTCCTCCGCTGCCCCGGCCGCGTCCGGCGTTTCTGCGTCTTCCTGGACGAGCCCTACGCGGCCCGCATCCATGACTGGCTCCTCGTCCTCTCCCGTCGGGGCGTCGAGGCCCTCCACATCAGCTCCATCGACGGCTTCCTGGCTCTCCCTTCCTCCCTCTTCACCTGCGGCCAGCTCACCTCCCTCGGTCTCTTCAGATGCGCCATTCCGCCCCTACCCCCGGGCTTCCAAGGTTTGCGGGAGCTAAGAAATTTCACTCTCATCAACGTCCAGTTACAGAAGAAGGGGGGATACCAGCTGGAGAAGATCATCGCGACATCACCCTCGCTCGAGGAGCTGACACTTTGGGATGTGACTATCCGAGGCAGATTCAAAGAGTGGGTGATTCAGGCGTCCAATCTCCGGTTCCTCAAAATTTGTTCGGCTGATGATTATGGTTGGAACCTTGGGGATCTTCCGCGCCTCGATTATGCTGTAATTGATATATGGGACTATCTAGGCGGGGATTGCTATTTCTCCAAATTTCTCTCGAGGCTTGCAAACGTTACTGAGCTTTGCATATATACTTGTCATTCACTGGTACACTCAGACGCTCTCACTTTACCTCTTATTACAGTTGGGCTCAGTTATTAAATTTCCTTATAGGCAACATTGAGGATTAGGCCATGTGAATTTAAAGATTACTACTAATTCTTATCTTTGTTGTGCCTTATCTTCCCAGTGGAACCTTTTAGTGGATTTTATCTATCTCGTCTGTTTGATTGTTGTCAAGTATTTGATCTGCTAGGGACAATCAGGATTCAACCTCAAAGTGTGGTTGGGTCCCAAACCCCAAACTTAATGAGAAACCACCTTGTCTGAAACGTAACTTGAAAATTACTTCTATTGACGTTCTTTGTGCTAGTCACAGAGCTGTACATATTTATAATCATCTGGCATTTTCCTAGAAAGAAAATACTTGGACTGACCTTTTTGTTTCTAAGGGGCTGAGAGCCTTTGTAAATTATAACATCCTAAACTCCTAAAGTTCTTCCAGAACTGGGTTCATCCTTTATGACTTTTGGCTGTAACTTTGCTTACATGAGTAAAGCATGCAAAATTCGTTCAGCGATGAAGGATATGCACTGAGTTCCAAACTTTTGACATTATGGCTTTTATCTGTTTCAGTCAAATGGGGCTAATATGCTAGAGGAACTTCCATGCACCTTTGTCAACTTAAAGAACTTGACGCTGTATACACACTTCTGTGAACTTCCCTCAATTTTGTCAACCTTTTGCTTGCTAAGGAATGCTCCAAACCTTGAAAGACTCAAAATACTGGTAATGTTTAGTTTTACGTCGAATCATTTATATTCACAGTATTTGAAGGATGTCATCATTACTTCCAATGAATGACTTCTTACCTATGTTTGTTAAGATTTATTATGGCGAGGAGCAGAAATTTGAGGCAAATCGAGAGTTTCAAGATGCACAATGTACCGATGGCATGTGTGCCAACCTTCAGTTTGTGAAGATGACTGGTATTCACTGGCATTCAAATGAAATGTCTTTCATGGAGCTTATTTTATCTAAAGCAAGGCTTCTTCGCACATTATCCATTAGTTATGATGAGGAATGTGCAACGTCTAATGAGGGTGCACTGAAGACGTTACAAAAGTACAAAAAAGCTTCAACTCATGCCAAGGTTATATTTAAAGGTAAAGAATCTCAATTTTAGGTCTCATGGTACTTCTCAACCTATTGGTTTTGAGGATTTCGTTCCATTTTTCGTTTCCAGAAATTTCTGGTGCGTTTCACATCAGCTTTTTTTACTTTCCTCCATGTCACGAGTTAGGCTAACTTATAGTGCCATGCCATGATGAGCTTTTATGTGGCTTCTAGTGAAGAAGTGGGGCTGCTATATAGTTAGATAGTCCCTCGGTCTTTAATACAAGATGACCTTTTCAGTGGTTACAATAGATATTCGAGTGTTCCTCTCCCATTCAGATACTGGTTTATTCTTTCTTCCACTAGATGAACTCTGTATATTGGATAATGTTGCTGATTTTCATGTCTATAGATATGCAACTTTGCAAATATTTCTACACCTTTAGAAAAGGAAAATCTAAACCGTACACTGTTTCGGGAGCACTTTTGGTGAAGAATCTATCACTGTCATTTCAGTTAGACATAGTTCAGGAAGTTTGTCACCATGCATATCAACAATGATACGAAATGGCAAAGGACAGAGTAGCAGTTCCTAATTCCAACTTTACTGTTCTGTTTTCACTTACGGTATTATTCAAGATAAGCAAAAGACAAGTGCTGAAAGAGGCACTCGCCCCGCTTTATAGATAAAGCAGGCGAAAGACAATATTGTGGCCAGAGTAGAGGGACTGGTGTCAGTGCTTAGGGGCTGGCAGAAAGCAAACATATATTGCAGGTGGAAGTGAACAAGGTTTAATGCATCTGTGAACTTGTCCATGCTTGTGCTTCATCTTTCCTTTTCGTAACAGTTTTAAGCTAAATTATACTCTATGGTGGTTAGTTTGCAGTTTTGCGCGGCATAATTTTGTTTCATCTGCTTCATTCCTGGTGGGATGAGCTGCATAAACAGTCTGTTCTTCTTGTGCAGGCAAAGCGAGATCTTACTAGGAGTAGATTATTTTCACTGGAATGACACACAGTGCTCGTAATGGCCGATGCAGTCTTTTGAAGACCAGATGCGCCACATCCAGAAAATCGTCTTCCAAAGGGACAACCATAGTCATGTGTTCTGAAAGAAATTTTGGGTACCGTTGATAGTTTGCACAAATTCGTGGTATTCTTCAGTGTTTTGGCCTATCATGTTGGTACTTCTGCTGTCGTGGAGAAGTTTTGTAGTATGATCTTCCAGGGCCGCTCTTTCAAAAATGAGAACTTTCGCGGACTTAGCTTTGCTTGATTAGATGTTGTTTTACATGCACCCTGCTGCTAAACTTTTCTGTTCGGTTAATAGTTGAGGTGGCAACTAAGCAGTACTACGCCTACTACATACAGGAGTCAAGGGAATTAAAGTGAAACTTCTAGGGTTGCATACGCTGCATCACTCTAGCTCAAATTTACAGGTTCGACTACACGTGACAATGCACATCACAAAATAACTTGGTGAGACGGATGTTCAAATTAACCTAGACTTTTGAGTTTGTATAATATACACTTTGGCCATGCACACATCGCCTGTGCCCAGCTGGCTCATCTCTGTTAGACTATGAAAGTAGAGTAGACAAATAGAGAGACAACTGATAGAGTATGAATGGTTACTTGATTAGCTCTCATTTGCAACGTGGTGAAGACACCTTCCAAAGGGTTTTTTTTTTTCTGATGAACACAACAACTGCATTGTGGTATGTAGAATATTCTCACGATCTGGGCTTTGAGTGATTATCCTTTGTGATATGGGACGAATCGCGGGGATCCCCCCATCTTTATGAACTGGAGGTGGATTCAAGGATGAACACTAGGAGAAACAAGGGAGAACCACACCAAAGGGACAATAATCAGAAGACGACACACATCACATATCCAGGAGTCAATACAAGAGGTGCAATTGAATCCACAACATTCAAAGGGAGATAAATAACAAAGAAAGATAGTTCATCAAAATATGGAGGTCTTAATATTCCAAGAGGAATCTTCACCACAAGGGTGGCCTTGTACTCAAGTGGAGTTGTCTCCATTGAGGGAGGTCTTGATCTCTATGAGGAGCTTCTCCATCATAGAGGAATCCCACTAGGAGAGGTAAGGAGGAACTAAGCTCTCGATCCAATCTTTAATTATGCTTAGTCCTAATCCTAGAGAGGAGGAGGGGTGAACTGCATATGGTCTCCCACGAAGGGGTAAGCGGGGGAGGGAAAGGTACATGAACCGATGCCCTGGATGCTCGAGGTGATTTAGCCCTGAGGCTCAGGCCGTTGGGTCAAGCGTGACTCGACTTGGCGTGGTCGATCGATGGAGGTGTCACTCCCGGGCTCAGACCAGAGGCTCCGGTCACGGACAGTGGCTCGGTGAAGGCTCGGGGCCTGGAGTATCCAGGAATGTCTCTTGGGCTCTCAATTTGGACCTTGGTCATAGCGTCCGGCTTCTTGGCTAGAGCACTTCCTTGCCTTCTTCGCAGTGCACTTCATCTGCTTCCTTGCTTTTCTCACATATATGATGTATACACTCTCTTGTGCGTGACCTCCTTTGTTGTATGTATGACATTCGGCTCAAACCTAAAAGTGCAGATGATAGGAGTGTCACTCGACATGCATAAAGAGAAGAATCAACTTTGTATTTATGATATGGGTATCACTCGACATGGGGGCATTTTTTTTTTTGCGAGAAGAAGACGATTTCATTGATGCATTGTTCTTACAGAAAAACCCAGGAAACAAAGGAAATTACAACGAAGACCTCCTGAGCTCCAGCTTCGTCGACGACCAGAACGAGAGAGAAACGCGCCGCTGCCTCTGCTCGTCCACAGGCCAAGGATCGACGAAAGCATCCCCAAGGCACCCGGGAAGTTCCTGCTCACCGCCCCCGGAGGGGTAACGCCCTGGACCAACGGCTCCGCCGCAATGCACCACGCCGCCGTCTTCAACAGCTTCGAAACCCAGATCCGCCGCACGGGATCTGGTCGGGGAAGACCGCACCGCACAAATCCACCGATTCGCGAGCGGTGAGGAAGCAAGCGCTTGACCACGGAGCTCCGCCGAGCGCCGCCGTCGAAGGGGTCGCGGACCTGCACCAAACACTTCACCGGCGACTCCACCACCTCCATGGCTCCGCCGGCTGCAAACCCTACAGATCCGTTGGTCGCGGACATGGGGCATTTACCTTCGTATTATCCGCAGGATGCCCGACATCACTTTGCAAGCTAAAATTGATAATGATGCCATGGTAGTGGTGTCTCGTATTGTGTCCTACACAAGTAGAAGATGATTTGTGGTATGCAGGGGCGGGGCCATGCAGATTGTGGACCATCTGATTGTCTCACAATTTGGAAACGGGTTTGCTCTCTACATGTGTTTAACCCTTAATTACCTTATATGGGGTCCATGCATGGCATTTTTCACAAGTTTTGGCAGCTCCACTCGTCCAACCTCGCATGCTTTTTTCTTTTGACTCTCAGCTTTGAATCTATTGTATTCTGTTGAACCAAAAGTCCAATTTATGTTTCATTTGCATATTCGTATTTCTTGCGCCAAGGACTTTGAAAGAAGACTACTTTCGAATACGTTTTGATAATTTTTATCTTTTAGCAAGTTTCAACTATTAAAACTTGATGAAAATGAATGATAAATTCAACAAGTTTCAGATACTAAAACTTAAACCATGCACCCTAAATCCTAAACCTAAACCTGAAGTCCTAAGCCCCAAGTCCTAAACCCTAAAACCCTAAAAAATTGGATCTTGGTAAAAAGAATGGTGAAACTTGATATTACGACTATCAAGTTTTATTACCATCTATTCTTCACTTGTAATTGTAGCTTGAGAGTTTTGGAACTACTTGCAAATTGAGTGGGGAGATGGACACAATATCAGTCAACACATTGATGACGTTGGGAAGAGGTTTGGTCATCCTTTTTTCTTTGAGGTGGTATCTTCACAGGGGTCATGCCTACTTTTGCCTCATGGCGTTGTAATTTTGTAAATGATATTTCTCTTCGCACTCATTGGGTTAAGGATTGAATTGGGCCAAAACTCTTGGCCTAGATTCAAAGCTTTCCTTAGGTTTTGGATGTCCTTTTCTGGGTAGGTCTTCTTAGCTTTTCTCTTTCTTTGGTTCCTTTTGGGGCTGTTCAGACCCTATTTTGTATATATTTTCTATGTTTGAAATAAAGAACTATTGGGCTTTTGCTCAACAGTAAATAGAAAAAAAAGTTGAAACTGGGTGAATTTCTAAAACCTTATCAAAACGTATTCAGAAGTGATCTTCTTTCAAATACGGATAAATCAGACTTTTGGTTCAAAAGATATAATAGATTCAAATTTGAAAGTCAAAAGAAAAAGCATGAGAGGTGAGTTGGGTTGAGTTGACAGAAGTTGTGAAAAGCTCCCATGCATTGACCCCATGTGCAACAATTAAGAATTAATTTTTTTTTGACAAAGGGTGGATTTTATTGACTCAAAATGAAGCATCAAGCAAATACAAACATAATGAGCACACACCCGGCCTCTGCATAGCTAGGATGCACACAGCCAACACGACGCACACACACACAAAAACACGCGAGCAAATAGCAAAGTCATGCAAGACCAAAGCTATGCTTAAGCGAGATAAAAAAAACCTCCAAAGCGATCAAAACAACGATTAAGGTGTGTGCAACAATTAAGAATTAATTGCATAGATGATTTAATGAATCAGGAAGCAATCGTGTAGCCATTAAGGTGTGTGCTCCCACACCTAGGCACCTTTGCAAATTTTCACTATGCAAATACCTAGTTTCCAGTACAAAAAATCTTGTTCTAAGATAGAGGGCAAATGGGCCTAGCTTGTTAATAAATTAATAAACCAACTTATGACTACAAGCAAAGAACAATGGTAGAGTTACTAGATTACACTAAGAACTCACAAAAAGATGGAGAAAAACAGCACCCATATTCTATAGCAAATCTAACTAGTAAATGTGTCTGGCCAACCCGGCCATACGAGTCCTCTTCGAGCGCGCGGTGATTCCTGGCCATTTGATGCAATTACTATTCATAGGTTTCACTCCATGTCGGCTGGTAGCCGTTCAAATTTTTTCACCTTTGCGCTCCTTGTGATTAGAACAAACACAAGATAACATATAGTGTGTCCCATGGCTTAATATCCTCGACCCCCAACAACCAAATATCAAAGGATGATGTCGGGTCAACCCCAAGCATCACCAGAGTCCTCCAGAATTGGCTTCATAAACACTCTTCCAACAAGGAAACATGAGCACGAGCAACCCCAAAGATAAAGTCAATGTGCATGAGCACTCCAAATCGCCGCATAGAGCAGCGTTGTTGGACAGGGCCGATGAAGCGGAGCACACCAAACAAGGAAGCCACAAGAAATAACGGAGCCTGCAAAGAGGAAACATGGGCCAAACACTAGTTGTGCGCGCGAACCTAGTTAAGAAAGGGCACGACAACAACTACTAGCTCCCCTCCCCCACCAAGGAGGCGAGCGAGGAAGGGGCATTGTGGCAACTATGGTTGGGGACCTAGTTAGGCTGATTTGCTTCAATAATGCGTTGGCGTTCGCTCAAGGAGGTCAGTCAAGCGAATTATCATTCCCCTAGCCAGGTGGGAACGAACACACGTTTTCATTCGCTCAAAACACTCATAGCGAACGCTTCATAGTTGTCATGCGAAAAAACAGATAAACTTGTCATATGCTGTTATATAAGGTTCATCCATGTTATAAAGTAAAAATGTCATGTTTTTTTCCCGCAAAAATGTCATGTTTTTTTCCCGCAAAAATGTCATGCTGCAGCAAAGTAATTGCCATGCGTATTGAGCCATTTCCCATGATTGCAACATAGAGAATTGTCAGCCTAAAAAATAAAATGGTGAAAATTGCCATGCTCATGATTTGTCGTGCCGGTTGAAGAGAATTGCTATGCTAGATCACGGAAAAGGGTAAAAAATACATGCTCTAAAATCTGAAATTGTCATCCCAAAATGTGTTTGCTCGGGACTGTGTTTACTCAGATTGTTATCCCGAGTGAATCATTTAGGCCTTGTTTGTTTCAGCTTTGATTGATTCAAATCACCTGGGGATTCACTTTAGTGGCAAAGCTGATTCACATTTATATAAGATCATGTTTGTTTCAGCTTTGAGTGTATTCGAATCACCTGTAGATTTGCTTTAGTGGTAAAGTTGATTCGTAGACAACTTCGTCACCGAAGTACACTTTAGGTGCTTGAATAAATTGCACTAAAAATGACCCAAATCCAGATTCAGCTTCAATGACAAAGCTGATTTGAAATAGCTGTTTGTATTAGATTCTAAATTCAGTTTCATTGGCAATGGTAAAGCTGATTCGAAATAATTGTTTGTTTCAGATTCCAGATTCAGCTTCACTGACAAAGCTGAATATGGTTCCTGAAGCTCAAACAATCATGGCCTTATGTTGGGAAACGTAGTAATTTCAAAAAAAAAAATCCTACGCACACGCAAGGATCATGGTGATGCATAGCAACGAGAGGGGAGAGTGTTGTCCATGTACCCTCGTAGACCGTAAGCGGAAGCGTTATGACAACGCGGTTGATGTAGTCGTACGTCTTCACGATCCGACCGATCCAAGTACCGAACGTACGGCACCTCCGAGTTCAGCACACGTTCAGCTCGATGACGATCCCCGGACTCCGATCCAGCAGGGTGTCGGGGATGAGTTCCGTCAGCACGACAGCGTGGTGACGATGATGATGTTCTACCGACGCAGGGCTTTGCCTAAGCACCGCAACGATATGACCGAGGTGGAATATGGTGGAGGGGGGCACCGCACACAGCTAAGGAACGATCACGAAGATCAACTTGTGTCTCTTGGGGTGCCCCCCTGCCCCCGTATATAAAGGAGCAAGGGGGGAGGCCGGCCGGCCCTAGGGGGCGCGCCAAGGAGGGGGGAGTCCTCCTCCTAGTGGGAGTAGGACTCCCCTTTCCTAGTCCCACTAGGAAGGAGGAAGGGGGAAGGAAAGAGAGGGAGAAGGAGAGGGAAAGAGGGGCCGCGCCCCCCTCCCTAGTCCAATTCGGACTCCCCATGGGGGGGGGGGGCGCCACCTCCTGGGCTGCTGCTGTTGGAAATATGCCCTAGAGGCAATAATAAATTAGTTATTATTATATTTCCTTGTTCATGATAATCGTTTATTATTCATGCTATAATTGTATTGATCGGAAACAGCAATACATGTGTGGATACATAGACAACACCATGTCCCTAGTAAGCCTCTAGTTGACTAGCTCGTTGATCAATAGATGGTTACGGTTTCCTGACCATGGACATTGGATGTCATTGATAACTGGATCACATCATTAGGAGAATGATGTGATGGACAAGACCCAATCCTAAGCCTAGCACAAAGGTCGTGTAGTTCGTATGCTAGAGCTTTTCCAATGTCAAGTATCTATTCCTTAGACCATGAGATCGTGCAATTCCCGGATACCGTAGGAGTGCTTTGGGTGTATCAAACGTCACAACGTAACTGGGTGACTATAAAGGTGCACTACAGGTATCTCCGAAAGTGACCATTGGGTTGACACGGATCGAGACTGGGATTTGTCACTCCGTGTAAACGGAGAGGTATCTCTGGGCCCACTCGGTAGGACATCATCATAATGTGCACAGTGTGACCAAGGGGTTGATCACGGGATGATGTGTTACGGAACGAGTAAAGAGACTTGCCGGTAACGAGATTGAACAAGGTATCGGTATACCGACGATCGAATCTCGGGCAAGTACAATACCGCTAGACAAAGGGAATTGTATACGGGATCGATTGAGTCCTTGACATCGTGGTTCATCCGATGAGATCATCGTGGAACATGTGGGAGCCAACATGGGTATCCAGATCCCGCTGTTGGTTATTGACCGGAGAACGTCTCGGTCATGTCTGCTTGTCTCCCGAACCCGTAGGGTCTACACACTTAAGGTTCGGTGACGCTAGGGTTATATAGGAAGCTTGTATGTGGTTACCGAATGTTGTTCGGAGTCCCGGATGAGATCCCGGACGTCACGAGGAGTTCCGGAATGGTCCGGAGGTAAAGATTTATATATGGGAAGTCCTGTTTTGGTCACCGGAAAAGTTTCGGGCGATATCGGTAATGTACCGGGACCACCGGGAGGGTCCCGGGGGTCCACCAAGTGGGGCCACCTGCCCCGGAAGGTTGCGTGGGCCAAGTGTGGGAGGAACCAGCCCCAAGGGGCTGGTGCGCCCACAAGGGGCCCAAGGCGCAAGGATGAGTGGGAGGGGGCAAACCCTAGGGCAGATGGGCCCTAGGGCCCATCTAGTGGGCGCCTCCTCTCCCCCTTCTTGGCCGCCCCAAACCCATCTAGGGCTGGCCGCCACCCCTAGGGGTGGAAACCCTAGAGGGGCGCAGCCCTCCTCTCCCTATATAAATAGAGGCACTGGGCTGCCCATAATACATGAGATCCTCTCCTCTTGTTGGCGCAGCCTGCATCTCTTCTTCCTCCTCTCCCGTGGTGCTTGGCGAAGCCTGCTGGATTGCCACGCCTCCACCACCACCACGCCGTTGTGCTGCTGCTGGATGGAGTCTTCCTCAACCTCTCCCTCTCTCCTTGCTGGATCAAGGCGTGGGAGGCGCCACCGGGCTGTACGTGTGTTGAACGCGGAGGTGCCGTCCGTTCGCACTAGGATCTCCGGTGATTTGGATCACGACAGTCGACTCCTTCAACCCCGTTCACATGAACGCTTCCGCTTAGCGATCTACAAGGGTATGTAGATGCACTCTCCTTCCCTCGTTGCTAGTTTCTCCATAGATAGATCTTGGTGATACGTGGGAAAATTTTGAATTTCTGCCACGCTCCCCAACAAAGGCATCATGAGCTAGGTCTATTGCGTAGATTCTTTGCACGAGTAGAACACAAAGTAGTTGTGGGCGTTGATGATGTTCAATATGCTTACCGTTACTAGTCAAATCTTGTTTCGACGGTATTGTGGGATGAAGCGGCCCGGACCGACCTTACACGCTCTTCGTGAGACAGTTCCACCGATGACATGCACTTGGTGCATAAGGTGGCTAGCGGTGCCGCCTCTCCACTTTAGTCGGAACGGATTCGATGAAAAGGGTCCTTATGAAGGGTAAATAGCAATTGGCATATCACGTTGTGGTTTTGCGTAGGTAGGAAACGTTCTTGCTAGAAACCCAAAGCAGCCACGTAAAACATGCAAACAACAATTAGAGGACGTCTAACTTGTTTTTGCAGGGTATGCTATGTGATGTGATATGGCCAAGAAGAATGTGATGAATGATATGTGATGTATGAGATTGATCATGTTCTTGTAATAGGATTCACGACTTGCATGTCGATGATTATGACAACCGGCAGGAGCCATAGGAGTTGTCTTTATTTATTGTATGACCTGCGTGTCATTAAACAACGCCATGTAATTACTTTACTTTATTGCTAACCGTAGCCATAGTAGTAGAAGTAATAGTTGGCGAGACAACTTCATGAAGACACGATGATGGAGATCATGATGATGGAGATCATGGTGTCATGCCGGTGACGATGATGATCATGGAGCCCCGAAGATGGAGATCAAAAGGAGCAAAATGATATTGGCCATATCATGTCACTATATAATTGCATGTGATGTTTATTATGTTTATGCATCTTGTTTACTTAGAACGACGGTAGTAAATAAGATGATCCCTTACACAAATTTCAAGAAGTGTTCTCCCTAATCGTGCACCGTTGCTACAGTTAAATCGCTTCTAAGCACCACGTGTTAATCGGGTGTGATGGATTCTTACGTTCACATACAACGGGTGTAAGCAAGATTTACACACGCAGAAACACTTAGGGTTAACTTGACGAGCCTAGCATGTGAAGACATGGCCTCGGAACACGGAGACCGAAAGGTCGAGCATGAGTCGTATAGTAGATACGATCAACATGAAGATGTTCACCGATGATGACTAGTCCGTCTCACGTGTTGATCGGACACGGCCTAGTTGATTCGGATCATGTAATCACTTAGATAACCGGAGGATGTCTATCGAGTGGGAGTTCATAAGATGAACTTAATTATCATGAACATAGTCAAAAGACCTTTTGCAAATTATGTCGTAAGCTCACGCTTTAGTTCCACTGTTTAGATAGGTTCCTAGAGAATATATAGTTGAAAGTTGAAAGTAGCGATTATGCGGACAGTAGAAAGCTTATGTCCTTAATGCACCGCTCAAAGGTGTCTGAACCCCAAATGTCGTTTGTGGATGTTGCGAACATCGGACATACACGTTTGATAACTACGTGATAGTTCGTTAAACGGTTTAGAGTTGAGGCACCAAAGACGTTTTCAAACGTCGCGAACATATGAGATGTTTCGAGGGCTGAAATTGGGATTTCAGGCTCGTGCCCACGTCAAGAGGTATGAGACCTCCGACGATTTTCTTAGCCTACAAACTAAGGGAGAAAAGCTCAATCGTTGAGCTTGTACTCAGATTGTCTGGGTACAACAATCGCTTGAATCGAGTGGGAGTTAATCTTCCAGATGAGATAGTGATGTTTCTCCAAAGTCATTGCCACCAAGCTGCTAAGAGCTTCGTGATGAACTATAACATATCAAGGATAGAGATGATGATCCTTGAGATATTCGCGTTGTTTGACATCGCGAAAGTAGAAGTCAAGTAGGAGCATCGATTGTTGATGGTTGATGAAACCACTAGTTTCAAGAAGGGCAAGGGCAAGAAGGGCACTTCATGAACGGCAAATCAGTTGCTGCTCCAGTGAAGAAACCCGAGGTTGAACCCAAACCCGAGACTAAGTGTTTCTGAGATAAGGGAACAGCCACTGGAGTAGAATTACCCTAGATACTTGGTAGATAAGAAGGCAGGCAAGGTCGATAGAAGTATATTTGATATACATTATGTTAATGTGTACTTTACTAGTACTCCTAGTAGCACCAGGGTATTAGATACCGGTTCGGTTGCTAAATGTTAGTAACTCGAAATAAAAGCTACGGAATAAAAGGAGACTAGCTAAAGGTGAGCTGACGATATGTGTTGGAATTGTTTCCAAGGTTGATATGATCAAACATCGCACGCTCCCTCTACCATCAAGATTAGTATTAAACCAGAATAATTATCATTTGGTGTTTGCGTTGAGCATAGACATGATTGGATTATGTCTATCGC
The DNA here is from genome assembly GCA_021605205.1 of Aegilops longissima. Lineage (NCBI taxonomy): Eukaryota > Viridiplantae > Streptophyta > Magnoliopsida > Poales > Poaceae > Aegilops > Aegilops longissima. Next base: position 407,851,556 of record CM038680.1, read on the forward strand.
AATACGGTTATTCATTTAAGGAGAATAATGGTTACTCTGTTTATTTGAATGATACCTTCAATGGTCTTGCACCTAAAAATGGTTTATTGAATCTCGATCGTAGTGATACACATTTTCATGCCAAAAGATATAAGATAGTAATGATAGTACCACTTACTTGTGGCACTGCCATGTAAGTCATATTGGTGTAAAACGCATGAAGAAGCTCCATGTTGATGGATCTTTGGACTCACTCGTTTTTGAAAAGTTTGAGACATGCGAACCATGTCTATTGGTGTATATGCATGAAGAAACTCCATGCAAATGGACCGTTTGGACTCACTTGATTTTGGATCACTTGAGACATGCAAATCATACCACATGGGCAAGATGACTGAAAAGCCTTGGTTTCAGTAAGATGGAACAAGATAGCAACTTGTTGGAAGTAACACATTTTGATGTGTGCAGTCCAATGAGTCTTTGAGGCATGCAATGAATATCGTTATGTACTTACTTCACGATGATTCGAGTAGATGTTGAGTATATTTACTTGATGAAACACAAGTCTGAATTATTGAATGGTTCAAGCAATTTCAGAGTGAAGTTTAAGATCTTCGTGACAAGAGGATAGAATGTCCATGATATGATCATAGAGATGAATATCTGAGTTACGAGTTTTGGCACACAATTAAGACATTGTGCAAATTGTTTCACAATAAATACCGCCTAGAACACCATAGTGTGATGGTGTGTCCGAACATCATAGTTGCACCCTATTGGATATGGTGCGTACCATGATGTCTCTTATCGAATTACCATTATCGCTCATGGGTTAGGCGTTAGAGACAACCGCACTCACTTTAATAGGGCACCACGTAATTCCGTTGAGATGACACCGTATGAACTATGGTTTAGAGAAACCTAAGCTGTCATTTCTTAAAGGTTTGGGGCTGCGACGCTTATGTGGAAAAGTTTCAGTTGATAAGCTCGAACCCAAAGCGGACAAAATGCATCTTCATAGGACACCCAAAACGGTTGGGTATACCTCCTAATTCAGATCCGAAAGCAATAGGGATTGTTTCTTGAATCGGGCCCTTTCTCGAGGAAAAGTTCGTCTCGAAAAGTTGAGTGGGAGGATGGTGGAGACTTGATGAGGTCATTGAACCGTCACTTCAACAAGTGTGTAGCAGGGCACGTGAAGTTGTTCCGTGGCACCTACACCAATTGAAGTAGAAGCTTATGATAGTGATCATGAAGTTTGGATCAAGTCACCGACGCACCTCGTAGGGTGACAAGGATGCGTACCACTTGAGTGGTACAGAATCATGTCTTGAAGGTCATGTTGCTAGACAACAATGAACCTACGAGCTATGGAGAAGCGATGGTGGGCCCAGATTCCGACAAATGGTTAGAAGCCATGAAATCCGAGATAGGATCCATGTATCGTAACAAAGCATGGACTTTGGTGGACTTGCCCGATGATCGGAAGCCATTGAGATAAATGGATCTTTAAGAAGAAGACGGACGTGGGCGGTAATGTCACCGTCTATGAAGCTCGACTTGTGGCGAAGAATTTTCACAAGTTCAAGGAGTTGACTACGATGAGATTTTCTCATTCAGTAGCGATGCTTAAGTCCGTCGGAATCATGTTAGCATAAGCTGCATTTATGAAATCTGGCAGATGGATGTCAAAATGAGTTTCCTTACCGCCAGAAGGAAAGGTTGTATGTGATACAATCAGAAATGTTTTGTCGATCCTAAGGATGCTAAAAGGTATGCTAGCTCCAGCGATCCTTCTAAGGATTGGAGTAAGCATCTCGGAGTTGGAATGTGCACTTTGATGAGATGATCAAAGATTTTGGGTTTATACAAAGTTAATGAGAAACTTGTATTTCCAAAGAAGTGAGTGGGAGCACTATAGAATTTTGATGAGTATATGTTGTTGACATATGGATGATCGAAATGATGTAGAATTTCTGGAAAGCATATAGGGTTATTTGAAAGATGTTTTCAATAGAAAACCTGGATTAAGTTACTTGAACATTGAGCATCAAGATCTATGAGGATAGATCAAAAAGCGCTCAATAGTACTTTCAAATGAGCACATACCTTGACATAATCTTGAAAGTGTTCAAGATGGATCACCAAAGAAGGAGTTCTTGCCTCGAGATGTAAGGTATGAAGTTAAGAGTTAAAGCTCGACCACGGCGTAAAAGAGAAAGGATGAAGGTCGTCCCTATGCTTCGACATAGTCTCTATAGTATGCTATGCTGTACCGCACCGAAGTGTGCCTTGCCATGAGTCACTCAAGGGTACAAGAATGATCCAGAATGGATCATTGGACAGCGATCAAAATTGTCCTTGGAGTAAATAAGGACATGTTTCTCGATTATGGAGGTGATAATGAGTTCGGCGTAAAGGGTTACGCCGATGCAAGCTTTAACACCTATCCGAGTGACTCGAGAAGCAAACCGGATACGTATAGTGGAGCAACCATTTGGAATAGCTCCAAGTGGAGCGTGAAAGAAGCATTTACAATATGACATAGAGATTTATGAAATACATACGGATCTGAATGTTCTGGACCGCTGACTAAGACCTCTCTCACAAGCAAAACATGATCAAACCCGAACTCATTGAGACTTAATCACATGGTGATGTGAACTAGTTTAAGACACTAGTAAACTCTTTGGATGTTGGTCACATGGCGATGTGACCTATCAGTGTTAATCACATGGCGATGTGAACTAGATTATTGACTCTAGTGCAAGTGGGAGACTGTTGGAAATATGCCCTAGAGGCAATAATAAATTAGTTATTATTATATTTCCTTGTTCATGATAATCGTTTATTATTCATGCTATAATTGTATTGATCGGAAACAGCAATACATGTGTGGATACATAGACAACACCATGTCCCTAGTAAGCCTCTAGTTGACTAGCTCGTTGATCAATAGATGGTTACGGTTTCCGACCATGGACATTGGATGTCATTGATAATCGGATCACATCATTAGGAGAATGATGTGATGGACAAGACCCAATCCTAAGCCTAGCACAAAGGTCGTGTAGTTAGTATGCTAGAGCTTTTCCAATGTCAAGTATCTATTCCTTAGACCATGAGATCGTGCAATTCCGGATACCGTAGGAGTGCTTTGGGTGTATCAAACGTCACAACGAATCGGGTGACTATAAAGGTGCACTACGGTATCTCCGAAAGTGACCATTGGGTTGACACGGATCGAGATCGGATTTGTCACTCCGTAAACGGAGAGGTATCTCTGGGCCCACTCGGTAGGACATCATCATAATGTGCACAGTGACCAAGGGGTTGATCACGGATGATGTGTTACGGAACGAGTAAAGAGACTTGCCGTAACGAGATTGAACAAGGTATCGGTATACCGACGATCGAATCTCGGGCAAGTACAATACCGCTAGACAAAGGGAATTGTATACGGATCGATTGAGTCCTTGACATCGTGGTTCATCCGATGAGATCATCGTGGAACATGTGGGAGCCAACATGGGTATCCAGATCCGCTGTTGGTTATTGACCGAGAACGCCTCGGTCATGTCTGCTTGTCTCCCGAACCCGTAGGGTCTACACACTTAAGGTTCGGTGGCGCTAGGGTTATATAGGAAGCTTGTATGTGGTTACGAATGTTGTTCGAGTCCGGATGAGATCCCGGACGTCACGAGGAGTTCGGAATGGTCCGGAGGTAAAGATTTATATATGGAAGTCCTGTTTTGGTCACCGGAAAAGTTTCGGGCGATATCGGTAATGTCTGGGACCACCGGAGGGTCCCGGGTCCACCAAGTGGGGCCACCTGCCCCGGAAGGTTGCGTGGGCCAAGTGTGGGAGGAACCAGCCCCAAGGGGCTGGTGCGCCCCACAAGGGGCCCAAGGCGCAAGGATGAGTGGGAGGGCAAACCCTAGGGCGATGGGCCCTAGGGCCCATCTAGTGGGCGCCTCCCCTCTCCCCCCCTTCTTGGCCGCCCCCCCAAACCCATCTAGGGCTGGCCGCCACCCCTAGGGGGTGGAAACCCTAGAGGGGGCGCAGCCCTCCCTCTCCCCTATATAAATAGAGGCCTGGGGCTGCCCATAATACATGAGATCCTCTCCTCTTGTTGGCGCAGCCCTGCATCTCTTCTTCCTCCTCTCCCGTGGTGCTTGGCGAAGCCCTGCTGGATTGCCACGCTCCTCCACCACCACCACGCCGTTGTGCTGCTGCTGGATGGAGTCTTCCTCAACCTCTCCCTCTCTCCTTGCTGGATCAAGGCGTGGGAGGCGCCACCGGCTGTACGTGTGTTGAACGCGAGGTGCCGTCCGTTCGGCACTAGGATCTCCGGTGATTTGGATCACGACGAGTACGACTCCTTCAACCCCGTTCACATGAACGCTTCCGCTTAGCGATCTACAAGGGTATGTAGATGCACTCTCCTTCCCTCGTTGCTAGTTTCTCCATAGATAGATCTTGGTGATACGTAGGAAAATTTTGAATTTCTGCTACGTTCCCCAACAGCTGCCCTCTCTCTCCCCTCAGGCCCACTAAGGCCCAATACTTCCCCGGGGGGTTCCGGTAACCCCTCCGGCACTCCGGTTTTCTCCGAAATCACCCGGAACAATTCCAGTGTCCGAATATAGTCGTCCAATATATCAATCTTTATGTCTCGACCATTTCGAGACTCCTTGTCATGTCCGTGATCACATCCGGGACTCCGAACAACCTTCGGTACATCAAAACTTGTAAACTCATAATAAAACTGTCATCGTAACGTTAAGCGTGCGGACCCTACGGGTTCGAGAACTATGTAGACATGACCTAGTACTGTTTCTGGTCAATAACCAATAGCGGAACCTGGATGCTCATATTGGCTCTTACATATTCTACGAAGATCTTTATCGGTCAAACCGCATAACAACATACGTTGTTCCCTTTGTCATTGGTATGTTACTTGCCCGAGATTCGATCGTCGGTATCCAATACCTAGTTCAATCTCGTTACCGGCAAGTCTCTTTACTCGTTACGTAATGCATCATTCCGTAACTAACTCATTAGCTACATTGCTTGCAAGGCTTGTAGTGATGTGCATTACCGAGAGGGCCCAGAGTACCTCTCCGACAATCGAAGTGACAAAACCTAATCTCGAAATACGCCAACTCAACATGTACCTTTGGAGACACCTGTAGAGCTCCTTTATAATCACCCAGTTACGTTGTGACGTTTGGTAGCACACAAAGTGTTCCTCCGATAAACAGGAGTTGCATAATCTCATAGTTGTAGGAACTTTGTATAAGTCATGAAGAAAGCAATAGCAACATACTAAACGATCAAGTGCTAGACTAACGGAATGGGTCAAGTCAATCACATTATTCTCCTAATAATGTGATCCCGTTAATCAAATGAAAACACATGTCTATGGTTCGGAAACATAACCATCTTTGATTAATGAGCTAGTCAAGTAGAGGCACACTAGTGACATTATGTTTGTCTATGTATTCACACATGTATTATGTTTCCGGGTAATTCTAGCATGAATAATAAACATTTATCATGATATGAGGAAATAAATAATAACTTTATTATTGCCTCTAGGGCATATTTCCTTCAGTCTCCCACTTGCACTAGAGTCAATAATCTAGATTACACAGTAATGATTCTAACACCCATGGAGTCTTGGTGCTGATCATGTTTTGCTCGTGGAAGTGGCTTAGTCAACGGGTCTGCAACATTCAGATCCGTATGTATCTTGCAAATCTCTATGTCTCCCACCTGGACTTGGTCCCGGATGGAATTGAAGCGTCTCTTGATGTGCTTGGTCCTCTTGTGAAATCTGGATTCCTTTGCCAAGGCAATTGCACCCGTATTGTCACAGAAGATCTTCATTGGTCCCGATGCACTAGGTACGACACCTAGATCGGAAATGAACTCCTTCATCCAGACTCCTTTATTTTCTGCTTCCGAAGCAGCTATGTATTCCGCTTCGCATGTAGATCCCGCCACGACGCTTTGTTTAGAGCTGCACCAACTTACAGCTCCACCGTTTAATAAAAACACGTATCCGGTTTGCGATTTAGAATCGTCCGGATCAGTGTCAAAGCTTGCATCGACGTAACCATTTACGACTAGCTCTTTGTCACCTCCATATACGAGAAACATATCCTTAGTCCTTTTCGTATTTCAGATGTTCTTGACCGCTGTCGATGATCCACTCTGGATTACTTTGGTACCTACCGCCAAGCTTATTGCTAAGCATACGTCAGTCTGGTACACAGCATTGCATACATGATAGAGCCTATGGCTGAAGTATAGGAACATCATTCATTTTCTCTATCTTCTGCGTGGTCGGGCATTGAGTCGACTCAACTTCACACCTTGTAATACAGCAAGAACCCTTTCTTTGCACGATCCATTTTGAACTTTTTCAAAACTTTATCAAGGTGTGTGCTTTGTGAAAGTCAATTAAGCGCCTTGATCTATCTCTATAGATCTTGATGCCCAATATGTAAGCAGCTTCACCGAGGTCTTTCATTAAAAACTTTTATTCAAGTATCCTTTTATGCTATCCAGAAATTCTATATCATTTCCAATTAACAATATGTCATCTACATATAATATCGTAAATGCTACTGAGCTCCCACTCACTTTCTTGTAAATACAGGCTTCTCCAAAAGTCTCAGATAAAACCATATGCTTTGATCACACTATCAAAGCGTTTATTCCAACTCCGAGATGCTTGCACCAGTCCATAAATGGATCGCTGGAGCTTGCACACTTTGTTAGTACCTTTTGGATTGACAAAACCTTCCGGTTGCATCATATACAGTTCTTCTTCCAGAAATCCATTCAGGAATGCAGTTTTGACATCCATTTGCCAAATTTCATAATCATAAAATGCGGCAATTGCTAACATGATTCGGACAGACTTAAGCATCGCTACGGGTGAGAAAGTCTCATCGTAGTCAACCCCTTGAACTTGTCGAAAACCTTTTGCAACAAGTCGAGCTTTGTAGACAGTTACATTACCATCAGCGTCAGTCTTCTTCTTGAAGATCCATTTATTTTCTATGGCTTGCCGATCATCGGGCAAGTCAACCAAAGTCCATACTTTGTTTTCATACATGGATCCCATCTCAGATTTCATGGCCTCAAGCCATTTTGCGGAATCTGGGCTCATCATCGCTTCCTCATAGTTCGCGGGTTCGCCATGGTCAAGTAACATGACTTCCAAAATAGGATTACCGTACCACTCTGGTGCGGATCTTACTCTGGTAGACCTACGAAATTCGGTATTAACTTGATCTGAAGTTTCATGATCAGTATCATTAGCTTCCTCACTGATTGGTGTAGTTGTCACAGGAACCGGTTCTTGTGATAAACTACTTTCCAATAAGGGAGCAGGTACAATTACCTCATCAAGTTCTACTTTCCTCCCACTCACTTCTTTCGAGAGAAACTCCTTCTCTAGAAAGGATCCGAATTTAGCAACAAAAATCTTGCCCTCAGATCTGTGATAGAAGGTGTACCCAATAGTCTCTTTTGGGTATCCTATGAAGACACATTTCTCCGATTTAGGTTCGAGCTTATCTGGTTGAAGTTTCTTCACATAAGCATCGCAGCCCCAAACTTTAAGAAACGACAACTTTGGTTTCTTGCCAAACCATAGTTCATAAGGCGTCGTCACAACGGATTTTGATGGTGCCCTATTTAACGTGAATGCGGCCGTCTCTAAAGCATAACCTCAAAACGATAGCGGTAAATCAGTAAGAGACATCATAGATCGCACCATATCTAGTAAAGTACGATTATGACGTTCGGACACACCATTTCGTTGTGGTGTTCCGGGTGGCGTTAGTTGCGAAACTATTCCGCATTGTTTCAAATATAAACCAACTAGGAACTCAAACATTCTCCTCCACAATCAGATCGTAGAAATTTTATTTTCTTGTTACGATGATTTTACACTTCACTCTGAAATTCTTTGAACTTTTCAAATGTTTCAGACTTGTGTTTCATCAAGTAGATATACCCATATCTGCTTAAATCATTAGTGAAGGTGAGAAAATAACGATATCCGCCACGAGCCTCAACATTCATCGGACCACATACATCTGTATGTATGATTTCCAACAAATCTGTTGCTCTCTCCATAGTTCCGGAGAACGGCGTTTTAGTCATCTTGCCCATGAGGCATGCTTCGCAAGTACCAAGTGATTCATAATCAAGTGATTCCAAAAGTCCATCAGTATGGTGTTTCTTCATGCGTTTTACACCGATATGACCTAAACGGCAGTGCCACAAATAAGTTGCGCTATCATTATCAACTCTGCATCTTTTGGCTTCAACATTATGAATATGTGTATTACTACTATCGAGATTCAATAAAAACAGACCACTCTTCAAGGGTGCATGACCATAAAAGATATTACTCATATAAATAGAACAACCATTATTCTCTGATTTAAATGAATAATCATCTCGCATCAAACAAGATCCAGATATAATGTTCATGCTCAACGTTGGCACCAAATAACAATTATTTAGGTCTAAAACTAATCCCGATGGTAGATGTAGAGGTAGCGTGCCGACTGCGATCACATCGACTTTGGAACCATTTCCCACGTGCATCATCACCTCGTCCTTAGCCAATCTTCGCTTAATCCGTAGTCCCTATTTCGAGTTGCAAATATTAGCAATGTAACCAAAGATATCAAATACCCAAAGCTCTGCGAGCATTAGTAAGGTACACATCAATAACATGTATATCACATATACCTTTGTTCACTTTGCCATCCTTCTTATCCGCCAAATACTTGGGGCAGTTCCGCTTCGATGTCCAAATCGCTTGCGGAGAAGCACTCAATCTCGTGCTTAGGTCCAGAATTGGGTTTCTTCTCTTGAGCAGCAACTTGCTTGTCTGTTCTTTTGAAGTTCCCTTCTTCTTTCCTTTGCCCTTTTCTTGAAACTGGTGGTCATGTTAACCATCAACACTTGATGCTCCTTCTGATTTCTACTTCGCAGCTTTTAGCATTGCGAAGAGCTCGAATAGTCTTGTCCATCCCTTGCATATTATAGTTCATCACGAAGCTCTTGTAGCTTGGTGGCGATGATTGAAGAATTCATCAATGACACTATCATCGTGAAGATTAACTCCCAGTTGAATCAAGTGATTATTATATCCGCACATTTTGAGTATATGTTCACCGACGTAACTATTCTCCTCCATCTTACAACTATAGAACTTATTGGAGACTTCATATCTCTCAATCCGGCATTTGCTTGAAATATTAACTTCAACTCCTGGAACATCTCATATGCTCCATGATGTTCAAAACGTCGTTGAAGGCCCGGTTCCAAACCGTAAAGCATGGCACATCGAACTATCGAGTAGTCATCGGCTTTGCTTGTGCGGACGTTCTTAACGTCGTCGCTTGCATCAAGAAGAGGTTCGGCACCCAGCGGTGCTTCTAGGACGTAATTCTTCTGTGCAGCAATGAGGATAATCCTCAGGTTACGGACTGAAAGTGTGTTATATCGACTAGAGGGGGGGTGAATAGGCGATTTTTATGAATTCTTCACTGAGGAATTTGCCGGTGAGGAAATTCCTTAGCGAAGAACTACTTGCAGCGGAATAAGTACTCAGAAGTAAGCATAAGAGAATGCGAGCATGGTCATCATGATGAAATGAAGACAAACAAAGAGTACATAAAGCGTAAACACAGGATAGCACAAGATGAAGACAAACAGATCAAGAAATTGAACTGAGGAAATTGAGAAAGTCTTCACCAAAGTCTTCAAACACGATATGAACAAACATTCAACACAATAATGAGGAAATGAAAGGGTTGAGGAAATAGAACCAGTTAGGTTGGTGAAGACAATGATTTGGTAGACCAGTTCCAACTGCTGTCTCAGTTGTACGTCTGGTTGGAGCGGCCGAGTATTTAAACTCGAGGACACACAGTCCCGGACACCCAATCGCTGAGCACGCAGCTCAGGACACCAAGTCCTCACCGTATTCTCCTTGAACTAAGGTCACACAGACCTCGTTCAATCACTCGTGGTAAGTCTTCAGGCGACTTCCAAACCTTCACAAACTTGGTCACTCGGCGATCCACAATTCCTCTTGGATGCTCTAGACCATGACGCCTAACCATCTGGAAGAAGCACAGTCTTCAAAGGTAACAAGCGTCGGATCCATGCAGGATCAATCTCTTCAGTGATGCTCAATCACTTTGGGTTTGTAGGGTTTGGTTTTGGGTTTTCCTCACTCGATGATTTTCGCCAAAGTCCTCGGAGGATGGGTTGCTCTCAAATAACAAGTGTCAAGTTCTCTCGGAGCAGCCAACCAGCTAGTGGTTGTAGGGGGCGGCTATTTATAGCCTAGGGAGCAGCCCGACATGATAAGACATAAATGCCCTTCAATGATATGACCGTTAGGTGGATAAGATATTTTGGGACAGCTGGCGCGTAGCACAGCAACGGTCGGAAATTTGAATCTCAAATTCCTCAGGGCTATCATGTTCCTCACTGTGTAGGCAATCCGCACTGGCGAATTCCTAACTCCTTAGTCAGAACAAATTCCTCAGCGACCAGAAGAACTTCGTCTCATCACATCAAGAAATTGACTGAACTGTATGAGATTTCCAAAGGCTTCACTTGAAGGGATTGGTAGGTGTAGGATTTTGAGTTGAGCATCACATGGAAATTTTTCCTTAATATTTCCTCGACCCCCTTTAACAGTACGGTGTTTCCTATGACTCAAGAAAGAGAAAATGAAACTACGAAAACAAAAGTCTTCACGCTTCATGTTCCTCAAATGAATACCAAGTCTTCAAGGTCACACCAATTTCTTCACTTTCAAAGTCTTCAGAAAGTCTTCAGAATATCAAAGTCTTCATCGAAGAACTTCATTTTAGGGTCGACTTTCTCTCAGAAATATCAAACTCCTCATAGACTTATAGACCTGTGTACACTCACAAACGCATTAGTTCCTTAACCTATAAGTCTTCAATACACCAAAATCACTAAGGGGCACTAGATGCACTTACACGGACCCAATCCGTGTAATTGCTACCATCATCTTTCAACTTAGCTTTCTCAAGGAACGCATTAAAATTCAACGGAACAACAGCACGAGCCATCTATCTACAACAAACATAGACAATCAAAATACTATCAGGTACTAAGTTCATGATAAATTTAAGTTCAATTTAATTATATTACTTAAGAACTCCCACTTAGACAGACATCTCTCTAGTCATCTAAGTGATCATGTGATTCAAATCAACTAAACCATGTCCGATCATCACGTGAGATGGAGTAGTTTCAATGGTGAACATCACTATGTTGATCATATCTACTATATGATTCACGCTCGACCTTTCGGTCTCCGTGTTCCGAGGCCATATCTGTATATGCTAGGCTCGTCAAGTTTAACCTGAGTATTCCGCGTGTGCAACTGTTTTGCACCCGTTGTATTTGAACGTAGAGCCTATCACACCCGATCATCACGTGGTGTCTCAGCACGAAGAACTTTCGCAACGGTGCATACTCAGGGAGAACACTTCTTGATAATTAGTGAGAGATCATCTTAAAATTCTACCATCAATCAAAGCAAGATAAGATGCATAAAGGATAAACATCACATGCAATCAATATAAGTGATATGATATGGTCATCATCATCTTGTGCTTGTGATCTCCATCTCCGAAGCACCGTCGTGATCACCATCGTCACCGGCGCGACACCTTGATCTCCATTGTAGCATCGTTGTCGTCTCGCCAATCTTATGCTTCTACGACTATCGCTACCGCTTAGTGATAAAGTAAAGCATTACAGATGCGTTGCATTTCATACAATAAAGCGACAACCATATGGCTCCTTCCGCTTGCCGATAACTTCGGTTACAAAACATGATCATCTCATACAATAAAATATAGCATCACGCCTTGACCATATCACATCACAACATGCCCTGCAAAAACAAGTTAGACGTCCTCTACTTTGTTGTTGCAAGTTTTACGTGGCTGCTACGGGCTGAGCAAGAACCGTTCTTACCTCGCATCAAAACCACAACGATAGTTCGTCAAGTTAGTGATGTTTTAACCTTCGCAAGGACCGGGCGTAGCCACACTCGGTTCAACTAAAGTTGGAGAAACAGACACCGCCAGCCACCGTGTGCAAAGCACGCCGGTAGAACCAGTCTCGGCGTAAGCGTCTGGCGTAATGTCGGTCCGGGCCGCTTCATCCAACAATACCGCCGAACCAAAGTATGACATGCTGGTAAGCGGATGACTTGTATCGCCCACAACTCTCTTGTGTTCTACTCGTGCATATAACATCTACGCATAAAACCAGGCTCAAGCCACCGTTGGGAAACGTAGTAATTTCAAAAAATTCTTACACACGCAAGGATCATGGTGATGCATAGCAACGAGAGGGAGAGTGTTGTCCACGCACCCTCGTGAGACCGTGGCGGAAGCGTTATGACAACGCGGTTGATGTAGTCGTGCGCCTTCACGATCCGACCGATCCAAGTACCGAACGTCGACACCTCCGAGTTCAGCACACGCTCAGCTCGATGACGATCCCGGACTCGATCCAGCAGGTGTCGGGATGAGTTCCACAAGACGATGGCGTGGTGGACGATGATGATGTTCTATCGACGCAGGCTTCGCTAAGCAATCGCAACGATATGACCGAGGTGGAATATGGTGGAGGGGGCACCGGACACGGCTAAGGAACGATCACGAAGATCAACTTGTGTCTCTTGGGGTGCCCCCCTGCCCCCGTATATAAAGGAGCAAGGGGGGAGGCCGGCCGGCCCTAGGGGGCGCGCCAAGGAGGGGGGAGTCCTACTCATAGTGGGAGTAGGACTCCCCTTTTCTCGTCCCACTAGGAAGGAGGAAGGGGGAAGGAAAGAGAGGGAGAGGGAGAGGCAAAGAGGGCCCCCCCCTCCCTAGTCCAATTCGGACTCCCCATGGGGGGGGGCGCCACCTCCTGGGCTGCTGCCCTCTCTCTCCCCTCAGGCCCACTAAGGCCCAATACTTCCTCGGGGGGTTCCGGTAACCCCTCCAGCACTCCGGTTTTCTCCGAAATCACCCGGAACAATTCCGGTGTCCGAATATAGTCGTCCAATATATCAATCTTTATGTCTCGACCATTTCGAGACTCCTCGTCATGTCCGTGATCACATCCGGGACTTCGAACAACCTTCGGTACATCAAAACTTGTAAACTCATAATAAAACTGTCATCGTAACGTTAAGCGTGCAGACCCTACGGGTTCGAGAACTATGTAGACATGAGCTAGAACTGTTTCCGGTCAATAACCAATAGCGGAACCTGGATGCTCATATTGGCTCCTATATATTCTACGAAGATCTTTATCGGTCAAACCGCATAGCAACATAAGTTGTTCCCTTTGTCATCGGTATGTTACTTGCCCGAGATTCGATCGTCGGTATCCAATACCTAGTTCAATCTCGTTACCGGTAAGTCTCTTTACTCGTTAAGTAATGCATCATTTCGTAACTAACTCATTAGCTACATTGCTTGCAAGGGTTGTAGTGATGTGCATTACCGAGAGGGCCCAGAGATACCTCTCTGACAATCGGAGTGACAAAACCTAATCTTGAAATACGCCAACTCAACATGTACCTTTGGAGACACATGTAGAGCTCCTTTATAATCACCCAGTTACGTTGTGACGTTTGGTAGCACACAAAGTGTTCCTCCGGTAAACGGGAGTTGCATAATCTCATAGTTGTAGGAACTTTGTATAAGTCATGAAGAAAGCAATAGCAACATACTAGACGATCAAGTGCTAGGCTAACGGAATGGGACAAGTCAATCACATTATTCTCCTAATAATGTGATCCCGTTAATCAAATGACAACACATGTCTATGGTTAGGAAACATAACCATCTTTGATTAATGAGCTAGTCAAGTAGAGGCACACTAGTGACATTATGTTTGTCTATATATTCACACATATATTATGTTTCCGGGTAATTCTAGCATGAATAATAAACATTTATCATGATATGAGGAAATAAATAATAACTTTAGTATTGCCTCTAGGGCATATTTCCTTCACCTTAGTGTCGTCAGCTCGTAGTTCGCTCAGAGGGATACATAGAGCGAACACTTTAGGATTCATGCATGAGACCTGCCGTGTCTAAGGGCGTTCGCTCGGAAAAATGATAAAACCCCGACATCGGGTTATTAGCATTAAGGAAAATTTAAATTTAGACAGTGAGCATCATCTCCTCCTCCTCCGCGAAGTAACCAACCTGTTATGGAGAATATCAGGTGCTACGATGCTACCATTCTTCAAAAGCACATATATGTTTTAAAAGAAATTAAGAAAATATGAGTGTTCACAAGACATGTCTATGCGAATTGTAAAAAATTCAAGTCAACATTTGAAACACACAGACACAAAAAAGACAAATTCAGCATGAATAGTGTAGAAAAGTCAAAATGATAGTACTATTCACTTGTGTGTGTTTTGACCGATGGTTCTCAGATCCATGGTAAAGTTTGCGCTGGAACACCTAAAAGCATTAAAAAAGGGACCGGACCAGTGGTCGGACCGGAAAAACGGAACCGACGATCCCGTCAGGTTTTAAGCGTAGTGGATCGGTTGAGCAATCGAACCGGAAAAATTGGTCGACATGGTTGATTTTTCTAAAAATCGGCGAACCAGGCGGTTCACATAAAACGTTTCCTAAAAACCTCCCAATCGACCCGTTTTCGGGCGAATAGGCTGAGGGTAGAATCGAAAAAGGAAGAATTGGGAGCATTTCTCTTGATTTTGTGCATAGACAAACTGAAGGAAATATGCCCTAGAGGCAATAATAAAGTTATTATTTATTTCCTTATATCATGATAAATGTTTATTATTCATGCTAGAATTGTATTAACGGAAACATAATACATGTGTGAATACATAGACAAATGATAGTCACTAGTATGCCTCTACTAGACTAGCTCATTAATCAAGATTGTTATGTTTCCTAACCATAGACATGTGTTGTCATTTGATTAATGGGATCACATCATTAGGAGAATGATGTGATTGACATGACCCATTTCGTTAGCTTAGCACTTGATCGCTTAGTATGTTGCTTATGCTTTCTTCATGACTTATACAAAGTTCCTGCAACTATGAGATTATGCAACTCCGCTTACGGAGGAACACTTTGTGTGCTACCAAACGTCACAACGTAAATGGGTGATTATAAAGGTACTCTGTGTGTCTCCAAAAGTATATGTTGAGTTGGCATGAATCGAGATTAGGTTTTGTCACTCCGATTGTCGGAGAGGTATCTCTGGCCTTCTCGGTAATACACATCACATAAGCCTTGCAAGCATTACAACTAATGAGTTAGTTGTGAGATGATGTATTACGGAATGAGTAAAGAGACTTACGGTAACGAGATTGAACTAGGTATTGATACCGACGATCGAATCTCGGGTAAGTAACATACCGATGACAAAAGGAACAACGATATCGTTATGCGGTTTGACCGATAAAGATCTTCAGAGAATATGTAGGAACCAATATGGGCATCCAGGTTCCGCTATTGGTTATTGACCGAGAATGGTTCTAGGTCATGTCTACATAGTTCTCGAACCCGTAGGGTCCGCACGCTTAACGCTTCGATGATGATTCATTATGAGTTTATAAGTATTGATGTACCAAGGTAGTTCGAGTCCCGGATGTGATCACGGACATGACGAGGAGTCTCGAAATGGTCGAGACATAAAGATTGATATATTGAAGCCTACATTTGGACATCGGAAATGTTCCGAGTGAAATCGAATTTACGGAGTACCGGAGGTTACCGAACCCCCGGAACTATATGGGCCATAGTGGGCCTTGGTGGAAAGGAGAAAGGGCCAGCCCTAGGTGGCGCAAGGCCCCCCCCTTCCCCTAGTCCTACTAGGACTAGGAAAGGTGGGCCGCCCCTCTCTCTCTTCCCTCCGGTGAATCCTATTCCAACTAGGATTGAGGGGAATCCTACTCCCGGAGGAGTAGGACTCCTGGCGCCGCCTCCTCTTGGCGGCCCCCCTCCCCTTGGCTCCTTTATATACGGGGCAGGGGCACCCTAGAACACACAAGTTGATCTACGGATCTTTCCTTAGCCGTGTGCAGCGCCCCTTCCACCATATTCCACTTCGGTCATATCGTCATGAGCTTAGGCGAAGCCTGCACCGGAGAAGTCATATCGTCGCGGAGCTTAGGCGAAGCCCTGCGTCGGTGGAGCATCATCATCGTCACCACGCCGTCGTCTCGACGGAACTCATCCCGACACTTTGCCGGATCGAGTCCGGGATCGCCATCGAAATAACGTGCGTAACTCGGAGGCGCCAGACGCTCGGTGCTTGGATCGGTCGGATCGTGAAGACGACGACTACATCAACCGCGTTGTTATAACGCTTCGCTTTCGGTCTCACGAGTGCGTGGACGGACACTCTCCCCTCTCGTTGCTATGCCATCACCATGGTATTGCGTGTACGTAGGAAATTTTTTGAAATTACTACGTTCCCCAACACAAACCCCGTCGAGCGTAGCCGTCCCCTTCCGGCGCCATAGTTGCAGGGCGTCGTGGTGCGGCGACGTCGCCTCCCCCTCATTGCTCCGCGTGGCAGCAGTAGGCCACCAACTCGAGCCGCCACTCCCGTGTCCTGCCATCTCAAGCCATCTCTGTTAAAGACTGGGGGAGGGGACACTGCTGCTTAGTCGGCCTGATCCGTCAACTTCAATCTCGCTCAGTTCCAGTCAAATCGACTAGTCTTCGCTCCAGTTGCCTCCCTCCGTTCCAGAGTCTGGACTAGAAGCAACCGAGCAGGAGGACCAGGATGCCTGACGGTCATCTACGATTAAACATCTGTTTATCTATTGACTGGTGCATTTATTGATAATATATATTATTGTACTCCCTCCGTCTAGATGAGTAAGTCATTTTAGATTGTGCACCGTGACCAAGGAGGAGGGAAAAATGAGATGCCTTAATGTTTATTTGCTAATTAATAGCATTACATGCAATGAACTAACCACTGCATGTCGTGTTTGGTAGCCTCAAGTCATTAAAAGAATGCGCACCCCTCATTTCTTATTGGTTAATATGTCAAGAAACAAGAAACGTGGTACAAGTTAATACACTGTGCCTAAGTGTTTTGAGATTATTTAGTTTTCGTAAAATGACTTACGCAGGGAGTATTACACAGGGAGTATTACTTAAAAAACCGATGAACCGGCGGTCCCACGGGTAAAAACCTGAATCGACGGCCTCGCGCCCTAGAGCCCAACACTCACATGGCGCCCTCGCGCCGCCGCGCGCGGTCGAGCGAGCCGGCGGCGGACCTGCTGACCTCCCTGCCGCCGCCCCTGCTCGACAGCATCCTCGCCCGCCTCGACCTCCGCGAGGCCGTCCGCACCTCCGCGCTCTCTCGCGCCTGGCGCCGCCGTTGGGTGGACCTCCCCTGCCTCTCCCTCGGCCTCATCGGCAAGGGTGGCATACCCGCGGTGGCCGTCGACAGCGTTCTCCTTCGCTACCCCGGCAACATCTCGAATTTCTCCATCCGCTCCCTCGACACGCACTCCGCCCGCCGCGTCGACGACTGGCTCATCGCCCTCTGCAACCGCGGCGTCAGGTCCATCGACCTCCAGGCCCCATACCAAGACTTCGCCCTTCACTCTTCTGTCTTCTTATGCACGAGTCTCGTGTGCCTGAAGCTGCAGTTGTGCTCGATACCTCCTCTCCCCGTGGAATTCACTGGCTTCCCCGTGCTCAAGCAGCTCGAACTCGTGGGCGTCACATTCCCTCCGAACGGGCAGATCCAACTGGAGGCAATTATCAACGCGTCACCCTTGCTTGACACCCTGAATCTTATCTATGTGGGTATACGCAGCGAGGCCTTCCCTGGTTGGGTGATTTGGGGGGCCAATCTCCGGAGCCTAACTATCGTTTCCAACGACAAGCATGGCTGGCAAGTCACCGAGCTACCAGATCTCCACGAAGCCACCATCAATTTGCAATGCTGTGAGAACTTTAGTGATTTCGGAGGACTCCTTGCTGGGCTTGTTCAAGTTCGGAAGCTCGTTCTAAATAAGTGCTACCCACCGGTACTTTTCTTTCTACCTCTTATATCGATTGTCGGTAATTGCTGTCACTCGAAATAGATAACTTATCGAGCTGATAGATACTCCCTCCGTCCGGAAATACTTGTCATCAAAATGGATAAAAGGGGATGTATCTAGACGTATTTTAGTTTTAGATACATCTCTTTTCATCCATTTTGATGACAAGTATTTCCGGACGGAGGGAGTACTAGGCAATAGGGGGTATAATCTGTAAATCTGGGTCCTGGGTTTGTGCCTCGTAAGTTGTTTCACACATCGAAGGGGGCAGGGATCCTTTGGAGTTTGGATGAATCTGATATGTGCAACTGTGTTCCCCTTCCTATTCATTTATTCAAGAACTGTCCCCTTGTTCATAAGATAATGCTTTAATGTTATGTATGAAATGCGTTTTCTGGGAATCATTTGTAACCATTTCAAATGTTTACTTTGGTCCACACAAAAATAAATGTAAAAAATAAACTTTATATAACATCAGGCAACAGAAGTTGAATATGTAAATCTGGGTACTGGGTGGTGTTTTAGACTTCTTAGGGTGAGGGAGCCTGTAGAGTTGGGATTAATCTGGCTTATGTTTGACTGTTTCCCAATGTTTCTAGAACTGTGCACGTACATTCAGAACATACTGTAACGTTATGTACGAAATGCCTTTTCCAGCAAGCATTTGTAATAGTTTTAAATGCTTTCTCTGCTCCGCACAATGAGATGAGTAAAAATAAACTCTCTATTGTGTTAGTGTTTGTGTTAAGTGGAGATCCGAATAATATTCTAATCAAATAGTGACGTTTGGATTATTAAGGCACTGTAGCATTTCTAACGTTTGTAGCCTGCTCATTTTCCATTGGGGTATGAATTCTTTTGTTCTAAACAGAGATACTCAGTGCTTCTAATGCGTTCAAAATGTTCTTGCAATTTTAGCATTACTAGAGTAATCCGCCTTAGCAATGTAAATAATATCAATGGTGGAATAGTTATCATTTGCATTTGCATTAAGTTTTGTATCTTAACATTTGTTTTGTACAGTTCACAGAGGATCATATCCTGGAAGCACTTCCATGCACCTTTGACAACTTAAAGAGTAACCCTCTGGACTCACTTTGAGGAAACGCCTACCATTTTGTCAACCTTTTGCTTATTGAGGAATGCTCCTAACCTTGAAGAACTTGATATAATGGTACAAACTAAACACACTGCCTTGTATGTTTATCCTACATATGTTGTTTTGGAGGTTGGCATGCTGCTCGTGTGATTTATATGTTTGGTTTATTTTTCAAGATCGATGTTTTTTCGGATGAGGAAAATGAAGCAAATGGGGAGTTTCAGAATGCACAATGGACTGACGGCATGTGTCCCAACCTTAAAGTTGTGCGATTGAAGCGTGTTCTCTGTTCGTCAAATGAAATGTGTTTTATACAGCTTCTTTTATCTAAAGCTACATTTCTTCTCACCATGTCTATTGATCTTGGTTACGGAAGCTTAAAGTCTAGTGAGGTTGCACTGCGCGAACTGATAACATATAGAAGAGCTTCACCCCATGCTCAAATCTTCTTTGACGGTAAAGAGCCTTAAACTTCAGCTATTAAATGTACGTACCATGTTTTATCATTGGATAATCTGTGGAGTACCTAGTAAGGCCCCGCTTGGCATCGTTGTATTTTTATACACCTGTATTTATTTTACATGTGTATAATACCGGCCACACTTGATTTTCAACTGGAAAGAAAAACGACCAATTGATGTCTGTATATTTTACAGGGGTATGGCCCTGTGAAAGGCCAATCCTATCAGGGCCTAAATTCATATTTCAGTTAGCCATTGTGGTACTTTACATTAGATGCTACTCCCTCCGATCCAAAATAAGTGTCGTGGTTTTAGTTAACTAAAACTACCCTTTTCTATACCTGAGAGGATGGTATTGATACTTAGGAGGGAGGGAGAGATTACAAGATCAGGGTAATGAGGATTGTGGTTGAAAGTTGAAGGGATATGAACAAGGGAAAATACATGTTACTTGTAGTGATTTCTGGATAATCTGTCCAAGGTTTTCTTTGCAGATCATGCCCCCTTTTTTTTTCTTTACAAGAGAACTGGAATTTTTAATGACACGAGACCACAGTCGACTAGATGTCTCTGTGCCTCTCTTTTATGCTGGGGTGATGTTTTTGTGCCTTGACATGCATTTCGAATGCAAAACACACGGATAGACAGTGAAAGCATTGTTCTGAAGTCATGTGGATGTATTGCATACAAAAAATAAGAGAACTTGGTAGTGATCCAACATCTGGTTGGCTAGAGTTCAGATTGAGTTCACAAAATGTGTTACTCACAGTTGTTTACTCATGCTGCTACATTGTTATTATTATTGTTTCTAATGTAGTTTGTGGTTTTGCAGTGATGCTTTGCATTCGACATCATATGCTTTAGATCTTGTAATTATTTGGATGAGGCCACAAAGTGACCCGTTTGCTCTCCTTTTGCAGGCAAATAGGGTGCATTTCTGGGCATGTGCAGACGACATTCATGTTGCTCGCCTGCGTAAGATGTTGTCATTTTCATCTCCATCATTCGGGTCACTTGAACAGAACAGAAATATCGGGTCACGTTCAGTTACCAGCATTCCTGATTCGCGGGGAGGTATCTAATGTTCGGTTTAAATGTAGCTAATGTTTGTATGAAAAGGAGAACAATGGTTCCCAGGGGCACAAATGAAATGACGAGCGGCAGGTGCACCAACCGTGGCTTCAGGGAATTGAACAATCCCCAGCATGAGCTGATCCATGGAGGTTGGCTATCATGTCTCATCGGCACCATAGCGACTTTGCGAGTGGCAATTAATTGACAGAGTACGTGTGCTAGACTAGCACTAGTCAGTGTTGACCTACGCTCAGCTGAACTGTTGATTCGTAGATAAGCGTACACGTACAGAGTAAGCCGCCTATCTATCATTGGTCTCGAATCGTGCGTGCCATACGCGTAGAGGGTAGTTGGCGGGGGATTGACATTTGGCCAGCCACACGACAAACTGCACTAACATGTCCAAATACGATGAAATTTGACATACTCAAACATTTTCCATGCAAAAAATATTGAGTTTTTCTTTTAACTTTTTAGTTTTTTTTTTTTGAATTTACTGTTCACCGAGCAGATGAGTATTGGCTCAGATTTGTATATTCGTTTTTTCCCTTGTTACTCTTGTGTGCACCTTAGAGCAACCCTAGAAGATCCCTTAAAATACTGTACCGCATCGGTTCATAGGATACTGCAAAATGTTTTTCCACACTTACAGTATGACTTTTGATCCTTCAAAATCTTTCATGTCAGATGTGGAGCCCATTTGTCAGTAGTTAAATTTACAACGAGGTCTTTAAAAAACAAAATCTAAACTAAAATGGGGTCAGTGCCCATCGCCTTTGTCCTCGACGCTCTTGCCCTACTACTTGCGCTCGTGGCCGACCCCTGCTCGCACCCGCGGTCGAGCTCTTCTGTCGCGCCCTCTCCCTACTGACCCTGATCGCGCCTTCTCCATAGCCCCTGCTAGTGCCCGTGGTCGAGCCTTTGCTCGCGCACAAGGCCGAAATCCTGCTGCTCGCGCCCGTGGCTAAGCTCTTGCTGTCGCGCCCTCGCCCAACTCCTCTTGCTCGTGCCCTAGCCCCTGCTAGTGCCAGTGGCCGAGCCTTTGCCTAAGGCACCTGCTAGTGCCAGTGGCCGAGCCTTTGCCCGTGCCCGAGGTTGAAATCCTGCTGCTCGCGTTCGCACTTGCGGACCAAGGCCGAAATCATGCTCGCGCCCTTGGCGGGGTGGACGCAACCGAGGCCCTGCTCGTGCCGATGGTGGGGCGGCTACTCGCGCCCGACACCACTTCTCTTTTATTTGGCCGGAATCGAGCTCGGGAGATGGCGATGCCGGTTGCAACGGGAGTGGTTAGTGCTGAAATTCCTCCCGCAATTCACACTTCTCTTTTATTTGGCCAGAATCAAGCTCAGGAGATGGCGGCGCCGGTTGCAACGGGAGCGGTTGGTGCTGAAATTCCTCCCGCCAATTCGCGCGAAGGATAGAGTGAACAACAAAAGGAAGGGGGGAAACCGGAAATATAGAGGAAACATGCCAATATTTATAGCTCGGTCGGGCGTATATACGGTACATATTCGAAACATTTTTTTGTCCCGGCACCGTATATCGGCGGTTATTTTGCGGGACGGGCGGATTTGCGGCATCTGCTAGAGTTGCTACGGTGTGCATCCAACAACCCGTAACCTTCTTCATCCTCTGGTAGATCCACTGCCCTTGTGCCATCCCCCCCACACACACACCAGCGAACCCCTTGTTGGAAGTAGCGAGCCGTGTCATCCTCCTCACGAGTGACGCCAGGGCTGTCCACGGTATCCATGTGTCGAGCTCAGCCATTTTCGAATCCGAGCGGCACTCAAAACGAAAAAGCCTCTTGCTCGCACCTACAAACCGTCCTCACCTGGGTCGGTGACACCGCGACTAGCCGTGTCAGTCCCAGTCTTCGGCGAGGGCTTGGCTTGGCATCACCAGGGACGCCACGGCTGCTCGCGTCGCTGCCCTTCTCATCCTCGCCTTCTTCTCCACATAATCAACTAGTGCGACAAAAACATTTCAAGCGAATAATCAAATAATAAACCATAACTTTTTCTGAACTTAACATGCACATTTTTTTATATAACATATGTTTGCAACTTCTTAAAGCTACTGCCCTCTTGTTTCAAAAAAAAAAAAGCTACTGCCCAAAAAGTAAAATGTTTAAATACAAATGTGTCTTCTCGGAGAGAAAGTCCATGCAGCTGTCGCGCATAGGTTGATGACTGGTAGTTTCTACCAATCATATTAGAGCATCCATACGTACCACGTGAATCATAAGATGCCCAAGATATTATCATCTCTACCGCAGGCTGCGCGCAGGCGAAGTCGACCAAACAAGTGCACGTCCCGCCCCTTGATGCGCTGCACGTCTCGCAAGTTCGCCGCCAGTTTCGCAGCAATTGGCTCCACCTCCACGCATGCGTATATATAAGCATCCCCGTATGCGCACTAATCTTAGCCCTCCATGTATAATACTCCGGAGCTTTTCATTGTCCCGCAGGCCACATTCTTCGAGAAGAGTCATTAGCTGAGCAGCGGATTAACTAATGGGGCGGAGGCTGCCGGCGTTGTGCCGCGGCCGGGCGGCGACGCGGGTGAGGAAGCGAGTGCAACGCCTGAGCTACTGCCCCTCCTCGTCCTCCAAGCTGCCGCCTTCGGTGACCAGCAAGGTGAGGAGTGACGCTGGGGCAGGAAACGGGCGCTGTTACGGCGGCGGCAATGGCGCGTCCATGGTTGACGTCGTGGGCGGCAAGAAGGACGGCGGCGGGCGGCGGGTGATGGTTGTCGCTGACGGGCGGGCGGAGGCGGTGGGCGCGCTCGAGTGGGCGCTGTCGCAGACCGTCCGGAGCAATGACGCCGTCGTCCTTCTCGCCGTCGTCAAGCCGGCCCCGGCAGATGGTGAGTGACCGTACCGCGGTAGCCAGTGATGTACATGAGCGAAAATCAATTACATACCAGCACTACATTTTCTGTCGTGGGAGTTTGTTGAAATTGACGTAAAATACCCCCGCAAAAAAAAATTGACATAAAATAATTCTGATATGATTGCTACAGCGGATGATTCATCCTGCGTGAAGATGTCAAGGAGAAGATGCTACGAACACCTCAATGCCATGAGGAGCTTGTGCGAATCGACCAGGCCAGAGGTACATACTCCATTCTTTATTTCACCAGTAGTATAAGGAAGAGAGTATGAAACTGGAAGATAAGCTGGTACTAAAAGGCAGCGACCCATTTAGCGCATTTCGCGCCGAATTTCGGCCGAACGCGTAAAGGTGCTCAATAATTGAGCTAAGCTGCCAGTAGCTGTAGGAATGAATTTGTTTGCTTTTGGCACCTTCCATCCCTTTCCAAGACAAGAAAGCAATTCCGCAGTAATATATGGTGGTAGTGGATCAACATTGCGCCTTGCGCCCATGATTGATTGATTGGTCTATGACAAAAGAATCATCAACTTTTGTGCAGGTGAAGGTGGAGGTGTGCGTGACGGAGGCGGAGGAGCGCGCGCCGGCGGTGGTGGACGCCGCGAGGCGGCACGGCGCGTCGCTGCTCGTGCTCGGCCAGCGCCGGCGGGCGGCCACGGCGCGGTGGATCCTGGGCCTGTGGCCGGCGGCGGAGCGTCGGTGTGGCAGGCGGTGGCAGAGGGGCCTGGTGGAGTACTGCATCGAGCACGCGCCGTGCGAGGCGCTGGGCGTGCGCCGCCGGAACTCCGGCGGGTACCTCGTCTCCAGCAGGCGCCACAGGGACTTCTGGCTCCTCGCTTAGCTCTTCAGTCCATCGGTTCAGCCGTCGTCGCTGCTGCTAGCAGTTAAAGTACGTAGGGGGAATCCAGAGATTGAAGAATACATTTCTAAGGATATATACGTGATGGAACCATGCATTGCTGCTAGCTAAACTATCGTATCTCTGTACTGCCTTGGTGGGTGCTGCTCCCACTCTCCTTTGTAAACAAAATACCCATTAAGCTAAATTTAGGGCATCTCCAAACTTTACCTCAAAGCTTTTTCGTAAAGGTCTGGGCATTTTTTTTGCCAACAAACACGGTCTTCTAAACATTTATGGATTAGTTCACATGCCTGCTTTCCCCCACATCAGAAGCAAATTTGAGGAGACTTTGCGGGAGTCCAGACATTATGGGAAGACCCGATTGGCCCACTGTCGGTTGGACCACATGTTCTCACAACCCATTTGCTTTGTCCTTCAGTCTGCCTGGCCCACCTCTAATCTCCAGATTTGATGCCTATTTGAGGGACATGGTTCGATAACCGGCTCCCGTATCCTATCCACTACATGCGTCCAGATGAGGTTCGTGGATGGATAATGTGTTTGTTTTAGGGGATAGCGTTGAAGATGTCCTTAGGCCTCCGTTGGTTTGGTTTGTAGAAAATATGATGGGATTCTGAAAGATTTTTTTTTAAACCCTTCGATTTGTAGGAATGGATTTATATTCCTACTATGTAGGATAGGAACCAATCTTTCACATTGCAAATAAAAAAACATTAGCCTAAACTTTGTGAATTTTTTCTATCTTATGCATCAAATGACGTGTCTTTCCATCCATGAATTAAGATACATGTCAACTCACTTTCTATGATTTTTCTATTTCTATGATATTTCTATTATATGAACCAAAAGGCCTTAGTGAGCAACTGAAATCAAAGTGAGGAGCATAAAAGCATTCCCTTAAAACTGGTTAACTTTCTAAAATATTCGTTTTGAGGAGTTCAAGAAGGCAAACCTCATATGTTGATTGAATCTTCTTCCTCGTCTAGAAGAGAGGTTGTGGGCTAATAGAGAGAGTGGTTCAGGTGACTACAAGAGTTATTGATTAAGCATGCCAAATGGCTTTAGTTGTGCTCGAACATGTCCCCGTTGAACTATCGGATCAACAGTCTACTCTACCTCAGTTCATCATTTCGAATTTGCAAGAGAAATGTCGAGCTTTTTGTTGTATTCCTAGACACGATGGCAAGGCAACAAATCATTGGGGCTGCTGATTTGTCGGTTAGTTGATTCTCGAAATAAGGCCATTAAAAAAAGAGGTAATAACACAAGTGGTGCTTAAACTTGTCATTAATGTTCACTTTGTTGCCTCAACTTAAAAAATACACCGAATTGGTTTAAAAACTTGGCTGTATGGTTCAAATACGCTTCAAATCACGTACAGATACATATGCATTTGTTGACTAGACATGCCAGTGTGACAGGGGGGCCCACCCGCAGTGCTGGGACAGAGTAAGTTGCAAGTGTACGTCTGAATGACCATCGGGTCCCACCTATCAATGCACACAATAATAAATAAACAAAAATAACATGCAGTTAGGATTTGATCTTGAAACCTCGCACAGTCAAATGGCTACGCTAACCACTTACCTCGGCGTAAGAATTGTTCTCTTTATTCATCGCTAGGCTTTATCAACCCGCATGAGCTGGTGAACTTAAATGCTGCTCTCAGGCCCATTTTCCATGTGTTATTTTTTCTTTATTAGAAATTACATAAATATTCAGCCCTAAAAAAAAGAAATTACATAAATATTCAAGTACTATAAAAAATGTTCATGCTTTTAGGACATACATTTCTAGTTTTAAAACGTGTTCACATATTTTAATAAAGTTTATGTGTTTGTCAAAAGATAAATTTTCAAATAAAATAAATTTAAAATATTGATAGAAAAAAAATTAATGTACTAGTGTGCTCCTGGGTCATAGATCCTCAAATGAACACTTTTAAATTATACATACATTTTATAATTAAAATGCACGTAAATATTTGTGAAAATTACATTAACATTTTTAGAAGTAAGCTATTTTTGTCTGCACATTATTTATAGGACAAGAACACTCGGAATTTATTTTAGTACAAATAAAGTAATTTAAATATTTTCTATTTTTTAAAACTCTTATGTGGAAGGGCCACGTAAAAATCCTAACATTCTAAATAAGGACCACGTAAATATTATTGGAAAATATGAAGATTATTCAAATTAATTTAACATTTTGAAAATATTAAAATTATTTTATTAATATGTGAATGCTTAAAAAATATTCAAACATTATAATAATTCTTAAGTAATATTTAATTTTGTGAATATTTAAAACTAACATTTTATTTATTATTGTTATTGTAGTTTACATTTTTTATAATTTCTAAAAAAGGAAAAACAACTACCATGAGAAAAATGGGCCGCACAGAGTGCAACCATTTAACTGCACGGGTGTATTAGTGTTGATAAAGTGTTATTGATGCAAACCCCTAAAAAAAGTGTATTGATGCAAAGAGGAGAGCAACTTTCCTGGATAACGTGGTTAGCATAAGTCTTGTCCTGCTCAAGGTCTCCGCTTCGAGTCCTGGGCGCACCTTGTTTCTTGTTTATTTTTGGTCCGCACCATCAGGTGGGACTAGACAGTCACATAGACGTACACACTGCAAGTCTGTCTTACCCAACACATCAGGTGGACCCCCTACCATTCTGACATGTCTATTCAGCAGAACATACGTGTATATGTACGTGATATGAAACATATTTGAACCATACTGCCAAGTTTTAGAACCAGTTCGATGTATTTTTTAAGTTTAGGCACCAAAGTGAACATCCATGACAAGTTTAAGCACCACTGCTGTTATTACCTCTTAAAAACATGGTCGCTTTCTCAACCCCTCCGGTCCCTTATCCTCTTTCACACCTCAAGTTGTTTACTCCTTGTGTCGGTTGTTGCTTATATTTACTCGATCGGTGTCACTTCTCAGGACACTTTCCCCCTCCCCACGGCGCCGCTCTCCCCCGCTCGGAATATTAGATGTTGGTGCACTAGTGCTAGAGATAAGATTACAGATGGCCCTTTAGTCCCAGTTTAGTCCCACCTCGCTAGTTGAGAGGAGCTCGCAGCGGTTTATAAGCCCAGCCTCGGCTTCCCTGTCGAGCTCCTCTCTAAAGGAGGCATGTGTGGGCCTAACGAACATGTCCTGCCATGTGGGGCCTACTTGACTTGCGGGCCTGCATCCTGGCCCAACTAGTAGTTGGGTTTCTACTCGTATGCAGGCCGTGGCGGCCCAGTAGGCGGGCATTTTTTCCATTTTTTTGTTTTTTGCTTTATTTATTTTCTTTTGTTTCTACTTACAGCCAAATATTTAGAGTTTCTGAGTGAATCATTTTGATTTAGGTCACAAAAATTATAAACTTTCTATTAGTGCCTGTAGCTTTCAAATTTGAATTATTTGAAATTTATGTGAATCGCTAGTTTGTGAATAACTTTACTTTAAAAATATATTTTTGAGTGATTCTTTTTTCTACTGTTTAATATTAGTGTGTTTTATCATTATATTCAATTTGGTAATTCATAGGTTATATTAAATGGGTGTTTTAATCAAAAACAACTTATTAGCTCTTTTAGTTTTATAGCTCAAAAAAATAATTAAATGCATGAAAAATAGTGAATGAAGTCAGAAAGGGTTAAAAATTGACGATGTGGCTTTGAATGGTGGATGTTGAACGTGCAAAAAGTCTGGAGCTGAAATAAGTTTAAAAAATGAAATGCCTCTGTAACAGATGAGTTTTAGTCCGAAACCCTGATACTTCCAAAGAGATTGTCCAGTTTATACACGAAGTGCATCAGTTTTTGTTGTAACCCTCTCAACGCTTTAGCACATGCTATGTGGATGAAATGATGATGCCATGCCAACTTTCAACCTTTTCAGAGTTCATTTGTAGTGCTTTTCAATTTCAGGGTCATTTAGCTCAAAAAATCAATAAATGCATGAAATATAGCGAATGAAGTCAGAAAGGGTTGAAAATTGATGACGTGGCTTTGAATGGTGCATGTTGAATGCACAAAAAGTCTGGAGTTGAAATAAGTTTTAGAAAAATGAAATGCCTTTGTAACAGATGAGTTTTCGTCCGAAACCCTAATACTTCGAAAGAGATTGTCCAGTTTGTACACGAAGTGCATCCAGTTTTAACCGTAACACTCTCAACTTTTTAGCACATGCTATGTGGGTGAAACGATGATACCATACCAACTTTCAACCTTTTTGAGAGTTCATTTGTAGTGCTTTTCAATTTCAGGGTCATTTAGCTCGAAAAAATAGCAAATGAAGTCCTACATAATGCATGGAATATTTTGTTTGGACATAATATTTCTTCACGTTTCAAATGCCAAAACACATAAGTACCCTAACTATTACAAAGATTCCCTCCGGTTTGTCCGAAGTGGGACTTTCCAGATATATAAGTCCGGAAACTCACTAGAGAAGAAAGTGATGACGGTGACGTTGGTCACATTCCAGAGTGGGATCTTTGGGTATAAAACTTTTTCTTCGCGTCTGTCCCTTTGCGCCGTAACCATGGACAATCTTCATCATTTAACTGGATGCTCGGGTCAATATTCACGTGAAGGGAGCAATTTCATGAAACTTTTCATAATCTTCTGACATGTCTGTCTTGTCCTCCACTCCCATGATGTTTCTTTTCCCTGAAAGAACTATGTGGCGCTTTGGCTCATCGTATGATGTATTCGCTTCCTTATCTTTTCTTTTTCTCGGCTTGGTAGACATGTCCTTCACAAACAAAACATGCGCCACATCATTGGCTAGGACGAATGGTTCGTCTGCGTACCCAAGATTGTTGAGATCCACTGTTGTCATTCAGTACCACGGGTCTTCCTTTACCCCGCCTCCTGTCAGGTTGACCCATTTGCACCGAAACAAAGGGACCTTCAATTCACGTCCATAGTCAAGTTCCCATATCTCCTCTATGTAACCATAATATGTCCTTTGGCTTATTGGTGTTTGTTGCATCAAAGCGGACACCATTGTTTTGGTTGGTGCTCTTTTTATCTTGGGCGAACGTGTAAAATGTATTCCCATTTATTTCGTACCCTTTGAAAGTCAATATAGTCGAAGATGGTAACTTGGCCAGCAAGTACAGCTCATCTGCAATAGTGTCGTCATTCATGAGACGTGTCTGCAACCAACCGCCGAAAGTCCCCGTGTGTTCATGTGTAATCCAGTCGTCAGACTGCTCCGGGTGTTTGGAGCGTAGAATATTCTTGTGTTCCTCGATATACAGAGCCATCAAGGCCAAATTTTGTAGAACTGTGTAGTGTGCTTGCGCTCAAGAATGCCTGTCCATACATATTATTTGGTCCTTTCCTAGCATGCCTTCTCCACCTAGTCTGCCCTCATGCCGCGATCCTGAAACACCAATCGACTTAAGGTGAGGAATAAAGTCAATACAAAACTCATTGACCTCCTCTGTTTCATGGTCCTTGGAGATGCTTCCTTCTAGCTTAGCACGGTTATGAAAATATTTCTTTAAGACTCCCATGAACCTCTCAAAGGGGAAAATATTGTGTAGAAATACATGACCCAGAATGGCAATCTCGTCGACTAGGTGAACTAGGACGTGCGTCATGATATTGAAGAAGGATGGTGGGAACACCAACTCAAAACTGACAAGACATTGCACCAAATCATTCTGTAACCTTGGTAGGATTTCTATATCAATTACCTTCTGAGAGATTGCATTGAGGAATGCACATAGCTTCACAATGGCTAATCGAACGTTTTTCGGTAGAAGCCCCCTCAATGCAACCGGAAGCAGTTGCGTCATAATCATGTGGCATTCATGAGACTTTAGGTTCTGGAACTTTTTCTCTCACATATTTATTATTCCCTTTATATTCGACGAGAAACCAGACATGACCTTCATACTGAGCAGGCATTCAAAGAAGATTTCCTTCTCTTCTTTGGTAAGAGCGTAGCTGGCATGACCCTGGTACTACTTTGGATGCATGTTGTCTTTTTCGTGCATACGTTGCTGGTCTTCCCGTGCCTCCGGTGTATCTTTTGTCTTCCCATACACACCCAAGAAGCCTAGCAGGTCCACGCAAAGATTCTTCATCATGTGCATCACGTCGATTGCAGAGCGGACCTGTAGTTCTTTCCAATAGGGTAGGTCCCAAAATATAGATATCTTCTTCCACATGGGTGCGCGTCCGTGAGCGTTGCTACCTCTTGAGCACTGCCTTGGTTTTCCCTTGAAGAGGAAAGGGTGATGCAGCAAAGTAGCGTAAGTATTTCCCTCATTTTTTGAGAACCAAGGTATCAATCCAGTAGGAGGCCACGCACGAGTCCCTCGCACCTACACAAACAAATAAATCCTCGCAACCAACGCGATAAGGGGTTGTCAATCCCTACACGGTCACTTACGAGAGTGAGATCTGATAGATATGATAAGATAATATTTTTGGTATTTTTATGATAAAGATGCAAAGTAAAGAAAGTAAAATAAAAATGGCGCAATAAATAACTTGTTGTCGTGAGATTAATATGATGAAAAATAGACTCGGGGGCCATAGGTTTCACTAGTGGCTTCTCTCAAGAGCATAAGTATTACGGTGGGTGAACAAATTATTGTTGAGCAATTGACATAATTGAGCATAGTTATGATAATATCTAGGTATGATCATGTATATAGGCATCATGTCTGAGACAAGTAGACCGACTCCTGCCTGCATCTACTACTATTACTCCACACATCGACCGCTATTCAGCATGCATCTAGAGTATTAAGTTCATAAAAACAGAGTAACGCTTTAAGCAAGATGACATGATGTAGAGGGATAAACTCATGCAATATGATATAAACCCCATCTTGTTATCCTCGATGGCAACAATACAATACGTGCCTTGCTGCCCCTCATCACACCGGGAAAGGACACCGCAAGATTGAACCCAAAGCTAAGCACTTCTCCCATTGCAAGAAAGATCAATCTAGTAGGCCAAACCAAACTGATAATTCGATGAGACTTGCAAAGATAACCAATCATACATAAAAGAATTCAAAGAAGATTCAAATATTGTTCATAGATAAACTTGATCATAAACCCACAATTCATCGGTCTCAACAAACACACCGCAAAAGAAGATTACATCGATAGATCTCCACGAGAGGGGAGAACATTGTATTGAGATCCAAAAGAGAGAAGAAGCCATCTAGCTAATAACTATGGACCCGAGGTCTGAAGTAAACTACTCACACATCATCGGAGAGGCTATGGTGTTGATGTAGAAGCCCTCCGTGATCTATGCCCCTCCGTGAAGTTCTAACAGGCCCCAAGATGGGATCTCACGGGTACATAAGGTTGCGGCGTTGGAATTTGGTTTTTGGCTCCGTATCTGGTAGTTTGGGGGTACGTAGGTATATATAGGAGGAAGGAGTATGTCGGTGGAGCAACAAGGGGCCCACGAGGGTGGAGGGCACGCCTGGGGGGGGCGCGCCCCCTACCTCGTGCCCTCCTAGTTGATGTCTTGACGTAGGGTCCAAGTCCTCTGGATCACGTTCGTTCCGAAAATCACGTTCCTGAAGGTTTCATTCCGTTTGGACTGTGTTTGGTATTCTTTTTCTGCGAAACTCTGAAATAGGCAAAAAAACAGCAATTCTGGGTTGGGCCTCCGGTTAATAGGTTAGTCCCAAAAATAATATAAAAGTGTACAATAAAGCCCAATAATGTCCGAAACAGAATATAATATAGCATGGAGCAATAAAAAATTATAGATACGTTGGAGACGTATCAAGCATCCCCAAGCTTAATTCCTGCTCGTCCTCGAGTAGGTAAATGATAAAAACAGAATTTTTGATGTGCAATGCTACTTGGCATAATTTCAATGTAATTCTTCTAATTGTGGTATGAATATTCAGATCCGAAAGATTCAAGACAAAAGTTTAATATTGACATAAAAATAATAATACTTCAAGCATACTAACTAAGCAAATATGTCTTCTCAAAATAACACGGCCAAAGAAAGTTATCCCTACAAAATCATATAGTCTGGCTATGCTCTATCTTCACCACACAAAATGTTTAAATCATGGACAACCCCGATGACAAGCCAAGCAATTGTTTCATACTTTTGACGTTCTCAAAATTTTTCAATCTTCACGCAATACATGAGCGTGAGCCATGGACATAGTACTATATGTGGAATAGGATGGTGGTTGTGGAGAAGACAAAAAGGAGAAGACAGTCTCACATCAACTAGGCATATCAACGGGCTATGGAGATGCCCATCAATAGATATCAATGTGAGTGAGTAGGGATTGCCATGCAACGGATGCACTAGAGCTATAAGTATATGAAAGCTCAACAAAAGAAACTAAGAGGGTGTGCATCCAAATCGCTTGCTCACGAAGACCTAGGGCATTTTGAGGAAGCCCATCATTGGAATATACAAGCCAAGTTCTATAATGAAAAATTCCCACTAGTATATGAAAGTGATATCGTAGGAGACTCTCAATTATGAAGATAATGGTGCTACTTTGAAGCACAAGTGTGGTAAAAGGATAGTAACATTGTCCCTTCTCTCTTTTTCTCTCATTTTTTGTTTGGGCCTTTCCTTCTTCTTTTTTATGGCCTCTTTTTTTTCGTACGGAGTCTCATCCCGACTTGTGGGGGAATCATAGCCTCCATCATCCTTTCCTCACTTGGGACAATGCTCTAAAAATGATGATCATCACACTTTTATTTACTTACAACTCAACAATTACAACTCAATACTTAGAACAAAATATGACTCTATGTGAATGCCTCCGGCGGTGTACCGAGATATGCAATGAATCAAGAGTGACATGTATGAAAGAATTATGAACGGTGGCTTTGCCACAAATACAATGTCAACTACATGATCATGCGAAGCAATATGACAATGATAGAGCGTGTCATAATAAACGAAATGGTGGTAAGTTGCATGGCAATATATCTCGGAATGGCTATGGAAATGCCATGATAGGTAGGTATGGTGGCTGTTTTGAGGAAGGTATATGGTGGGTGTATGATCCCGGCGAAAAGTGTGCGGTATTAGAGAGACTAGCAATGGTGGAAGGAGGAAAAGTGTGTATAATCCATGGACTCAACATTAGTCATAAAGAACTCATATACTTATTGCAAAAATCTACAAGTTATCAAAGCAAAGTATTACGCGCATGCTCCTAGGGGGATAGATTGGTAGGAAAAGATCATCGCTCGTCCCCGACCGCCACTCATAAGGAAGACAATCAGTAAATAAATCATGCTCCGACTTCATCACATAACGGTTCACCATACGTGCATGCTACGGGAATCACAAACTTTAACACAAGTATTTCTCAAATTCAAAACTACTCAACTAGCATGACTCTAATATCACCATCTTCATATCTCAAAAAAATTATCAAGCATCAAACTTCTCATAGTATCAACACACTCATAATAATTTTCTCTTTTTTTACTAATCTTGAATGCCTATTATTGTTAAAGCAAACTACCATGCTGTTTTGTAGGACTCTCAAAATAATCTAAGTGAAGCATGAGAGAACAATAGTTTCTATAAAACAAATCCACCGCCGTGCTCTAAAAGATATAAGTGAAGTATTAGAGCAAAAACTATATAACTCAAAAGATATAAGTGAAGCACATAGAGTATTCTAATAATTTCCGAATCAAGTGTGTCTCTCTCAAAAGGTGTGTACAGCAAGGATGATTGTGGTAAACTAAAAAGCAAAGACTCAAATAATACAAGACGCTCCAAGCAAAACACATATCATGTGGTGAATAAAAATATAGCTCCAAGTAAAGTTACCGATGGAAGTAGACGAAAGAGGGGATGCCTTCCGGGGAATCCCCAAGATTTGGCTTTTTGGTGTCCTTAGATTATCTTGGGGTGCCTTGGGAATCCCCAATCTTAGGCCCTTTCCACTCCTTGTTCCATAATCCATCAAATCTTTCACCCAAAACTTGAAAACTTCACAACACAAAACTCAACAGAAAATCTCGTGAGCTCCGTTAGCGAAAGAAAACAAAAGACCACTTCAAGGTACTGTAATGAACTCATTCTTCATTTATATTGGTGTTAAACCTACTGTATTCCAACTTCTCTATGGTTTATAAACTATTTTACTAGCCATAGATTCATCAAAATAAGCAAACAACACACGAAAAACAGAATCTGTCAAAAACAGAATAGTCTGTAGTAATCTGTAACTTACACAAACTTCTGGAACTCCAAAAATTCATCCAAAATAGGAAG
The DNA here is from genome assembly GCA_021605205.1 of Aegilops longissima. Lineage (NCBI taxonomy): Eukaryota > Viridiplantae > Streptophyta > Magnoliopsida > Poales > Poaceae > Aegilops > Aegilops longissima. Next base: position 407,886,361 of record CM038680.1, read on the forward strand.
ACCTAGACAATTTGTTTATTGATCAGCAGCAATTGGAACAATATTTTATCATGTTCTGGTGATTTTTAACAATTATTTTCGTGAACAGAAAGTTTCTGGAGTTTACAGCAAGATCAAATAACTATCATCCAAGAAGATCCTATAGGTTTAACTTGGCATAAACACTAATTAAAACATAAAAAAAAGTCTAACCAGAGGCTACATCAAAGATTTATTCCTAAACAGAAGCAAAAAGAAAAAAAACTAAAAATAAAATTGGGTTGCCTCCCAACAACCGCTATCGTTTAACGCCCCTAGCTAGGCATAAAAGCAATGATAGATCTAGGTATTGCCATAATAGTAGGATAGATCATTAAAACTCATTCCATATTCTCTATGTTCAGTAGAGAGTTTTCTTTGGTGTAAGCAAAAGTAATCAAAAGGGCTAAATTTAATACGACAAAAGTCCCCAAGATCAACTTTAGGAGGTATAGGTTCCTCCTTCGGCCCTTCGTATTGCACAACCAATTCATCATTATAAGCATTCTTTTGACAAAACTTTGTGAGCCTATACTCGAGAGAATATCCTAGCTCATTATTTCGACTAGCAAAATCATTATTAAGTTCAGAAATTCTATCAATTAGAACATTGGTAGGAACCTTTTTTCTTAGGTTCTCATTAAAAGCAACATAGTCTAGAGATTGAAAACGCATTATTTCCTCTTGATCAAATATGATAGTTTCTATGGGAGGATGGCCAGCGTCCACCCTATAATGCACAAAGATTTCTTTGGCCTATTTTATTATAAATCTGAACTCATGAGCCAAAAAGATAATAGCGGCACGCTTAACAGAAGAATGCTCAATATTAGAAAATTCTAGGAAAATCCTTTGTATGCAAGGGTGCATGTGCATAAATTGCCTTTCAAGTTCAACTACAAGCATGGCAATAGCGTCCGCAAGAATACTAGTTCTATGAAGAATAGAACTGCCCATAGAAGGCAAAGCACTGGCACAAGTAAAGAAATCTTGAATAACCCCTTTTCCAATAATATTACCACTACCAATTTGGAATTTTTTTGTATGCAAGATAGGGGGTTCTTCAGCGGGAGCATCAGAATTTTCCATATTATTACTATTGTCCATGTCGACAATATCTTCCCCAATTTCAGACATAACAGTAGAAAGTGCGAGGAGCAAAAAAAAGAAAGAGGGAGGCAAGCGAAAAAGAGAGGGCAAATAAAACGGCAAGGGTGAAGTGGGGGAGAGGAAAACGAGAGGCAAATGGCAAATAATGTAATGCGGGAGATAAGGGTTTGTGATGGGTACTTCGTATGTTGACTTTTGCGTAGATTCCCCGGCAACGGCGCCGAAATCCTTCTTGCTACCTCTTGAGCACTGCGTTAGTTTTCCCTTGAAGAGAAAAGGGTGATGCAGCAAAGTAGCGTAAGTATTTCCCTCATTTTTTGAGAACCAAGGTATCAATCCAGTAGGAGGCCACGCACGAGTCCCTCGCACCTACACAAACAAATAAATCCTCGCAACCAACGCGATAAGGGGTTGTCAATCCCTATACGGTCACTTACGAGAGTGAGATCTGATAGATATGATAAGATAATATCTTTGGTATTTTTATGATAAAGATGCAAAGTAAAGAAAGTAAAATAAAAATGGCGCAAGAAATAACTTGTTGTCATGAGATTAATATGATGGAAAATAGACCCGGGGGCCATACGTTTCACTAGTGGCTTCTCTCAAGAGCATAAGTATTACGGTGGGTGAACAAATTACTGTTGAGCAATTGACAGAATTGAGCATAGTTATGAGAATATCTAGGTATGATCATGTATATAGGCATCACATCCGAGAGAAGTAGATCGACTCTGCCGCTTCTACTACTATTACTCCACACATCGACCGCTATCCAAATGTATCTAGAGTATTAAGTTCATAAAAACAGAGTAACGCTTTAAGCAAGATGACATGATGTAGAGGGATAAACTCATGCAATATGATATAAACCCCATCTTGTTATCCTCGATGGCAACAATACAATACGTGCCTTGCTGCCCCTACTGTCATTGGGAAAGGACACCGCAAGATTGAATCCAAAGCTAAGCACTTCTCCCATTGCAAGAAAGATCAATCTAGTTGGCCAAACCAAACTGATAATTCGAAGAGACTTGCAAAGATAACCAATCGTACATAACAGAATTGAGAGAATATTCAAATATTGTTCATAGATAAACTTGATCATAAACCCACAATTCATCGGTCTCAACAAACACACCGCAAAAGAAGATTACATCGAATAGATCTCCACGAGAGAGGGGGGAACATTGTATTGAGATCCAAAAAGAAAGAAGAAGCCATCTAGCTAATAACTATGGACCCGGAGGTCTGAAGTAAACTACTCACACATCATCGGAGAGGCTATGGTGTTGATGTAGAAGCCTTCCATGATCGATGCCCCTCCAGCGGAGCTCCGGAACAGGCCCCAAGATGGGATCTCACGGGTACAGAAGGTTGCGGCAGTGGAATTAGGTTTTTGGCTCCGTATCTGGTAGTTTGGGGGTACGTAGGTATATATAGGAGGAAGGAGTACGTCGGTGGAGCAACAAGGGGCCCACGAGGGTGGAGGGTGCGCCTGGGGGGGGGGGGGGTAGGCACACCCCCTACCTCGTGCCCTCCTGGTTGATGTCTTGACGTAGGGTCCAAGTCCTATCGATCGTGTTCGTTCCGAAATCACGTTCCCGAAGGTTTCATTCCGTTTGGACTCCGTTTGATATTCTTTTTCTGTGAAACTCTGAAATAGGCAAAAAACATCAATTCTGGCTGGGCCTCCAGTTAATAGGTTAGTCCCCAAAAAATATAAAAGTGTATAATAAAGCTCAATAATGTCCGAAACAGAATATAATATAGCATGGAGCAATAAAAAATTATAGATACGTTGGAGACATATCAAGCGTCATTAGGAACAGATTGTCCACCAGGACCCTTTCCAAATATTACTTTAAATCCTTCACCATATCAAGTATATCATCACCAGTGCGGTGGCGAGGCTTCTTCCGGAGATCTTCCTCACCTTTGAAATGCTTGCCTTTCTTTCTTAAGAGATGCTTGATTGGAAGAAATCGACGATGTCCCAGGTACACATTCTTCTTACATTTATCCAAATATATATTGTCGTTGTCATCTAAATAGTGCGTGCATGCGTGGTATCCCTTGTTTGTCTATCCCAAAAGGTTACTAAGAGAAGGCAAATCATTGATGGTTACAAACAACAACGCTCGTAGGTCAAATGCCTGTTGGTTGAGCTCATCCCACACACGTACACCTTTTTTGTTCCACAACCGTAAAAGTTCTTCAACTAATGGCCTTAGGTACACATACGTGTCGTTGCCGGGTTGCTTGGGGCCTTGGATGAGCACGGGCATCATAATGTACTTCCGCTTCATGCACAACCAAGGAGGAAGGTTATAGATACATAGAGTCACAGGCCAGGTGCTATGTGAAGGAAATATGCCCTAGAGGCAATAATAAATTGTTATTTATATTTATATCATGATAAATATCTATTATTCATGCTAGAACTATATTAACCAGAAACTTGATACATGTGTGGATACATAGACAAAACAGTGTCCCTAGTAAGCCTCTACTTGGCTAGCTCGTTAATCAAAGATGGTTAAGTTTCCTAACCATAGACATGTTGTTGTCATTTTATGAACGGGATCACATTATTAGGAGAATGATGTGATGGACAAGACCCATCCGTTAACTTAGCATAATGATTGTTAAGTTTTATTGCTGCTGCTTTCTTCATTACTTGTACATATTTCTTTGACTATGAGATTATGCAACTCCCGGATACCAGAGGAATACCTTGTGTGCTATCAAACGTCACAACATAACTGGATGATTATAAATATGCTCTACAGGTATCTCCGAAGGTGTTTTGTTTGGTTGGCATAGATCGAGATTATGATTTGTCACTCCGAGTATCGGAGAGGTATCTCTGGGCCCTCTCGGTAATGCACATCATGATAAGCCTTGCAAGCAATGTGACTAATGAGTTAGTAGAGGAATGATGCAATACGGAATGAGTAAAGAGACTTGCCGGTAACGAGATTGAACTAGGTATGAAGATACCGACGATCAAATCTCGGGCAAGTAACATTCCGATGACAAAGGGAATAACGTATGTTGTCATAATGGTTCGACCGATAAAGATCATCATAGAATATGTGGGAGCCAATATGAGCATCCAGGTTCCACTGTAGGTTATTGACCGAAGTGGAGTCTCGGTCATGTCTACATAGTTCTCGAACCCGTAGGGTCCGCACGCTTAACGTTCGATGACGATTTGTATTATGAGTTATGTGTTTTGGTGACCGAAGATTGTTTGGAGTCCCAGATGAGATCACAGACATGACGAGGAGTCCCGAAATGGTCGAGGGTAAAGATTGATATATTGGACGATAGTATTCGGACACTGGAATGGTTATGGAGTGTTTCGGATATTTATCGAAGTACCGGGAGGTTACTGGAACCCCCCGGGGAAAGTAATGGGCCACATGGGCCATAGGAGAGAGAGGGGGCAGCCCGCAAGGGGGTGGCGCCCCCCCATGGGGAGTCCGAATTGGACAAGGGGAGGGGGCACGGCCCCCCTTTCCTTCTCCCTCTCCCTCTCCTTTCCCCTTTCCTCCTCCGAAAGAAGGAAGGGGGGCGACTAGGACTAGGAGTCCTAGTGAGTTTCCCCCCACTTGGTGCACCCCCTAGGGCCGACTGAAGGAAATATGCCCTAGAGGCAATAATAAAGTTGTTATTTATATTTCCTTATATCATGATAAATGTTTATTATTCATGCTAGAATTGTATTAACCAGAAACTTAGTACATGTGTGAATACATAGACAAACAGAGTGTCCCTAGTATGCCTCTACTTGACTAGCTCGTTAATCAAAGATGGTTAAGTTTCCTAGCCATAGACATGTGTTGTCATTTGATGAACGGGATCACATCATTGATGAATGATGTGATGGACAAGACCCATCCGTTAGCTTAGCATAATGATCGTTTAGTTTTATTGCTATTTCTTTCTTCATGACTTATACATGTTCCTCTGACTATGAGATTATGAAACTCCCGAATACCGGAAGAACACCTTGTGTGCTATCAAACGTCACAACGTAACTGGGTGATTATAAAGATGCTCTACAGGTGTCTCTGAAGGTGTTTGTTGGGTTGGCATAGATCAAGATTAAGATTTGTCACTCCGTGTATCGGAGAGGTATCTCTGGGCCCTCTCGGTAATGCTCATCACTATAAGCCTTGCAAGAAATGTGAATAATGAGTTAGTTATGGGATGATGCATTACGGAACGAGCAAAGAGACTTGCCGGTAACGAGATTGAACTAGGTATGATGATACGGACGATCGAATCTCGGGCAAGTAACATGCCGATGACAAAGGGAACAACGTATGTTGTTATGCGGTTTGACCGATAAAGATCTTCGTAGAATATGTAGGAGCCAATATGAGCATACAGGTTCCGCTATTGGTTATTGACCAGAGATGTGTCTCGGTCATGTCTACATAGTTCTCGAACCCGTAGGGTCCGCACGCTTAACGTTCGATGACGATTTGTATTATGAGTTATGTGATTTGTTGAACCAAAGTTTGTTCGGAGCCCCGGATGAGAACACGGACACGACGAGGAGTCTCAAAATGGTTGAGACATAAAGATTGATATATTGGAAGGTTGCATTTGGACATCGGAATGGTTCCGGGATGTTCGGGCATTTTTCCGGAGTACCGGGAGGTTACCGGAACCCCTCGAGGAGTTAATGAGCCTTCATGGGCCCTAGTGGAGAGAGGAGGCAGTGGCCAGGTGGAGGCGCACGCCCCCCAAGCCCAGACTAAATTGGACTAGGGTTGGGGGCGGCCCCCCTTTCCTTCTCCCCTCTTATCCCTTCCCTCCTTCTCCTCATTGGAATAGGAAAGGGGGGGGGGGGGTGGCGAATCCTACTTGGACCGGTAGTCCAAGTAGGACTCCCCCCTTTGGCGCGCCCCCTCTAGGGCCAGCTCCTCTTGCCCCCTCCTTTATATACGTGGGAGGGGGTGTCGGTGTCAAAACCGGCGGATCTCGGGTAGGGTGTCCCGATCTGTGCGTCAAGGCTGATGGTAACAGGAAGCAAGGGACACAGATGTTTACCCAGGTTCGGGCCCTCTTGATGGAGGTAAAACCCTACTTCCTGCTTGAATAATATTGATGATATGGGTAGTACAAGAGTTTGTCTACCACGAGATCGTAGAGGCTAAACCCTAAGAGCTAGCCTATGATGGTATGATTGTAATTGTGATCGGCCTTCTAAGGACCAACCTCTCCGGTTTATATAGACAACAGAGAGGGCTAGGGTTTACATGGAGTCGGTTACAAGGAAGGAAATATAATATCCGGATCGCCAAGCTTGCCTTCCACGCCAAGAAAAGTCCCATCCGGACACGGGACAAAGTCTTGAGTCTTGTATCTTCACGCTTCAATAGTCCGGACGTTGCACACAGTCCGGCTGTCCGGATACCCCCTAATCCAGGACTCCCTTAGTAGCCCCTGAACCAGGCTTCAATGACGATGAGTCCTGCACGCAGTCTTGTCTTCGGCATTGCAGGGCGGGTTCCTCCTCCAAATACTCCAAGGTAATTATCGAACACTCAAACCGTGTCCGGATCCACAAGACGATCTTCGTATGCCATCGTAGAGAGAATGATGTTTCACAAATGCAATCTACTGACAACTTTTTAGGCAACGCGACGTGTGACTACAGTCAGGTCATTATTCGAACCGTCTTTCCACAACCAGCCACAACGCATATTGTGAGGCAGTTTCCTTGACACGTTGATGTCTACTACACAACCTTCTTCTTGTAGACGTTGTTGGGCCTGCAAGTGCACATGTTTGTAGGACAGTAGCAAATTTCCCTCAAGTGGATGACCTAAGGTTTATCAATCCGTGGGAGGCGTAGGATGAAGATGGTCTCTCTCAAACAACCCTGCAACCAAATAACAAAGAGTCTCTTGTGTCCCCAACACACCCAATACAATGGTAAATTGTATAGGTGCACTACTTGATGAAGAGATGGTGATACAAGTGCAATATGGATGGTAGATATAGGTTTTTGTAATCTGAAAATATAAAAACAGCAAGGTAACAAGTGGTAAAAGTGAGCATAAACGGTATTGCAATGATAGGAAACAAGGCCTAGGGTTCATACTTTCACTAGTGCAAGTTCTCTCAACAATAATAACATAATTGGATCATATAACTACCCCTCAACATGCAACAAAGAGTCACCCCGAAGCCACTAATAGCGGAGAACAAACGTAGAGATTATGGTAGGGTACAAAACCACCTCAAAGTTATTCTTTCCAATAAATCCGTTGGGCTATTCCTATAAGTGTCACAAACAGCCCTAGAGTTCGTACTAGAATAACACCTTAAGATACAAATCAACCAAAACCCTAATGTCACCTAGATACTCCATTGTCACCTCAAGTATCCGTGGGCATGATTATACGATATGCATCACACAATCTCAGATTCACCCAACCAACATAAAAGTACTTCAAAGAGTGCCCCGAAGTTTCTACCGGAGAATCAAGAAAACGTGTGCCAACCCCTATGCATAGGTTCCCAATGTCACGAAACCCGCAAGTTGATCACCAAAACATACATCAAGTGGCACGTGATATCCCATTGTCACCACAGATAATCACGACAAGACATACATCAAGTGTTCTCATAAAAGACTCAATCTGATAACATAACTTCAAAGGGCAAACTCAATCCATTACAAGAGAGAAGAGGGGGAGAAGAAACATAAGATCCAACCATAATAGCAAAGCTCGCGATACATCAAGATCGTGCCAAATCAAGAACACGAGAGAGAGATCAAACACATAGCTACCGGTACATACCCTCAGCCCCGAGGGTGAACTACTCCTCCTCGTCATGGAGAGTGCCGGATGATGAAGATGGCCACGGTGAGGGTTCCCCCCGCGGTGGTCTGCCGAACAGGTCCCGATTGGTTTTGGTGGCTACAGAGGCTTGCGGCGGAACTCCCGATCTATCTTCTGTTCGGAAGTTTTAGGGCACGTAGGTATATATGGGTAAGGAGTACGTCGATGGAGCTACGGGGCCCCACGAGGCGGGGCGCGCCTGGGGTTGGGCGCCCCCACCCTCGTGAGCACCTCCCGTATCTTCCGACGTGGGGTCCAAGTCCATCGTGGGTTTCCTTCCAAAATAACTTCTCCAGTTGATTTCGTTCCGTTTTGACTCCTTCTGATATTCCTTTTCCTCGAAACACTGAAATAGGCATAAAACAACAAATCTGGGCTGGGCCTCTGGTTAATAGGTTATTCCCAAAAATAATATAAAAGTGGATAATAAAGCCCAATATTGCCCAAAACAGTAGATAATATAGCATGGAGCAATCAAAAATTATAGATACGTTGGAGATGTATCAAGCATCCCCAAGCTTAATTCCTGCTCGTCCTCGAGTAGGTAAATGATAAAAAAGAATTTTTTATGCGGAATGCTACTTGGCATAATTTCAATGTAATTCTTCTTAATTGTGGTATGAATATTCAGATCCGAAAGATTCAAGACAAAAGTTCATATTGATAAAAGAAATAGTAACACTTCAAGCATACTAATCAAAGTAATCATGTCTTCTCAAAATAACATGGCAAAAGAAAGTTCATCCCTACGAAATCATATAGTTAGGCTATGCTTCATTTTCGTCACACAAAGATGTTCCCAACTTCTATACCCCCGATGACAAGCCAAGAAATTGTTTCATACTTAAATAATCTCAAACTTTTTCAACCTTCACGCAATACATGAGCGTGAGCCATGGATATAGCACTATGGGTGGAATAGAATATGATGATGGGGATTGTGTGGAGAAGACAAAAAAGGAGAAAGTCTCACATTGACGAGGATAATTAACGGGCTATGGAGATGCCCATCAATTGATGTCAACATGAGGAGTAGGGATTGCCATGCAACGGATGCACTAGAGCTATGAATGCTCAACAAAAGAGAACTAGTGGGTGTGCATCCAACTTGCTTGCTCACGAAGACCTAGGGCATTTGAGGAAGCCCATCGTAGGAATATACAAGCCAAGTTCTATAATGAAAAATTCCCACCAGTATGAAAAAAGACAACTTATGAGACTCGCTATATGAAAAACATGGTGCTACTTTGAAGCACAATATATGAGACTCACTACATGAAGAACAAGGTGCTACTTTGAAGCACAAGTGTGGAAAAAGAGATAGTAGCATTGCCCTTTTTATTTATTTTCTTTTTTGGGCCTTTTTCTTTTTCTTTTTCTTTTTCTTTTTGTCCTTTCTCTTTTTTGGGCCTTTCTTTTTTTTCTTTTTGGCCTTTCTCTTTTTTTTGGGCAATGCTCTAATAATGATGATCATCACACTTCTATTGATTACAACATAAGGATTACAACTCGAAACTAGAACAAGATATGACTCTATATGAATGCCTCCGGCGGTGTTCCGGGATGGTGCAATGAATCAAGAGTGACATGTATGAAAAATAATGCATGGTGGCTTTGCCACAAATACGATGTCAACTACATGATCATGCAATGGCAATATGACAATGATGAATGTGTCATGAAGAACGGTATGGTGGAAAGTTGCATGGCAATATATCTCGGAATGGCTATGGAAATGCCATAATAGGTAGGTATGGTGGCTGTTTTGAGGAATATATAGGAGGTTTATGTGTGATAGAGCGATCATATCACGGGTTTGATGCACCGCGAAGTTTGCACCAACTCTCAAGGTGAGAAAGGGCAATGCACGGCATCAAGAGGCTAGCAAAGGCGGAAAGGTAAAAGTGCGATAATCCATGGACTCAACATTAGTCAAAAGAACTCATATACTTATTGCAAAAATTTAGAAGTCATCAAAAATCAAGTACTACGCACATGCTCCTAGGGGGATAGATTGGTAGGAAAAGACCATCGCTCGTCCCCGACCGCCACTCATAAGGATGCACAAGCCAGGTACACTTCATGTTTCCATTTGTTACACAACTTTAACCATACGTGAATGCTATGGGATTTGCTAACTTCAACACAAGCATTCTTTAAATTCATAATCACCCAACTAGCATGACTTTAATATCACTACCTCCATATCTCAAAACAATTATCAAGTATCAAACTTTTCTTAGTATTCAACGCACTCAAAAGAAAGTTTCACATATCTTGAATACCAAGTATATTAATTTTAAGAAAATTACCATGCTATTAAAGACTCTCAAAATAATTTAAGTGAAGCAAGAGAGATCAATAGTTTCTATAAAACAAATCCACCATTTTGCTCTAAAAGATATAAGTGAAGCACTAGAGCAAATAACAAACTACTCCGAAAGATATAAGTGAAGATCAATGAGTAGTCGAATAATTATGTAACTATGTGAAGACTCTCCCATTTAATAATTTCAGATCTTGGTATTGTATTCAAACAGAAAGCAAAGCTAAATAAAACTACATTGCAAGGATAGCACAACTCATGTGAAGAAGCAAAAACTTAGGCTCAACAAATACTAACCGATAGTTGTTGAAGAAGAAAGGTGGGATGCCTATCGGGGCATCCCCAAGCTTAGATGCTTGAGACTTATTGAAATATTATCTTGGGGTGCCTTGGGCATCCCCAAGCTTGAACTTTTGTGTCTCCTTAATTCCTCTCATATCATGGTTTCTCTTTTTATCAAAAGCTTCATTCACAACGAACTCAACAAGAACTCGTGAGATAGGTTAGTATAAACCAATGCAAAACCTTATCATTTTCTACTGTAACAAATCACTAACATTATTATTCAACATTGCATACTAAATGCCTCTGAATATTTAATACTCCTATCCTTAAATAGAATCATTAAGCAAGCAAACATATGCAAACAATGCAAACATAACAGCAATCTGTCAAAACAGTACAGTCTGTAAAGAATGCAAGAGTATCAATACTTCCCTGACTCCAAAAATTATGAACTAAAATTCCCACTGTAATAAATTTATAATAGCTCAATATGAAAAAAGATTCAACATTATAACACTCTCTGAATTTTCTAGGGAATTTTTGCAACAGCGGTAAACTTTCTGTTTTCAAACAGCAACATGTATACTAGCAAAATAACCATGGTAAAGGCTATCCTTGACTTTTTTATTGAAACTAAAGATGCAAAACATTATTCTAAATAACAGAAAGCAAACACTAACAAAACAAAATGACGGTCCAAGCAAAACACATATCATGTGGTGAATAAAAATATAGCTCCAAGTAAAGTTACCGATGAACGAAGACGAAAGAGGGGATGCCTTCCGGGGCATACCCAAGCTTAGGCTCTTGGTTGTCCTTGAATATTACCTTGGGGTGCCTTGGGCATCCCCAAGCTTAGGATCTTTCCACTCCTTATTCCATAGTCCATCGAATCTTTACCCAAAACTTGAAAACTTCAACCACACAAAACTTAACAGAAAACTCGTGAGCTCCGTTAGCGGAAGAAAACAAAACACCACTTCAAGGTACTGTAATGAACTCATTATTTATTTGTATTGGTGTTAAACCTACTGCATTCCAACTTCTCTATGGTTTATAAACTATTTTACTAGCCATAGATGCATCAAAATAAGCAAACAACACACGAAAAACAGAATCTGTCAAAAACAGAACAGTCTGTAGTAATCTGTAACTAACGCAAACTTCTGGAACTCCAAAAATTCTAAAATAAATTGTTGGACTTGAGAGATTTGTATAGTAATCATCTGCAAAAATAATCAACTAAATATCACTCTCCAGTAAAAAGTTCTAGCTAATCTCGTGAGCGCTAAAGTTTCTGTTTTTTTACAGCATGATCATAAAGACTTCACCCAAGTCTTCCCAAAGGTTCTACTTGGCACAAACACTAATTGAAACATAAAACCACATCTAACCAGAATCTAGATGGATTATTTATTCCTAAACAGAACCAAAAAGAAATAAACTAAAATAAAATTGGGTTGCCTCCCAACAAGCGCTATCGTTTAATGCCCCTAGCTAGGCATGATGATTTCAATGATGCTCACATAGAAGATAGGAATTGAAACATAAAGAGAGCATCAATAAGAATATGACTAGCACATTTAAGTCTAACCCACTTCCTATGCATAGGGATTTTGTGATAAAACAACTTATGGGAACAATAATCAACTTGCATAGGAAGGTAAAACAAGCATAACTTCAAGATTTTAAGCACATAGAGAGGAAACTTGATATTATTGCAATTCCTACAAGCATATATTCCTCCCTCATAATAATTTTCAGTAGCATCATGAATGAATTCAACAATATAACCAGCACCTAAAGCATTCTTTTCATGATCTACAAGCATAGAATTTTTATTACTCTCCACATAAGCAAATCTATTCTCATCAATGGTAGTGGGAGCAAACTCAACAAAATAACTATCATGTGATTGGAAATTAAGATCAAGATGACAAGTTTCATGGTTATCATTATTCTTTTAAAGCATACGTGTCATCACAATAATCATCATAGATAGGAGGCATGCTTTCATCATAGTAAATTTGCTCGTCAAAGCTTGGGGGACAAAAAATATCATCTTCATCAAACATAGCTTCCCCAAGCTTGTGGCTTTGCATATCATTAGCATCATGGATATTCAAGGAATTAATACTAACAACATTGCAATCATGCTCATCATTCAAAGATCTAGTGACAAACAATTTAATGCATTCTTCTTCTAACACTTTGGCACAATTTTCCTTTCCATCATACTCACGAAAGATATTAAAAAGATGAAGCGTATGTGACAAACTCAATTCCATTTTTTTGTAGTTTTCTTTTATAAACTGAACTAGTGCTAAAACAAGAAACAAAAAGATTCGATTGCAAGATCTAAAGATATACCTTCAAGCACTAACCTTCCCGGCAACGGCGCCAGAAAAGAGCTTGATGTCAACTACACAACCTTCTTCTTGTAGACGTTGTTGGGCCTGCAAGTGCACAGGTTTGTAGGACAGTAGAAAATTTCCCTCAAGTGGATGACCTAAGGTTTATCAATCCGTGGGAGGCGTAGGATGAAGATGGTCTCTCTCAAACAACCCTGCAACCAAATAACAAAGAGTCTCTTGTGTCCCCAACACACCCAATACAATGGTAAATTGTATAGGTGCACTACTTCGGCGAAGAGATGGTGATACAAGTACAATATGGATGGTAGATATAGGTTTTTGTAATCTGAAAATATAAAAACAGCAAGGTAGCAAGTGGTAAAAGTGAGCGTAAACGGTATTGCAATGATAGGAAACAAGGCCTAGGGTTCATACTTTCACTAGTGCAAGTTCTTTCAACAATAATAACATAATTGGATCATATAACTATCCCTCAACATGCAACAAAGAGTCACTCCGAAGCCACTAATAGCGGAGAACAAACGTAGAGATTATGGTAGGGTACGAAACCACCTCAAAGTTATTCTTTCCAATCAATCCGTTGGGCTATTCCTATAAGTGTCACAAACAGCCCTAGAGTTCATACTAGAATAACACCTTAAGATACAAATCAACCAAAACCCTAATGTCACCTAGATACTCCATTGTCACCTCAAGTATCCGTGGGCATGATTATATGATATGCATCACACAATCTCAGATTCATCCAACCAACATAAAAGTACTTCAAAGAGTGCCCCAAAGTTTCTACCGGAGAATCAAGAAAATGTGTGCCAACCCCTATGCATAGGTTCCCAATGTCACGAAACCTGCAAGTTGATCACCAAAATATACATCAAGTGGCACGTGATATCCCATTGTCACCATAGATAATCACGACAAGACATACATCAAGTGTTCTCATAAAAGACTCAATCTGATAACATAACTTCAAAGGGGAAACTCAATCCATTACAAGAGAGAAGAGGGGGAGAAGAAACATAAGATCCAACTATAATAGCAAAGCTCGTGATACATCAAGATCGTGCCAAATTAAGAACACGAGAGAGAGAGATCAAACACATAGCTACTGGTACATACCCTCAGCCCCGAGGGTGAACTACTCCCTCCTCGTCATGGAGAGCGCCGGGATGATGAAGATGGCCATAGGTGATGGTTTCCCCCTCCGGCAGGGTGCCGGAATAGGGTCCCGATTGGTTTTTGGTGGCTACAGAGGCTTGCGGCGGTGGAACTCCCGATCTATCTTCTGTTATGTACTTAGGTATATATGGGTGAAAGGAGTATGTCGGTGGAGCTACGGGGGCCCCACGAGGTAGGGGGCGCGCCCAGGAGGGTGGGCGCGCTCCCCACCCTCATGAGCACCTTCCGTATCTTCTGACGTGGGGTCCAAGTCCATCAGGTGGGTTTCCTTCCAAAATAACTTCTCCAGCTTGATTTCGTTCCGCTTTGACTCCGTCGATATTCCTTTTCCTCGAAACACCAAATAGGCATAAAACAAAGAATCTGGGCTGGGCCTCCGGTTAATAGGTTAGTCCCAAAATAATATAAAAGTGGATAATAAAGCCCAATATTTCCCAAAACAGTAGATAATATAGCATGTAGCAATAAAAAATTATAGATACGTTGGAGACGTATCACACGTCTTGTCAAAGTAGAGATCGTGCCCCCTTATTACGGGATTTTGATCAATACGGGCACGGGTAATCCCACAACATCATTAATCGTGGCGCTTGGGAAGCAAGAGATTCCCAACGGGCAAGTGGGGAGGCGCACCGCTTTCGTCGCCTCTATAAAGGGATAAGATTTCCTCATTTTTACCCATGCCTTCTTCCTTCTCTGCCCACTCTTGCGTCCTCGAGCTCCAGCGCCCAAGCCCAAGTCTCCTCCGCACAACTAGACATGTTCGGGGCAGGAGGTAAGTGGGTGGCTTCCACCATCAAGGAGAAGCACATCACAGATCTTCGGGCGGCCGGATACTTGGTCATGAGACATAGCGCACTGCCATCGGACGCTGGGCAGGTCATTCCGACCCGAGGACCCCACGAGAGAGTCGTGTTCGTCGCCCATTTCGTTCGTGGACTGGGATTTCCACTCCATCCCTTCGTCCGCGGGCTCATGTTCTACTATGGGCTAGATTTCCACGATCTAGCCCTGAATTTCGTCCTTAACATCTCGGTGTTCATCGTCGTTTGCGAGGCTTTCCTTCGCATCCGTCCTCACTTTGGCCTGTGGCTGCAAATCTTCTGCGTGAAGCCGAAGATTGTATGCGGCCAACAAGCGGAGTGCGGAGGGGCCATGGTGGGCAAGATGCCTAACGTCACCTGGCTGGACGGCTCCTTTGCGGAGACCGTAAAAGGATGGCAATCGGGGTGGTTCTACATCACCGAGCCGCGCGGCGTCAACTGGGCGGCGACCCTCGAGTTCCGATCCGGAATCCCTATGCGGCTCACCTCCTGGGAAAAGAAGGGCCTGTCCTGGGGCGATTCCACGGAGCTGGCCGGACTCAAGACATGCATAAAAATCATGAAGGACAAGAACAGCAAGCTTGTCAATGTGATCCAGGTCATGCTCGTTCGCCGGATCCTGCCCTGCCAGAGGCGGGCGGTAAATCCGTGGGAGTTCGTCCCGGCCGAACACCAGACGCTCCGGAAGCTCTACAGCATGACGCACAAAGGCGCGTGGAAAGTGTTGTTCAAGGGCTCCGAAGTACCTCCTCCCACATCCGAGGACCGCGGACTTCATGTAGCGCGGCCCCCGAATCCGGTGAGTTCTGGGACCACCATTGGGTTTAGTTTCTTCCGAATACATTCATGGGGTAGTCTTAAGTATTTATATATATCTGCCTCAGGACTATGTGAAGACGGCGGAGCAGATTGACTGTCCGGCTCCGTTGCAGGAAGATCCAGCGGATGCTCTCCTGACGGAGATGCTAGTCCCGGCACCATACAAGGTGCCGGAGAAGAAGGCCGAAAAGAAGGCCCCGGGGACCAGGAAGGGTCTCCGGCATAAGGTTGCGTCCGAAGCCTCGTCTGAAGACGACGAGGCGGACTCCTCCCACGAAGGGGAGGAGGAAGAAGAAGAAGCCCCATCCGAGAAGGATGAGGGGCCCGGCGAAACGGGCCAGGGGGCCGGAAAAGGCCCTCGGCGCAAGGCCGTGATTCCTCTGTCGTCCGATGACGACGAGACACATTCCTCCCGCGGATGCGGGGGAAATCAAGAAGAAATTTCACCTCCCCGCACCAGGGGGAGAAGAAGAGTAAGGACGCCCCGGAGGGGGAGGCTGGGGCGTCCAAGAAGGGGAAGGTAACCCTTCCGGACTATTCCGCCACGGCCGCTCACAGCGAGGAGGGGTGGCTGCCCCAGGGGAAGCCCCCGGTGTGATCGTAAGTGTCCACATCTATCATGGTTTCTGTCGGTGTCAAAACCGGCGGATCTCGGGTAGGGGGTCCCGAACTGTGCGTCTAGGCGGATGGTAACAGGAGACAAGGGGCACGATGTTTTTACCCAGGTTCGGGCCCTCTCGATGGAGGTAATACCCTACTCCTGCTTGATTAATATTGATGATATGGGTAGTACAAGAGTAGATCTACCACGAGATCGTAGAGGCTAAACCCTAGAAGCTAGCCTATGGTATGATTGTTGTTCGTCCCCACGGACTAAAACCCTTCGGTTTATATAGACACCGAATAGGGTTAGGGTTACACAGTAGTCGGTTACAATGGTAGGAGATCTACATATCCGTAGACGCCAAGCTTGCCTTCCACGCCAAGGAAAGTCCCATCCGGACACGGGACGAAGTCTTCAATCTTGTATCTTCATAGTCTAGGAGTCCGCCAAAGATGATAGTTCGCTATCCGGACACCCCTAGTCCAGACTCCTCAAGAGCCCTTGAACCAGGCTTCAATGGCGATTTAGTCCGCACGATATTGTCTTCGCATTGCAAGGCGGGTTCCTCCTCCGAATACTTCATAGAAGATTTTGAACACAAGGATAGTGTCCGCTCGCAAAACAAGTTCCACATACTACCGTAGAGAGAATAATCTTTGCACAGATCTGCTGACGTATTCCGCGGCGTGACATCACACCACGGCCAGGCCTTTATACGAATCGTTTTTACTATTCCACCTCAGCGCATTTAGCAAGGCGGTTTCCTTGGCACGTCTTATCAAAGCGGAGATCGTGCCCCCTTATTCTGGGATTATCATCAATACGGACGTGGGTAACCCAACCGTGCCGTTAGCACGCCTCTATCGGCGAGTCCCAATCGACCACGGGAGGGCTCTTGGTATTCAACCTCTTTATAATGAGACCAAGGCCCTCTTCTTTTTCCACCTCCATCGAATTCGCCTCGCTCGAAGTTCGACACCCAAAGCTTCAGATTTAGGCGCTTCGGACCTTCGACGATGTCCGGCTCCGACCAGCTCGGCCGATGGATGTCTTCTTCCGTCACAGAAGAAGATGTGCTAAAGCTACGAGACGCCAGGTATCTAACCGACGAGATTTCGCATAGGCTGCCTGCTCCAGGGCAGGTCATTCCCACTCCCGAGCCCGACGAGAGCGTGGTGTTCGTGTCTCACTTCCTTCGGGGTTTAGGCTTCCCGACGGATCCCTTTGTGCGGGGGCTCATGTTTTATTATGGGTTGGATTTCCATGACTTGAATCCGGAGTCCATCCTCCATATCTCGTCATTCATTGTCGTATGTGAAGCCTTCCTCCATATTACCCCTCACTTTGGATTGTGGCTCAAGACCTTCAAGGTGGAGCCAAGATGATCGAGGGCAACAAGCAGAGTCTTGCGGTGGGGCGGTCATAAGCAAGTGTGCTGATGCTCCGTGGCCGAGGGCTCTTTTCAAGAGGAGCTTGGTTTGTGGCAACGGGAGTGGTTTTATATCACCGCCCCTGGGGCACCAAATGGGTGGCGCCACCCGCCTTCGCTCAGTCCGCCACAGCTGGCTGGCATCATGGGTCGACTGGGGCTCGGTGGGGGCCGCCCAAGGACGCTCCTCATTGCAGGGCCGTATTCGAGACCTCCAAGAAAGAGAGATCAATCTGGTCGTGGCGGCGCAGGTTATGCTGATTCGGGCCTTCGCCTGCAAAGGTCGCCCTCCGTCTGTGGGAGTTTAATCCGGAGGGACCACGAGCTCTCCAACATTTTATGGGCGCGACGCCCAAGGAGATGTACAAACTGTTCTTCGGATCACAAGAGAAGTGTCCGGACTTGACCGAGGATGCATGTCTAAGCTGCAATCACCTAGATAGTCAAGTAAGTAACCCTGTAACCGGACAGGCTGTTCATTCATTTATCATATATATGCCCTTTAAGGGAGCCGTTTCTTGAACAGGAGTGGATAGCCAAGGAAAAGTTGATAAGGTGTCCGGCTCCCCTCCCAGAGATCACGCCGGATCCCATGCTGACCAAGATGTTGAAGGCCGCGCCTTTTAAAGAAGGCGAAGGGGGAGCAGGAAGCAACCGCCTCCGCCAAGGAGGCTTTCAAGGAAGAGGGGATCAAGGATCCTCCTCCAAGGGGAGAAGAGGACCGCCTAAAGACCCGAAGCCAAGGCCTCAAAACGGGAAAGAAGTCTTCATCGAAAGTCCGCGCCGGAAATACCCCAGCCGCACTATTTCCCCAAGGGATCAGCCTCCAATGAGCCGTAAGTAAAAAGAAGGGTCCTGTGAATAAAGAGCATCCTCAGATTTATTTCAAGATAACCAAATTGTACCTTGTAGTTCGGATCTCAGCCCTTCTCAACAGAGCTCGCTTCGGGGATCTTCGTCCGGAGATGATAGAGAGCTAAACGCCCACCTATCACGCTTTCGCAGCGCGGCGGGCGACCTCAAGTGTCGCCATGGAGAGTTTCGAGTCCGCGGGCCGGACGGTCCGGTGCAACCGGGCGGCGGTCGGAGGAGTCAAGGACCTGCTCGGGCGAAGCGATATCTCAGAAGATCACCGTGCGCTAATGGCTACGGTAATTGAAAGAATTGCATCCGCGAGAGCGGATTGCATGAAGCCGCCGTAAGTTTATCGACGGGTTTGAGGTACGAAAAGAAATGATGTACCTTCCGGCGCTTATGCATATAGAATGCGCCTGTATAGATAGTAGCCCCGAGACTCGGTATGCTGTCACAACCGACAGCGCGCCGAGGATCATAATCTCGAGACTAACATGTCGCCGCTTCCTATGTAGGTGGCGGGCGTCCGTGGCTAGCCGGATCGATAAATTTGCCGAGCTGAAGCGGCAACTTGACGTGGCGGATGCGCACATCGCGCTTGTTAATAAGCGGCTTGACGAGTCACAAGGTATGCGATTTCTCGCGACACCGGTAAGGGAGCTTGACGCCCATGCCTTACAACATGTATGCTTAATGCAGATGGTGCCGCTGCTATGGAGAGCCTTCAGGCGGAGCTCGCCCGATCCAAGGAGCAAGCCGTAAAAGTGATGCGGTTGCTTTAAAGGCGGCCGCAGAGCTAAAAGTCGAACAGGCTGCTCACCGCCAAAGCAAGAAAGAGATGGCCGATATGGCGTGAAATTGAAGAATGCTATCGACCGCTATGCGAGCTTCTTGAAAAGAAGATCGAGCGAAACAAGAGGACCTGAAAAAGGCCACCACCGAGGCTAAGGATACTCACTCGCGATGAGAGCTATGAAGGAGGAGCTACGCCAGTCAAGATATTGCGGCCGGAAAGCCCTTTCTGCTGTGGAGGAAATTCACGGATCCTAAAATACGCCAATTGGACAGGCTGTGGGTGCGGAGGATGCATATCTGGACATGGCGGCGAAAAGCCGCAGACGCGCCGAACACTTCCGAGGTCAGAAGGATCACGGAATGGAAGAGCTTTTCTGGTCGCAGTTCCATAGTCCGGAGCGTCCACTTTCGTTAACCGATCATCTGGCCGAATGGGCGGAGCTGAATAGGTTGTCCGGACTTGCCATGAAGGCTGTCGTGACTCATTTGTGGCGAAAAGCCCCAAGTCAAGAGTTATTTTGGCTTGATGCAACAGCCTTGGTGTGGTGCCGCATATCGATGCAATGAAGCGGTCAAGATGCATAGAGGGAGCGCGGATGGCTCTTGCCCGTGTCAAGACATACTGGGCGGAGATGAAGGCCACCGACGTTGCATCCCAAGATTCGGACAGAAGCCGAGTACCGCCGAGCACTATTTTGAGGAAGTTCTGCAGGCGCTGCTTAATAGAGACGCAGCTTTCAAGGATATTATGTTTAAATGACATGTATGATTTGTGAAAACAATGTTTCAATATAATATAAGAGCTTTTTATACTTGTGCGTTCAAGTATTAAAACGCCTCTGTCTGGCCGTTGATGTATATGTGTATATAACCCGAAAGATGGCAGTCTTTGGCTTTCAGCCCCACGCACATAGTGCGGGGTGTTTGCAAACAGGCACATTTTCACACTTAATCCAACGCCTTGGTCCTGTGAAGGAGGTGATAGCATAGCAAACTAGGCAACCGGACTATAATGCTTTATCACTTTCACTTAGCCATAGGAGTTCGATGGTGGGGCTACTATATAGCCCCTAGGGGCACCGCGCCTCCCGATTGAGGGCGCCATGTGCTGACCGAAACGCCCTTCGTCAATGCGGGGAATTCTAAACATTCCGCTGGGTCATCGAGTGGTTGACCAGTCTCACGCTATATCATGACAGCCAGTTTTAGCTTTCTCCATCGAGGTGCTTAACCCAGCTCAACCGGGCACAATCGCAGTGGTTCTCCCAGCGCTACCTTAGCCGATATAACGGAACGTAAGGTACCAAAACATGGGAGCGGGCAAACCCAACATTTGACCAAAGACATGATTCGGAGCTGATGCATATAAGGCCTAACTCGAGACGCCGAACACTCCCTAAGGTATTCGGTCTTTATGAAGACGGGCAAAACAATGCCCTAAGCCCCTGGTGTCCAGGTACGCGCAAAAATTCTGGTGCGGCCGATGCCAAAACGCCAGCCTCCTCCTCGGTTATAGCAAGAAACCGGGGGATGTGTATCAACAAGAGACAAGAAAAAGGTTTACGCAGGTCTTAATCTGAAAAGAATCCTTGCGACGGGTCCCTGCTGCACGCCTGCGCTGTGTCTCCGTTGCAGCCGTATCCTAGACGGGTGTAGCACGGTGTTCATCTGTAAAGAGAAGAACTTAGTTGAAAAGAAAAATATCGTAAGAGAAATGTACTTTATATTAAATAAACAGAGTATGGTTCGGAAGGTGAATAAAATTGAGCTTTATTGTCTCTTGTTGTACGCGTGCGTGCAGCCCTTGTATGGGGGTATGCCGCTAGTAGGAGCCGGACTCGCCTAGCCGTGTCCGGGTTTGAATGACCTATTCAGGTGCTTTGATTAGCGGAGCCGGATTGCTGTGGGGCTGTCAAGGCAGTCTCACATTCTTCCGCGTTTTCGAGTAACACTTAATACTCCCTTTTAATGAGATGATGTCGCGTGGACCGGGCATTTTAAGTGTAAGAGATGCATAATGCGGTATTGCGTTAAAGCGGGCGAAAGCTTCACGCCCCAGTAGTGCTTGATAGCTACTTTCGAATGGGGCAATGTGGAAGGTTAACTTTTCACGGCGGAAGTTGTCGGATGAGCCGAACACAACTTCTAGCAGTAGGGAGCCCGTACAATGGGCATACAGGCCTGACATTACCCCTTTGAAGGAGGTGTTGCTATGGTGAATTTTTTATTGTTCTGCCGTGAGCTTTTGAATCCGGCGTTGACTGCCGCGCTCTTTGGACCGTTCCCCTTAATCCGGCGCTGGTCCTTGCTGCGCCGTGGTTTCCCATTCCCATCCCCGACTTGGATGTACTTGGGTCATGGTATCGCATCTTGCTAGCCAGTTATCCTCTCCCGCACAAAAGCGGGTCATGAGGCTTGTTAGTCGGCCCATTGTTCTTGGCTTTTCCTGGCCAAGGTGTCTCAAGCGAGCCATTCATCTCGGACGTTGTGTTTAAAAGCTGCTAAGGCTTCGCGTCCGGACAATCGACTATTTGGTTCTTTTGGTGAGGAACCTGTTCCAGAATTTTCGAGCTGACTCTCCGGCTGTTGGGTTATGTGACTTAGATCGCTCAAGGTCCGGAGGTCGGACATAGGTTCCCCGAAATTGGCCCAAAAAGCATCCTCAAGCTCTTCCCAACTACCAATGGTGTTTTCGGGAGGCTTTTAAGCCAATGCCGGGCTGGCCTTTGAGCTTGAGGGTAGGTATTTTATGGCGTGAGATCATCTCCTCCGCCATGTGTATGTGGAGGATATAATCCTCAATCCGCACTCTGTGGTCTGTCGTCCTTCATATGCCTCTATGTTTACGGGCTTGAATCTCACTGAAATTATGATCCAAAGACCTCATCGGTGAAACATAGAGGGTGCGCGCGCCTGTATTTGGGTGTGCCGTGATGTTCGGATATTTTGACGTGTTGTATTGCTCGCCAGAACTTGTTTCCTTGGCCCGTAGATAGATCTAACTGGGCCATCCTTTTGGTGCGAATCCTTATGCGGATCGCGTGCTGGCTTGTGTGTGGCGCCGCTTGCCGCTCTACGTTTTCCATGTGGTCATCTATCCGACCCGACGGCCTCTTTGTTTTTTGATCGTGAGGGCTCTGCGGCCTCCTCATTGAATTCGGGCAGTAGTTTGCGCTTTGGGTAGCTCTTTGCTTGGCGGCTGTCGCCATATTTGTCTGCAGTGTTGAGTAATTTACTCCATCTCATTCGGAGTGCGTCTTCCGCTGTTCTGAGCCTTTGTTTCTGCTTTTTCAAGCTACGCGTAGTAGCGAGGATCTCTTTGTGGAGGTTCTTCTGATCCAATGACGTGTCCGACGTGAGATCGTCCGGACTGTTGTCCTTGCCGGGGACGGGTTGTTTGTCCAAGTTGGCCTGTTCGTCGTCGGCCGGCTCACCCTGCTCTATGGCTGGGTCTATGTGGGTGCTATCTTTGTCGAGGTGGGGTTTTGAGCGGCGCTTACGCCATCGCTTTGATTGCTTCCCGAGGGAATTTTCTTTCGCAGCGTCTCGTCCTTCCTCGTTATCACTTCCCTTAGGTGTGTCCACCATATATATATATCGTAAGTTGAGGTGGCCATCCAGTGCCTTGTGGGCGCTGGTTCTTGGTCGCTCCGCGCGCCGCCCATATCTTCGATGTCCTCGAGTCGAAGTCGAGCATGTCTGTTAAGTCATCGACAGTGGCTACAAAGTGGGTGGTGGGTGGGCGTTGAATTTCTTCGTCGTCCGAATCCCAACCTTCCTGACCGTAGTTCGGCTAGGGCTCCCCTGACAAAGAGAGAGACTTTAATGAGTTCAGGATATCGCCGAAGGGCGAGTGCTGAAAGATGTCCGCGGCGGTGAACTCCATAACCGGCGCCCAGTTGGATTCGACTGGCAAGGGCGCGGGAGGTTCGGAGTCCGGAAAGGAGTCCGACACCTGGGAGTCACGAGCTTTGCAAAGGACAGGGATGGTGTTCGGCTCAATCGCCGTAGAGATTTCAGCGCCCGAGGCGGTGTCCAACCAACCGCCCTCCATCGCTAAACCGATCCGGATTAAGGGTCGGAGCGGCATCGTGCGGCCTCGTGGCAATCGCTCGCGGTAGGGCTAGATCGCACCCATCGAGACAAAGGCGGCACGCCGGCCGTGGCTCAATCCGTCAAGATCAAGTCTCCGCGACATCGACCGTGATAGTTCAAGCTTCCAAATCTGACCTGATGGCCAGGGTGTAGCTTCGATCTGCTCCGGATGTCCTAGCGAATTGCCCGCAGTGCAAAGCCGCCGAATACGAAGATCTATCCGGGAGAAAAATCTCACCCCGACTGCGTTGTTGCCGATGATTGAAGGAGCCATCGGGCCTATAGGTGATGACACGAGGAACTCTCAATGAAAGAACCAATGTCGGTGTCAAACCGCGGATCTCGGTAGGGGGTCCCAACTCGTGCGCCTAGGCGGATGGTAACAGGAGACAAGGGACACGATGTTTTTACCTGGTTCGCCCTCTCGATGGAGGTAATACCTTACTCCTGCTTGATTAATATTGATGATATGGGTAGTACAAGAGTAGATCTACCACGAGATCAGAGAGGCTAAACCCTAGAAGCTAGCCTATGGTTTGATTGTTGTTCGTCCTACGGACTAAAACCCTTCGGTTTATATAGACACCGAATAGGGTTAGGGTTACACAGAGTCGGTTACAATGGTAGGAGATCTACATATCCAGACGCCAAGCTTGCCTTCCACGCCAAGGAAAGTCCCATTCGGACACGGGACGAAGTCTTCAATCTTGTATCTTCATAGTCTAGGAGTCCGGCCAAAGATGATAGTTCGGCTATCCGGACACCCCCTAGTCCAGGACTCCCTCAGTTTCACTTCATAGTTTTTGTACTTATAGTGTCGAACATATATGCAGTCTGGCCAGGGCTCACCCCGAGGAATCCTCCTCCGGGTCCCTGAGCGATCCGGCGATAAATTCTCTCCCGACGGCCACTACCCCTCCACACGCGGATAATACGGAGGTGTTGTCCCGAAGGCTCTCAGTACCTGGGGAGGTGAATCTGGAGACGCCCCACGGCGGGATTCCAGATGCCGGGCATGAGGGGTTCAAGATCCCCGTGGATCGCGTCGACAAGAGCCGCAACAAGGCGGACTCCCGACCGAACACTGCCCCGGAACCTCCAACGGTTCCGGACTTGGGCAGGCAGCCCCTCGTTAGGGAGGGAGAGCCGCCCATGCCGAGGACTTCCGGCGCATCAACGGTGCCAGATAGCCTGGTGGAAGCGCTCCGAGGTGCCTCCATGGAAGAATAGCAACGTACTCTTATGAGTGCGGTGATTCAAAAGGTTCTGTCCACCAAGAGCGGACTAACCGAAGCCTGCACAAGCCTTCTGACAGGCTTTGAGGTAAGTAAGAAATGTATGAAATTACCACCCGATTGGTAGTAGCCCCTGATACTCTGGTTGGTGTTCTGAAATAAAAGCCAAACGGAGGGTCAACTATAATCCGCAGGAGTCTAATAATAAGTATTGTTGTGAATAAGCAGGTTGTGCTGCTTGCTGCTGCTGCCCGTACTGCCGAGGTTGCCGAACTGAAGTGGCACCTGGAGCAGGCGCAGGGAGAGCTTGTCCTCACGAAGAGGCAGCTCGAAGAGAACAAGGGTAAGTAATTCCCCGTTTGTATGTGTTTAAAGATAAGCAAAATTGGTCAATCTAACGCCAAAGCGTTGTGGCTGTGTAACAGAGACCGCCGCCGAAGTGGCGTCCCTGAAGAAAGCACTGTCCGAGGCCGAAGACAAAGTGGCCTCGAAATACAAGGAGCGCGAAAAGCAAAGTGCTAGAGTGGGTGAGGTACAGCAGGAGCTCCAGGACCTCGGCAAGAAGTTCGGGTCCATGGAGCATGATCTGAAGGCGAAAGAGGCCGAGCTTGCGAAGGCCCTTGAGAGTGTAAGAGATGCCAAGGCCGAAGCCGAGAAGGCAGAGCAGGAAATCTATGAGGCCAAAAAGATAGCGGCGGGTAAGAAATTCTTTATGCAAAGCAAACATGTGGAGGAGGCGTTTCTTTTACTTACTCGGATTCAGAGCTCTCCAGGGCATTCGCAGATCTGCCATGCAGCGTATCTGACGCCGCGGAGTTCTACCGTGCCCAGGAGGGGAGCTCAACGGAGAAGTTGTTCGTCCCAAGATGTCTGGGGCCGAACACCTAACGCCTCTGAGTGACCAATGAAGTAGTTGGTCAAACTCCACAGGGCGGCCGAAGTGGCTATGAAAGATTTCATAGTCCGGATGTGGCCTGGTGAGCTCCTGCCCACTAGCTACTTCAGCCTGATCAAGCGGATGGTGGATGCATGTCCGCGACTTGAGGTGATCAAGCGATCTGTTTGCATTGAAGGTGCCCATCGGGCCCTTGCCCGTGTCAAGGTGCATTGGGCAAGCTGGATGCGGAAAAGCTAGTCAAGGACGGGCCGCCGTAGGGTAAAACACATCGCCATCCCGAAATGTACTACGATGGCGTGATGAAGGGTGCTCGTCTTGTTGCCAATGAGTGTACCAAGGACGCTATATTTTAATGAATTCACTTCTGTTATGTAATTAAAGATGAAGTTACTTGCGCTATGTAGCGCTTTTGTTATTTAAAATATTACATTCTGTGCGGCTGTTTATAAAATCCTAAAAGTAGGCCAGTCGTCGGCTTCCGCCCCCACGTGACTAGCACTGGGGTGTTCGTGGAAAACCCGGACACTCTTTACCCAAATGTTTGGTCCCTTAAGGAGGTGTCCGCGAGCGAACAAGGCAATCGGACTATGCGGCTTTATAACTTTCACTTCGCCATAGAAGTCTACAATTTTAAATTTCGTGAAGCCCTAGAATCGGAAGGTCAATTGGGGCGCTATACACGCCTAGATCGGACAAAGCCGATTTATCGCCTAAAGCGGAAAATCTTTAAGGATTTTAGAACCTCTCGAACAGCGACTAGCTCTCGCCACATCATGCCGGTCGGTTTCGCTTTCATCGAGGTGCTCGTCCGGAAGAACCGGGACACAATCGCAGAGTTCTCCTGCGCTACCTTAGCCGATATAATGGAACGTAAGGCACCAAAACAAGGGAGCCGGGCTATCCCAACTGTAGACCCAAGACACGATTCGGAGCTGATGCATATAGTGCTATAAGTTCGGGGTGCCGCACTGTTAAAAGTGTTCAGACTTTAGTTGCCATGTAGCGGGGTGCCATAAGAAGCCCCTGGCAAACCGGCCGCACCAAGGTGTACGGATGCAATATCAAATAAACATTTATAAGAGAAAAATGCTCAAATAAGAATAATAAGTTGACGCTATGTATAATCTCACACTGATGAAAAATACGTTTAAGCGTACATTTACAATGGATGCGTTAAGCAAAGATAAAATAGGACTATTTGACATGTCCTATCCAGGGGCAGGCTGTGTTCAGATAGATAAAGCAGGTATAATGATCGTAAATAGATTCCACCTGTGTATTTCCTTCTGTGCACAACGTATGTTGCCTCCGTGGATGTCTCTTCCCTATAAGTCCGGCAATTCGGCTTTTTGAGGATGCTGCGCTAACGCGGTGTCCTGAAAGGTAAGAGGGAAAGAGTATCAAAGTATTTGGCGGTTACCCACACTGTTGACTGAGTCATTGATGCGCCTCCGCCTATGTCCATGGTATTTTAAGTGCGCAATTGTGTGCATGTTGCACAAATGCTTCTTTGATGGGGCTTAAGCGGAGGCCGAACTGCTAGTCGCGCTCTTGGAGTGCCTGGTGATCCTGTTGCGGGGTGCTCCGGACTCGCTTGACTGAGCTTGAAGTTGTTGTCGCCGGATTTGTTTGTCAGAGAAGGCCGCATTGTACTTCCGCTGCAAGGGCTGCAGTATGTTCTTCTGTTCGTAGGGAGCGGTCCATATTTCCGTTCACCGTTATGACCCCGTGTGGTCTTGGCATCTTGAGCTTGAGATATGCGTAGTGTGGTACCGCATTGAATCTGGCGAATGCAGTTCGCCCGAGCAGTGCATGGTAACCACTGCGGAAAGGGACGATATCGAAGATTAATTCTTCGCTTTGGAAGTTATCCGGAGATCCGAAGACCACTTCCAATGTTATAGAGCCCGTACAGCAGGCCTCTACGCCAGTAATTACACCTTTAAAGGTGGTTTTAGTGGGCTTGATCCTTGAAGGGTCAATGCCCACTTTGCGCACTGTGTCTTGGTAAAGCAGGTTCAGGCTACTGCCACCGTCCATAAGGACGCGCGTGATGTGGAATCCGTCAATGATCGGGTCTAGGACCAATGCGGCCGAGCCGCCGTGACGGATGCTAGTAGGGTGATCCCTACGATCAAAGGTGACCGGGCAAGCTGACCAAGGGTTGAATTTGGCGGCGACTGGCTCCATCGCATAGACGTCCCTTAGTGCCCGGTTCCGTTCCCGCTTGGGGATGTGCGTGGCGTAGATCATGTTGACCGTTTTCACCTGGGGGAAATTTCTTTTGTCCCCCCGTGTTCGGACGTCGGGGCTCCTCGTCATCGTCGCTGTGCAGCCCCTTGTCCTTGTCTTCGGCGTTTATCTTGCCGGCCTGTTTGAATACCCAGCAATCTCTATTGGTGTGGTTGGCTGGCTTGTCCGGGGTGCCATGAATTCGCACGAAGCGCCCAAAGATGCGGTCCAGATCGGCGGTCCTCGATTATTTCTTTTGAACGGCTTCTTCCGCTGACCGGCTTGGATCCACTGAATCCGGCGACCGTATCGTGTCTTGATGCTGCCGCCATTGTTCCATCGCTTATGTCTGTTACGCCGTGGCTTGCCGTTATTGTCGCGGCCATCCGAACTGCCAGACTGGGGCGTAGTGCTGCTGCGGGCCAACCAACTTCCTCCCGCGCAAAAGCGGGTCATTAGTGTTGTGAGAGCTGCCATGGACTTGGGTTTTTCCTAGCCGAGGTGTCGAGCGAGCCACTCATCACAGATATTATGCTTGAAAGCCGCTAGGGCTTGGCCCGAATACCAACTATTTGGTTCTTCTTAGTTAGGAACCGAGTCCAGAATTTCCTGGCTGACTCTCCGGGCTGTTGAGTAATGTGGATCAAGTCGTTGGCGTCAGGTGGTCGCACATATGTGCCCTGGAAGTTGTCGAGGAATGCGTCTTCCGTGTTTTCCCAGCTGCCAATGGAGTTTGTCAGGCAGGCTGTTTAGCCATCTTGGGCTGGTCCTTTGAGCTTAAGGGAAGATACTTGATGGCGTGCAGATCGTCTCTGCAGGCCATGTGAATGTGGAGAATAAAATCTTCGATCCATACTGCGGGGTCTGTTGTGCCACCGTATGGTTCGATGTTTACGGGTTTGAACCCTTCTGGAAATTCATGACCCATTACTTTATCAGTGAAGCAGAGGGGGTGCGCGGCTCCTCTGTGCCGGGCTATGTGGCTACGCAGATCGAATTGCTCTGAATGGCTATATTCGGCCCGGCCAGACTTGTTGAAGGTGTGTCCGGCGTGACAGTCCTCGTCGCGTGTCGAGGCGCGCCCCCGCGATCCATAGATCGATCTTGGCTGTCCCGATTTGTTGCCCCTGGGCGTAGTATGTTGGCGTGGGGGTGTTGGATGGTATGCGGACTGGTATGCCGCTTTTTCCCGGCCACGAGGTGGCCGGTCAGCCGTGTGGTGCTCGAGTCCGTATTCCTCGGCTGCCAGGACTTTAGTCCATCTGTCTGTGAGCAGGTCTTGATCAGCTTGGAGTTGCTGCTGCTTCTTTTTCAGGCTCCTCGCAGTGGCTATAAGCCGACGCTTGAAGCGTTCCTGCTCTACGGGATCCTCAGGCACGCCGAACTCGTCGTCGCCGAGGCTGATCTCGTCTTCGGAGGGGGGCATGTAGCCGTCCTCCTCCGGGTATTCGTCCGTCGCCTGTTCATCTGGGCTGACCTGCTCATCCTCCTGTTCGGCCTGCTTGAAGGTGGGCTGTTTGGGGTTGTATTCTTCTTCGGCACCATTCGGATTGTTTTCGTCTCCTGGCCGGTATTGGTGTGGCGGGGCTTGGAGTGGCGCCGACGACGACCATTCTTTTCTTTTTTCCTTGAGGTTTTATCCTCCGTTGCCTCATCACCGTTTGTTTCCTTTGGAGTGTCCACCATATATATATCATAAGAAGAGGTGGTTGTCCACCTCCCAGTGAGCGGTGGTTCATGTTCTTCTCCTGCATCGTCGTCCATACCGTCGATGTCTTCAGAGTCGAAGTTCAGTACCTTGGTTAAGTCATCGACCGTGCCAATAAAGTGGGTGGTGGGTGGGCAACAAATTCCTTCGTCGCCTGCCTCCCACTCGAGCCGGACATAGTTTGGCGCAGAGCCTCCTGACAAAGAGAGAGACTTTAATGAGTCCAGCATGTCGCCAAAGGGCGAGTGCTGGAAGATATCCGCAGCGGTGAACTCCATTACCCGAGCCCATCCTGGCCCGACGGGCTCGGAAGCGTGCGGACTGGAACCAACTCCGGATATGAATCCGGGGATTCGGAGTCACAGGCCACCGCAGAGGTAAGGCCCGTGTTCGGCTCCATCGCCGATGAGTGTGCGACCTGGGGGGCGGGGTCCATCCCTCCATCCCTAGGCAACGCAGTCTGCTCCGGATCTAGGTCCAGGGACAGTACGGGGATGATGCCCCGAGCTTCGTCTAATGGCAGGTCTAGGCCATGCTCGTCGTGACTGTTCGATGCTCCTGGCATGGACCCAAATCCATAAAAGATCAAGTCTCCGCGGATGTCCGCCGTGTAGTTCAGGTTTCTGAACCTGACCTGGTGGCCAGGGGCGTAGCTATCGATCTGCTCCAGATGGCCAAGCGAGTTGGCCCGCAATGCGAAGCCGCCAAACACGAAGATCTGTCCGGGAAGGAAAGTCTCGCCTTGGACAGTGTCGTTGACGATGATTGAAGGAGCCATCGAGCCTGACAACAACGACACAGAGGAACTCTCAATGAAAGTACCAATGTCGGTGTCAAAACCGGCGATCTCGGGTAGGGGGTCCTGGTCTGTGCGTCAAGGCTGATGGTAACAGGAAGCAAGGGACACATATGTTTACCCAGGTTCGAGCCCTCTCGATGGAGGTAAAACCCTACTTCCTGCTTGATTAATATTGATGATATGGGTAGTACAAGAGTAGATCTACCACGAGATCATAGAGGCTAAACCCTAAGAGCTAGCCTATGATGGTATGGTTGTAATTGGGATCGGCCTTCTAAGGACCAACCTCTCCGGTTTATATAGACACCAGAGAGGGCTAGGGTTTACATGGAGTCGGTTACAAGGAAGGAAATATAATATCCGGATCGCCAAGCTTGCCTTCCACGCCAAGGAAAGTCCCATCCGGACACGGGCCGAAGTCTTGAGTCTTGTATCTTCACGCTTCAATAGTCCGGACGTTGCACACAGTCCGACTGTCCGGATACCCCCTAATCTAGGACTCCCTCAGGGGGCACCCCAAAGACACACGAAAGTTTCTCTTAGCCGTGTGTGGTGCCCCCTCTCCACAGTTACACACCTTGGTCATATCGTCCTAGTGCTTAGGCGAAGCCCTGCGTCGGTAACTTCATCATCACCGTCGCCACGCCGTCGTGCTGACGGAACTCTCCCTTGTCCTCAACTGGATCAAGAGCTCGAGGGACGTCATCGAGCTGAACATGTGCTGAATGCGGAGGTGCCGTATGTTCGGTGCTTGGATCGGTTGGATCACGAAGACGTTCAACTACATCAACCACATTACTAAACACTTCCACTTTCGGTCTACGAGGGTACATGGACACACTCCCCCCCGCTCGTTGCTATGCTTCTCCTAGATAGATCTTGCGTGATCGTAGGATATTTTTTGAAATACTATGTTCCCCAACAGTGGCATCTGAGCCAGGTCTATGCGTAGATGTTATATGCACGAGTAGAACACAAAGAGTTGTGGGCGATAATAGTCATAGTGCTTACCAGCAACGTCTTACTTTGATTCGGCGTTGGATGAAGCGGCCCGGACCGACATTACATGACCGCGTTCATCAGACTGGTTCTACCGACGTGCTTCGCACACAGGTGGCTAGCGGGTGTCGTTTTCTCCAACTTTAGTTGAATCGAGTTTGACTACACCCGGTCCTTGTTGAAGGTTAAAACAACACACTTGACGAAAAATCATTCTGGTTTTGATGCGTAGGTAAGAACGGTTCTTGCTAGAAGCCCCTAGCAGCCACGTAAAACTTGCAACAACAAAGTAGAGGACGTCTAACTTGTTTTTGCAGGGCATGTTGTGATGTGATATGGTCAAGACGTGATGAGATATAAATTGTTGTATGAGATGATCATGTTTTGTAAAAGTTATCGGCAACTCGCAGGACCCTTATGATTGTCGCTTTATTGTATAAAATGCAATCGTCATGTAATTGCTTTACTTTATCACTATGCGGTAGCGATAGTCATAGAAGCAATAGTTGGAGAGACGACAATAATGCTACGATGGATATCAAGGTGTCAAGCCAGTGACGATGGTGATCATGACGGTGCTTTGGAGATGGAGATCAAAGGCACAAGACGATGGTGGCCATATCATATCACTTATTTTGAATGCATGCGATGTTTATCCTTTATGCATCTTATTTTGCTTAGTACGGCGATAGTAGTATAAGATGATCCCTCACTAAATTTCAATGTACAAGTGTTCTCCCTGAGTATGCACCGTTGCTACAGTTCGTCGTGGCGAGACACCACGTGATGATTGGGTGTGATAAGCTCTACGTTCACATACAACGGGTGCAAGCCAGTTTTGCACACGCAGAATACTCGGGTTAAACTTGATGAGCCTAGCATATGCAGATATGGCCTCGGAACACTGAGATCGAAAGATCGAACGTGAATCATATAGTAGATATGATCAACATAGTGATGTTCACCATTGAAAACTACTCCATATCACGTGATGATCGGACATGGTTTAGTTGATTTGGATCACGTGATCATTTACATGACTAGAGGGATGTCTATCTAAGTGGGAGTTCTTAAGTAATATGATTAATTGAACTTTAATTTATCATGAGCATAGTACATGATAATTTTTGCATGTCTATGTTATTGTAGATCAATGGCCCGTGCTACCATTCCCTTGAATTTTAATGCGTTCCTAGAGAAAGCTAAGTTGAAAGATGATGGTAGCAACTACACGGACTGGGTCCATAACTTGAGGATTATCCTCATTGCTGCAAAGAAGAATTATGTCCTGGAAGCACCGCTAGGTGCAAGACCCGCTACAGGAGCAACTCCGGACGTTACGAACGCCTGGCAGAGCAAAGCTGATGACTACTCGATAGTTCAGTGTGCCATGCTTTACGGCTTAGAGCCGAGACTTCAACGATGTTTTGAACGTCATGGAGCATATGAGATGTTCCAGGAGTTGAAGTTAATATTTCAAGAAAATGCCCGGATTAAGAGATATGAAGTCTCCAATAAGTTCTATATAGCTGCAAGATGGAGGAGAATAGTTCTGTCAGTGAACATATACTCAGAATGTCTGGGTACTACAAACACTTGACTCAACTGGGAGTTAATCTTCCTGATGATAGTGTCATTGACAGAGTTCTCCAATCACTGCCACCAAGCTACAACATGATGAACTATAATATGCAAGGGATGAATAAGACAATTCCCGAGCTCTTCGCGATGCTAAAGGCTGCGGAGGTAGAAATCAAGAAGAACGGCAAGCAAGTTGCTGCTCAAGTGAAGAAGCCCAAGTCTGGACCTAAGCCTGAAACTGAGTGCTACTACTGCAAAGGGACTGGTCACTGGAAGCGGAACTGCCCCAAGTACTTAGCTGATAAGAAGGATGGCAAAGTGAAAGGTATATTTGATATACAAGTTATTGATGTGTACCTTACTAATGCTCGTAGTAGCGCCTGGGTATTTTGATACTGGTTCTTATGCTCATATTTGTAACTCAAAACAGGGGCTATGGATTAAAAGAAGATTGGCTAAGGACGAGGTGACGATGCGCGTGGGAAATGGTTCCAAAGTCGATGTGATCGCGGTCGGCACGCTACCTCTACATCTACCATCGGGATTAGTTTTAGACCTGAATAATTGTTATTTGGTGCCAGCATTGAGCATGAACATTATATCTGGATCTTGTTTGATGCGAGATGGTTATTCATTTAAATCAGAGAATAATGGTTGTTCTATTTATATAAGTAATATATTTTATGGTCATGCACCCTTGATGAGTGGTCTATTTCTGTTGAATCTTGATAGTAGTGATACACATATTCATAATATTGAAGCCAAAAGATGCAAAGTTAATAATGATAGTGCAACTTATTTGTGGCACTGCCATTTAGGTCATATTGGTGTAAAGCGCATGAAGAAACTCCATGCTGATGGGCTTTTGGAATCACTTGATTATGAATCACTTGATGCTTGCGAACCATGCCTCATGGGCAAGATGACTAAGACTCCATTCTCCGGAACAATAGAGCGAGCAACTGATTTATTGGAAATAATACATACTGATGTATGCGGTCCGATGAGTGCTGAGGCTCGCGGCGGGTATCGTTATTTTTTGACCTTCACAGATGATTTAAGCAGATATGGGTATATCTACTTGATGAAACATAAGTCTGAAACATTTGAAAAGTTCAAAGAATTTCAGAGTGAAGTGGAAAAACATCATAACAAGAAAATAACGTTTCTAAGATCTGATCGTGGAGGAGAATGTTTGAGTTATGAGTTTGGTCTTCATTTGAAACAATGTGGAATAGTTTCACAACTCACGCCACCTGGAACACCACAGCGTAATGGTGTGTCCGAACGTCGTAACCGTACTTTATTAGATATGGTGCGATCTATGATGTCTCTTACTAATTTACCGCTATCGTTTCGGGGTTATGCTTTAGAGACCGTTGCATTCACGTTAAATAGGGCACCATCCAAATCCATTGAGAGGACACCATATGAACTGTGGTTTAGAAAGAAACCTAAGATGTCGTTTCTTAAAGTTTGGGGCTGTGATGCTTATGTGAAAAAGCTTCAACCTGATAAGCTCGAACCCAAATCGGAGAAATGTGTCTTCATAGGATACCCAAAGGAGACTGTTGTGTACACCTTCTATCATAGATCCGAAGGCAAGATATTTTTTTGCTAAGAATGGATCCTTTCTAGAGAAGGAGTTTCTCTCGAAGGAAGTGGATGGGAGGAAAGTAGAACTTGATGATGTAATTCTACCTTCTCCCGAATTGGAAAGTAGTTTATCATGGAAATCAGTTCCAGTGATTCCTACACCAATTAGTGAGGAAGTTAATGATGATGATCATGAAACTTCAGATCAAGTTACTATCGAACCTCGTAAGTCAACCAGAGTACGTTCCGCATCAGAGTGGTACGGTAATCCTATTATGGACGTCATGTTACTAGACCATGACAATCCTAGGAACTATGAGGAAGCGATGATGAACCCAGATTCTGCAAAATGGCTTGAGGCCATGAAATCTAAGATGGGATCCATGTATGAGAACAAGGTGTGGACTTTGGTTGACTTGCTCGATGATCGGCAAGCCATAGAGAATAAATGGATCTTCAAAAAGAAGACTGACGCTGACGGTAATGTTACTCCTACAAAGCTTTACTTGTAGCGAAAGGTTTTCGACAAGTTCAAGGAGTTGAATAGGATGAGACTTTCTCACCCGTAGCGATGCTTAAGTCTGTCCGAATCATGTTAGCAATCGCCGCATTTTATGATTATGAAATTTGGCAAATGGATGTCAAAACTGCATTCCTTAATGGATTTCTTAAAGAAGAGTTGTATATGATGCAACCAAAAGGTTTTGTCGATCCTAAAGGTGCTAACAAAGTGTGTAAGCTCCAGCGATCCCTTTATGGACTGGTGCAAGCCTCTCGGAGTTGGAATATACGCTTTGATAGTGTGATCAAAGCATATGGTTTTATACAGACTTTTGGAGAAGCCTGTATTTATAATAAAGTGAGTGGGTACTATGTAGTATTACTAGTATTATATGTGGATGACATATTGTTGATTGGAAATGATACAAAATTTCTGAATAGCATAAAAGGATACTTGAATAAGAATTTTTCAATGAAAGACATCCGTGAAGCTGCTTACATATTGGGCATCAAGATCTATAGAGATAGATCAAGACGCTTAATTGGACTTTCACATAGCACATACCTTGATAAAATTTTGAAGACGTTCAAAATGGATCTGTCAAAGAAAGGGTTCTTGTCTGTGTTACAAGGTGTGAAGTTGAGTGAGACTCAATGCCCGACCACTGCAGAAGATAGAGAGAAAATGGAAGTCATTCCCTATTCCTCGGCCATAGGTTCTATCATGTATGCAATGCTGCGTACCAGACCTGATGTGTTCCTTGCTATAAGTATAGTAGGGAGGTACCAAAGTAATCGAGGAGTGGATCACTGGACAACGGTTAGGAACATCCTGAAATACCTAAAAAGGACTATGGATATGTTTCTCGTTTATGGAGGAGACAAAGAGCTCGTCGTAAATGGTTACGTCGATGCAAGCTTTTACTCTGATCCGGATGACTCTAAGTCGCAAACCGGATACGTATTTATATTGAATGGTGGAGCTGTCAGTTGGTGCAGTTCCAAGCAGAACGTCATGGCGGGATCTACTTGTGAAGCGGAGTACATAGCTGCTTGAGAAGCAGCAAATGAAGGAGTCTGGATGAAGGAGTTCGTATCCGATCTAGGTGTAATACCTAGTGCATCGGCTCCAATGAAAATCTTTTGTGACAATACTGGAGCAACTGCCTTGGCAAAGGAATCCAGATTTCACAAGAGAACCAAGCACATCAAGAGACACTTCAATTCCATCCGCGATCTAGTCAAGGAGGGAGATATAGAAGTTTGCAAAATACATATGGATCTGAATGTTGCGGACCCGTTGACTAAGCCTCTTCCACGAGCAAAACATGATCAACACCAAGACTCCATGGGTGTTAGAATCATTACTATGTAATCTAGATTATTGACTCTAGTGCAAGTGGGAGACAGAAGGAAATATGCCCTAGAGGCAATAATAAAGTTGTTATTTATATTTACTTATATCATGATAAATGTTTATTATTCATGCTAGAATTGTATTAACCGGAAACTTAGTACATGTGTGAATACATAGACAAACAGAGTGTCCCTAGTATGCCTCTACTTGACTAGCTCGTTAATCAAAGATGGTTAAGTTTCCTAGCCATAGACATATGTTGTCATTTGATGAACGGGATCACATCATTAGTGAATGATGTGATGGACAAGACCCATCCGTTAACTTAGCATAATGATCGTTTAGTTTAATTGTTGTCGCTTTCTTCATGACTTATACATGTTCCTCTGACTATGAGATTATGAAACTCCCGAATACCGGAAGAACACCTTGTGTGCTATCAACCGGCACAACGTAACTGGGTGATTATAAAGATGCTCTACAGGTGTCTGCGAAGGTGTTTGTTGGGTTGGCATAGATCAAGATTAGGATTTGTCACTCCGTGTATCGGAGAGTTATCTTTGGGCCCTCTCGGTAATGCTCATCAATATAAGCCTTGCAAGCAATGTGACTAATGAGTTAGTTACGGGAAAATGCATTACGGAACGAGTAAAGAGACTTGCCGGTAACGATATTGAACTAGGTATGATG
The DNA here is from genome assembly GCA_021605205.1 of Aegilops longissima. Classification (NCBI taxonomy): domain Eukaryota; kingdom Viridiplantae; phylum Streptophyta; class Magnoliopsida; order Poales; family Poaceae; genus Aegilops; species Aegilops longissima. The sequence goes on from CM038680.1 coordinate 407,923,540, forward strand.
ATACCGACGATCGAATATCGGGCAAGTAACATGCCAATGACAAAGGGAACAATGTAGGTTTTTATGCGGTTTGACCGATAAAGATCTTCGTAGAATATGAAGGAGCCAATATGAGCATCCAGGTTCCACTATTGATTATTGACCAAAGATGTGTCTCGGTCATGTCTACATAGTTCTCGAACCCGTAGGGTCCGCACACTTAACGTTCGATGACGATTTGTATTATGAGTTATGTGATTTGATTAACTGAAGTTTGTTCGAAGTCCTGGATGAGATCTAGGAAATGACGAGGAGTCTCGAAATGGTCGAGACATAAAGATTTATATATTTGAAGATTGCATTTGGACATCGGGATGGTTCCGGGATGTTCGGGCATTTTCTCGGAGCACCGGGAGGTTACCGGAACCCCCGGGGGAGTTAATGGGCCTTCATGGTCCCTAGTGGAGAGAGGAGGCAGTGGCTAGGTGGAGGCGCGCGCCTCCCAAGCCCAAACCAAATTGGACTAGGGTTGGGGGGGGCGGCCCCCCTTTCCTTCTCCCCTCTTCTCCCTTCCCTCCTTCTCCTAGTTGGAATAGGAAGGGGGGGGGGGCGAATCCTACTTGGACCGGGAGTCCAAGTAGGACTCCCCCTTTGTGCGCCCCCTCTAGGGTTGGCCTCCTCTTCCCCCCTCCTTTATATACGTGGGAGGGGGGCACCCCAAAGACACATGAAAGATTCACTTAGCCGTGTGCGGTGCCCCCCTCCACAGTTACACACCTCGGTCATATCATCGTAGTGCTTAGGCGAAGCCCTGCGCCGGTAACTTCATCATCACCGTCGCCACGCCATCATGCTGACGAAACTCTCCCACGTCCTCAACTGGTGTAGGACCTTGAAGTATGTCTAGAGGGGGGGGGGTGATTAGACTACTTGACCAATAAAAACTTAACCTTTTCCCAATTTTAGAGTTTGGTAGATTTTAGCTATTTTAGGACAAGTCAAGCAATCATCACACAATTCAAGCAAGCATGCAAAGAGTGTATAGGCAGCGAAAATTAAAGCATGCAACTTGCAAGAAAGTAAGGGGAAGGGTTTGGAGGATTCAAACCCAATTGGAGACACAGATGTTTTTGGCGTGGTTCCGATAGGTGGTGCTATCGTACATCCACGTTGATGGAGACTTCAACCCACGAAGGGTAACGACTGCGCGAGTCTACGGAGGGCTCCACCCACGAAGGGTCCACGAAGAAGCAACCTTGTCTATCCCACCATGGTCGTCGCCCACGAAGGACTTGCCTCACTAGCGGTAGATCTTCACGAAGTAGGCGATCTCCTTGCCCTTACAAACTCCTTGGTTCAACTCCACAATCTTGTCGAGGCTCCCAAGTGACACCTAGCCAATCTAGGAGACACCACTTCCAAGAAGTAACAAATGGTGCGTTGATGATGAACTCCTTGCTCTTGTGCTTCAAATGATAGTCTCCCCAACACTCAACTCTCTCTCATAGGATTTGGATCTGGTGGAAAGAGGGTTTGAGTGGAAAGCAACTTGGGAAGGCTAGAGATCAAGATTCATATGGTAGGAATGGAATATCTTGGCCTCAACACATGAGTAGGTGGTTCTCTCTCGAAATGGTAAGTTGGAAGTGTAGGTTCGTTCTGATGGCTCTCTCCACGAATGAAGAGGAGGTGGAGGGGTATATATAGCCTCCACACAAAATCTAACCGTTACACACAATTTACCAAACTCGGTGGGACCGAATCGTTAAACTCGGTCGGACCGATTTAGTAAACCTAGTGACCGTTAGTGATTTTCGTGGGGTGACATGCATCTCGGTGAGGCCGATTCGGTTAGGGTTAGGGCATAACGTAATCTCGGTGAGACCGACACACAAACTCGGTGAGACCGATTTGGTAATAAGCTTTCGAGAGAGTTGGTCGTAAACTCGGTGGGACCGATTTGCTCTTTTCGGTGAGACCAAATGTTACAAAAGGAAACAGAGAGTTTACATTGCAATCTTGGTGGGACCGATCGCTCACTTGGTTAGACCAAACGTTACAAAGGGAAACAGAGAGATTGCAACCCCATCTCGGTGAGACCGAGATCCCTATCGGTAAGACCGATTTGCTTAGGGTTTGTGGCAGTGGCTATGACTTTTGGAATCGGTGGCGCCGGATAGAAAGAATCAGTGTGACCGATTTTGGCTTTAGGTTTAGGTCATTTGTGGATGTGGGAAAGTAGTTGAGGGTTTTGGAGCATATCACTAAGAACATGAAGCAAGATGCTCATTAAGCAACACCTCATTCCTTCTTGATAGTATTGGCTTTTCCTATAGACTCAATGTGATCTTGGATCACTAAAATGTAAAATGAAGAGTCTTGAGCTTTTGAGCTTGAGCCAATCCTTTGTCCTTAGTATTTTGAGGGATCCACTTCCATCATCCATGCCATGCGATTCATTGAGCTTTCCTGAAATAATAGTCTTGGAATAGCATTAGCTCAATGAGCTATATGTTGTTATGAATTACCAAAACCACCTAGGGATAGTTGCACTTACAATCTCCCCCTTTTTGTTAATTGATGACAACATATAGATCAAAGCTTCGACAAATGATAATAAAATTTAAATAACATCGTCGCTTTGAGAAGTATGTGATAAGCAAGAGCTCTCCCTAAATTTGTGCATGATTTTAGATTTGTTTTGGACTGCAAATGCACAATGAATTAGGCTCATGGGTTACTCTTCCATGTCACATACATCTTGGTGGAGCGCTCAAAATAATAAACAATGAATACATGCACTCATCACCAAGCATAGTGAGTGATCACATAAGATAGATAGGATAATATCAAGCATGCATAAGTGTATCTTATGATCAAACACATGATCATCAATGTCTCACAAGCATAGTATCTCAACCAAAAGCAAACAAAGATTGAAAAACCATCAAATAAAGCAAGAGAGAACAAAAGCAACTATCTCTCTCTCTCTCTCTCTCTCTCTCTCTCTCTCGAAGCCTATGATCTATACATTTTTCTCCCCTTTTGGCAACAAGTTACCAAAAAGTTCATAGAAAATGCATAGTGCTAGATCGACTCTCGTGCTTGATCTTCGGTGGTGGAGTCCGGATAACGCCGAGGACGAAAGCTTGAGCTTGAAGTAGATGGAGCTGGAGCTGATGTAGATGCCGGAGCTGGTGGCACCGAGGCAGAGCTGGTGCAGATGAAGTTGCTCTTGTGTCGAACTGCACAACATATGACCTCTGGGCTCTAGGCACTCTGCAAATGCATCGGTTGTTGTTTTCCTTCCTCTCCTGCATGTCATCTTGTAGTTCCTCCACCGCAGATGAATCTCGCCACTTTCACATCTAAGTTATAGAACTTTTGTTCTATGATTCTCTCAAGCTCTCCTGATTTTGAGTGAGGGTGGCCAATCCCTTCTCAATCCTCGTGGATGATGCTATTAAGTATCCGAGCTGCTCCTGCTTGTTCTTCAAGAAATACTCAGATGCCTCCTCTTGAGTTGGCATCTTGGCAGCCTTCTCCTCTTTGCCTTCTCCTTCTTCTCCTGAGCTTGAACTGATTGTGGATCATCTTCATTCATGACAACCTCATTGTCCTCAAAGTATGGATAAAGTGGAAAGTGTTCCTTATCCAACTGATATTTTCCTGTGCCCATCTTTGAGTTTATCAATTCTTGAATCTGAGGTGCATATCCACAGCTCCTCTTCTGATCTGCTGCAGTCCTCTTGATTGTTTCAATGATCAGGCTCATGACTTTGAACTTCTGTGGCACATCAAACACATGCAACATGTTGATGGCGTGCCCTCTGATCATGTTGTGGTCACCAGACTTGGGCAACAAAGTGTGCCTCAGAATCCAATTTATGGTTGGCAACCCTGACAGCAGAAAGTGAACTGATTCAAACTTGTGAGTCGCTAATGCCTTGTCTGGAATTTCCTTGTACAGGTGAGCCATTGAATTGTGACCCATCTTCTTCTTTGCATAAATGTCTAGGTCATCCTCATTCTCCTTGGGGGCATTGATCAGACTTGCCCATTCTTCAATAGTGGACTGGTACCTTGTACCTTTAGACATCCAAACTATTCTTCCATCTGGGTAAAAGTGTGCTGTGGAGTAGAACTGCATGATAAGCTCATCATTCCAGCTGGTGAACTTCTGTCCAACAAAATCTGCAACTCCACAAGAAATAAAGCTGTCTTGCACTCCAGGATAGTGCTGTTTATTTTCCTTGATGAATTTCCAGTCAACCCACCTCATGTCACAGACTATGGGCTTCTTGTCCAACAGAATTGTTTCATAGAAGTCCTGCTGTTCCTTTGTGTGGAACCTGTAGTCAACAACAGTTCTTCTTCTTAAAGCATATGGATCTTCCATTCTCCACAGTCTCAGCCCTGAATCCTTCCTGGTTCTCATGTCCTCAGCCACAGGATGGGCATCATTGTGGTCTGGTATCTTGGGCTTGAGCTTCCTCAGAACTTGTCCTTCTTCATCTTCCTCATCAGCATCCTCAGGCACTGGGGCCTTGTTCTTCTCAGCAGCTGGAATATTCCTCGTATTCCTCTTTGGTGCAGACTTGGCCTTGGAGGTAGCTTTGGGTGCTTCCTTTGGCTTGGATGTGGCAGCCCCTGGTCTAATAGCATCACCCATAAGCTTTGGTGCCTTTGGAGCTGGTGCAGCAAGCTCTTCCTCTTCCATCATGGAAGGTTGACCAACAACTCTAGCCATGGTCTTCTTGACCCTTTCCTTTCTTTTCTTCCCTTCTGCAGCAGCTGGTTCTTTGGGTTGGGTTTCCAAAGAAGCTTGTGTAGACACTCTGGCTTTGGACATTGGTTGTCTTCCTGCAGGCCTTTTGGTCTTCATGCCTGGCTTTGTATTCTTTGCTAAGCCATATTCCTTCTTGAGCACCTCTTTCTTGGAAGTAGCCTCATCTTCCTCAACTTTGTAATCTTCATCCTCTGAATCTGAAGTTCTTTTCCTCCTTTGCCTAGTTGCAGCCTTAGGAAAATTGCTAGGAGTACTTCTACTCCCTTCATCTGAAGTTGAGGGACTAGTGCCCTCACTCAAGTCCATCTGCTCTTCTGACTGTTCGCTGTCACTTTGATCGGACATACTACAAAAGCTGATCTGCTGACCTCGTGAAGAGTTATAGATGAGATAGAAAAGATGAGCATCACAAAATGCAGAGGTTTTGCAAAGAATGACTCAAAAGTTCAGTCTTAGTTTTCCACAGAAAGCATTTCGGATCCACCGATTTTCAAACTCGGTGATACCGAAGCAGTTTTGGAACCTAAACTGATGATCTCGGTTGGACCGAGTTTCAGTTTGGTGGTACCGAGACTGCTAGGGTTTCACAGAATCCTCAAATCGGTTGCACCGATTAGTAATTCTCGGTCAGACCGAGAGTCACTAGTGCAATGGCATAAGCCAAATCGGTGAGACCGAGTTTTTCAACTCGGTGGGTCCGAGATGGTTTCGGCGGAAACCTAACCCTAAAAATTTGAATCACACCTAATCTATGAACTACTTTGGCTGGATAGAAGAGTTTCAATCGTGGCAAGAATCAATATGAAAACAATGTGCCAGGAACCAGACGTGGATAGCACAAACATTAAGTCCATACCCTAACTTGGCGGTAGACTTGCTACGGCGGCAACGGCGGGGACGAAATCCGTTGACGGCGGCGGAGACCAGCGACGGAGGAGGTCATGCGGCGAGGAGACGATCCGGAGACCACGATGGCGAGCGAACTGTTGCGCAGGCGAAGGGTTTGGAGAAATTTCAAAATTTTGCCCGTGGCTATATATAGCTCGACCTGTCGGTGTGACCGAGTGGAACAACTCGGTGGCACCGAGATGCATAACTGTGTTCAGTTACAGCAAATCGGTGAGACCGAAAAGTTCAAATCGGTTGCACCGAGATTGAAAACTCAGATCAACTTGATGATCTCGGTAGGACCGAAATGGAAGGATCGGTCAGACCGAGAATCACTAAGAGGTTTTGGAAGTTTAAGTCTATGATGAATCGGGGACTCCGAGTGCTCCTCACACAGAGTGGTTCAAATCTGACTTGATCAAATTTTGTGATGTAGCATGAATAGAGTTTGAGACGAGAAAAGCATAGATAGCTAAATAAGGTTCTTAGGCATTCTTGTCCATCCACTTGGCACAAAGAAAATATGCACCAACATGCTCACACAATAGGATGGCAATTGAAATATGTGGCAAAGCATGCACAACCAATTTTAGCAACTATCAAGCAATTGGCGATGACTAGGTCATCTATATATGAGTATATTGACTTAGGAGTCAAATGAGAACATTTGATCATAGGTCATACTCATCGTTTAAGCTCAGGTGGGGTTACCACTTTTACATAATGCATTAATGTGTTCACACCATTAGAGTTGCTTTGAATCAATTCTTAGAGTTAAGCTCCCCCTAGATGTGAGATCCCCCCTTAGAGGGATGAACTAACCTTGGGTTTTGTCGATGATGACTTCATGTAGGTGTTGAAGATGTAGATGCTCAATGTTGATGTAGATCATTTGGAGCAATCCTTTGGAGTGAGTTGCACTTTCAACTTGCCTACATGGGTTAGTCCCACAAGGAACAAACAAGAATATCCATAGACATAGAGTGATGCACACACAAGATGATGTCCATGAAAACATTAGGTTACCTTGTCCCTTGCCTTACCAACATGAGGGTTTGTGACTCCTTAAACTAGTGCAAGATGTGAATGTTGATTGCACTTGTTCTTGCCAAAATGATATGAGTGAAGAATGTTGGCGGAGTCACCCTTAAGAACTCTCTAGTTCTTCTTCTTCGGGATCCACATCATCTTGATGGGAATCCTTGGAGTTGTAGTTGTACTTGATGAAGTAGAGCTTGACGTTTTCTTGGGGTCCCAATTGAACGAGGCTTTAGGTGCTTCTTCAAATGCATCAATCTCTTCTTGAAGCTTGTCCTTGCCTTTGTTCTTGTGGTCTTGTGGTGGAAGATCATCTTGAGCTTGTGTCCCCTTGAAGGAAGTAGGATCATACTTCTCTTGTTGAGGAACACACTTTGTCTTGGGGTATTGATCTTATTCCCACTCAACTCCATTGGCGTTGAACTTTCGTTCAAAACCAACACCTTGATTCTTCCGGTGCCTTCCTTGCTTGCGTACAATTTCCTCGAATTGCTTACTCCCGACAAGGCTCTTGTAAACACCTTTCTCTATAATTCCCTTCAATAAACTATTTTCTTGCTCAAGTGTAACTTAGCTAAGAGAATCATTAGTGGAATCAAGAGAACTACTAGAAGCAACAACATTGGATTTGACATTATTATTGTTACTACTAGAGGAAGTATCTTTCTTGTACTTGTTACTAGACTTGACTTGAGGCATGTAAGTAGATAAGAGGAAACGCTTGGCAATGTAAGAAGAACTTTTCTTGCGGAGATCATCATTGATTGACTTTAAGAACTCATGCTCTTGCTCAAGATTGAGCTTTTCAAAGCGTAACTTCTCATGAAGCCTTAAAAGTTCTCGATGATCTTCGAAGATAGTTTCATGAGCCAACTTAAGAGTGTTTAGTTCTTTAGTTAGAAGCTCAAATTTCTCCTTATCATTGTCATTCGTTTGATTAGCATGATTAATTGACGTTTCATCATAGTATTCATCACTAGAGTTGTCAACAAGTAAATCATCATCCACAAGCAAGTCATCTTCATCACTATTAAAATCAACATACTGGGATGTGTTACCTTTGGACCTTTGGCCATGAAGCATCTTCCAACACCTTCATTTGGTGAGTCAAATATGTCGTAGGAGTTGGTTGACACAAGTGCTAGACCGGCAACACCTTCATCTTGAGTATATTCGGAGTCGGAGTGATAGCTTCTCTCGGAGTGATTGTCGAGTCGGAGCCGGAAACCCATTCACCAACATGAGCTTGATGTCTTCGCTTTGTGTAGCTCCTTGATGACTTGTCCTTTCTTTCCTAATCCTTACTTCTCCGTGAGGGTCTTCGTTCATAACGATCATCTCTACTCCTCCTCTCTCTTGGTGGTGATTCTTCTCTTTTGCTCCTTCTTCTTGGAGAATCTTCTCTTTTTTGTAGGGTGCCGTACACTCATTGGAGTAGTGTCCGGTCTCCCACAATTGTAGCAATTGCGCTCTCGACTAGAAGATCTCTTGTCATTGTAAGACCTTGACTTGGAGCTTCTTTCTTTGCTTCTACTTTTGTAGAATTTGTTGAAGTTCTTCACCATTAAGCTCAATTCTTCATTGAAGGTTTGTTTCTCACTTGATGATGTGGGGCTTCACTTGAGGCTTTGTAAGCACCACTTGACTTGTTGTGAAGTTCCTCCTTATCCTTGAGTGACATCTCATGAGCAACAATCCTTCCAATGACTTCGTTGGCTTGAGATCTTTGTAGTTTGGCATCATTTGGATCAATGTGCACACGGTATCATACTTTCCATCCAATGCTCTTAGGATTTTCTTGATGATGAATTTGTCGGTCATCTCTTCACTCCCTAAGCCGGCAATCTCATTTGTGATAAGAGCAAGCCTAGAGTACATTTCAGCGACACCTTCACCATCCTTCATTTTGAACTTGTCAAGCTGACTTTGGAGCACATCCAACTTGGATTCCTTGACGGACTCGGTACCTTCATGCATATCAATCAAAGTATCCCAAATTTCCTTTGCATTCTCAAGACGGCTGATTTTGTTGAATTCTTGAGGCACAATCCGTTGAAGATGATGTCACATGCTTGAGCGTTGTATTGCAGCATCTTCAATTCTTCCGCATTAGCTTCACGGTTCGGTTCTCTCCCATCGAAGAATTCACCTTGCAAGCCAATACAAATAATTGCCCAAGCGGCGGGTTATGTCCAAGAATATGCATTTTCATCTTATGCTTCCAACTAGCAAAATTAGTACCATCAAAGTAAGGACCTCTACGGTGATAATTTCCTCGCTAGGCGCCATACTCTCCTAGGTTGTGAAACCAAGGCTATGACCACCAAAAGCTATGGAAATCAAAGCAAATGGAGACCAACGCTCTGATACCACTTGTAGGACCTTGAAGTATGTCTACAGGGGGGGTGATTAGACTACTTGACCAATAAAAACTTAACATTTTACCAATTTTAGAGTTTGGTAGATTTTAGCTATTTTAGGACAAGTCAAGCAATCATCACACAATTCAAGCAAGCATGCAAAGAGTGTATAGGCAGCTGAAATTAAAGCATGCAACTTGCAAGAAAGTAACGGGAAGGGTTTGGAGGATTCAAACGCAATTGGAGACACGGATGTTTTTGGCGTGGTTCCGATAGGTGGTGCTATCATACATCCACGTTGATGGAGACTTCAACCCACGAAGGGTAACGGCCATGAGTCCACGGAGGGCTCCACCCACGAAGGGTCCACGAAGAAGCAACCTTGTCTATCCCACCATGGCCGTCGCCCACGAAGGACTTGCCTCACTAGCGGTAGATCTTCACGAAGTAGGCAATCTCCTTGCCCTTACAAACTCCTTGGTTCAACTCCACAATCTTGTCGGAGGCTCCCAAGTGACACCTAGCCAATCTAGGAGACACCACTCTCCAAGAAGTAACAAATGGTGCGTTGATGATGAACTCCTTGCTCTTGTGCTTCAAATGATAGTCTCCCCAACACTCAACTCTCTCTCATAGGATTTGGATCTGGTGGAAAGAGGGTTTGAGTGGAAAGCAACTTGGGGAAGGCTAGAGATCAAGATTCATATGGTAGGAATGGAATATCTTGGCCTCAACACATGAGTAGGTGGTTCTCTCTCGAAATGGTAAGTTGGAAGTGTAGGTTAGTTTCGATGGCTCTCTCCATGAATGAAGAGGAGGTGGAGGGTATATATAGCATCCACACAAAATCTAACCGTTACACACAATTTACCAAACTCGGTGGGACCGAATCGTTAAACTCGGTCGGACCGATTTAGTAAACCTAGTGACCGTTAGTGATTTTCGGTGGGACTGACATGCATCTCGGTGAGGCCGATTCGGTTAGGATTAGGGCATAACGTAATCTCGGTGAGACCAATTACACAAACTCGGTGAGACCGATTTGGTAATAAGCTTTCCAGAGAGTTGGTCAGGTAAACTCGGTGGGACCGATTTGCTCTTTTCGGTGAGACCGAAATGTTATAAAAAGGAAACAGAGAGTTTACATTGCAATCTCGGTGGGACCGATCGCTCACTTCGGTTAGACCGAAACGTTACGAAGGGAAACAGAGAGATTGCAACCCCATCTCGGTGAGACCGAGATCCCTATCGGTAAGACCGATTTGCTTAGGGTTTGTGGCAGTGGCTATGACTTTTGGAATAGGTGGCGCCAGATAGAAAGAATCGGTATGACCGATTTTGGCTTTAGGTTTAGGTCATTTGTGGATGTGGGAAAGTATTTGAGGGTTTTGGAGCATATCACTAAGCACATGAAGCAAGAGGCTCATTAAGCAACACCTCATCCCTTCTTGATAGTATTGGCTTTTCCTATAGACTCAATGTGATCTTGGATCACTAAAATGTAAAATGAAGAGTCTTGAGCTTTTGAGCTTGAGCCAATCCTTTGTCCTTAGTATTTTGAGGGATCCACTTCCATCATCCATGCCATGCGATTCATTGAGCTTTCCTGAAATAATAGTCTTGGAATAGCATTAGCTCAATGAGCTATATGTTGTTATGAATTACCAAAACCACCTAGGGATAGTTGCACTTACAACTGGATCAAAAGCTCGAGGGACGTCATCGAACTGAATATGTGCTGAACGCGGAGGTGCCATACGTTCGGTGGTTGGATTGGTTGGATCGCGAAGATGTTCAACTACATCAACTGCGTTACTAAAAGCTTCCGCTATCGGTCTACGAGGGTACATGGACACACTCTCTCCGCTTGTTGCTATGCTTCTCCTAGATAGATCTTGCGTGGTCGTAGGATTTTTTTTGAAATAATACGTTCCCAAACACCGGCCTCCTCCCCTCTCCTCCTTTATATACGGGGGCAGGGGGCACCGAAAAGCACATAAATTGTTTCTTAGCCGTGTGTAGTGCCCCCCTCCACCGTTTACTATCCGGTCATATTATCGTAGTGCTTAGGCAAAGCCCTGCGCGGATCACTTCACCATCACCGTCACCACGCCGTCGTGCTGACAAAAATCTCCCTCAACACTTTGCTAGATCAAGAGTTCGAGGGACGTCATCGAGCTGAGTGTGTGCAAAACTTGGAGGTGCCGTACGTTCGGTGCTTGATCGGTTGAATCGAGAAGACGTTTGACTACATCAACCGTGTTAAGCTAACGCTTCCGCTTACGGTCTACGAGGGTACGTGGACACACTCTCCCCCTCTCGTTGCTATGCATCTCCTAAATAGATCTTGCGTGATCGTAGGAATTTTTTTGAAATTGCATGCTACGTTCCCAAACAGTGGAATCTGAGCAAGGTCTATGCGTAGATGATATGCACGAGTAGAACACAAAGAGTTGTGGGCGATGATAGTCATACTGCTTACCACCAACATCTTATTTTGATTCGGCGGTATTGTTGGATGAAGCGGCTTGGACCAACCTTACATGACCGCGTTCGTGAGACCGGTTCCACCGATAGACATGCAACTTATTTTGCATAAAGGTGGCTGGCGGGTGTCTGTTTCTCCAACTTTAGTTGAATCGAATTTGACTACGTCCGATCCTTGTTGAAGGTTAAAACAGCAAACTTGACGAAACATCGTTGTGGTTTTGATGCGTAGGTAAGAACGGTTCATACTAGAAGCCCGTAGCAGCCACGTAAAACTTGCAAACGACAAAGTAGAGGACGTCTAACTTGTTTTTGTAGGGCATGTTGTGATGTGATTGTTGGGGAACGTACAATGAAATTTAAAAAAATCCTACGATCACGCAAGATCTATCTAGGAGATGCATAGCAACGAGAGGGGGAGAGTGTGTCCACGTACCCTCATAGACCGAAAGCGTTAGTTTAACGCGGTTGATGTAGTCGAACGTCTTTGCGATCCAACCGATCAAGTACCGAACGTACGACACCTCCGAGTTCAGCACACGTTCATCTCGATGATGTCCCTCGAACTCTTGATCCAGCAGAGTGTCGAGGGAGAGTTTCTTCAGCACGGCGGCATGGTGACGGTGATGGTGAAGTGATCTGCGCAGGGCTTCACCTAAGCACTACGACAATATGACCGGAGGAGTAAACGGTGGAGGGGGCACCGCACACGGCTAAGAAACAATTGACGTGCTTTGGGGTGCCCCTGCACCCGTATATAAAGGACGAGAGGGAGGAGCCCGGCCCTAGGGGGCGCGCCAAGTGGGGGGGGGGAACCAACTTGGACTTCTAGTCCTAGTCGGCCCCCCTTCCTTCTTTCGGAGGGGGAAAGGGGAAAGGACAGGGAGAGGGAGAAGGAAAGGGGGACCACGCCCCCTCCCCTTGTCCAATTCGGACTGTCCATGGGGGCGCGTGCACCACCCCTTGTGGGCTGCCCTCTCTCTCTCCCGTATGGCCCATGTTGGCCCATTACTTTCCCCGGGGGGGTTCCAGTAACCTCCCGGTACTCGGATAAATATCTGAAACACTCCGGAACTATTCCGATGTACGAATAATATCGTCCAATATATCAATATTTACCTCTCGACCATTTCGAGACTCCTTGTCATGTCCGTGATCTCATCCGGGACTCCAAACAAACTTCAGTCACCAAAACACATAACTCATAATACAAATCGTCATCGATCATTAAGCGTGCGGACCCTACGGGTTCGAGAACTATGTAGACATGACCGAGACACCTCTCCAGTCAATAACCAATAGCGGAACCTAGATGCTCGTATTGGCTCCCACATATTCTATGAAGATCTTTATCGGTCGAACCATTATGATAACATATATTATTCCCTTTCTCATCGGTATGTTACTTGCCCGAGATTCGATCGTGGGTATCATCATACCTAGTTCAATCTCGTTACCAGCAAGTCTCTTTACTCATTCCGTAATGCATCATCCCGTAACTAACTCACTAGTCACATTGCTTGTAAGGCTTATTATGATGTGCATTACCGAGAGGGCCCAGAGATACCTCTCCGATATTCGGAGTGACAAATCCTAATCTTGATCTATGCCAACCCAACAAAACACCTTCGGAGATACCTGTAGAGCAACTTTATAATCACCCATTTATGTTGTGACGTTTGATAGCACCCAATATATTCCTCTGGTATTCGGGAGTTGCATAATCTCATAGTCAAAGGAACATGTATAAGTCATGAAGAAAGCAATAGCAATAAAACTTAACGATCATTATGCTAAGCTAACGGATGGGTCTTGTCCATCACATCATTCTCCTAATGATGTGATCCAGTTCATCAAATGACAACACATGTCTATGGTTAGGAAACTCAACCATCTTTGATTGACGAGCTAGTCTAGTAGAGGCTTACTAGGGACACTATTTTGTCTATGTATCCACACATGTATCAAGTTTCCGGATAATACAATTCTAGCATGAATAATAGATATTTATCATGATATAAGGAAATATAAATAAAAACTTTATTATTGCCTCTAAGGCATATTTCCTTCAGTCTCCCACTTGCACTAGAGTCAATAATCTAGATTACATTGTAATGATTCTTACACCCATGGAGTCTTGGTGTTGATCATGTTTTTCTCATGGAAGAGGCTTAGTCAATGGGTCTGCCACATTCAGATCCGTATGTATTTTGCAAATCTCTATGTCTCCCTCCTTGACTTCATCACGGATAGAGTTGAAGCATCTCTTGATGTGTTTGGTTCTTTTGTGAAATCTGTATTCCTTCGCCAAGGCTATCGCTCCAGTATTGTCACAAAATATTTTCATTGGACCCGATGCACTAGGTATTACACCTAGATCGGATATGAACTCCTTCATTCACTGCTTCCGAACTAGCTATGTACTCCGCTTCACATGTAGATCCCGCCACGAGCTTTGCTTGAAACTGCACTAACTGACAACTCCACCATTCAATAAAAATATGTATCCGGTTTGTGACTTAGAGTCATCCGGATCAGTTTTAAAGCTAGCACGTAACCATTTATGACGAGCTCTTTGTCACCTCCATAAACGAGAAACATATCCTTAGTCCTTTTCAGGTACTTCAGGATGTTCTTGACCGCTGCCCAGTGATCCACTCCTGGATTACTTTAGTACCTCCCTGCTATACGTATAGCAAGGCACACATCAGGTCCGGTACACAAAGATAGCATACATGATAGAACCTATGGCTGAAGCATAGGGAATGACTTTCATTTTCTCTCTATCTTTTGCAAAGTGGTGGGCATTGAGTCCGACTCAACTTCACACCTTGTAACACGTGCAAGAACCCTTTCTTTGATCGATCCATTTTGAACTTCTTCAAAATCTTATCAAGGTATGTGCTTTGTGAAAGTCCAATTAAGCGTCTTGATCTATCTCTATAGATCTTAATGCCCAATATATAAGCAGCTTCATCGAGGTCTTTCATTGAAAAACTCTTATTCAAGTATCCTTTTATGCTATCCAGAAATTCTATATCATTTCCAATCAACAATATGTCATCCACATATAATATTAGAAATGCTACAGAGCTCCCAGTCACTTTATTGTAAATACATGATTCTCTAAAAGTCTGTATAAAACCATATGCTTTGATCACCTCATCAAAACGTATATTCCAACTCCGAGAGGCTTGCACCAGTCCATAAATGGATTGCTGGAGCTTGCACACTTTGTCAGCACCTTTAGGAATGAAAAAACATTTTGGTTGCATCATATACAACTCTTCTTTAAGAAATACATTAAGGAATGTAGTTTTGACATTCATTTGCCAGATTTCATAATCATAAAATGCGGCAATTGCTAACATGATTTGGACAGACTTAAGCATCGCTACGGGTGAGAAGGTCTCATCACAGTCAACTCCTTGAATTTGTCAAAAACCTTTCGCGAAAAGTCAAGCTTTGTAGACAGTAACATTACCATCAGCATCCGTCTTCTTCTTAAAGATCCATTTATTATCTATGGTTTGCCGATCATCGGGCAAGTCCACCAAAGTTCATACTTTGTTCTCATACATGGATCCCATCTCAGATTTCATGGCCTCAAGCCATTTTGCGGAATCTGGGCTCATCATCGCTTCCTCATAGTTCGTAGGTTCGTCATGGTCTAGTAACATGACTTCCAGAACAGGATTACCGTACCATTGTGGTGCCGAGCGTGCTCTGGTTGACCTATGAGGTTCGGTAGTAACTTGATCCCAAGTTTCATGACAATTATCATTAGCTTCCTCATTAATTGGTGTAGGCATCACTGGAACTAATTTCTGTGATGAACTACTTTCTAATTGAAGAGAAGGTACAATTACCTCATCAAGTTCTACTTTCCTCCCACTCACTTCTTTTGAGAGAAACTCCTTCTCTAGAAAGGATCCATTCTTAGCAATAAATATCTTGCCTTCGGATCTGTGATAGAAGGTGTACCCAACAATCTCTTTTGGGTATCCTATGAAGACACACTTCTCCGATTTGGGTTCGTGCTTATTAGGCTGAAGCTTTTTCACATAAGCATCGCAACCCCATACTTTAAGAATCGACAGCTTAGGTTTCTTGCCAAACCACAGTTCATATGGTGTCATCTCAACGGATTTAGATGGTGCCCTATTTAAAGTGAATGCAGCTGTCTCTAATGCATAACCCCAAAACGATTGTGGTAAATCGGTAAGAGACATCATAGATAGCACAATATCTAATAAAGTATGGTTACGACGTTCGGACACACCATTATGCTGTGGTGTCCCAGGTGGCGTGAGTTGTGAAACTATTCCACATTGTTTTAAATGAAGGCCAAATTCGTAACTCAAATATCTGCCTCCGCGATCAGATCATAGAAACTTTATTTTCTTGTTACGAATATTCTCCACTTCACTCTGGAATTCTTTGAACTTTTCAAATGTTTCAGACTTGTGTTTAATCAAGTAGATATACCCATATCTGCTTAAATCATCTGTGAAGGTCAGAAAATAACGATACCCGTCGCGATCCTCAACACTCATCGGACCGCATACATCGGTATGTATTATTTCCAGTAAGTCAGTAGCTCGCTCCATTGTTCTGGAGAATGGAGTCTTAATCATCTTGCCCATGAGGCATGGTTCGCAAGCATCAAATGATTCATAATCAAGTGATTCCAAAAGTCCATTTGCATGGAGTTTCTTCATGCGCTTTACACCAATATGACCTAAACGGCAGTGCCACAAATATGTTGCACTATCATTATCAACTTTGCATCTTTTGGCATCAATGTTATGAATATGTGTATCACCACGATCGAGATTCAACAAAAATAGACCACTCTTCAAGGGTGCATGACCATAAAAGATATTACTCATATAAATAGCACAACCATTATTCTCTGATTCAAATGAATAATCGTCTCGCATTAAACAAGATCCAGATATAATGTTCATGCTCAATGTGTAGGTGTACAAAAAGAAGGGCACGTTTTTGTACCCATTTACCTGTGCACGGGCAGTCAGAGCCGCGCCAACTACCACACCAAGCAGAGCAGGGGAGGTGAGCCAAGGTAAGACCGAAGCCCAAGATAATCAGAGCAACGCCAAAACCAAGCCACAAAGATCGATGGATTTAAGCAGGTTTCCCGGCAGGACGGTTCGAGGCAGCCTCGGCTGCCCTGCTAGACTCTGCCGTAGCAGCTCGCCCATGCCAGCCGAGCGAGCCACCCTCGAGCCCACCAACACTCGACAAATGCATTGGGACAGGGCTCGGGAGGCACCTCTGTGGTGGCATGTAGATCTTTGTGAAGACAAAGAATAGTCAAGATCAAATGAGGATAGGAAGGCATCCATCCTCACCGAAGAAACCCACAAGACCCCCGGCAAGATCCTTGTCAGGGACGCCTGCGCGCCACGGCAAGACCCTTGTCGGGCCACCCGGCAAGGCCCTCGCCAAGCGCACCAGCAGGGCCACCATCAGGCCCGCACCAGCCAAGTCTCTGCCGCCGTTCGCATGCAGCTGCCGACCCAACCGACTGGGCAGGCACCTGCGTGGCAACATGCAGCCCTTCGTGGAGGTTCCACCACAGCGCCACCTCAGCTGCCTGCCTGCCTATATGGCACTGCATGCATCACTGGCTAGGGCGCGTGTCGAAGCTTGGAGGAGCGGCGACGGACGGGACGGGCCTCGCCCCCGTCCCCAATAAAGTGAAGGGATACCTAAGCCTCGCATTAAATGCGCTTTGTCCTGTAATACCAGCAATAAGCTCGTGACACTGTAGCACTTTCCACCTCCTGTGTGCCACTGTGGCAGCCCCTTTCGCCTATAAAAGAGGCCCATGGCACACGGGAGAAGGATTCGGCTCTTTGGAACCTCACAGCACCTAGAGCTAGTTCAAGAGCTCAAGAACACTAAATACATCCACCAAAGCAGGATCGTAGGGTTTTACGCATCTTTGCGGCCCGAAACTGGGTAAATCCCTTTGTGTCGTCTGCTAGTCCCGCTCTTCTCACAATCCCCACGCCCCGCAACCATAGAAGGGATTCCAGTGATCCCATAGGTGTCGTTTCCCACCGACATCTTTGGGGCGCCAGGTAGGGGGCGCAATTGTGAGAATCTGGTCTAGCAGTTGACCTAGCTGTTCTTCATCACCATGGCTCCTAAGAAGATGGCGACCACGGTGATCGGTTTGTTCGGGACCAGGTTGCCAGCACCGGTGCGGACCGGTAGCGGGCCAGTCGCGGAGAGAACCCGCGGCGCGGCCTGTGAACATCCACATCACCCTGGCGGTTCAGTCCTGGCGAGTGGCGTCGTTCGCGCGCCAGGCGACGAGCCGCCAGTCGCGGGCTCTAGAGACGGAGTCGGCCCCCTCGCAGGCGGCGCGGGGCCCTCCAGGGGAACCGCCATCCCGCCAGACTGTGGCACGGCGGCCTCCAAGACACCAACACCAGCGCCCACAACGCGCTCTTCCCAGGTTGTGCGTGATGAGCAGCGTCACCCTGCTGGTGACCCTGCGCGCCGCCCTGGGAAGAGTCCCGTGCGCCTATCACATGATGAGGAGGGCCAGCATGCGCGCCGAGGTGCTGACGGAGGTGGCGAACGGCTGCGGGGCCGCGACGCAGCTCCTTCTAACATGGTTAGAAGTCGAGGTGCATCGCGGTCCACCCAGCTCTCGCCGCCACCCACGCCAGCGAAGGCCCTAGCACGCGCGCAGCTGCTCCTCGATTTTCCTCCCGCCGCGGAGAAGCTTGACGAATGGAGGGCCACCGTCCAGAGCCTCGTCAGCATCGCCAACAACAATGAGTTGCGGCCGGCGGGACCTGTAGGCCGTCGCTCCACCGGGCTACCGTGCGCCAGCGGAGGCCATGCCGGTGGCGACACGGCCACGGTGTACTCCCCACCTCCATCCCAACCGCCCCGGGCGTCGGTTCGTCGCGACAACGCTCGAGCCGACATCTCCATCGCGTCGTCCGACCCGCGCACCAACCGCGATCAGTGTCAAGTCCTTTGGGAGCGGGCTCATGAGGACGCTCGAACTACGATCGAGCGCCGACGAGACGCGCGCCACCAGTCGGACAGGCGGGCAGGGCCCACTACGGACCACCCAGCGCCGGGAGGCTACGATGGCCTACCTTACGAGGTGGGTTGTCCGGCTTTCACCCGTGAGCCGCGGCAGTTCTAGTGGCCCTCCCACTGTGCGTTCAAGCCCGACGTTGGCGAGAAGTACAATGGCAAGACTCACCCGTCAGAGTTCCTCAGCATCTACACCATCGCGATGCAAGCTGCTGGGGCCCGCGACGATAAGGTGCTTGCCAACTACTTCCCGTTGGCACTCAAGCCTAATGTTATGTCATGGTTGATGCACTTGTCGGTGGATTCCATCTCTTCTTGGGCGGATCTGTTCCATGAGTTTGTTGGCGCCTTTACCGGAGGTCACCAAGCTCATGGCCAGGCGAGTGATTTACACATCATCCCCCAGAAGGAAGGAGAAAACCTGTGCAAGTACATCCAAAGGTTCAGCCGGGTGCAGTACAACATCCCCGATGTTCATCACGCCGCCGTGATCAGTGCGTTCCATCAGAACATGCACAACCGCAAGATGCATGAAGAACTGGCGATGAACAAGGTTAAGGATGTGGCCGAGCTCTATGTTCTGGCCGATCGATGCGCTCGTGCTGAGGAGGGAAGGAAGTACCCCGGCGAAGATGCCGGTGCGGAAACCGGCTCCACTGGCGACACCGCCACTCTAGCGAAGAAGGGCCAACGCCGTAACAGGAAGCACAAGGGCAAGGCCATGCTTGCCGTCGAGGGATCCGACGACACCGGCGCTAAGAAGACCGGCGAGACCCCTCGCACCCACTCCGGCAAGCGCACCTCTTCGGGGTGTTGCGCTCCTGTTGAGGACGTGCCAGAGAGCTCCGCCGGCAAGAGCAAGAAGTCCAAAGCCACACCACCAGAGACCAAGAAGGTGCCCGTCAAGGAGGACGGTATGGGGGGAGCTTTTACCATAAGCTCCAGCCTCGACGGCAAATAGGAAAGCGAGCTCGTCACCTTCCCGCGGGCGAATGTCGATGTGTTTGTGTAGCGACCAGACCACAAACAGTCTTATCTCTGTGCTCAGTGTCATCCCTGGATCAGTAATGCTGACACCACACAGTACTCAGAGGATTTATAACAGAGTAGCAATCACACACTTATTACAATCGAATGTCTCAAGAGAGAACTTAAATAAATAAAAATGGCTTAAGGCCATCTAAGTATGATAACAGTGGAAGGCTTGGAAGAATAAGCGAGTCCATCAACTCCAACGGCATCACTGAGTATAGAACCACGACCTAAACACCATACTCGTCGTCTGAAAAGTCTGCAACATGAAACGTTGCAGCCCGAAAACGGGTCAGCACATGGAATATGCTGGCAATGTAACACATAGAGAATAATGGAATGATAAGCCTATACTACATGCATGTATGGCTGGTGGAAAGCTCTATGGTTACAGTTTTGCGTAAAGCCAATTTTTCCCTACTGCAAAGGAATAAATTTATTTGACTAAAATGGTGGTTGTGAAACATTGAGAATGGTTGACAGCATTCTCAATCCCAATTAAAAGTACTCATTAAAAACCCAACAATATTAATTAGAAGTAACATGATGAGATTCACATGATATCCAAGTACTAGATACTCAAGATGACCATAACCGGGGACACGGCTAACCATGATTAGTTTATACACTCTGCAGAGGTTTGCGCACTTTTCCTCACAAGACTCGATCGCCTCCGTTTGATTTCTCGCACTACATGGTGTTTGAGAGACAGATGACGAGACATAGTCTTTCAGAAGCGCTAGCACCTTACATGTGGGTAGACCGTACCAACCTACAACCCCTACATCAGCTAGTCTACCCGTAAGAGTTTGCACAACTTAATCAACTATGCCAGAGCCCATAATGGCTTGTGACTGCACACGTAAGTTTCGAGCATGAATAATCTCATGATCCCTTTGAGCCTGGGTGGCGGTCCGAAGAAATACAAGCAATCTTGTGAAACCAGTGCCTCAATCCACCCAGATGTGTGTTCAAGTTGCCACCTTAAATAAACCATTAATTTAACAATCTCACATCTGTCATGGAATTCACTCACCCAATCCACGTCTACTAGCATAGCGTAGCATAATAAGCAAACGTAGAAGTAACTCCCAAGGGTTTGAATATAAATCAGGTAATAGGTACTACCTCAATCTACTTCCCATCCCAATTTAATTAGATCCTAATCATGCAATGTTTGAGGATAGATCTAATGCATAAAAACTGGGTAGTAGAAAAGGTATGATCAAAGTGTTACTTGCCTTGCTGATGATTCGCGAAACCTAGAGACTCGAAGGAACAGGCGGCGCACTCCGGGTATTCTATCGCAGACAAATAAACAAGCATACAATAAGTACTCATCTAATGCACAGGTAAAACTCAAATAGATCTAACCAGATAGTTCAACTTAAGAACTCCGGTTTGCAAAAAGAATCAAATCAAACGAAGCAACGAAAGTCAGACGGCGGCAGAAAACAGCTTCGTTTTACTAATCTGGATCTAAGTCAAATTTTACAGAAGCAAAAACTTGTTTAAGTAGGTTATTCGGAAAGAGGGTTTCGAGACGAAACTCCAGAAGCTTGAATCGCCTGATTCCGATAAACGAGCGAAAAGTTATACTAAAACGAAAATCAGATCAGGAATCGCGATAAAAAAAATCACGAATTAAATCCGAGAAAAAAGAAAAACGACGAACGGGTTAACGAACGCATGTTCGTTAACTAAACCAATCTGACGAACGCGTTCGTTAAAAACGAACGAACGATCGAACGTTCGCTATTTAACCTAAACCGGAAAAAAACTGAAGCTAATAAAAAAACGAAACAAAAAAAACAGAAAAAAACCGAAGGAAAACCGCCCGGTTTTTAGAAAAACTAATGACGATTTTGAGGCGGGCGAACCTCAGCGGTCGGGCGGGGTCCAATGGGTCGGGCGGCGGTCATGGCGGCGCGTGGTCAGGCGCTAGGGTTTGGGGCGCTGGGTGGCGGCCGGGCCTCGGCCGGCTCCCCGGCTTATAAAGCCTCATGCCAGAGTCCTAGGCGGACACGGCCGTAGGTCGATGGCGCGCTTTTTTAAATAATTCAGCAAGAAGAAAAATAAAAATAAATACTAAACGAACTCCAAAATCCCGAATAAATTTTCCCGCTTCTAAAATCAAGTTTTATTAAGATGTACATTTATTTGGGGCCTAAATGCAATTTTGAAAACACGCATTTTCCCAAATTCAAATAAAAGGAAAAAACTCCAAAATAAAATCTTATTTGACTTTATTATTAAATTTTCATTATTTCTTTATTTTGGGAAAGTCATTTTATTGCCTCTCTCATATTTTGATAGTAGAAATAATTGAAGATAAAATAATTAAAATCAAATGATCCTATTTTCAAAATTTGAGAAAACTCAAATATGAAAATAACGAAATCCCCAACTCTCTCCGTAGGTCCTTGAGTTGTGTAAAATTTCTAGGATCAAGCAAAAATGCAACAAAAAATATGATATGCAATGATGCTCTATGTATAACATTCCAAATTGAAAATTTGGGATGTTACAAACCTACCCCCTTAAGATGAATCTCGCCCTCGAGATTCGGGTTGGCTAGAAAATAGGTGAGGGTGGTCCTTAAGCAAATCTTCCTCTCGCTCCCAGGTGGCTTCATCCTCAGTGTGGTGGCTCCACTAAATTTTGCAAAACTTAATGACCTTGCTGCGGGTGACTCGGCTGGCATACTCCAGAATTTTAACTGGTTTCTCGTCGTAGGTCAAATCATCATTCAACTGAATCGCTTCGGTGGCAATCAGATCTCCCAAAGGTATATCAGCCATCTCTGCGTGACACTTCTTCAACTGAGAAACATGAAACACATCATGGACTCCTGACAATCCTTCGGGTAGTTCCAACTTGTACGCAACTTTTCCCATGCGTTCCAAAACACGATAAGGTCCTACAAATCGGGGCACTAACTTTCCTTTAACACCAAAATGCTTAACTCCTCGAAGTGGCGATACTCGAAGATAAACTCTGTCTCCGACTTTGTATTCTGTCTCCTTGCGTTTTGAGTCTGCATAACTCTTCTATCTTGACTGGGCTACCTTGAGCCTATCGCGAATCAACTTTACTTTCCGTTCAGACTCCTTAATCAAATCCGGTCCAAACAACTGGCGGTCTCCAACTTCATCCCACAACAATGGGGTCCTGCACCTCCGTCCGTACAAGGCTTTGAAAGGTGCCATCTTCAAACTGGATTGATAACTGTTGTTGTAAGAAAACTCCGCATATGGCAAACTTTCGTCCCAGCTGGATCCATAATCCAAGGCACAAGCTCTAAGCATATCCTCCAAAATCTGGTTGACTCTCTCGGTTTGTCCATCCGTCTGCGGGATGAAAAGTCGTGCTAAACTCGGTCTGGTTCCCAAAGTTTCGTGCAACCGCTTCGTAACTTTGAGGTGAATTGGGTTCCTCTATCCGATATGATACTCCTTGAACTCCATGCAAGCATACAATCCTTGTCATGTATATCTTAGCCAATTTGGCATCGCTGTAGGTAGTCTTTATTTGGAATGAAATGAGCTACCTTCGTCAAATGATCGACTACAACCCAAATCGAGTCATAGCTTTGAACGAGTCCCGGCAATCCGTGATGAAATCCATACCTTGTTTATCCCACTTCCATTCGGTATAGGCAATGGTTGTAATAATCCTCGCTGGCTTCTGATGTTCTGCTTTCACCCTCTGACATACATCACAAACTGCTACGTACTCTGCAATGTCCTTCTTCATTCCGGTCCACCCGAAAGTATTCTTCAAATCCAAATACATCTTGGTATTTCCTGGGTGAATCGAATATGGTGAATCATGTGCCTCTTGTAGAATCAACTTCGTGATCTCCGGGTCATTGGGCACATAAACACGGTCTTCAAACCATAGGGTATCGTGCTCATCCTCATGAAATCCCTTAGCCTTTCCTTCGCTCATTTTCTCCTTTATAGAGGCAATCTCTTTGTCAGTCTTCTGAGCTTCCCTGATTCTATCCATCAAAGTTGACTGAATCTCCAATGCTGATACATAGCCTCGCGGAACTATTTCCAAACATAGCTCTCGAAGATCCTCGGCTAACTCCTTTGGTATTTCTCCCGTCATTAGTGTGTTGACGTGACTTTTACGGCTCAACGCGTCTGCTACAACGTTAGCCTTTCCGGGGTGATAATGCAATCTCATGTCATAATCCTTGATGAGCTCCAACCATCTTCTCTTCCTGAGATTTAACTCCTTCTGCGTGAAGATGTACTTCAAACTCTTGTGATCCGTATACACCTCACAATGATTTCCAATGAGGAAATGTCTCCATGTTTTCAAGGCATGCACTATGGCTGCTAACTCCAAATCATGCGTGGCATAATTTAGCTCATGAGGCTTAAGCTGTCGTGAAGCATACGAAACAACTCTTCCCTCCTGCATAAGCACTGCTCCAAGTCCTCTACGTGAAGCGTCGCAATAAACCTCACAATCCTTGGTCTGATCTGGCAGGATTAACACTGGTGAGGTAACCAAACGTTTCTCCAACTCTTGGAAACTAGCTTCACACTCCTCAGTCCATGTGAACTTGGTATCCTTCTTCAACAATTCTGTCATAGGCTTCACAATCCTCGAGAAATTTTCAATGAATCTCCGGTAGTATCCTGCGAGTCCAAGGAAACTCCGGATCTCCCCAACTGTTGTTGGCGCTTCCCAGTTTGTCACAGTGACAACTTTAGTGGGTTCTACTACTATACCTTCTCCGGATATAACATGTCCGAGAAATCCAACTTCCTTCAACCAAAACTCGCACTTACTGAACTTGGCATACAACTGATGTTCTCTGAGCTTCTCGAGTACCAAACGCAAATGCTCCTTATGTTCTTCTTCATTCTTCGAGTAAACCAAAATATCATCAATGAACACCACGACGAACTTATCCAAAAACTCCATAAACACTTTGTTCATCATGTTCATAAAATAGGCAGGTGCGTTAGTCAGACCAAATGACATAACGGTATACTCATACAGCCCGTACCTGGTGGTAAAAGCCGTCTTAGGTATATCCTGTTCTCGAATCTTCAACTGATGGTACCCTGATCGTAAATCGATCTTGGAAAACACCTTAGCTCCTTGCAATTGGTCAAACAAGTCATTGATCATCGGCAACGGGTACTTGTTCTTGATGGTCACTTCATTCAATCCTCGATAATCAACAACCATTATTAATGATCCATCCTTCTTCTCCACTAGAAGTACAGGTGATCCCCAAGGCGAAGAACTTGGGCGAATAAAACCTTTATCCAGTAACTCCTTAATCTGCTTCTTAATTTCCTCCAAATCTTGGGCTGGCATCCTATACGGTCTCTTAGATATTGGCCCGGTGCGGCAAGAGTTCAATCGAAACTCAATGTCCCTATCCGTGGCATGCCCGCAACTCTTCCGAAACACGTCCCGTAATCCCTTACCACCGGTACTTCCTCCTACACAACTCCGTTAAGGAATTTACATGTGCTCTCCTCGGCTCATGCCGTGATACAAACTTGATTCTCCTCCTTCGGGGTGGTAAGCAAAATCGACTTCTCGGCGCAATCTATGTTCCTCCATACTTGATAACCAATCCATGCCTAATATCACATCCAATCCTTGCGATTCCGTAACTATTAGGTCCGAGGGAAATACATAGTGTCCAATCCTTAATGGCGATCGATCACACCATATACTAGCCATGTATTCTGCTCCCGTGAGGTTACTAGCATGGGTGACCTAAGGGCTTGGGTTGGTAATTTATACTTATCCACAAATCCCTTGATATGTATGAATGCGATGCACCAGTATAAAAAAGAACAACTGCAGTAAAAGTCTTAACCAAAAACTTACCTATTACTGCGTCTGGCTGAGCTTCAACCACCTCCACGGTAACGTGGTTCACTTGTCCCCTGTTGAAAGGGTTCGGCTTCTTTCCTGAGCTTCCATTACCATTACCATTTTGGCCTTCTGGACAATCATTTGCATAATGCCCGGTCTTGCGGCACTTAAAGCAAGTGATGTGGCTCAGGTCTACCTTGGAGGGTGTTGACGGGTTGGTGCGGTTTTGTCCATTGCTTCCTCCATTCCCGTTCCCATTCTTGGTGCCATTATGGTTTGTGAGCTACCTCCTCCATGGGTATGCTGAAATTGTCCTCCTGGCTTCGGGGTAAAGCGAAGTTTCTGCTGAGCTCCAGAGTTATTTTTCCCCTGTCCATACTTTCTCTTGCGATTGTCAATCTGCTGCTGCTTCCATTCAATTATGAGAGCACGGTATACTAACTCCTGGTAGTTATTAAAGGTGGCTACCATCAACTACATGCTCAACTCATCATTCAGTCCTTCTAGAAACTTCTCCTGCTTAGCTGCATCTGTAGCAACGTCATCTGGGGCATAACGTGCTAACTTACTAAAATCATCTACATCTCGCCAACCGTCTGTCCCTCCTTGGCGCAAGTTGCGAAACTCATGCTTCTTCATGGCCATAGCTCCTGCTGAAACATGGGCGATCACGGAAAGCTTGTCAAACGGATCCCATGTGACGGTGTCTCACGAGGTAAGTGGCTGTAAAATTCTCCCACCATGCTGCTGCGGGTCCTTCAAGCTGATGTGCAGCAAACTTCACCCTTTCTCCATCTGTACATCCTGCAGTGGTCAACTCCCTCCCTATCTTACGGAGCCAATCATCTGCAACAATTGGCTCGGTGCTACTGGAAAACACCGGCGGATTCAGCCTTAAGAAACGGGTCAAATGGTCAACATGTGGTGGTGGCGGTGGGTTGTTGTTGTTGTTGTTATTGTTGCCTTGGTTCTGTACCAATGTTTGAATCAAGGCATTCTGCTGCTGAATCAACTGAGTGATCTCTGGCGGGAAAACAAATCCGGGGTCGCGTCTCGAAGGCATCTGAGGGTTTATAGAAAAGACGAGAGTTAAGAATAGAATGAGGTCTAGGGAGAAAACACTACCCATATGCACATGAGACAAATCACACAATATCACTCCAATCAATTCAAACAAGGGCATACAACGATCTATCTATCGTTACAAAGTGCTGAAACTAAAACTAATTTAAAGTGAGGGAAATCTACTACTGTTATGGTGGTCAACTAGAAAAACTGCTCGATGAAGACTCCATGATATCCGCTCGACTTCATCTTCAAATCATCATCACTAGGATCGAATCGGTGTCGCCGATGATGATGTAGTTCTCTGGACAGTGCAATCTTCATCTTCTCCTCCGGTGCTGAATTTCCCATGAGTTCTTCAATCTTCTCCTTAAGATCGCTGCTTTGTCCCACTAGAGCTACAATCTCCTCCATGTAGTCCTTGCAAGTGGCCTTCGCCTCCTTCTAGTTCGATAATCTTGGCTTTTGCTGTCTTCAACTCTATCATGTCTGCAAGACATCCGGTTCTCTGGCGCCGAATGTGCTGGTTTAACTCCTGGATGAAAGCTGCAATGGACCGATCCTTCTTAGTGCCAACTATCTCCCATTGTTCATCTCGGCGCCCACAAATCTGGTAGATAGTATCCTTGAGGTCTTCTTTGTAAACTTCTCCAATGCGTCCCATGGTTATGTGAGCTGCCATGCTCTTTCCCAGACTCCAAGTTGGTGCATTGAAAACAATCTCAATGGGCTCCGTGATTGGCACAAACATCCTTCCGGAACTTGAGCTTGAATCTTCCAAACATCTTCTTGGGTAAAGTGGAATTGTAGGTCCCGTGAAGCTTGGTATTCCGATGTTCAGTACTTAGTGACTTCCTTCGTGTCGTCCAAAAGGTGTATCTTCATCCGGTGGGTGAACTTGATCCTCGCTTAGTCATCCTAAAAGAGTAGAAAAGATGAGGAGTCGAAATGAGAAGAGAGAGTAGTGATCTAGGGCTTTAGCTTAATGGTCGTGTCCTCTGATCAACTGTGTGCTCGATACCATCTTTGTAGCGACCGGACCTCAAATAGATCGATCTCGTGCTCGATGTCATCCTGGATCGAATGTCTTGACACCACACAAGACTCGGAGGATTTATAACAGAGTAGCAACCACACACTTATTACAATCGAATGTCTCAAGAGAGAACTTAAATAAATAAAAATGGCTTAAGGCCATCTAAGTACGATAACAGCGGAAGGCTTGGAAGAATAAGCGAGTCCATCAACTCCAACGGCATCACTGAGTATAGAATCATGACCTAAACACCATACTGTAAATTCGAAAAGTCGCAACATGAAACGTTGCAGCCCAAAACGGGTCAAGACATGGAATATGCCGGCAATGTAACACATAGAGAATAATGGAATGATAAGCCTATACTACATGCATGTATGGCTGGTGGAAAGCTCTATGGTTACATTTTTGCGTAAAGCCAATTTTTCCCTACTGCAAAGGAATAAATTTATTTAACTAACATGGTGGTTGTGAAACATTGAGAATGGTTGACAGCATTCTCAATCCCAATTAAAAGTACTCATTAAAAACCCAACAATATTAATTAGAAGTAACATGATGAGATTCACATGATATCCAAGTACTAGATACTCAAGATGTCCATAACCGGGGACACGGCTAACCATGATTAGTTTATACATTCTGCAGAGGTTTGCGCACTTTTCCCCACAAGACTCGATCGCCTCCGTTTGATATCTCGCACTACATGGTGTTTGAGAGACGGATGACCGAGACATAGTATTTCACAAGCGCTAGCACCTTACATGTGGGTAGACCGTACCAACCTACAACCCCTACATCAGCTAGTCTACCCGTAAGAGTTTGCACAACTTAATCAACTATGCCAGAGCCCATAATGGCTTGTGGCTGCACATGTAAGTTTCTAGCATGAATAATCTCATGATCCCTTTGAGCCTGGGTGGCGGTCCGAAGAAATACAGGCAAGTCCTGATAGAAACCAGGTGCCTCAATCCACCCAGATGTGTGTTCAAGTTGCCACCTTAAATAAACCATTAATTTAACAATCTCACATCTGTCATGGAATTCACTCACCCAATCCACGTCTACTAGCATAGTGTAGCATAATAAACAAACGTAGAAGTAACTCCCAAGGGTTTGAATATAAATCAGGTAATAGGTACTACCTCAATCTACTTCCCATCCCACAATTTAATTAGATCCTAATCATGCAATGTTTGAGGATAGATCTAATGCATAAAAACTGGGTAGTAGAAAAGGTATGATCAAAGTGTTACTTGCCTTGTCGATGATCCGCAAACCTAGAGACTCAAGTAACAAAGCGGCGACTCAGGGTATTCTATCGCAGACAAGCAAACAAGCATACAATAAGTACTCATCTAATGCACAGGTAAAACTCAAATAGATCTAACCAGATAGTTCAACTTAAGAACTTCGGTTTGCAAAAAGAATCAAATCAAACGAAGCAACGAAAGTCAAACGGCGGAAGAAAACAGCTTCATTTTACTAATCTGGATCTAAGTCAAATTTTACAAAAGCAAAAACTTGTTTAAGTAGGTTATTCGAAAAGAGGGTTTCGAGACGAAACTTCAGGCGCTTGAATCGCCTGATTCCAATAAACGAGCGAAAAGTTATACTAAAACGAAAATCGGATCAGGAATCGCGATCGGAAAAATCACGAATTAAATACGAGAAAAAGAAAACGACGGGTTGGCCGCGGGCGGCGTGGCAAGGCGGTGGGTCGGCGGCGGCTAGCGGCGGGCGCGGGTTCAGCGCTAGGGTTTGGGGCGCTTTGGGGCGGCTGGCCTCGGGTTGGCTCCCCGGCTTATAGAAGCCCCATGTCGGAGTCCTAAGCGGACACGGCCAGAGATCGGTGGCTGCTTTTTTAAATAATTCCACGTGGAAGAAAAATAAAAAGAAATACTAAACGAACTCCAAAAATCCCGAAATAAATTTTTCCCGGCTTCTAAAATCAATACGGACAAGATGAACATTTATTTGGGGCCTAAATGCAATTTTGAAAAACGCGCATTTTCCTAAATTCAAATAAAAAGGCAAAAAACTCCAAAATAAAATATTATTTGATTTTATTATTAAATCTTCATTATTTCTTTATTTTGGGAAAGTCATTTTATTCCCTCTCTCATATTTTGAGAGTAGAAATAATTGAAGATAAAATAATTAAAATCAAATGATCCTATTTTCAAAATTTGAGAAAACTCAAATATGAAAATAATGAAATCCCCAACTCTCTCCGTGGGTCCTTGAGTTGTGTAAAATTTCTAGGATCAAGCAAAAATGCAACAAAAAATATGATATGCAATGATGCTCTATGTATAACATTCCAAATTGAAAATTTGGGATGTTACAGTTTGCATGGCAGGCCTCCGACATCCCCGGCGTTCCCAGGGAGGTGATTGAGCGCCACCTTGCTGTCTGTCCTCATGCGCGGCCCATCAAGCAAAAGGTCGGGAAGCAAGCTCTGGAGAGACATGAGTTCATCATGGAGGAAATCAGAAAGCTAGAGGCGGCAGGTTTGGTGAGGGGAGTACTCCATCCGACGTGGTTGGCCAATCCGGTGGTAGTGCGCAAGGCAAACAGGAAGTGGAGGCTGTGTAAAGGATCCTTTCCCGTTACCGCACATTGACCAGATTGTTGACTCCACGGCTGGGTGTGACCTCTTGTCGTTCCTTGACACCTACTCAGGATACCACCAGATCTTCATGACAAAGGAAGACGAGGAAAAGACAGCATTCATCACCCCATGTGGTACGTATTGCTTTTTACGGGTGCCTTTCGGGTTGAAGAGTGCTGGCTCAACCTTTGCAAGAGCAGTCCAAATTGGTTTTGAGCCCCAGCTACATAGAAATATGGAAGCTTATATGGATGACATAGTGGTCAAAACCAAGGACAAAGCAACACTTGTACAAGATCTGGAGGAAACATTTGGGAACCTGCACAATATCAACCTCAAATTGAACCCTGAGAAGTGTGTCTTCGGCGTCCCGTCCAGCAAGCTTCTAGGGTTCTTTGTGTACCAGCACGGGATTGAAGCAAACCCAGATAAGATCAAGGCCATCGAGCAGATTGAGGCACCCAAACGGATCAAGGACGTGTGTCGGCTCACTGGCTGCGTTGCTGCCATGAGCCGGTTCATCTCCAAGTCTGCGGAGCGTGCCCTTCCTTTTTTCAAGATCCCGAAGAAGGCAGGGCCGGTGGAGTGGACCCCAAAGGCTGAGGCAGCGCTACAAGATTTGAAGAAATACCTCTCCTCTACCCTAGTGTTGGTTGCGCCTAAACCACAAGAACCGTTGCTTCTTTACCTAGCGGCAACAAATCAGGTGGTTAGCACCGCACTAGTGGCGCAGAGAGAGGTTTATGAGGAGATAGCAGCAGCGGCGGAATCGATGGTTGACGGGCCGGAACCCTCCCCGGTAGGGCTCAGTCCCAGCAAGACTGAGTCCCCAGCAAGGCTCGGTCCCGGCAAGACTGGCGCCAGTACGACGGGACCCACGCGACCGGGTGAAGAGGCGCAGAAGAAGAAAATGGTACAACACCCGTTTACTTCGTCAGCTCCCTCTTGCAGGGGGCTAGGTCGAGGTACTCAGGTGTGCAAAAGCTGCTCTTCGGCCTCCTTATGGCTTCGAGGAAGCTGCGCCATTACTTCCAAGCGCACAAGATCACGGTAGTCACCCGCCTCCCATTGCAACGGATACTGCATAACCCAGATGCAACGGGGAGGATCGTGGAATGGGCCCTAGAGCTGTCAAGTTTCAGTTTGAAGTTCGAAAGTACCTCGACAATTCAGAGCAGAGTCTTGGTGGAGTTTGTTGCGGAATGGACCTCGACGCCCGACGAAGAGGTACAGGAGACCACTCTCCCGGGCAAGGAAACGAGCTGCAACTGGGTCATGTTCTTTGATGGTGCCTTCTCACTGCAAGGCGCCGGTGCTGGTGTGCTGCTTGTCGCACCCACCGGAGAGCACCTCAAGTATGTCATCCAGATGCACTTCCCCCGGGAGATGTCAACCAACAACACCGCCGAGTACGAGGGTTTGCTTGCCGGTCTCAGGATCGCGGCAGATCTCGGAGTTAAAAAGCTCATCGTCAGGGGCGACTCATAGCTCGTCGTCAGGCAGATCAACAAAGATTATCAAAGTCTGTTGATGGAAGCTTACGTGAATGAGGTGAGGAAACTGGAGGAGCGCTTTGACATTATACAAGCAGAACATGTCCCTCGGGCGGAGAACGACATCGCTGACTACCTGTCAAAGCCACTGCCATCAAGCTACCTGTGGAACCAGGTACTTTTGTGCTTCAGTTAACCCAACCATCCGTTGAGCCGTCAACCGGGCAGAACAAGCGGAGGAAGCTAGGCCCCGGCAAGTACTTCCCCACTGAGATCCCCGGAGCCGCCGGCGAAGATGTTGCCGTGGATGCCGATCCTGCCGTGGGACAGCCGACTCCGGCAGGACCTCAGGTCATGGCCGTGGAGGCGGCCTCTCCCGTGGCAGAAGAGATGCCTTTGGTCCTTGTCGTCGAGCCACAGGCTTCGGCATGGGCGCAACACACCGTCCGATTCCTTCAAAAAGGGGAGCTTCCTGAGGAGCAAGCAGAGGCAGAAAGAGTAGCCCACCGGTCTGCTCTGTACCAATTCGTTGATAACGTATTGTACAGAAGAAGACCGAATGGGGTGAAATTTATGTACATCTCCCGGGAGGAAGGACTAAAGCTGTTGGCAGAGATACATGGAGGTATATGTGGCTCCCACATAGGGTCGAGAGCCCTTGCCGGCAAGGTTTCTTCTGGCCCACCGCCCTCCAGGATGCGACGGCACTAGTAACCAAGTGTGAAGCGTGCCAGTTCCATTCGAAGAAGCTCCATCAACCAGCTCAAGCCCTTCAAACTATCCCTCTCTCCTGGCCCTTCTCGGTCTGGGGGCTCGACATATTGGGCCCTTTCCACCATGCTGTCGGGGGCTTTGAGTACTTGTACGTCGCAGTCGACAAGTTCACAAAGTGGCCAGAGGTGGAAGCAGTGAGGAAGGTGACAGCGCATTCAGCCATCAATTTCTTCAAGGGACTAGTGTGCCGTTTTGGGGTGCCCAACATGATCATCACCGACAACGGCACACAGTTCACAAGCCATGCCTTCATGCAATACATTGAGGATCTCGGCAGCAGGGTTTGTTTTGCTTCCGTTGCACACCCACGGAGCAACGGCCAGGCGGAGAGAGAAAATGCTGAAGTCCTGCGAGGCTTAAGGACGAAGACTTTTGATAGGCTGCGTAAGAGCGGAAGGCGCTGGATTGATGAGTTGCCGGCGGTTCTTTGGTCGATCAGAACGACGCAAAATCGAGCCACCAGCCAGACACCCTTTGCCCTGGTTTACGGGGCAGAAGCAGTTCTCCCCACAGAACTCATATATGGGTCACCTCAAGTGCTCGCTTATGATGAGCTTGAGCAAGAGCGATTGCGGCAAGATGATGCGATGCTCCTTGAGGAAGATCATCTCCGGCGGTGTGGAGAGCAAAGACGCTACCAAAGAAGCCTTGCACCGCTACCATAGCCGCAAGGTTCATGCCCGAGCTTTGAGGAAGGCGACCTTGTTCTTCGCACGCTCACCGGCCAAGAATTCCAACAAGTTGACGCTGAAGTGGGAAGGCCCTTATCGAGTAATCTGAGTCACCGTGCTCGGCGACGCTACCGAGATCAAGATGCCGCCCCAAAGGAGCAACTCCTGGAACATCGAGCATCTTTGCAAGTTTTACCCATAAGGCGCGCCTCCCTGCAAGCCACCTTTTGTACAAGCTTTGCCGATAAGGCATATAACCCTTTGTACAAAGCCAGGCGCAGACCCTGAGCAAAAATAAACGAAGCATTGGCGCCCTAAGTTATAGCATGCATGCTAGGTTGAGTCTCTTCCTTGGTTAGTGTTGATAGTGCTTAGCGACGGCTAAACCCTAGCTTAGAGTTTGAGTGCGCGTCTCTCTATTCTTCTGTGTCTTCTTTGGTTCGCATGACACATGAATATCCTTGCCGAGCTGCTTTGGAAGAAAGGGGACGAACCGGCATCCGGGCCCCGGCAAGCCAGTATTGCCGGGGGCTACAAGAGCAAAGATCCACCCGCGGCAAGCCAAGGTTGCCGGGGGCTGGAGGTTCAGATAAGTTCTCTATCCCTTGTCTTGCGTTTCGTTATGGACTAAGGTATGTGAAACCTCGTTTTATCCTTAGGCTATCGTGCTCCCCTCATTCCGAACCCTAGGACTCGTCTCCTGGGACCGAATTTGGTCATAGTCTCGGCAGCAAGGAAATGAAACGAGGAGCCTAAGCGCACCTCATCCCTGCCTCTGCCAAGGGCGTCAGAAAGGTCGAGCAAAGTGGTGGGACGGCAAGGCCTGTTGCTGGGCGAGAAAACCTTTATCTTAAAGGTAACAAGGATTTACTCCTTGTCGTGGGTTTCACCTGCGAACGAAAAACCCGGCAAACATCCCTTTTTCATTAAAAAACACCTCGTACAGGTACAGTTCATACGAAATGAAAAACATGAGCAAGGGGATTACAAGTTTTAAATTTAACAAAGGCCCACAGGCTTACAAACAAAAAAAGAGATAAGATGCCCGTAATCCCTTTCTTGTCCCTCTCCTCAAGAGGCAGGTCAAGGAGGCGAAAGGGGCGCCTAGGCGAGTGTCGGCGTTCTGGGAACGGGGGTCCCCAGACTTGCCTGCCTGCGGCCTGCGGCGTGGCTCAAAGGAGGCCCAGGACAGCCCATCTTCATCAACACAAGCTCAAGACCCTCGCGGGGCCAAGATCATGGGCGGACGACAAGGAGCTTCTCGTGCACGGCCTCGTCTGGGTGGCTCATGAGGAGGCGGAGAGTTCAAGGCAGGATACCTCGCGAGGTGCCCATGACGCAAGCCATGACGACCAAGGGCGCGATCGGGCGCCACCCAGCCAGCCCTCCTCATTTCCTCTTTGGTGCAAAGGGAGCAAGCACAAAGTAGAGCATCAAGCAAAGGCATCCGCTTCGTGCAACAAGACCAAGACCAGCCCCAACGGCTGGAAGGGAGTCATCGTGGAGCCCAAGCAAAGGCCATCACCAGAGCCTTTGGCAAAGAGGACTAACTTTAGTCGGGATAAGTGTACCCGCTGTTCCCCTTCAAAATGACTAATTGTTGGTGCCCTTCCCGCTCGATATTTGGGAAGAGGCCCAGGGCCTTCGTCTATATAAGTAGAGCTAGCCACCATAGTAGAGGGGGCGGGCATTTGGAATCCAGAGAGAGATAGAGACCCGATCCTCAAGCTAGAGCGACGGAACACCACCTAGCAGTTCATCACACCCACCAAGAGCAGACCCTCATGAGGCTGTTCTTCCCTCAGATTGCTCTCATCAGCCCAAGAGGCAATCCACCACACCACAAACTAGAGTAGGGTATTACACCACAACGGTGGCCCGAACTAGTATAAATCTCGTGTCTCTTGTGTTGTTCTTTCGAGTAGTTTAGGTCCCTGCGATTCGGCGAGGTACGAGACGGTGGAGGGTTGGATCTCCGCGCGCACCCCAGAGTTCGAACCTTAAGGGTCTGCCGGAACCCGAAATCCGACAGCGAGCTACGAGAAGCAGAAAGCACCAAGAGAACACCTCGGTGGCCGCCCACGGGCGGGCCGGTGATGACGGTGCCGGGAAAGGAGCTGGAAGACGAGGCGGCAGGACCGGAAATACGCGATGAAGGCGTCGGTGCCCTCTTACTACGAGTTGACGGCCTTGCCGCCCGCCCTCTTACTCTTCCGCAGCCTCCCGACGCCAGCCGCCCAAGGAGACGGCCCCGAGAAGTTCAAGGAGCTGGCCCCGCTCCCGGCAAACCTCTGCCGGAGGAGCGCCAGTGCAGATCTTGCCGCTTGCCGCACCGCCAGCGCGGGCGCTCGACGCCTAGTCGGACAGAACTACTTCGGCCTTCCCTCAACTGATTGACCTAGCCGACCTATAACTTATGCTGAGCAAGAAAACGGATGCGCTAACGCGCAACGGCTTTCGCGCTAGTTGCTCCGAATCCCGCTCCAATGCCTGGAGTGGAAGCGGAAGTAGAACCGTCCCCGCTGTCTTCCTCGTCACTTTCACTCGAGGAAGAGCTTCCATCGTCAGAATCTCCATCGGAAGAGCTCTCCACGCAGCACTTTAGGAGAGTCCCGAACTCACCGAAGACCTTGACGGAGAGTAGGCCGTCCTCCATTAATTTGAAATAGAGGACGAGCCCCGCCGTCAGGCTGTGGATGCGAGTGAACGTCTTCCACCCACGACGGAGATACATGACTCGAGGAGCCGGGAAGTCGGCGTCGAACCGCGTGCCCCCGTTCCGGCAACCCCTCATGTGCAATCTGAGGGATTGGGGTCGGTCATGCTCCATCTCCCGAGCAAACGGGGCAGGAAGACGAAGACGGCGACGCGGAGGCCGGCAGCCTGATGAAGAACTCGTGGGGCTGGTCTCCGACATGGCCTTCCATCGAGAAAGGCATCATTGGCGGGGGCGAAGCCAGCGCGCTGCCCCGTCCTCCTCTTCCCCGAGCACTGCGACCTCTGCCCCGGCCTT
Source organism: Aegilops longissima (assembly GCA_021605205.1). Lineage (NCBI taxonomy): Eukaryota > Viridiplantae > Streptophyta > Magnoliopsida > Poales > Poaceae > Aegilops > Aegilops longissima. Next base: position 407,959,727 of record CM038680.1, read on the forward strand.
GCCCCACCCCTTTCCCCTCGCGACCGGCTCCACCACCGCTGGCTCAGGAGGAGGAGGGACGCGTTGTCGAGCGGCGATCCTCGCCGCCACCGTCGAAGGACCAGGATTCCCTTTCTCCATGGCGAGTGGAAGGAAGAAGCGTAGCAAGAGGAGATAGATGATGAAGAGTGCGGGGCGCCATCCCCCTTCCCCTCCTTATAAAGGAGCGGGTCGGGCTCGCCGCCTGCTCGCCAATCCAAATACCGAGACGCGGAATCGGGATCGACCCGCTGCCCCAACCAGCGACGGCCCGGTTTCCCGCCCCCGCCGCTTGCTACCCCAAGTGCATGGGGGACACGTGGCGGACGCGCAGAACCGAGGGGACAGGCGAAGCGACCTCTCCCCACCCCGTGATCGTGGGGAGTGGACGCCTTGAAGACCGCACCCGGGCTCCATTTAGTAAATGGGCCACGCCTCCACGCCTCCCTCTTTTTACGGGGAAGGCGCGAGCCGCCTCTTTACTGCGATGTGACGCATGCGTGTGAAAACCACCCCTCGCATGCCGCCCATGTCATGCACACCCCTCCATGCCGCGCCACACGCGTGGGTCATGGGAGGCGGGGCGCGCGAAGAATCTTACCGCGGTAGAAACCGCCCCACCTGCCCGCACAATGTTTTTGGGCCTGGCCCAACAACGTGTCGCGCTTATGTGTGGCCCAGGCCCGGGGGCTCCTGTCGGTGTACAAGAAGAAGGGCACGTTTTTGTACCCCTTTACCTGTGCACGGGCAGTCAGAGCCGCGCCCACGACCACACCAAGCAGAGCAGGGGAGGTGAGCCAAGGTAAGACCGAAGCCCAAGATAACCAGAGCAACGCCAAGACCAAGGCCACAAAGATCAGATGGACGAAGCAGGTTTCCCCGGCAAGGACCCTTGCCGGGGCATCCTCAGCGGCCCCGGCAAGACCCTTGCCGGGGCAGCTCGCCCACACCAGCCGATCGGGCCACCCTCGAGCCCACCAACACTCGACAAATGCATTGGGACAGGGCTCGGCAGGCACCTCTGTGGTGGCATGCAGATCTTTGTGAAGACAAAGAATAGTCAAGATCAAATGAGGATAGGAAGGCATCCATCCTCACCGAAGAAACCCACAAGACCCCCGGCAAGACCCTTGCCAGGCCACCCGGCAAGACCCTTGCCGGGCCACCCGGCAAGGCCCTCGCCAAGCGCACCAGCAGGGCCACCATCAGGCCCGCACCAGCCAAGTCTCCGCCGCTGCGTTAGCATGCATTGCCGACCCAACCGGGCAAGCGAGGCACTGCGTGGCAACATGCAGCCCTTCATGGAGGCTCCACCACGCGCCACCTCGCCTGCCTGCCTGCCTACATGGCACTTTGCATGCATCGCTGGCTGTAGCGCGTCAAGCTTGGAGGAGCGGCGACAGACGGACGGGCCTCGCCCGTCCCCGATAAAATGAAGGGACACCTAAGCCTCGCATTAAATGCGCTTTGTCCTATAATACCAGCGATAAGCTCGTGACACTGTAGCACTTTCCACCTTCTGTGTGCCACTGTGGCAGCCCCTTTCGCCTATAAAAGGAGGCCCATGGCACACGAGAGAAGGATTCGGCTCTTTGGAACCTCGCAGTACCTAGAGCTAGTTCAAGAGCTCAAGAACACTAAGTACATCCACCAAAGCAGGATTGTAGGGTTTTATGCATCTTTGCGGCCCGAACCTGGGTAAATCCCTTTGTGTCATCTGCTAGTCCCGCTCTTCTCACAATCCCCGCGCCCCGCAACCGTAGAAGGGATTCCAGTGATCCCATAGGCGTTGTTTCTCACCGACACAATGCTGGCACCAAATAACAATTATTCAAGTCTAAAACTAATCCCAAAGGTAGATGTAGAGGCAGCGTGCCGACGGCGATCACATCAACCTTGGAACCATTCCCAACATGCATCATCACCTCGTCCTTAGCCAATCTTCATTTAATCCGTAGCCCCTGTTTCGAATTACAAATATGAGAAACCAAACTCGTATCAAATACCCAGGCACTACTACGTGCATTAGTAAGGTACACATCAATAACATGTATTTCAAATATACCTTTGTTCACTTTGCCATCCTTCTTAACCGCCAAATACTTGGGGTAGTTCCGCTTCCAGCGACCAATCCCTTTGTAGTAGAAGCACTCAGTTTCAGGCTTAGGTTCAGACTTGGGCTTCTTCCCGGGAGTGGCAACTTGCTTGCCATTCTTCTTGAAGTTCCCCTTCTTCCCTTTGCCCTTTTTCTTGAAACTAGTGGTCTTGTTAACCATCAAAACTTGATGCTCCTACTTTATTTCTACCTTCGCAGCTTTGAGCATTGCGAAGAGCTCGGGAATAGTCTTCAACATCCCTTGCATATTATAGTTCATCATGAGGCCTTTATTGCTTGGTGGAAGTGATTGAAGAACTCTGTCAATAACACTATCATCCAGAAGATTAACTCCCAGCTGAGTCAAGTGGTTATGGTACCCAGACATTCTGAGTATGTGTTCACTGACAGAACTGTTCTCCTCCATCTTGCAGCTATAAAACTTGTTGGAGACTTCATATCTCTCAACTCGGGCATTTGTTTGAAATATTAACTTCAACTACTGGAACATCTCATATGGTCCATGACGTTCAAAACATCTTTGAAGTCCCGATTCTAAGCCGTAAAGCATGGCACACTGAACTATCGAGTAGTCATCAGATCGAGCTTGCCAGACGTTCATAACATCAGCATCTTCTCCTGCAGCAGGCCTTGGACCTAGTGGTGCATCAAGGACATAATTCTTCTGTGCAGCAATGAGGATAATTCTCAGGTTACAGACCCAGCCCGTGTAGTTGCTCCCATCATCTTTCAACTTAGCTTTCTATAGGAATGCATTAAAATTCAAGGGAACGGTAGCACGGGCCATTGATCTACAACATAGATATGCAAAAACTATCAGGTCTAAGCTCATGATAAATTAAGTTCAATTAATCATATTACTTAAGAACTCTCACTTAGATAGACATCCCTCGAGTCATCTAAATGATCACGTGATCCAAATCAACTATACCATGTCCGATCATCACGTGAGATGGAGTAGTTTTCAATGATGAACATCTCTATGTTGATCATATCTACTATATGATTCACGTTCGACCTTTCAGTCTCCAGCGTTCCGAGGCCATGTCTGTACATGCTAGGCTCGTCAAGTTTAACCTGAGTATTCTGCACGTGCAAAACTTTCTTGCACCCGTTGTATGTGAATGTAGAGCTTATCACACCCGACCATCACGTGGTGTCTCGGCACGATGAACTGTCGTAATGGTGCATACTTAGGGAGAACACTTTTACCTTGAAATTTTAGTAATGGATCATCTTATAATGCTACCGCCGTACTAAGCGAAATAAGATGCATAAAAGATAAACATCACATGCAATCAAAATATGTGACATGATATGGCCATCATCATCTTGTGCCTTTGATTTCCATCTCCAAAGCATCGCCATGATCTCCATAAATCCGGCTTGACACCTTGATCTCCATCGAAGCGTCGTGGTGCGTCTCGCCAACTATTGCTTCTACAACTATCGCTAACGCATAGTGATAAAGTAAAGCAATTACATGGCGTGTGCATCTCATACAATAAAGCGAGAACCATAAGGCTCCTGCCAGTTGACGATAACGTTTACAACACATGATCATCTCATACAACAACGTATATCACTATCATAGCCTGGTTTTTGCCCTCTTTTCTTTGCTTGATTTTCAGCTGAGTTGATTTTGGATTTGGAGTTTTGAATCATTCCATTTGGACTTGACCACTTGGGTATCCCTTGATTTTCACCCAAGTGTCCCCTCTCCTCCTCAAATCCATCATTTCACCCCTGGCCAACCCAACAATATTGCTTGGAATATTTTTCTTAAATGAAAAATATTCATTTTGCCTCTAAAACCCTAGCTAAACTCCTTGACCTCCAAAGCAACCCTCATTTCTGTTGCCCCAAAAATCCTGAGAAAATCCCAAATATTCTTTGGACCCTATGGCACATTCCTAAGCAAAAATATTTCACCACTCTTTGGAGTATTTTGGCTCTGAGAAAATAATATCATACGGGCTGAAATGGTAGTTTCTCTGAGAACTACCTTTTACTAGCTCAATGTAGCTGGTTTTCCCGAGCTTATTCACCTTAGTAAGGGTCAAGAAACCCCAAAGCTCAGCCCTTGAATCCTCGTGGTTTGACCACGAGAACTCCCCAAAGTTTACGTCCCATAACTTAACCTCATCACCATTTTACTTCTACTACACTGAACCAAGCCGAGCCATGGTAACACCTCGGTTTACTAAGGACTACATGCGGACATCATGGTTAGTGCATAGGTGGCCTGATGTCACGGTCCACGCGGTGACCCGTTCGTCTGAAAGTCTTTGGCATGCAAAGCAAGCGCTCACGCATCGCCCGGCGCCTCTATGGAGCGCGTGCTCGCTGCTCGGCCAGCCAGAGCGTGTCCCCCCGCCACCATCCTCGTATCCACCCCCATAACTCCACCCTGCCGCTCGCCGATGCCGGAGCTCGTCGCAGCGAGCACGGGCACGGTCTGGCCAATGGAACAGTGCCCGCGCACTGTGTTCGTCTCTTTCCCCCTCGTTCATGTGCTCGTCCGCCCCCGCGCAGAGTTGCTTCGTGACCTCTGTCGCCTTCTCCAACGCCCTCTGGCACCGTTCGTCGCCGGGCGCCGGGGACAGGTGTCCCCGGCGGAGCCCGAGCCCTCCTCGTCGCCCCGCCTATAACCCCCCCCCCCCCTCCGCAGCCTCCCGAGCATCACAGCTCACCCCCACTCCCTCCTATAGCCACTAGAAGCCGCAGCCCGGCCGGGCAGGCCGCGGGCTGCCGTCCCCGAGCCAAGCTCGCTGGCGATCCCCTCTGCATCGTTCCCGCAGCACCGGCCACTCCCAAGCCAAGGCGACCCCGCCAGGGCCTCCGCCTCTCCTCCGTGAAGCCAACGCGCCTAGCTAGAGCCCCTGGAGCCGCCCCAAGCTGCCGTCTTCTTCAACTCTGGCATCCTCCGCCCTCTGTCGCCGCTGGAGAGGACAAATCCGACGCCGTTCGACCACCGTTAGCCACGCTACGGGTATGGGCAGGTGCGCAAGAACCTTCTCCGTCGATCCCTCCCTCTCGTTTGCCTCCAAGAAGTCTCATCGCCAGCATGAGCTCCGGCGAATCGCCGTTCCCCTCTGTTTCCCTCTCCTGTCACATCCCTGGTTCTGGCCTGCTCTGGATTACCTAGTCTTGTGTTGCATCATGTTTAAATTTCTATTAAACCTGAAATGGGGAGCAACAAATCCCAGCACCCCCCCTGAAAATACCAGGTTCAACTGAAAAACATTTCAATGAACCCAGAATGCCCTTCACAAAAGTCCACCATGTTTGAATTGGTCTAGAACCTCTCGAAGAAATGGTGCACATTTTCCTAGGCCATTCTGGATTTTTGTATTAAATCATTAGTTATTTGCATTTGGGCATTTAAATACTATAAAATATTTTAAATGCTCAAATAATCCCAAACTGAAATGTTTACTATACAGTATATTTCCAACAATGGTCATGAGCAGTTGCATGATTTTTGGGATTGATTTAGTGTTTTTAGAAAGCCACAAAGATTACAGAGCAATAGAAAAACTTAAATAAAAGAGAGAGAGAAAGGAAACTACGGCCTTGCCCATCGACCAGAGCCGGCCCAGCTTGACCAGCCCAGCCCACCTACCTCGCCATTCGTCGTCTTCCTCTGCCAAGATGGCGAGGCGAAGACGCTGCGCTGTTGAGTCCTCCACCTCCTGCTTCGCGCTGGCAGCGTCCCTGCGAGTCCAGCTGCTTACCTGGAGATGCCACGCTGCCCCCGACTTTCTCTCGCTCTCTCTCGTCCCCATCCCCTCACCTGGCTCTCTCCCTCGCACGCACCGAACGCAGCCGCCGCCGCCGCTCGCCATTGTTGCGCCCACTGCCATCCCCTCGCCCCCTCGACGCATCCAGAAGCTTCGCTCCAACGCCTGACGTCTCCAAGCTGACGCGCTCGAGCCCGTACGCGCTGCATCGCCGGCATCGGCTCCATCTTCTTCCTCGGGCTCCGACGAAAGCTGTCGCCGCTCCGCCGTCTGCAGGCCTTCCCCGAGCCCCTCGAGCCTCCAGTTTGAAGCGTTGTGAGCTCCTGCGTCGAACTCCCCTCTTCCCGAGCTCGATTATGCCCCGTAGTCGTCGCCCCCTTGCCGACCGAATCGTGCTGCCGCCTGGCCTCATCGCCGACGTGGCTTCGGTGACCAATTGGTCATGTGCGTGTGCCGTTGCGCTCGTAGCAACGCCTAGTGCCTCGCTAGCCTGCTACTTTTCCCAAACGCAAGCCGTAGCGCCCAACCCGCCACCACCCGAACTCCTGCCGCCGCCGCGAGCTCCGCTCCGGCAAGCTCCACCGTCCCCGCGTCCTCCCGTCGCCTCCTCCGGATGCGCACGAGCGCTAGGAACCCATAGAGCCTCTCTGCGCGGCGTTTGGTCGCCGGAGGGCAAAACCCGAGCCGTTCCGCCGTCGCTGACCTCGCCGGCGGCTTAACTCCGGCCGTGCCGACGTGGCAGTGTCATTAGCGGCTAATGGCGCCACTAATTAACCCGTCCAGCGACACTGACGTCTGGGCCCACGCCCTTAACTAACCATAGTTTAATTTATGTTTGGTTTTAACTAATCATAGTGGCCCCACGCGTCAGCATTGACCTTGCTGACATGGCCATTGACCGACCCACCAGTCGTGGACTCAAACAACACTTGTGTGACGACGATGGACCCGCTGGTCAGGTTTGACTGACCGGGTCAGTTGACCGCTGACATCACACTGACGCCAGGCTGACGCAGTAAATCCTTTTCTGGATTTATTCTTATTTAGGAAATTCCAGAAAATAGTGCTAACTTCTAAAAATCGGATAAAATCAACCGTAACTCCAAATGAGATAAATTATATATGCAAAATGATCATAAAAATCCAATCTATCCATCTATACCATTTTCATGCATGTTAGAACAACTTATAGCTGCTGTTTAGGACAAATCATATAAATGGCATTTGAATAATCACATATGGAGTTGAATTTGAATCTTTGGTTCAAACCAATTTCATTTAATCTGGTTGCTAGTTGCATTAGCTCAAATCACATCATATTACCATGTCACATTCATGCATCATATTGTTGCATTGCATTGATAGTGTTCTTCCTTGTTTGTCGGTGTTTGTCCCCTCTCGATAGACGTGGTTCCGACGATGTGATCGATGACACCGATGAAGATCTATACTATCTTCAGAAGTGCCAGGCAAGCAAAACCCCCTTGTTCATTCTGATACAATCCCACTCTCTCGCTCCTGATCTCTTTTACTGCATTAGGACAACAACGATTCAACTGTTACATGCTGCGGTAGTTGAACCCCTTTCCTCTGCATGACCTGTCATTGCCACAGTAAATAGATGAAACCCACTAGCATGAGTAGGAGTTGTTTGAGCCCTGATGTGCCTACTCATTCATGCTTGTTTGTCATGCCTGCTATTGCTTAGAGTTGTGTCAGGTCTGATTCATCAGGGATGAATTGGAGGTGTGTGAACATGTCCTACTGTTGAGAGCTAAGTGTGTGAACACGATTTGGTAAAGGTAGCGGTGAGAGGCCATGTAGGAGTACATGGTGGGTTGTCTCATTGAAGCCGTCCTTAGGAACTGAGTTCTGTGTTTGTGATCCATGAACAGTTACTACCACACATTGGGCTCCGGGCACTCCAAGCTCTCTCGACTTATTAATCAACTTGATCTCCGTCCAGGAGTTGCAACTAGTTTCTGGTGTTTGTAGGTAGTGTTAGTAGTCTACCAAGTGGCACCCGGTACATGTGGGCTTGGGACAGACTAGGCACCATGGCACGGTGTACCAAGTGGCACCCGGATGGTGGGCTTGGGAACCCTGCTCACATCGTTTGGGGCCGTGAGCGACACCCCGGCCGGATTTCCTTGCGGATCGAACCCGAATAGGCGATAAACCTGGACTAGAGACTTGTGTGGTTAGTCGGTCGTGGCCGACTCCTCGCCAACTTCCGCTTGAAGGTTGCGAGATACACGACGTGTACATGGTGGTAAGTGGCGAGGCGTGTGTGAAGAAGTACACCCTGCAGGTTAACATCATCTATTGAATAGCCGTGTCCACGGTAAAGGACTTTTGGGTTGCCTGTGCAGTTCATAGATAACTTGAAGTGGATACTCTAAAATGCGCAAGATAGCGTGAGTGCTATGGATGGCGTTCTCGTGGGGAGGCGGGGCGGATCCATAGTGGTGTATTGATATGGTGAATATGTGGACTCGTGCGCCACCTCAAAAGAGTTACATGAGTTCGGGATAGCCACCGAGTCAAAGCTGGCTTGCTGCGCTTAAACCCCACCATCCCTTTGTTGATAATGATGCATATGTAGCTAGTTACGATGTAAGTCTTCTTTGGGTACATTTGTACTCACGTTTGCCTATTTTATGTTTTTAGAGAGACTTCAGTCTCGCTAGTAGTTCTGCATGGACTTCGACGTTTAGCTTGTTACCTCAGCTACGATCATGTACCCTTGGTAGGGTCTTGTGGATAGTCAGGCTTCTCAGCCTCTTTCATTTGTAGATGTCTCTACTCAGACATGTTAAGCTTCCATTTGTGCTTTGACTTGAATGCTCTGAATGTTGGGTCTTGAGACCCATGTTTGTAATATCTCGCTCCTCGGAGCCTATTGTATAAAATACTTGAGTTGTAGAGCCATGTTGTGATGCCATGTTGTATTTGCACATATCGAGAATATTGTGTGTATGTTATTGAAATGCTTGGTATGTGTGGGATCTGACTATCTAGTTGCTTATCCTTGGTAGCCTCTCTTACCGGTAAATGTCTCCTAGTGCTTCCACTGAGCCTTGGTAGCTTGCTACTGCTCCAGAACACTTAGGCTGGCCAACATTTGTCCTTCTTCGTTCTGTATGTCCTTCGGGAAATGTCACGGTGTCTCTTGAAGTCTGTTAGCTGCTACAGCCCGGTTTACCGAGTCCTGCTAGCCCGTTGCTACAGCCCGGATTCACTTTCGCCGATGACCGACACGCGTTCGTTCTTTGGGTCATGTATGCATGTCCTCGTAAGTTAGTGCCACTTTGGGTTCACGACTAGCCATGTCAGCCGGGCTCCTTGTCATATGGATGCTAGCGACACTATCATATATGTGTGCCAAAAGGCACAAACGGTCCCGGCACAGTAAGGCGACACCGTGGGAATACCGTGCGTGAGGCCGCAAAGTGATATGAGGTGTTACATGCTAGATCGGTGTGCCATTGAGTCGGGTCTGACAGCTTTGGTATCGAGCTTTGATTGCTGTGGGATTACCAAGCCAAGCTGGTGAAGTTGAGTCTAGAAATGCTTTAGTTATATAAGGGAATTGATTGTGGATGGGAACGTAAGGCTTTTTTACTCCTTATACCTTATGCCCTTCTGATCCGAGTCATACTATCTTTCCTACGGGGTTAAGAAACTAGGCCTTCTCTTCTTTCTATCAGGATCACGTGTTACTAATCCGTAGACTCGCAGGATTGATGGATTCAAGCCCGAGTTCAGTTCCTACTACTTCTGTGTGTTGACAGTTCATCTCAGAACTTTGATATTGTGATGTTAAGTGGTTATGCCACCATTTTTGTAGGATGTCTCAAATCTTTTTCGAGCATTTACAACCGTTATGTTGTCCGAGTCATCCCAGGTTTCTAAACAGGCTGATGCATTTGCAAATCCCTTCCTCCCTTTCCTGATGTCCTTTTGAGCCAGATTAAGCACACTAATCGGTGAGTTGAGGTACTCTATTGCCTCGACATATATGTTGGAGTTAGTATTATGACCCTAGGTGTTTTAGGGAGTCACCTAGTAATCTAGCCATGTTTTACTGCTCCCGATGTGATGAATCGCCGTCATTCCCGAAAGCATCCCGTGATGCTACCTAGTAGTAGGTATTCTACTCCTGGGCTTTGAGCCCAAAATTCACCCTACTTACCTCATGTTGGTAGTGTTTGCTAGTTCCTTTAGGATATTAGCAACCTTTGTGATAGTCCTCGAGGTCTGTGGTATTTCCTTCTTCCAAATACCATGAACTGCTTATGGCAGAAGTTCTTTTGAACCAAAAGATCACAACCAGAGTGCTCTTGATGAGTTCTCCATTCTATATTGCGAATCTGCCAGTTCTACCTTCTCCGCATGGGTTATCCGGAAGAAATGTTGAACTTTGCTCGACATACTAATTTATGCATCCACAACTCAGAAAATCGTATGTTCCTTTGAGTTGTCCCTCTTTAGTTGTCTTCTGACCCTCGTCTATCAATTGATAGTCAAGGGTATGTGTGCATTCGATCATCGATGCTATTACTCTTGTGGTCCGTCAAGTCATTCTATCCCGGAATGACCAGGAGAATCAAACTCCAGTATCTCATCCATTTTCAGGATTGGACCAAAGTAGTTGTACTTCGCAGATCAAAATGCCAATCCAGCTTTTGTTCTGTCCTACCCTGGAGTGTTGCCCTCTTTATGTCAGGATTGCCATGAGAATTGCACCACCTCTTATGAACTCTTGATACAGTGATACTTCTCGCCCTCATTATTCATTTCTCGGCTCCCGTGTTGTTGCAACCGGAATGCCTACAGGTGAACTATGATGTGTGAAATCAATACTCCTAGCAACCTTGTTGCTTGGTAGTTAAAGGACAATAATTTCGTTCTTAGCGTGTTGGTTATTGAATCCTCATTCTAAGACTGATTGTGCTACCTAGTCCATTTCCTGGTGCACTCATCGACCAAGGAGTTAGGATTGTGACAATCCCTCGCTCCTTGATCATATCGTCTTGCCCTGAAAAGCAAGATTGTTCTCGAGCTTAATAACATAGCGGCGGTTCGTGATTTTCCGAATATCTTCTCGGAAGTATTACCGGGTTGTTTCCTCACTGTTATGTTGAGCTCGTGATCATGTTGGTTTTCTTCTAAACCACCCATTCTCCAAGAATCTGTGTTGAACACCCTGAGCTAGTTGGTTAAGCTGAACAACAACTTGGAGAGTTGAAGATAAAAGCTTGCCTAACTTAGTTCGTTCCAAAGGGATATTCTTGTGTAGTGTGTGTTGAAGAAAGATGATATCTTCATCGATTGGTCCCTGTGATCAGTTGTTGGACCTATTGTCTTATCAATCCTTTGATTTGATTGTGGGCTATCGTCAAATCAAATCAGTACCAACAATGTTCGTAATGTTGTCTTACTCGTGGTTGATCCCTCGAGCATACACCATTACATCTTTTGGTCTGACCAATACCAACACATTGTTCACATAATGGTGGAAGTCCAGTGATATGGAAATTCCGATGAGTTGTTGTTGAGCCCAACAAAGACATCTTGTCTCCTCCATGATTCATGTTGAACATTGAGCTAGTGTTGGAAACTTTTGTAAGCATTGCCTTCGTGGTCCGTTCATGAGGTATATGTTTTGGTGAAAGAAGTGACTTTCTCTGATTCACGTGCATTTGGTGCAAGTTACCGCCGTGAGTTCGAGGAAGATTGTTTTGTTTCATATGGTACCATCCCAAGTCAGTCATGCACGTGCGAAGTGCTCTATGGTTTGATAGGTTGGCCGCCTCCACTCCATATGTGTTCCTAGCACACCAAGCCACTGACTGATTTGCTCAAGGAGAAGGAGTCCCTTCATAAGAGCTAATCCGGACTTATGAAAAGACTTGATATCCTCGATGATGGTTCCCCACGAACTTCGGTAGTGTTTAATATAAGACTACTACGTGGCCATGCTTATGCAGGACAGCGTGTTCACATGTTTGTAGAACCCGCTCATGTTTTGGAGCTTACTACCATAGTCCATCTCCGAGAATCTCGCAACATCATCTCGCCGATTTGTGTTGCAACCTTTCCTTTCGTACATCTTTATGCGAAATGTCCTATACCAACCAGATCTGAATCTCAGGTAGATATGATGGTTGAAACATTACCAGCATTTGCATTATGTTCCAGCTTGCACCCCAGCAATTGTTGTTTAGGATCATCTTCAAAAGTGGTCCTACCATGGGTCCCATCCATCTCCGATGATAAGCAAAAATCATCCCTTGCGTTGTCTTCAACAAGGTAGTCCACATCATCCATTCTAGTCCGAGTATACCATCCTTTAGTACTCCGCCAAATGATTATTGTGATTGCCTTAGGATGGTATAAAGAGTTTCAATGATCTCAGGATCAAAAATAATTCTTTTTGCCACCTAAGGGAATAATTCCACGAGTCACCTCCTCTAAGATGTCTCGTTATGGTATCATGGCAATTCAACTCCTCGCTACGTTGACAACCGTTCACCACCTTCTTAAGCGTGAAATTGTTGTTTACCTAGTGAACCCTCGTCATCTGTCTCACTCCCTCCCTCTAGATGTATGCTTCGTGTCTCAGCTCAAGAGATGTTCCAATGACTCACCCCGTGAGTTGGTCCTAAGTTGTTCAATCTTCGAGGAGATCGATCCTTCTAGAGTTTTCCCTTTCTTCTTGTCATCATGCTGAATAAATATCTCAAAAGCAAAGACGTCAAGCTCAATTTGAAGCAATGAGTCAACATCCTCAAGAAGTGCAAATGGATCATGAAGATTGTGATAGTTTTGTGACCCCCCCCCCTTTCCTCTTACCTCACGTCTTAAATCTCGGGACGAGATTCTTGTTTAGTGGGGGTGAGTTGTCACATCCCTGGTTCTGGACTGCTCTGGGTTAGCTAGTCTTGTGTTGCATCATGTTTAAATTTCTCTTAAACCTGAAATGGGGAGCAACAAACCCCAGCACCCCCTTGAAAATACTAGGTTCAACTGAAAAACTTTTCAATGAACCCAGAATGCCCTTCACAAAAGTTCATCATTTTTGAATTGGTCTAGAACCTCTCCAAAAAATGGTGCACATTTTCCTAGGCCATTCTGGATTTTTGAATTAAATCATTACTTATTTGCATTTGGGCATTTAAATACAATAAAATATTTTAAATTCTCAAATAATCCCAAATTGAAATGTTTACTGTACGGTATATTTCCAACAATGGTCATGAGCAGTTGCATGATTTTTGGGATTGATTTAGTATTTTTAGAAAGCCACAAAGATTACAGAGTAATAGAAAAACTTAAATAAAGAGAGAGAGAGAGAGAGAGAGAGAGAGAGAGAGAGAGAGAGAGAGAGAGAGAGAGAGAGAGGAACCCAGCTTGCCCAGACCAGAGCCGCCCCTTGACCAGCCCAGCGCTCGTCGTCTTCCTCTGCCAAGATGGCGGAGGTGAAGACGACGCTGTGTGAAATCCTCCACCTCCTGCCCGCCTTGGCGGCGTCCTGCAGAGTCCAGCTGCTTGCCTGGAGATGCCACGCTGCCCCCCGACTCTCTCTCGCTCTCTGTCGTCCCCATCCCCTCCCCTGGCTCTCTCCCTCGCACGCACCGAACGTAGCCGCCGCCGCCACTCGCCATTGCTGCGCCCACTGCCATCCCCTCGCCCCCTCGACGCATCCAGAAGCTTCGCTGCAACGCCCGACGTCTCCAAGCTGACGCGCTCGAGCCCGTACGCGCTGCATCGCCGGCATCGGCTCCATCTTCTTCCTCGGGCTCCAACGAACGCCGTCACCGCTCTGCCATCTGCAGGCCTTCCCCGAGCCCCTCGAGCCTCCCGTCCGAAGCGCTGTGAGCTCCTGCGTCTAACCCCCCTCTTCCCGAGCTCGATTATGCCCCGTAGCCGTCGCCCCCTTGCCGACCGAATCGCGCTGCCACCTGGCCTTGTCGCCGGCGTGGCTCCGGTGACCAATTGGTCATGTGCGTGTGCCGTTGCGCTCGTAGCAACGCCTAGTGCCTCTCTAGCCTGCTACTTTTCCCAAACGCAAGCCGTAGCGCCAAACCCGCCACCACCCGAACTCCGGCCGCCGCCGCGAGCTCCGCTCCGGCGAGCTCCGCCGTCCCCGCGTCCTCCTGTCGCCTCCTCAGGATGCGCACGAGCGCTAGGAACCCACAGAGCCTCTCCGCGCGGTGTTTGGTCGCCGGAGGGCAAAACCCGAGCCGTTCCGCCGTCGGCCGACCTCGCCGACGGCTTAACTCCGGCCGTCTTACGTGGCGATGTCATTAGCGGCTAATGGCGCCACTAATTAACCGTCGGCGACAACGGCGTCGGGCCCCACGCCTAACTAACCATAGTTTAATTTCATTTGGTTTAACTAATCATAGTGGCCCCACGTCGGCATTGACCTTCTTGGCGTGGCCATTGACCGACCCACATGTCGTGACTCAAACAACACTGTGTGATGACCGATGGACCCGCTGGTCAGGTTTGACCTGGACCGGTCAGTTGACGCTGACGTCCATCGGCGCTTGGTCGACGCAGATAAATCCTTTTCTGGATTTATTCTTATTTAGGAAATTCCAGAAAATAGTGCTAACTTCTAAAAATCATATAAAATCAACCGTAACTCCAAATGAGATAAATTATATATGAAAAATGATCAGAAAAATCCAATCTATTCATCTGTATCATTTTAATGCAAGTTAGAACAACTTATAGCTGTTGTTTAGGACAAATCATATAAATGGCATTTGAATAATCACATATGGAGTTGAATTTGAATCTGGTTCAAACCAATTTCATTTAATCTGGTTGCTAGTTGCATTAGCTCAAAACACATCATATTACCATGTCACATTCATGCATCATATTGTTGCATTGTATTGATTGTGTTCTTCCTTGTTTGCCGGTGTTTGTCCCCTCTCGATAGGCGTGGTTCCGACGATGTGATCGATGACACCGATGAAGATCTATACTATCTTGAAGTGCCGAACAAGCAAAACCCCTTGTTCATTCGATACAATCCCACTCTCTCGCTCCTGCTCTCTTTTACTGCATTAGGACAACAACGATTCAACCATTACATCTTTGTGGTAGTTGAACCCGTTCCTCTGCATGACTGTCATTGCCACAAGTAAATAGATGAAACCCACTAGCATGAGTAGGAGTTGTTTGAGCCCTGATGTGCCTACTCATTCATGCTTGTTTGTCATGCCTGCTATTGCTTAGAGTTGTGTTAGGTCTGATTCATCGGGGATGAATTGGAGGTGTGTGAACATGTCCTACTGTTGAGAGCTAAGTGTGTGAACACGATTTGGTAAAGGTAGCGCTGAGAGGCCATGTAGGAGTACATGGTGAGTTGTCTCATTGAAGCCGTCCTTAGGAACTGAGTTCTGTGTTTGTGATCCATGAACAGTCACTACCACACATTGGGCTCCGGGCAGTCCAAGCTCTCTCGACTTATTAATCAACTTAATCTCCGTCCAGGAGTTGCAACTAGTTTCTGGTGTTTGTAGGTAGTGTTAGTAGTCTACCAAGTGGCACCCGGTACAGGTGGGCTTGGGACAGACTAGGCACCATGTCATGGTGTACCAAGTGGCACCCGGATGGTGGGCTTGGGAACCCTGCTCACATCGTTTGGGGCCGTGAGCGACACCCCGGCCGGATCTCCTTGCGGATCGAACCCGAATAGGCGATAAACCTAGACTAGAGACTTGTGTGGTTAGTCGGTCGTGGCGACTCCCTCGCCAAAGCTTCCGCTTGAAGGTTGCCGAGATACACGACGTGTACATGGTGGTAAGTGGCGAGAGCGTGTGTGAAGAAGTACACCCCTGCAGGGTTAACATCATCTATTCGAATAGCCGTGTCGACGGTAAAGGACTTCTGGGTTGCCTGTACAGTTCATAGATAACTTGAAGTGGATACTCTAAATTGCGCAAGATAAGCGTGAGTGCTATGGATGGCGTTCTCGTAGGGAGACGGGAGCGGATCCATAGTGGTGTATTGATATGGTGAATATGTGGACTCATGTGCGCAACCTCAAAAGAGTTACATGCAGTCGTAATTCAGGATAGCCACCGAGTCAAAGCTGGCTTGCTGCAGTTAAACCCCACCATCCCCTTTGTTGATAATGATGCATATGTAGCTAGTTCTGATGTAAGTCTTGTTGGGTACATTTGTACTCACGTTTGCCTATTTTATGTTTTTGTAGAGAGACTTCAGTCTCGCTAGTAGTTCTGCATGGACTTCGACGTTTAGCTTGTTACCTCAGCTACGATCATGTACCCTTGGTAGGGTCTTGTGGATAGTCAGGCTTCTCAGCCTCTTTCATTTGTAGATGTATGTACTCAGACATGTTAAGCTTCCGTTTGTGCTTTGACTTGAATGCTCTGAATGTTGGGTCTTGAGACCCATGTTTGTAATATCTCGCTCCTCGGAGCCTATTGTATAAAATACTTGAGTTGTAGAGCCATGTTGTGATGCCATGTTGTATTTGCACATATCGAGCATATTGTGTGTATGTTATTGAAATGCTTGGTATGTGTGGGATCTGACTATCTAGTTGCTTATCCTTGGTAGCCTCTCTTACCGGGAAATGTCTCCTAGTGCTTCCTTGAGCCTTGGTAGTCTGGCTCTTGCTCCAGGCACTTAGGCTGGCGGCATGTGTCCTTCTTCGTTCTGTGTCTGTCCCTTGAAATGTCACGTGGTGTCTACCGAGTCCTGTTAACCTGCTACAGCCCGGTTTACGGAGTCCTGCTAGCCCAGATTGCTACAGCCGGATTCACTCGTTGATGACCGACACGTTCGTTGATGGGTCATGTATGCTGTCCCTGTAAGTTAGTGCCACTTTTGGTTCACAACTAGCCATGTCAGCCGGGCTCCTTGTCATATGGATGCTAGCGACACTATCATATCGTGTGCCAAAAGGCATAAACGGTCCGGGGCTGGTAAGGCGACACCCGTGGGAATACCGTGCATGAGGCCGCAAAGTGATATGAGGTGTTACATGCTAGATCGGTGTGCCATTGAGTCGGGGTCCTGACATCTCCCCTCCCTCCGGCCTGACCAGTGGGGCCCGCTAGTCAGCCACTCACTATGCGCGCGAAGCGGCATGAGTGGTGGCGCCCCGGGAGAGTACGCCTTCGACGTCACCCCCCTCTGTTTTTCTTTTTCAAATTCATTTAAATTCCAGGAGACTTCAAATGGCCAGAACTTTTATTCTACAAGTTCAAATGCAGTGATTCTTTTTGCATCGTGTTCTGTGTCCAAAAATCTAACATCACCCAAGAGATAGGATTTTTCCTTGCTGTCTAGATTTTCTGGCAATTTTCGGAAGGTTTCTTGATATTTTCATTTCTCGTTTTTGAATATTTTCAGAGGAACCAACTTGTCTTGAGGATCACCAGGAGCTTTGTGAACCTCATCAGTGCTAAGGCAAGCCACAGTAACATTTTCATGGTGCCACTTCAATATTTATGATTTTCATAGTTGAACTTATGAATATTGATACATTTAAATTAGTTATATAATAAATATATTATGTTATATGGTTGTTATGTTAAAATACTTGAACTTCGGAATGTTTGAAGTAAATATTGTTGGCAAGATAAGGAGAACTTAGTTGCATGTGATAAATAAATAATATGGTCATAGAGTTTGATGAGTAATTTAAATATTAGTTTTGCATGAGGTATAATGATGATAATGTTAGAAATAGTTCTAGTATGAGTAAAGAGAGGTTTTAACCAGTATAGTAGCATGAGTCTATGATGACTCCGTGGGAGCGTGGTTGGTGCAGTCTTTGCACGGTTATGTGATGCATATGTTAAGTGATGCATGGCATGGCAGTATGACACCGGTTATTTTATTTTCACATTAAGTTGAACCTTATTAATAATTCAACTTGAACATGTTGTTGACCGGGTCGTGGTGCCGCTGAAACGAGTCTTTCCCAGTGCAACCACATTTGCCGGTATGGGACGGCCTTAATGCGTTTCATTGTCGTGCCTCTGGTCGGTACCTCAATTTAGGGAAGGTTATGGGCGTGTTGTACCCTGGCCCGGTAGGCAAGCATAACCTTATGAGCCCATTGTTAAGTTTGGTACTGGATCCAGTGTGGATCGTGGCCACGACGGTGGTCGAGGTGTCTGGAGGTAGACACTGGGCCACCCAGGACTAGCCTAGTGGGGTCTGAGTCGGAAGGGCCGGGAGAGTGTCATGACAGTGAAATGGTTTCGTCGGAACGCTGTTGGTCCACCCGAATGGGATTGTGAGGCCATGGGTTCCGTAGTGTGGGCACAGTGTACTAACCTCTGCAGAGTGTTTTATACGGACACGCTCGAAAGTAAGGTACACCATGGGTCAACACTTAATAAATATGCACACTAAATTGCACTAAGGATGGCAGTGAGGTCATCGTGTTGAGTTGGACATGAGTTGTCGGGTTGTGATCGCCGTAAGGATCACAGGCCACGAGTTGGTCGGGTTGTGATCGCCGTAAGGATCATGGGCCATGAGATGGTCGGGTTGTGATCGTCGTAAGGATCACGAGTATGTCTTGGTAATATTATGTTTATTGGTCACATCTGGTAAGAAAGTCGGGAGAATGAGTACCTGTTGAGCATTGTCACAGCATGGTGGATATATAGTTGCATTGTTGATTAAATTGGATAAATATCATAATATTGTTTGTCATCTTGTTTATGCTTACTGTGAGCTTGCAAGTACATTCAATGTACTGACCTGGCATGTCATGCAAGATTTCAGGAAAGACCCGTTGGAAAGGAGTGTTATCCGAGTCTAGACCGTGTCCACATCGATGTCCTTGTGCTATGGAGTCCCGCTACGACGTTGTTCCGCTGCCGAGTAGTTGTCATGATCGAGGCCCCTTTATGTTCACTAAATAATGTACATATTGTTCAGCTGCACCGTGTGTGCCGCTTGGCCTCGCTAACTGTTGTAACATGAACTATGTCCCGCTAGCATAAATAAAGCGGTTGTTTTCTGTACCATGTTGTTGTGTGTTGCCAGAAGACAAGGTCTCTGGGTTGGTTATGCAAGGTAAACCGGTTGCTCTGAGCCGGGGTGCCACAACGCTTGGTATCAGAGCCGCGCTGACTGTAGGCCACGCTAGACTAAGCCGAGTTAACTGGACGCTAGATACGAGTTGTAGCTGAGTGTCGGTAATAGTTGTAGGTGGTTGTTGCATTGCTTGCACTGATTATATTTTTCTATGCTAGCCTGCTAATGGTTGTGAGTGTAGATGGCTCCGGTGCTGTATCCGTGCCAGTTGCAGCTGATGCCGTACACGTCGCCGCATCTCCTTCGTAACGTGTGGCGTCGGCTGTACCCTCACGGAGACGATCCAGTATATCGTGTGTAACGGGAGCGCCTAGCTGACTCAGTGTATGAGTATCACGCCGCGGTTACTCTGCGCACCATATCCGATTCCAGTTCTTACACTCATACCTCTCGTAGCGGCTACGCTTCTTCCGCTTCTCAGGCTGTCCAGTTTGCTGCATTGAGGTACTTGTTGAGCTCCACTACAACGAGGTCGGATGCGAGAATCACCTGAGTTTCCATTACTACCCTTCTCTCCATGATAATGGTCGGGTATGCATTTCCTGTCATTGATCCGAGTCCGATAGTGTAGCTAGCCACCTTTCTCGCTACATCACTTGCTAGCTATCTTCTGATCTACGAGTTGGCTCGTGAGCTGAGTCGTGCCCCTACTGCTTTAGCCTCTACTTTAGTCTCTGCTCGCTCAGCCACTACTTCTCCATCTGTGGGATTTATTCCCTACATTCCTGCCAGTTCTAGATTCCCTATTTCTCTGGTTACTCCCCCGAGTAGCTCGGGCACCGCGACTGCGAGTCCCCTTAGTGCTCCTGCCGAGTGGGTTTCACTCCTCGCCACTCCTGCAGCCCCGATGATCCACCCTCCACCTGCCCCAGAGGGAGAGCCCTCGAGGCAGCGTCGTCATGTCACTTTTAACCCGGAGGTCTCCGTTAACCCCGTCAGTTCTGGATCCGAGTCCGCATCAAGAGAGGACCCCTCAGCGCCAGCCGAGCAGTAGAGCTTTCGGGTATTCTAAGTTGTCGGGACGGAGTATGGATGTAGTCGTACTAGTCATGATGTTTCGTTTCATATATGAGGGTAGTTGGACCTGGCATGTTGTTATCTTTCATGTATGAGTCTATGCATAATTATGTTGGACTTTATTTTATTTGCCGTATTTTCTTTGTCTTTTCGGTTTCGCTTGGTTTTGTTGCTAGCTTCTCCCCAATTTTTGTTGAATGTTTCTCATCTCGGTTGCGTTGACTTGGGAAAAATCATATTAGGATGACGCGGGGAGGCTGCAGTAGCAGCGTTCATGCGAGGTTCTCCTGTTCGGCGTTCCTTACGACAGGCGGGACAATCACCCGAGCCGTCGTTCCACCACCGCCTCCACCGCCAAATCCGCCCTCCACCGAGCAAATTATCGTATGTTAGAACAACGAAACAATGATCTAATGGAAATATTGAAGTATTCAAGAAATGGTTGGACGAATGGAAATCAGCCTGCCTCTCACTCCAAACTATCTGATTTTCAAGGACTAAGCCTCCCGATTTCGGTCAGGGCCGTTGATCCCTTGGATGCGATGATTGGTTAAGAACTATGGAAAAGAAACGTGAGGTTGCTCGAACGATGAAGAGGATAAAGTTCCATTGCAACACATTATCGGAAGGCGCTTTGCTGCCATATGGTGGGAAAGTGAGAAAGCCATAGGGACTGAGAATGAAGCAATTACGGTCAAGACTCAAGGAGCAATTCGAATATCACATCCTGCGGGAATTATGAAGACTAAGCAGCGTGAATTTCTCGCTCCTCCAAGGAAGTCAATCGGTGGGAGAATATTTGCAAAAATTCAATGCTTTGTCACGTTACTCTCAATATGGCGTAGCCCTTGAAGAAAGGAAGATGGACCACTTTCTTGGGGATTAAACCCATAACCATTTGTGCTCTCGGTGTGTTCGATTTTCCAGATTTCCAAACCCTGGTGAACAAGGCTTTCATTGCTGAAAGGAACACAAGCTCGTGTCGGATAATAAGTCTGCGCGCGCGATCACAAACACAAGTTTGAGCCCAAGAAGGAAATGCAACCAGTCACGAAAGGTTCGTGCACAGCAGCCAACTCGATGGCGTACCAGCCCAGTTGGCAAAAAATGTTAACAATACCACCACCCAAGTGAAGAATGGCGTGCTCAACCCGAGTTATGGAGAATCGCTGCGCAACAATTCCTGTTATAGTTGCGGACAAACGGACATTATGCCAAATAGTGTCCCAAGAACAACCGGACAAATGCTACGTTCAAGCCTCAAATCCATTATTTGGAAGCGGTCCAAGTCGACCGCGACGTCACGGGATCGTTCATCATATTTCAGCCGACGAAGCCCAAGAAAATCCGAAGTCGTCATTGGTATGTTCCTGTTAATAACATACCTGCAGTAATTTTATTTGACTCTGGGGCTTCCCACTCTTTTATTTCTCGGAGTTTTGTCGCCCAAAACAAATTTCCTTGTTCTCTTTTGGGCAAGAATATGCTGGTACAAACCACAGGATCCATTATTCAAAGCAATCTGTGCGCACATAATCTGGAAGTAAGTATCAACGAAATCCGTTTCTGGCGTCTTTGATCTTGATTGAGTCGATAAATTGGATGTTATCTTGGGTATGAATTGGTGACTCGATTACCAAGTATGGATAAATTATGCGACCCGAGAGGTCAACTTGACCGGACAAGATGGACAAGCTACCAAGTTTATTGCTCGTAGAAGCATACCCTCCAAGGAAATGGTTTTTACAGCAATAGCAGAAATGGAATTAATTCCATTGGTCAGTGAGTTTCCCGATGTATTCCGAGAAGAACAGCCAGGCATGCCACCTGACCGAGAGCTTGAGTTTGCAATAGAACTTGTGCCCGGAACCACACCAATACACAAGAAATATTATCGAATGCCGTCATCCGAATTGGTAGAGCTAAAGAAGCAGCTCGATGAAATGCTCCAAAAAGGATATATCCGCCCTAGTTCCTCGCCATGGGGATCACCCGCTATTTTGTGGATAAGAAAGATGGCAGCCTTCGTATGTGTGTGGACTACCGACAGTTGAATGATGTCACGATCAAAAAAAAATACCCTCTGCCAAGAATTGATGATTTGTTTGATCAGCTCAGTGGAGCCAAGGTATTCTCAAAGATTGATTTGCGGGCTGGATATTACCAGCTCAAAATTAAAAAGGAGGATATTCCCAAGACCGCGTTCACCACTCGCTACGGTCTTTATGAATATACCGTCATGTCCTTCGGCCTCACCAACGCCTCCGCCTTCTTCATGCACATGATGAACAAAGTGTTCATGGATTTCCTTGATAAGTTAGTGGTGCGTCTTCACCGATGATATACTTATTTACTCAAGAAGTGAAGAAGAGCATAAAGGACACCTCCAGCGATGCTACAACGACTCCGTGAGCACCGGTTATGCATAAGTTTAGTAAATGCGAGTTTTGGCTCAAGCAAGTTGGATTTCTCGCGCATGTGCTAACCGCTGAAGGAATAGCCGCGGACCCAAGCAAAGTAAAAGACGTGCTCGACTGGTTGCCACCCGCCACTGTGTCTCAGATCCGGAGTTTTCTTGGATTAGCCGGATACTACCGTCGTTTCATTGAAGGGTTCTCCAAGATTGCTAAGCCCATGACGGAGTTGCTTAAAAAGGATAAGAAGTTTGAATGGACGTCAGACTATGAGAAAAGTTTCACTGAGTTAAAGAAGAGCTTAACAACTGCGCCGGTATTAACACTTCCAGATATCTACCGCAGCTTTGACGTATATTGCGACGCTTCCCGGCAAGGACTTGGGTGCGTGCTTATGCAAGATGGCAAGATAGTAGCTTACGCCTCACGACAGCTACGACCCCATGAAGGAAATTACCCCACTCATGATTTGGAATTGGCCGCGGTAGTTCATGCTTTAAAAATCTGGAGACACTACCTCATTGGAAAAAGGTGCCAAACTTTTACCAACCACAAAAGTATCAAATACATATTTACTCAGCCGGATTTAAACCTCTGTCAGGGAAGATGGCTGGAGTTGGTCAAGATTATGATCTTGGAATAAATTACCATCCGGGTAAGGCCAACGTGGTTGCCGATGCACTTAGTCGAAAGCCCGTCAGTTTGAACGTCATGCTGGAATCTCTGCCTTCCGAACTCAAAGAAGAAATTGCTCAGCTCAACCTAGTCATAGTTGAGGCCGGCCTTGCCAATATTCTGACGATCACCCCTACTCTGGAGGAAGAAATCTGCAAGGCCCAGCCAGGCGATGCCAATCTGTAGAAACCCATCAAGTCATCTGATTTCTCGAAGGATCAGTACGGTACCCTCCGATTCAGGGGAAGGGTTTGTGTGCCTAATCAGGCTGACCTAAAGCAGAAAATTTTGTCGAAGCCCACGAATCCTCGTATTCAATCCACCACAGGTACAAAAATGTATGAAGACCTTGACAAATATTCGGTGGGATGGAATGAAGAAAGACATTGCTTATTTAGTGGCTGTTGCGACATATGCAACAAAGTTAAGGCAGAATATCATAAACCAGCGGACTTCTCCAATCACTTTGCAGTGTCACAATGGAAATGGGGCGATGCTGTATGGATTTCATCACAGGATTACCGGGACCCGACTAGGCAATAATGCGATCTGGGTCATAGTGGATACATTAACCAAGGTGGCCCACTTCCACCCAGTCAAAACCTCATACCGAGCAGATGAGCTTGCCCGACTGTATGTATCCAGGATTGTCAGTTTACATGGAGTTCCCCGAACCATCACTACTGACCGAGGTTCACTTTTCACCTTTGCTTTCTGGACCCATCTCCATCAAGCGCTTGGAACGGAACTAAAATACAGCACCGCTTATCATCCTCAGACGGATGGGCAAACAGAAAGAGTAAATCAGATAATCGAAGATATGCTCCGAGCCTGTGTTTTAGCCCAAGGACCACAATGGGAAGATTGCTTGCCGTTCGCCGAGTTCTCGTATAACAATGAGTTCCACACCAGTTTAAAGATGTCACCTTATGAAGCTTTGTATGGCCGTAAGTGCCGCACTCCATTAAATTGGTCTCAAACCGGAGACAGACGTATTTTCGGAACAGATCTCATGCTGGAAGCCGAAAAGCAAGTCAAGGAGATCCGAGACAGATTACAGCTGGCCAAAACGCGGCAGAAAAGTTATTACAATGCAAAGTACCGGCAAATCAGTTTTGAACCCGGAGAACATGTCTACCTTCGAGTCACACCCATGAAGGGAATAAAAAGGTTAAACCCGTGGAAAATTGGCACCCAGGTTTATTGGTCCATTTCCCGTCATGACACGAGTAAGTGTTGTGGCATATCAGTTGGAGCTGCCTATGGAACTGTCCGATGTGCACAACGTGTTCCATGTTTCACAACTGCGACGACGCATCTCACCACCCGAGAAAAAGACCGATTTGGCAAAAATAGAGCTGGCAAAGGACTTGACCTACGAAGAGAGGCTAGTGAAAATTTTGGATCTGATGGAAAGAGTCACTCGCGGTAAGTCACGGAAGTTTTACAAGGTTCAATGGATGCATCATACCGATTCAGAATCAACCTGGGAATCAGAAGAATTCCTAAGGGCATGTTATCCAGAATGGTTTTCCCAAGCAACCGAATCTCGAGGACGAGATTCATTATAAGTGGGGGAGGTTTGTCACAGCCTGATTTTTGCCCTCTTTTCTTTGCTTGATTTTCAGCTGAGTTGATTTTGGATTTGGAGTTTTGAATCATTCCATTTGGACTTGACCACTTGGGTATCCCTTGATTTTCACCCAAGTGTCCCCTCTCCTCCTCAAATCCATCATTTCACCCCTGGCCAACCCAACAATATTGCTTGGAATATTTTTCTTAAATGAAAAATATTCATTTTGCCTCTAAAACCCTAGCTAAATTCCTTGACCTCCAAAGCAACCCTCATTTACATTTGCCCCAAAATCCTGAGAAAAATCCCAAATATTCTTTGGACCCTAGGGCACATTTACGAGCAAAATATTTCACCACTCTTTGGAGTATTTTGGCTCTGAAACTAATATCACTTCAGGGCGAAATGGTAGTTTCTCAGCAACTACCTTTTACTAGCTCCAAAGTAGCTGGTTTTCCCTGAACTTATTCACCTTCGTAAGAGTCGGTAAAAACCCCAAAGCTCAGCCCTTGAATCACGTGGTTTGACCACAAGAAACTCCCCAAAGTTTACGTCCGATAACTTAACCTCATCACCATTTACTTCTCTTTTTGGAACCAAACCGAGCCATGGTAACACCTCAGTTTACTAAGGACTACACGCCAGACATCATGGTTAGTGCATAGGTGGCCTAATGTCACGGTCCACGCGGTGATCGCGTTAAATCGGCGTCTTGGCATGCCAAACACGTGCTCTGCGCGCGCGGCGCCTACGTGGGCGCGTGCTCGCTGCTCGGCCAGCCAGAGCATGTCCCCCCTCGCCACCATCCTCGTCTCCACCCCCATAACTCCACCCTGCCGCTCACCGACGCCGGAGCTCGCTGTAGCGAGCACGCAGCACGGTCCGACCAACAACCTGATGCCGCGCCTTTGTGTTCGCTCTTTCCCAATCGTTCTGTGCTCGTCGCGCCCGCATACGACAGCCGTGACCTCATCGCCTTCTCCATCGCCCTCTGGCACCGTTCGTTGTCGGGCGCCGGGGACAGGTGTCCTCCGGCGGAGCCCGAGCCCTCCTCGCCGCCCCGAATATAAAACCCCCCCTCCTCAGCCTCCTGGAGCATCGCAACTCACCCCCACTCCCTCCTATAGCCACTAGAAGCCGCAGCCCGGCCGGGCAGGCCGCGGGCTGCCGTCCCCAAGCCGAGCTCGCTAGCGATCCCCTCTGGATCGTTCCCGCAGCTCCGGCCACTCCCAAGCCAAGGCGACCCCGCCAGGGCCTCCGCCTCTCCTCCGTGAAGCCAACGCGCCTAGCTAGAGCCCCTGGAGCCGCCCCAAGCTAAGGAGAACTTAGTTGCATGTGATAAATAAATAATATGGTCATAGAGTTTGATGAGTAATTTAAATATTAGTTTTGCATGAGGTATAATGATGATAATGTTAGAAATAGTTACGGTATGAGTAAAGAGAGGTTTTAACGATTATAGTAGCATGAGTTTATGATGGCTCCGTGGGGCGTGGTTGGTGCGATCTTTGCGGTTATGTGATGCATATGTTAAGTGATGCATGGTATGGCAATATGACACGGTTATTTTCTTTTCACATTAAGTTGAACCTGATTAATAATTCAACTTGAACATGTTGTTGACGGTCGTGGTGCCGCTGAACGAAGTCTTTCGGTGCAACCACATTTGCGGTATGGGGCGGCCTTAATGCGTTCATTGTCGTGCATCTGGTCGGTACCTCAATTTAGGGAAGGTTATGGGCGTCTTGTACCACGCCCGATAGGCAAGCATAACCTCGTGAGCCCGTTGTTAAGTTAATTTTGGTACGGATCGAGTGGATCGTGGCCATGACGGTGGTTGGGGTGTGCGGAGGTGAACCTTTGGGCCACCGAGGACTAGCCCGATGGGGTCCGAGTCGGAAGGGCGGGAGAGTGTCATGACGGTGAAATGGTTTCGTCAGAACGTTGTTGGTCCACCCGAATGGGAGTGTGAGGCCATGGGTTCCGTAGTGTGGGTATAGTGTACTAACCTCTGCAGAGTGTTTTTAATCTATCGATAGCCGAGTCCACGGATACGGACACGCTCGAAAGTAAGGTACACCATGGGTCAACACTTAATAAATATGCACACTAAATTGCACTAAGGATGGCAGTGGGGTCATCGTGTTGAGTTGGACATGAGTTGTCGGGTTGTGATCGCCGTAAGGATCACGGGCCATGAGATGGTCGGGTTGTGATCGCCGTAAGGATCACGAGTATGTTTTGGTAATATTATGTTTATTGGTCACATCTGGTAAGCAAGTCGAGAGAATGAGTACCTGTTGAGCATTGTCACAGCATGGTGGATGTATGGTTGCATTGCTGATTAAATTGGATAAATATCATAATATTGTCTGTCATCTTGTTTATGCTTATTGTGAGCTTGCAAGTACATTCAATGTACTGACCTGGCGTGTCATGCCAGATTTCAGGAAAGACCCGTTGGAAAGGAGTGATGTCCGAGTCTAGACCGCATCCACGTCGGTGTCCTTGTGCTATGGAGTCCCGCTACGACGTTGTTCCGCTGCCGAGTAGTTGTCATGATCGAGGCCTTTATGTTCACTAAATAATGTACATATTGTTCAGCCGCACCGTGTGTGCCGCTTGGCCTCGCTAACTGTTGTAATATGAACTATGTCCCGCTAGCATAAATAAAGCGGTTGTTTTCTGTACCATGTTGTTGTGTGGTTCCAGAAGACAAGGTCTCTGGGCAGGCAATGCAAGGTAAACCGGTCGCTCTGAGCCGGGGTGCCACAATCACATCATGTCTTGACCATATCACATCACAACATGCCCTGCAAAAACAAGTTAGACGTCCTCTACTTTGTTGTTGCAAGTTTTACGTGGCTGCTACGGGCTTCTAGTAAGAACTGTTCTTACCTATGCATCAAAACCACAACGATGTTTCATAAAGTTTGCTGTTTTAACCTTCAACAAGGACTGGCCGTAGTCAAATTTGATTCAACTAAAGTTGTAGAAACACACACCCGCCAGCCACCTTTATGCAAAACTAGTTGCATGTCTGTTGGTGGAACCGGTCTCATGAACGTGGTCATGTAAGGTTGGTCCGGGCCGCTTCATCCAACAATACCGCCAAATCAAAATAAGACGTTGGTGGTAAGCAGTATATCTATCATCGCCCACAACTCTTTGTGTTCTACTCGTGCATATCATCTATGCATAGACCTGGCTCTGATACCACTGTTGGGGAATGTAGCATGCAATTTCAAAAAAAATCCTACGATCACGCAAGATCTATCTAGGAGATGCATAGCAACGAGAGGGGGAGAGTGTGTCCACATACCATCATAGACCGAAAGCGGAAGCGTTAGTTTAACGCGGTTGATGTAGTCGAACATCCTCACAATCCAACCGATCAAGCACCGAACGTACGGCACCTCCGATTTCAGCACACGTTTAGCTCGATGACGTCCCTCGAACTCTTGATCCGGTAAAGTGTCGAGGGAGAGTTTCGTCAGCACGGCGGCGTGGTGACGGTGATGGTGAAGTGATCCACGCAGGCCTTCGCCTAAGCACTACGACAATATGACCAGAGGAGTAAACGGTGGAGGGGGCACCGCACATGGCTAAGAAATAATTGATCTGGTTTGGGGTGCCCCATGCTCCCGTATATAAAGGAGGAGAGGGAGGAGGCCGGTCCTAGGGGGCGTGCCAAGTGGGGGGGGGGAATCGACTTGGACTCCTAGTCCTTGTCGCCCCCTTCCTTCTTTCAGAGGGGGAAATGGGAAAGGAGAGGGAGAGGGAGAAGGAAAGGGGGGCTGTCGTGGAATTATCGTGGCAGATGTCTTAGCAGAAGGACTTAGTCATGGAGCCATCGCAGCGGGGTTAGCTTAAAGGGGTTAAACGGGACAAATGACACAAGGAGTTTATACTGGTTCGGCCCCTTGCGATGAAGGTGAAGGCCTAGTCCAGTTCGAGGTGGTATTTCTTATGTCTCGATTACCAGGGAGCGAATACGCTTGACCTAGCTTTCGATCTGTTGTCCCTCGTCCTAAGTCGCCGCCGGGTCATCCCTTTATATACACATGTTGACGCCCTGTGGCTCACAGAGTCCCGGCCGGCTCATAAACAACGTGTCCGGCTCAGTGACTAACTGTACATGCCTTATAATACAAGTCATATATATATATATGGCGGTTTACAATTGTTTGGGCCTTAAGTCGCCTTTGGGCTTCGGGCCCTCGATGAGTCTGCGTAGTGAACTACCGTCTTAAGCATCTTCATGGGCTTTGACTTATGAACCGCCAGGGGCTTAACCCGGCCCCTCCTGCGCGGGTTAAACCCAATAGTTATATCCCCAACATTAGGCCCCAGGTTGATTTGAACTTGTTCATATCAATCTTCAACACTTAGAAAAAATTCCTTCCTCATTACTCTTGCAAAACTTTGTAACCCGCCGTGATGTCATCTTCTAGGATCATGGTAACTAGCTGTTACGTCACCTATCATTAATATTGCACAAAACTCAAATCTTAATAAATCTTCTCTTTTAATAAATCTCCAAAAATCGTGGCATCTGCGCCGACATATCCATTTTTTGGCCTCCTCGATTCCCGCACATGTCACTTATCCTTCTATCTTATAATTATGGCCGGGGGTCCATTTCACTTTCCCTCCTTGCCCTCTTCGTCTCTGTCTTCCACCTCGCGACGCCCTAGCACTCGAGCTCTGCCGCTGTCATCAACCTTTGCCTCTGCTCCAACAACGGTTGTTGCATCGACCTGTTCTGACCAGATTTCGTCCGTGCACCTCCGCTTTTCAACAGCTCTGGTTAGTTCTCCTTCTTCTTACCATCGATCCGTTAGGGTTTCGACGAGTTCGTCAGAGTTCATCCTCGCCTTCCACTGCAGTTTGCGATTTTTGATTCGAACTTGTTGTCGTGGATCTAAGAATGATAGTAGAATGGGGGGTAGGTATGAGGAGGCAATATCCTAGCTATGGTGAAGTTGTACACGCGAGTTTTACGAGTTCAGGCCCTTCGCGGTGGAAGTAACAGCCCTCGTCTCGGGCCGGAGGCGGTCATTGGATTATGCGCGTGTGAGTAACGAAGTGCGGACCCTTGTCGAGAGGAGGGTGGCTTATATAGAGTCGCCGGACCCCAGCTCCCTCCGTTACACATGGTTCAATGTTCATAAAGAGTAAGCGTTACGGTAACATCCGCAATAAAGTGTTATAAATGGTAATTAAGTCTATGAGTAAGCGCCCGACCGTTCTTTGCGTGAGTGACTTTAGATCTTACGTATGTCGAGTGGTTTATGTGACGATCGAGTGACATTGATTCTTCCGAGTGGAACGTCTCTGGTCGAGTGGATGATGGTACCCTTCGAGTGCTTCTGTCTTTAGCCCCCGAATGGTTCAAGGTTAGAGTGGAGAAGGAGTTGAAAATACTTCCGATTCATCTCTTGCACTTTGGGAGTGTCTGGTTGGGATCGATGAATCAACACGGTGACATCAACTTCTTTTTCAGTCACCTTGATCCATTCTTGGTTTTGTCGAGTGAACTTTTACTGAAAAGCTTTGGGCGTTGATATGGAGAAAATCTTTCGTATGACAGGTTGCTCTGTTGCCCGCGGATCTCGCGGGATTCAAATTTTTTGGGAAGCGCGCAGGGCGGAGGATGCCGCAGCAACCGGGCTGGATAAGGCAGGGCCGCCCCGATTCCCCCGCCGCCTTTTTCGCCACGTATCGCTCGCGCGACTGTTGCGGGATTTGATAAGATCGCTCGGGTCCACAAGTCAGTCACTCGGAAGCAACCTCATATAAGGCGTCGGTCCGGGGTTTTTGAACAGTGCGCTCCCATTCTTCCTCTTCCTTCTCTGTTTTCTCCACCGCATCCGCTCCTGCCCCGGCCCCGCTGCTCTGTTCGAGCTCTGTCTGCTGCGATGGGGAAGGAGAAGACGGTGGCATTGGAGCGCGCGAAGAAGGCGACGGCGAAGGCGAAGGGGAAGAACTCCAGCCAGGGTGGATCTTCCTCGAGGTCCGGTCTGCCGCGCGGCTGGATCCAGGGAGATTGGATCCGGTCAACGATTCGCCAGGACGACATCGGCGATCTGGCCGAGGAGGGATTGATCCCCCATGGATCCGCGCGGCTCCGGGCGGACGAGACTGAGCCTCGACCGCAGGAGGGTGAGTGCGTCCTCCTCGCCACCCACGTCGACCGCGGGTTTTCTTTGCCTCCCCATCCTTTTTTCCAAGCTTTCTTGAACTTCTTTGGAGCACAACTTCATCATTTTTCTCCCAACACCATTGTGTATCTTGCCGCTTTCGTGTCCATGTGCGAAAACTTCTTGGGTTGTCGACCACACTGAGGCCTCTTCAAGCACATTTTCACGTGTCGCTCCCAGTCGGTCAAAAAAGCTAATCCGAGTGATGAGAGGACAAAAGTGATCCAGATGTGTGGGGGTCTTGGAATCCAAATGAGGGGTAAGAGCTCTTTCCCAGCCATGGCTCGAGTAGAGAAGCCCTCCCCCCTGA
Organism: Aegilops longissima; assembly: GCA_021605205.1. NCBI lineage: Eukaryota > Viridiplantae > Streptophyta > Magnoliopsida > Poales > Poaceae > Aegilops > Aegilops longissima. The sequence continues at coordinate 407,990,906 of CM038680.1, forward strand.
AAGTGACCGCGGGGGAGAAAGCAGAGGTGAAGGTGCTGGTCGAGCGAGTGGTCCAGCTCATCCATGATGGCGTGACCGGCATGGATTTGTTGGAAGTCTTCCTTAGGCGACGAATTCAGCCACTTCAAGCCCGTGACCATCCGATGGGTGTATTCAGGCATTGACGATTCCACTCGGATCCATCCAGAAGAAGTCGACGAGGATACGGTGGAGAAGTGGTTGAGGGGTATCACTGGCAACAAAAGATAACCCCAAGGGGGCCAGGAGAGTCCCTCCACTTGACAACTCGCACCAAAAAGACAAGATCCAACTCTGAATTGCCGAGTGTTATCTTGATTTATCATGTAACTGCTTGCAATCAACTGGCTGACTTTTGTCTTGCTTGTTGTCCTCTAGGCTCTTACTGAGATGTATTCGATGCCCAATGGAGAGCAGGAGCAGGATCCGGAGGGAGGCGGCGGAGGCGAGGCGGCGAGTGGCATTCGATGGTGAAGGGATGAGGAGAGCTCAGGCCAGTGATGAAGAAGAGGTTGACTCACCTCCCGTGAGGAAAGGCGATCAAAGATCACCCACGATCCCTGGCGCCTCGACAAGGCAACTATTCAGGCCAGGCGATCGTCAAAGCGTCCTCGGGCGTCTTCTCGGCGCCGACGAAAAGACTCAAAACAATCCAAGGTCGTACATGCAGAAGACCGAAAGCGCTGCCAGAATCAAAATCGACATCCCTGTTGCCTCTGTGTAAGTGTCCTGTCTTCAGTTTTACCCGAAATTGTGCATTGTCTATTTTTCCTTGGTTTGACCGAATGAATCTTGAAACCAGTAGTGCCGCTACTTCTGGGACCTCTGCTTACAAAAACGAGGATGAGGACATGGAAGATGCGGTCACCTCCAACCCAGGTATAATCTTTGTGATCTTGTCTTTGCTTTGTTGATTGAACTGCGGTACGACCAACGAGGATGAATTTTTGGCGATCGATCTTTTTACAGCTCCTCCCAACATCATCGATCTCCCAGACGATGATGAAGACGATCCACAGAGGCCCTTGGGGAGAAAAAGCAGGAAAACGTCCGCTGGCAGGACGCCTCAGTCGACGCCGGTGGCGGAACCGGTAATCTAGGAAGCCGGCGATGCCAATCGGCCCTCCGTCACCTTCGCCATACCACTGTCGAGTGCTCAGCCTTCAGCGTCAGCCGCGCAGACTCCCGCCGATCCTCCTTCACTTTTTGCTGCACATCACGTCCCAGAGGACCAGGTGGGTGCTGCCAAAGAGGCTATACGCCAGGCGGGCGTTATGATGGAGAAGATGAAGATGGTGCGGGGAGCCAGCCAAGCTGCTTATGATGCCAGCTCCGCTCTCGAGCAACGTCCGAGTTAGCGATTGCCGGTGACTCTTTTAGCTTGTTACATTTAGGATATGCTACCTGAAAACTTTCTTTCAAAGAATCTTTTCATCTGTCTACGCTTCGCATCTGTACACCCACTGGGTGTTTTGATTTTCCACTGAGCAAACTTGTATCTTAGGTCGACTAAGTTGTGTCGATTGGATTTTTGAACTAGTGGGGATATGCTGAGTGCACCCACTGGGTGTAGTCCCCGAGACCATAGTTGACTGCGGGTAGTCGACTGTGGTGTGAGAAGCTAAATTTTCCACTCGGTTTGGACAGACCATGTCGAGTGGAATCCAAACCAGTGGGGGCACGCTAAGTGCACCAGCTGGGTGTAGTCCCCGAGACCGTGGTTGACTGCGGGCAGTCGACTACGGTCTTATATCCTCTTTTTTTCTTCTTTTCTTACACTCGGCCTGGACATACCACGTGGAGTGGAAACTGGACCAGTGGGGGCACGCTAAGTGCACCCACTGGGTGTAGTCCCCGAGACAGTGGTTGACTGCGGGCATTCGACTACGGTGTGAAAACAACTTGAATTTATCAAACTATTGTTCTGAAGTAACTAATCTTTCCATCTGTCGATTGACTGTCCCTTGATTACAGAAATCTTGTGAACTCGGAGTTTGTTTTGCTGAATTGGAGAAAAAACAGATTCAGCTCAACCTCGATCTGGGCGGCCAAGACAAATCTGCAGAAGGTCAAGGCGAAGCTCTTTGGTAAGAAAGCTTGCCGGCGATTTGTCTCTGTACCAGATTTTATTTTGCTTTTTCTGAACCGAGCGTTGTTTCTTTCAGAGAAAATGAATCAAGCTTTGGCGAAAAAGGACCAAGATCTTGCGGCCGCACAGAAAGCAACCGACGAGAAAATTGCACTCGCCGAATAGAAGCTAGCTTCAGTCGGCAAACTGGAGGAAGAAAACGCCAAGCTGAAAACTACCCTTGATGAAGCCAATAAGGAAGCGACTCGCCTGAAGAAGGACAAGAACAATCTGAACGAGAAGATGGAAGGCATTGCTTGCAATAGGGATGATCTGGAGAATTATCTGGGAGGTCCTACCAAGAAGTTGTTCGTCATGCTTGAAGGTATTTTCTTTGAACCGACTGACTTGTCATTGTCGACTCAACATACAACCGCCGACTCATCTTTGAATTGTACATGCAGAATTTTGCCGAAACTTCGAGGAAGAGACTGGGCGAGTTGAGACAAGCTTGGAACCCATCCATTCTCCAGTGAAAGACGAGGCTGCCATGAATGTACTCCGATTGGAATCTCGTGTTGCTGGTGTTGTTGATTATCTTGCTCGACTGAAGGTCGCAATGTCGCAGATCGACACAACACTCTGGTCAGGGGCGACGCTCCAGAATGACCTCAAGTCTCTGATGACTCGACTTAATGAGATTCCCGGTCGAATGCAAGAATGGAAGAAGTCTTTTGCCCGGTGCGGCGCTGATGTGGCTCTGTCTTTGGTTCGCGTCCACTGCAAGGAAGCGCGAGAAGAGAAGCTGGCAGCGATCAAGGTCGTCAACACCAAGAAGCATGACTTCCAATCTTTCATGGAGACCTTCATTGCTGCTGCCACTCGGATTGCCGATGGAATCGATATGGACGAATTCATCGAGCCTACCAGCCCTCCTCCTGCGGAGTGAACAAACTTTTATGCCCCACCTTAAATTTGCCTCGGAATGCCGAGTGATTTTGTAACCGTTAAACTCCTTCAGGCTTGATGCCCGAGTACTTTAATCCGCGGTCGGAACCTTAGGATTTATCTGAATTTGGTTTATCTCCAAATATGCTTGTGCTTGACTTCGAGTGGAATTTGTTCTTCACTCGAAATATTTTTTGTACTTGAGATGCAGCTCTGGGGAAGAGGTTCCAGTCGACCTGCACCTCGTCGTCCTTGCGGATGAGGATGGAGCGCACATTATACTTGTGGCGCAACTCTGAGGAGAAGGCTGCAGTCGACCTGCACCTCGTCGTCCTTGCGGATGAGGATGGAGCACACGTTATACTTGTGGCGCAGCTCTGAGGAGAAGGTTGCAGTCGACTTGCACCTCATCGTCCTTGCAGATGAGGATGGAGCATACGTTATACTTGTGGCATAGCTCCTAGGAGAAGGTTGCAGTCGACCTGCACCTCATCGTCCTTGTGGATAGGGATGTGTTTCGAACTTAGGCGAGTACCGGACTGCAGCTAAGCCCCCGAGTGGGAGGGTTGCTCACCACTCGGTGGGATTTTTCAAACTTAGGCGAGTACTGGACTGCAACTAAGCCTTTGAGTGAGAGGATTGCTGATAACCCACAAGTATAGGGGATCACAACAGTTTTCGAGGGTAGAGTGTTCAACCCAAATTTATTGATTCGACACAAGGGGAGCCAAAGAATATTCTCAAGTATTAGCAGTTGAGTTGTCAATCCAACCACACCTGGATAACTTAGTATCTGCAGCAAAGTATTTAGTAGAAAAGTAATATGGAAGTAACGGTAAAGGTAGCAAAAGTAATATTTTTGGTATTTTGTAGTGATTGTAACAGTAGCAACGGAAAAGTAAATAAGCGGAAAACATTATATGAAAAGCTCGTAGGCATTGGATCGGTGATGGAGAATTATGCTGGATGCGGTTCATCATGTAACAGTCATAACATAGGGTGACACAGAACTAGCTCCAATTCATCAATGTAATGTAGGCATGTATTCCGAATATAGTCATACGTGCTTATGGAAAAGAACTTGCATGGCATCTTTTGTCTTACCCTCCCATGGCAGCGGGGACCTAGCGGAAACTAAGGGATATTAAGAACTCCTTTTAATAGAGTACTGGACCAAAGCATTAACACATAGTGAATACATGAACTCCTCAAACTACGGTCATCACCGGGAGTGGTCCCGATTATTGTCACTTCGGGGTTGCCGGATCATAACACATAGTAGGTGATTATAGACTTGCAAGATAGGATCAAGAACTCACATATATTCATGAAAACATAATAGGTTCAGATCTGAAATCATGGCACTCGGGCCCTAGTGACAAGCATTAAGCATAGAAAAGTCATAGCAACATCAATCTTAGAACATAGTGGATACTAGGGATCAAACACTAACAAAACTAACTCGATTACATGATAGATCTCATCCAACCCATCACCGTCCAACAAGCCTACGATGGAATTACTCACGCACGGCGGTGAGCATCATGAAATTGGTGATGGAGGATGGTTGATGATGACGACGGCGATGAATCCCCCTCTCCGGACCCCCGAACGGACTCCAGATCAGCCCTCCCGAGAGGTTTTAGGGCTTGGCGGCGGCTCCATATCGTAAAACACGATGAATCCTTATCTCTGATTTTTTTCTCTCCCCGAAAGTGAATATATGGAGTTGGAGTTGAGGTCGGTGGAGCGTCAGGGGCCCATAGGGTAGGGGGCGCGCCCAGGGGGGCAGGCGCGCCCCCACCCTCGTGGACAGGGTGTGGGCCCCCTGACGTGGATTTTTCTTCTAGTATTTTTAATATTTTCCAAAAATATGTTCCGTGGAGTTTCAGGTCATTCCGAGAACTTTTGTTTCTGCACATAAATAACACCATGGAAAGTCTGCTGAAAACAGCGTCAGCCGGGTTAGTTCCATTCAAATCATGCAAGTTAGAGTCCAAAACAAGGGCAAAAGTGTTTGGAAAAGTAGATCTGACGGAGCGTATCAACTCCCCAAGCTTAAACCTTTGCTTGTCCTCAAGAAATTCAGTTGATAAACTGAAAGTGATAAAGAAAAACTTTTACAAACTCTGTTTGCTCTTGTTGTTGTAAATATGTAAAGCCAACATTCAAGTTTTCAGCAAAGATTATGACTAACCACATTCACAATAACTCTTAGGTCTCATGTTTACTCATATCAATGGCATAATCAACTAGCGAGCCATAATAATAAATCTCGGATGACAACACTTTCTCAAAACAATCATGATATGATATAATAAGATGGTATCTCGCTAGCCCTTTACGAGGCGCAAAACATAAATCAGAGCACCTTTAAAGATCAAGGACTGACTAGACATTGTAATTCATGGTAAAGAGATCCAGTCATAGTCATACCCAATATAAATTAATAGTAATGGATGCAAATGACAGCTGCGCTCTCCAGCTAGTGCTCTTTAATAAGAGGTGATTACTCAACATAAAAGTAAATAGATAGGCCCTTGCGCAGAGGGAGCGAGGATTTGTAAAGGTGCGAGCTCGGTTTTGAAATAGAGATAAATAATATTTTGAGCGTCATACTTTCATTGTCAACATAACAACCAAGAGATGTTGATATCTTCCATGCTACACACATTATAGGCGGTTCCCAAACAGAATGGTAAAGTTTATACTCCCCCTCCACGAACAAGCATCAATCCATGGCTTGCTCAAAACAACGAGTGCCTCCAACTAGCAACAGTCCCAGGGGGAGTTTTGTTTGCAATTATTTTGATTTAGTTTGCATAAAGCATGGGACTGGGCATCCCGGTGACCAGCCATTTTCTCGTGAGTGAGGAGCGGAGTCCACTCCTCTTGAGAATAACCCGCCTAGCATGGAAGATACGGACAGCCCTAGTTGATACATGAGCTATTCGAGCATACAAAACAGAATTTCATTTGAAGGTTTAGAGTTTGGCACATACAAATTTACTTGGAGCAGCGGTAGATACCGCATATAGGAAGGTATAGTGGACTCATATGGAATAACTTTGGGGTTTAAGGGATTGGATGCACAAGCAGTATTCGCGCTTAGTACAAGTGAAGGCTAGCAAAAGACTGGGAAGCGACCAACTAGAGAGCAACAACAGTCATGAACATGCATTAAAAATAATGAACATTGAGTGCAAGCATGAGTAGGATATAATCCACCATGAACATAAATATAGTGAAGGCTATGCTGATTTGTTTCAACTACATGCGTGAACATGTGCCAAGTCGAGTCACTTAAATCATTCAAAGGAGGATACCACCCCACTATACCACATCATAACCATTTTAATAGGATGTTGGCACGCAAGGTAAACCATTATAACTCATATCTAAGCAAGCATGGCACGAGGAACTATGATCTCTAATTGGCATTGCAAACATGTTTATTCATAATAGGCTGAATCAGGAACGATGAACTAATCATATTTACAAAAACAAGAGAGGTCGAGTTCATACTAGCTTTTCTCATCTCAGTCAGTCCATCATATATCGTCATAATTGCCTTTCACTTGCACGACCAAATGGTGCAAAAATAATAAGAGTACATGTGCATTGGACTAAGCTGGAATCTGCGAGCATTCAATAAACAGGAGAAGACAAGGCAATATGGGCTCTTGGTTAAATCAACAATAATGCATATAAGAGCCACTTCAATAATTTAATTATGGTCTTCTCCTATCGACCCCCAAAGAAAGGAAAATAAATAAAACTATTTACACGGGAAAGCTCCCAACAAGCAAAAGAAGAACAGGAAATATTTTTGGGTTTTCTTTTTAATTATTACTACTACAGCAAGAAAAGTAAACTAGCTAAAAGCTATTACTAATTTTTTGGTTTTTCTTAAGGTTTAACAAACACACAAGAAGAAAGAAAATAAACTAGCATGGATATTACAGTGAAAAAGTATAAGCACCGACATCTAGCAATGAGTGTGTGAACATAAATGTAATGTCGGTGGGAAATACGTACTCCCCCAAGCTTAGGCTTTTGGCCTAAGTTGGTTCATTGCCACGGATGGCCTGGCGGATATCCGTAGTTGTAGCCGGGGTCGTACTGAGATGAAGAGGACTCTGACTGCCACTGGTTGGAAATCATCTCCGGATCCCACTGGTAATTAGACTGTCATGGAGGTTCAAATTGTGGTTCCGGCTCCGTGGCTGGTGTAGGGTTTCGGTAGGCGTGAATGGCCGCCAATGAACGAGATCTTGGCTGCGATAAATCAAACAAGGAAGGAGAAGGCAAGGTAATAGTCTTAGGGTGATGTTTATCAAATAACAATTTGTATTTAAGCGCCCCTTCCATATTCTTAACAATAAAGTCATGCACTACCATACTCTTATAGTCTAAATAAGCATTGGGAAGCAATTTGTCTTCTTTTTCATAGTGCCTAATAGGTATGTTATAGTGTGCAGCGAGGCGTGAAGCATAAATACCTCCAAATATGGGGCCCTTTGTACGGTTTAAACTTAACCGTTTAGCAATAATACCGCACATACTAACAGTGTTATCGCAGAATAAACCATGGAACAAAATGATAATATCAGGAACACTAAGGTTTCCATAGTTTCCGCGACCAATTAAGCAACGAGTAGCAAATATAGCAAAGTAGCATAAAATAGGAAAATGTATGCTAGTGATTCTTGCATCGGAAACCTTCCTAGTTTCCCCTACAGTAATAGTGTCAATAAACCCATCCACATCTTTACGATGTGGTTCATCTAAACTACCCTCAAAAGGTATTTTGCAAACCTTGCAAAATTCATCTAGTGGCATCTTCTTAGCAACATCATATAAATGAAACTCTACTGAAGGAGGTGATTCCTTAGGATAATAGTAGAAGTTTTGCACAAAAGTATTGGTGAGTAAGACATACTGATCGCGGAGGAAGTCGGTGAGGCCTGCATTCTCTGCCAATTCATAAAAATCATTGTAAATCCTGGCTTCTCTCAAGAAATCATCAGAAGTCCATTCACATGGCCGAACCTCCGTGGTGCGGGGCAGATTATATTTGGGCCTCTGTGCTTCTTCATTTTGCTTTTCCTTCGAGCTTTGGCTCGATGAGCCCCTTAAAAATATCTTCATTATTTTTTGAAAAATTCTCAAATTTTTAGTAACTTCAAATAAAAGTGAACCAAGCTCAACAAAATTGATAGCAACTACTCCTACAAGTGATTAGAGCCTTTATCAAGCATTAGAACTACTTGGAACCATATAAATTTGACATGCAAGCTCAAGAACATGGTCACCTAGGCAGCACAAATTTGCAATGAATAAATCACTAGAACAAAAACTAATTGGACCAATGGAGGAGTCACATACCAAGGAACAATCCCCCCAAGCAGTTTTATGAGTGGTGCTTTGAGCAAGGAGATTGAAAATCGCAGCAAAATGAGCTAGAACTCGTGCTTGAGCTGGATGGTGATTTTTTTGGGAGGAATAAGAAGTGTGTGGGTGCAGGAATAAGTGGAGGAGGGCCACCATGGGCCCACGAGGCAGGGGCGCGCCCTCCACCCTCGTGGCCAGGTGCTTGCCCCTCCTGATGTGTTCTCAGTGCCAGATATTCTCAAATATTCCAGAAAAAATCATATTCCATTTTCAGGGCATTTGGAGAACTTTTATTTTCAGGGTATTTTTATATTGCACGGATAATTCAGAAAACAGACAGAAAAATAATATTTTTACTTTATTTCAAATAAATAACAGAAAGTAGAAAGAGGGTACAGAAGGTTGTGCCTTCTAGTTTCATCCATCTCATGCTCATCAAAAGGAATCCACTAACAAGGTTGATCAAGTCTTGTTAACAAACTCATTCCGACTAACATGGAACCGGAGAAATTTCGAATAACACTATGTTACCTCAACGGGGATATGCACATCCCCAATAATAAGAATATCATATTTCTTCTTGACACTAGGAAAAGGAAATTCAAAACCTCCAAAAATAATCAATGGAATTTTTCCAATAGAATTGATACTGTGGAGTTGAGGTTGTTTCCTCGGAAAGTGTACCGTATGCTCATTGCCATTAACATGAAAAGTGACATTGCCTTTGTTGCAATCAATAACAGCCCCTGCAATATTCACAAAAGGTCTTCCAAGAATAATAGACATACTATCGTCCTCGGGAATATCAAGAATAACAAAGTCCGTTAAAATAGTAACATTTGCAACTACAACAGGCACGTCCTCACAAATACCGACAGGTATACCAGTTGATTTATCAGCCATTTGCAAAGATATTTCAGTAGGTGTCAACTTATTCAAGTCAAGTCTACGATATAAAGAGAGGCATAACACTAACACGGCTCCAAGATCACATAAAACAGTTTTAACATAGTTTCTTTTAATAGAGCATGGTATAGTAGGTACTCCTGGATCTCCAAGTTTCTTTGGTATTCCACCCTTAAAAGTATAATTAGCAAGCATGGTGGAAATTTCAGCTTCCGGTATCTTTCTTTTATTTGTAACAATATCTTTCATATACTTCGCATAAGGATTCATTTTGAGCATATCGGTTAATCGCATACGCAAAAAGATAGGTCTAATCATTTCAGCAAAACGCTCAAAATCCTCATCATCCTTTTTCTTGGATGGTTTGGGAGGAAAAGGCATGGGTTTCTCAACCCATGGTTCTCTTTCTTTACCATGTTTCCTAGCAACAAAGTCTCTCTTATCATAACGTTGATTCTTTGATTGTGGGTTATCAAGATCAACAGCAGGTTCAATTTCTACACCATTATCATTACTAGGTTGGGCATCATCATTAACATTTTCACTAGGTTCATGTTCATTACCAGATTGTGTTTCAGCATCAGAAATAGACATATCATTTGGATTCTCAGGTGGTTCAGCAATAGGATCACTAGAAGCATGCAAAGTCCTATCATTTTTCTTTTTCTTCTTTTTAGAAGGAACAGGTGCTTCTATATTATTTCTCTGAGAATCTTTCTCAATTCTCTTAGGATGGCCTTCAGGATACAAAGGTTCCTGAGTCAACTTACCAGTTCTAGTAGCCACTCTAACAGCATAGTCATTATTCTTACTATTCTATTCATTGAGCAAATCATTTTGAGCTTTAAGTAGTTGTTCTACTTGAGTGGTAACCATAGAAGCATGTTTAGTAATGAGTTTAAGTTCACCTTTAACTCTAGATATATAATCACCCAAGTGTTCAATCATATAAGAATTTTGTTTTAATTGTCTACCAAAATAAGCATTTAAATATTCTTGCTTAACCATAAAGTTATCAAACTCATCTAAGCATTGGCTAGCAATTTTAGTAGGAGGGATTTCAGCTTTATCATATCTATAGAGAGAATTTACCTTTACTACCTGTGTCGGGTTATCAAGACCACGAGCTTCTTTAATATGTGATGGATTAGGATCATATGTTTCTTCAACAGGCGGTAAATTAAGACCATGTATTTCTTCAATAGGAGGTAAATTCTTAACATCTTCAGCTTTAATACACTTTTCTTTCATAGATTTCTTTGCCTCTTGCATATCTTCAGGACTGAGAAATAAAACACCTCTTTTCTTCAGAGTTGGTTTAGGAATAGGCTCAAGAATTGGCTCAGGAGCTGGCTCAGGAAGTGTCCAATTATTTTCATTTGTCAACATATTATTCAATAGAATTTCAGCTTCATCCGGTGTTCTTTCCCTGAAAACAGAACCAACACAACTATCCAGGTAATCTTTGGAAGCATCAGTTAGTCCATTATAAAAGATATCAAGTATTTCATTTTTCTTAAGAGGATGATCAGGCAAAGCATTAAGTAATTGGAGAAGCCTCCCCCAAGCTTGTGGGAGACTCTCTTCTTCGATTTGCACAAAATTATATATTTCCCTTAAAGCAGCTTGTTTCTTATGAACAGGGAAATATTTAGTAGAGAAGTAATAAATCATATCCTGGGGACTACACACACAACCATGATCAAGAAAATTAAACCATATCTTAGCATCACCCTTTAATGAGAACGGAAATATTTTAAGGATATAAAGATAGCGAGATTTCTCATCATTAGTGAACAGGGTGGCTATATCATTTAATTTAGTAAGATGTGCCACAACAGTTTCAGATTCATAGCCATGAAAAGGATCAGATTCAACCAAATTAATTATATAAGGATCAACAGAGAATTCATAATCCTTATCAATAACACAGATAGGTGAAGTAGCAAAAGCAGGGTGAGGTTTCATTCTAGCATTAAGAGATTGCTGCTTCCATTTAGCAAATAACCTCTTGAGCTCGTATCTATCTTTGCAAGCTAAAATAGCTAAAGCAACTTATTTTTCAAAAACATAACCCTCAGGAACAACAGGCGATTCATATTTATTAGGGGAAGAGTCTTCATCATCACTTTCATCAATGTTATTAGTTTCAATAATTTCATTCTCTCTAACCCTAGCAAGTTGTTCATCAAGGAATTCATCAAGTGGCACAGTAGTATCAAGCATAGAAGTACTTTCATCATAAGTATCATGCATAACAGAAGTGGCATCATCAATAACATCGACATATCGAGCGGATAGCGAAGCAGGTTTAGGTGTATAAGCTTACTCAAAGCAGAAGGTGAATCAAGTGCGAGCTAGATGGCGTTCCTTACCTCCCTCGTAGTTGAGGGATAATTTTTGATTTATCGTCTTTCAAGTTCTTCATAGTAATCAGCAGATATAAATCCCAAGTGACTCAAAGAATAGAGCTATGCTTCCGACAGCGGCGCTTGAAAATAGTCTTGATAACCCACAAGTATAGGGGATCATAACAGTTTTCGGGTAGAGTATTCAACCCAAATTTATTGATTCGACACAAGGGGAGCCAAAGAATATTCTCAATTATTAGCAGTTGAGTTGTCAATTCAACCACACCGGATAACTTAGTATCTACAGCAAAGTATTTAGTAGCAAAGTAATATGGAAGTAACGGTAACGGTAGCAAAAGTAATATTTTTGGTATTTTGTAGTGATTGTAACAGTAGCAACGGAAAAGTAAATAAGCGGAAAATAATATATGAAAAGCTCATAGGCATTCGATCGGTCATGAAGAATTATGCCGGATGCGGTTCATCATGTAATAGTCATAACATAGGGTGACACAGAACTAGCTTCAATTCATCAATGTAATGTAGGCATGTATTCCGAATATAGTCATACGTGCTTATGGAAAAGAACTTGCATGACATCTTTTGTCCTACCCTCCGTGGCAGCGGGTCCTAATGCGAAACTAAGGGATATTAAGGCCTCCTTTTAATAGAGTACGGACCAAAGCATTAACACATAGTGAATACATGAACTCCTCAAACTACGGTCATCACGGGAGTGGTCCCGATTATTGTCACTTGAGGTTGCGGATCATAACACATAGTAGGTGACTATAGACTTGCAAGATAGGATCAAGAACTCACATATATTCATGAAAAAATAATAGGTTCGGATCTGAAATCATGGCACTCGGGCCCTAGTGACAAGCATTAAGCATAGCAAAGTCATAGCAACATCAATCTCAGAACATAGTGGATACTAGGGATCAGGCCCTAACAAAACTAACTCGATTACATGATAGATCTCATCGAACCCATCACCGTCCAGCAAGCCTACGATGGAATTACTCACGCACGGCGGTGAGCATCATGAAATTGGTGATGGAGGATGGCTGATGATGATGACGGCGACGAATCCCCCTCTCCGGAGCCCCGAACGGACTCCAGATCAGCCCTCCCGAGAGGTTTTAGGGCTTGGCGGCGGCTCCGTATCGTAAAATGCGATGAATCCTTCTCTTTGATTTTTTTCTCCCTGAAATGAATATATGGAGTTGGAGTTGAGGTCGGTGGAGCGTCAGGGAGCCCACGAGGTAGGGGGCGTGCCCCCCACCCTTGTGGACAGGGTGTGGGCCCACTGACGTGGATTTTTCTTCTAGTATTTTCAATATTTTCCAAAAAGATGTTCCGTGGAGTTTCAGGTCATTCCGAGAACTTTTGTTTCTGCACATAAATAACACCATGGAAAGTCTGCTGAAAACAGCGTCAGTCCGGGTTAGTTCCATTCAAATCATGCAAGTTAGAGTCCAAAACAAGGGCAAAAGTGTTTGGAAAAGTAGATACGACGGTCACATATCAGTTGCTCACCACTCGGTAGGATTTTTCAAACTTAGGCGAGTACTGGGCTGCAGCTAAGCCCCCGAGTGGGAGGGTTGCTCACCACTCGGTAGGATTTTTCAAACTTAGGCGAGTACTGGACTGCAGCTAAGCCCCCGAGTGGGAGGCTTGCTCACCACTCGGTAGGATTTTTCAAACTTAGGCGAGTACTGGACTACAGCGAGGGTTGCTCACCACTCGGTAGGATTTTTTTAACTTAGGCGAAACGGGTTCGCGGATAAGCCCCTGAGTGAGAGGCTTGCTCACCACTCGGTAGGATTTTTTAAACTTAGGCAAAACGGATTCGCGGCTAAGCCCCCGAGTGAGAGGCTTGCTCACCATTCGGTAGGATTTTTTAAAATTAGGCGAAACGGATTCACGGCTAAGGCACCCACTGGGGGATTTGAAACATATAACAAAGAAACAGCAAACATTTAGGAGACTGTAAAACTGTGTCTTCGATAATCAAACTAGAAGGTATTTCTTATTACATCTGAATGCTTAAGTATAAAAGGGGCGGAGCAACTCCGCATTCCAAGCGCGTGTGTCGGTGTCAAAACCGGCGGATCTCGGGTAGGGGGTCCCGAACTGTGCATCTAGGCGGATGGTAACAGGAGACAAGGGACACGATGTTTTACCCAGGTTCGGGCCCTCTTGATGGAGGTAAAACCCTACGTCCTGCTCGATTGATATTGATATTGTAGATGTTTACAAGAGTGGATCTACCACAAGATCAAGGAGGCTAAACCCTAGAAGCTAGCCTATGGTATGATTGTAAGGGTTGTTGATGATGTAGTCCTACGGACTAAAGCCATCCGGTTTATATAGACACCGGAGAGGGCTAGGGTTACATAGAGTCGGTTACAATGGTAGGAGATCTACATATCCGTATCGCCAAGCTTGCCTTCCACGCCAAGGAAAGTCCCATCCGGACACGGGAAAAGTCTTCAATCTTGTATCTTCATAGTCTTGGAGTCCGGTCGATGATGATAGTCCGGCTGATGATAGTTTGGCTGATGATGGTAGTCCGGCTATATGGACACCCCCTAATCCGGGACTCCCTCAGTAGCCCCTGAACCAGGCTTCAATGACGATAAGTCCGGCGCGTATATTGCTTGGCATTGCAAGGCGGGTTCCTCCTCCGAATGATAGAAGATTGTGAACACCAGGATAGTGTCGGCTCGCAAAATAAATTCCACATTCCACCGTAGAGAATAATAATATATACACAAGTTCAATCTGCTGGCGTTTTACGTGGCATGACGTCACGCCACTACCAAGCCATTATTTAAATCGTTTTTACTTTACCACCTCGGCGCATTTAGCGAAGCGGTTTCCTTGGCACGTCTTGTCGAGCGTAGATCGTGTTTCCCTTAATCCGGATTCTCATCAATATGGATGTGGGTAACCCAACGCGTCATTGATGGTGATGCTTGGGAGATAAGCGAGTTTTACCAGGCGGTGGGGGCGCGTAAGACTTCGCCCCCATATAAGGGATAAGGATTCACCTTCTCACCTCGCCTTCTTCCTCCTTTGCTTATCCATCTCCGTGCACTCGAGCTCCAGCGCCCAAGTTCGCGCATCTCCTCTCAACCTTCTCCGACCATGTCCGGAGCGGGAGGTAAATGGTTGGCCTCCACCGTTAAGGAGGAGCACATCGCCAAACTGCGCGGCGCCGGATACCTTTCCAGCGATATCACGCACCGGCTGCCCGACGAGGGGCAGCTCATCCCCACCCCCAGGCCCCATGAGAGGTCGTCTTTCTTCCCACTTCCTCCATGGTGGGCTTTCCACTTGCATCCCTTTGTCCGGGGCTCATGTTCTACTACGGCTGGATTTCCATGATCCGCGCGCGAACTTCATCCTCAACATCTCGGCGTTTACCGTGGTATGCGAGGCCTTCCTCTCGCATCCAGCCCCACTTGACTTGTGGCTCAAGACCTTCAATGTCAAGCGAAGGTAGTGAAGGGCACTCAAGCGGAGTCTTGAGGCGCCATGTTGGGCAAGATGCCCAACGTCCTTTAGTTGAAGGGCCTTCGTGGAATCCGTCAAGGGGTGGCAATCGGGTGGTTCTATATCACCGAGCAGCGTGACCCTACATGGGCGGCGGCCCCGAGTTTAGATCAGGTATCCCCACGCAGCTCACCTCCGGAAAGAAAGGGCTTGCTGTGGGGTAGTTCGAGGAGCCGACGGGACTCAAGCCTGTATCAAGAAGCTGGTGAAGAAGCTCAGGTTGGTTAACGTGGTCCAGGTCATGCTCGTCCGCGGATACTCCCATGCCAAGGCGGGCATTCAATCTGTGGGAGTTCGATCCGGAACAGCACGGTAGCTGAGCAAGCTCTTTGACACGACGTCTGAAAGCGCTGGAGGTGTTGTTCAAGGGCGCCGAAGCCCCGCATCCGCGATGAAGACCATGATTTCGCTCATAACGCCAGCCGGCGAGGTAAGTGATTCTACCCCTTCTGGGACACTTGTTTTCATAGTTTGACTCTATCGGTTTTAATTTCCCTTCTCCTTTGACAGACTGGATGAGGAAGGCGGAGCAGATTACCTGCCGGCTCCTATGCGAAAAATCCAGTGGGCGCCCGTCTAGCGGGGCTGCTGGTTCCGACACCGCACGCGTGGTGCGGAGAAGAAGGCCAAGAAGGAGGCCACGGTGCTCGAAAAGTGCCCGTTTTCAGGTGTCCGACGACTCGGGCGGACTCCTCCCGAAAATGAGGAGGAGGAAGAGGACTCTCTCCAGTGGAGGAGAGAGGAAGAGGAAGGCTTCCCCAACAGGGAGGCCGTAGGGTCAGAGGGAAGGACTATTCCCGGACAGCTCCGCCAACATCAACGTTGGCGAGGAAGAATGGCCTTCAAGGGCCAGGCCTCGGCGAGATCGTAATTATCCGGATTCCTGAATGATTTATAATTTCTTTTCTGCGTCACATAGTGTCATTCTGATGCCGCATGCTTCCTGTAGTCCGGCTAGTGATGATCTCCCGCTTCATCGAAAGGGTCGTTGGCTCCGTCGGATGTAGATTCCATCCCGACCGCCTCCACCCCCGCGACACCGAGGGGCCGGGGTGGGATCCCAGAAGGACCCATCGGGGAGGCTCGGGCGCCACAAGGCGTCCTCCGGACTTTCGCGCGGACTCCACATCCAGAACCCGCGGTGGTTCCGAGTCCGGCCGCGGCCCTTCGAGCGAAGGGCAAGACCGTGGCGCCGGCGGCTTCCGTCCCAACCGGGCGCCGAGCAATTTGTTGGGCGCTGCAGAGCGCTTCCATCGAGGAAGAACACCGCACTATTATGAGTGCGGTGATTGAAAAGTGCAGCTTCGCCAAGCGGGCTGACCGAAGCCTCTGATAGCCTTCTATCGTGCTTTGAGGTAAGAAGTTAAAATATGCAATGTAATACCGCATAGACAGTAGCCCACGATGCACGGTTCGGTGTTGAAAAGAAAAGCGGATGAGGATCTGAAAAAAGATATCTGCAGGGGTTGCTAAAAATTATGTCAATATGGGGTTCAGGCTGCGCCTTGACCTCTGCCGTCTTGTCGATCGGAGGTCGGTGCTTTGAAGCAGAGCTCGGCGGTCGAGCAAGAGCTCGGCCGCACCAGAAGCAGCTCGGGACAAAGAAGGTGAGTAACACCACTTTGAACTTGTACTTTACAGAAAAGGATTTAGGTTGCAACAAAAAATAACAAGGATAACATGGGTGCTGCAGGGGCCACGAACGAGGTGGCGACCCTGAAGGAGGCCGTGTCTGTGGCCGAACACAATGCGGCCACGGAACGGGCAGAGCGAGAAAAGCAGGAGGCGCGGGTGGCAGTGGTTCAGCAAGAGCTCCAGGCTCTCATGGAAAAGCATGAGAGTTTGGAGCGTGACTCAAAGACTCGAGAGTCCGAGCTTGCCTCGGCTCTCAAAAGTGCCAAAACCGCCAAGGCCGAGGCCCATAAGTCCCGTCAGGAGATTGAGTTGATGAAGAAGATAGCGGTGGGTAAGGCATTTTTCATGCAAAGCAAGCATGTGAATGTAAATTACGTGTTACTTACCCGAATTGAGCTCTCGAGGCGTTTGCAGATCTGCCTCATGGCGTGTCGATGCCGCCGATTCTACCGAGCCGAGGAGGGAGCTCAGCGGAGAAGGTCTTCGGTCTCGGTATCTTTGAGACCGGCCATCCGTGCCCCTAGCGACCAGGTGAAGCAGCTGGTCGAGCTTCCTAAGGTGGCCGAGCAGGCCATGAAGGGCCTCATAGTCGGTTGTGGCTGGAGAGGCCATGCACAGGAGCTACTTGACCTCGTGCAATGGCTGGTGGATCGTGCCCCAGGTGGAGGTTATCAAGCGCTCACTTTGTATTGAAGGTGCTCGTCGGGCCCTTGCCAGCGCAAAGTTGCATTAGGGCAAGCTGGATGCGGAGAAGCTAATCAGCGACGCGCCACCAGCGGGCAAGGAACATCGTCGCCCAAAATGTACTATAAGGCTGTCTTGAAGGGTGCCCGCAAGATTGCGGATGAGTGCCCCGAGGATGTAATTATTGAGTAAATTCGCAATGTGTTATCACATGCGCTGAAAACTTTGTTCATGTCGCTAAGCAACGCTTGTTAATTTAAAATATTACCTTACATGCGGCCGTTTATTAAATCTGAGAGATGGCAAGTCGTCGGCTTCAGCCCCCATGCCACAGTCTTTGGGGTGTTGGGATAAACTTGAGCGCTCTAGTTCCCATTTTGGGTCCATCGAGGGGCGCTCAACACAACGAACAAGGCAACGGACTTATAGTGCTTGAACACTCTCACTTAGCCATAGAATTCTATAATTTTAAATTTTGGCGAAGCCCCTAGTATTCGGAGGACCAATTGGGGCGCTATCCACGCCTTCGGACATAATCCGAACTTCGCTCGAGCGGCGTGGTCTTTAAGGACCGAAAGGACCTCTCGAACAGCGACCAGACTCTCGCCTTATCATGACAGTCAGTTTTAGCTTTCTCCTTTGAGGCGTTAACCCGGCTCAGCCGGGCGCAATCGCGATGGTTCTCCAGTGCTACCTTAGCCGATAGAGCGGGCGTAAGGTGCCGAACATGGGGCCGGCAAACCCAACTATTGACCCAAGACATGATTGGAGCCAATTCATATAATGCTATAAGTTCGGGTGCCGCACTTGTGAAAGTGTTCGGACTTTATCACACCATAATCACGGAGAACGGAAGCCCTGGTGTATTTGGCGTACCAAAATGTCTGGGTGCAACATGTAAATAAATGAACATATATGTATATAAAGTAATGCAATTATGGGCAAAAAGTGCTGCATTTTATTCGAGAAGATATGCTATGAGTGCGGAATGATACAAATAGTGCGGAAAGCAAGGGTTGGACGAATTAAAAGCGTCTCCCTCGAGGGTAGGCAGCGGAATGTTGTATTTAACAAATTTAATCCTCGTGATGGAGACCACCGAGTGTTAAATGCGCCTTTGTCCTTCCTGGCTGTTGCATCATGAGTTCGGCAGGTCGCCACGGACATAGTTCTGTATAAAAAGAAAAATAAAAAGAAAAAAAAGCGACACACTTGGGAGCCCCCGTGTGGTCGAACCGCTTTCTGGTCTGTTGTGGTTGTGCCTTTCCCCTATGCCCATGGTATCTCCAAGGCGTAATTATGTACGGAGAGCTTCTCTTACAATTTTGTGAGGGCTGGGGTTGAGGCCGCATTGCTACGCGTGCTCGGAGCGTGCTGGTGGTCTTGGTTGATGTTGCTCGGCGCGTTTGGTCGTGTCCGGTCGTTTGGCGGCGGACTCGAGAATTGCCTTAAAAGGCTGCTCAGTACTTCTGCGAGAGCATTGTATGTTCCTCCGTTCGGAGGAGCGTTCCGTGTTTCCATTGACCGTGATGACTCCACGAGGGCTGGCATCTTGAGCTTAAGGTATGCATAATGCGGCACCGCGTTGAATTTTTGAACGCGGTTCGTCCGAAAGCAGAGCGTGATAGCCGCTGCGAGCGGGACTATGTCGAAGATTAACTCCTCGCTTCGAAATTATCCGGGATCCGAAGACCACTTCGATGTAACGAGCCTGCATAATTGGCCTCGACACCTGGTATGACACCTTTGAAAGTTGTCTTTGTAGGTTTAATCCTTGAAGGGTCTATGCCCATCTTGCGCCTTTGTATCCCGATAAAGCGTGTTCAGAGCTACTGCCGCCGTCCATCGGGACTCTCGTGAGGTGAAATCCATCGACGATTGGGTCTAAAACCAATGCGGCGAATCCGCCATGGCGGATCTTGGTCGGATGGTCTCTTTGATCGAAAGTGATCGGGCAAGAAGACCATGGGTTGAATTTTAGGCGGCTGGCTCCATCGGCGTATACATCCCTTAGTGCGCTTCCGCTCCCTCTTGGGAATATCGTTGCGTATATCATGTTTATCGTCCGAACTTGAGGGGGAATCCCTTTTGTCCTCTGTTGTTCGGCGGCCGGATCTCTTCCTCGTCATCGCTGTAGCCCCTTGTCCTTTGTTTTGGCGATTAATTTGCTGCTTTGAATACCCAACAATCTCTGTTGGTGTGGTTAGCTGGCTTTTCGGAGTTCCATGTATTTGACAGAGCGGTCGAGTATTCGGTCCAAATTGGGCGGGCCGGAGTGGTTCTTTTAAATGGCTTCTTCCGTTGACCGGGCTTGGAGCCTCGAATCCGCGTTGATTGCCGTATCCTCATTCTTGTCGCCGTTAATCGGCGTTTATTTTGTTTCGACGAAACCTGCCATTGCGGTCCTTGTATCCGGACTGCCAGCGTTTTTCTTGAGGTTGTTATCTGCGAGCTAGCCAGCTATCCTCTCCGCACGAAGCGGGTCATGAGTGATGTGAG